>OZ021691.1:3828966-5028966 GCA_963978525.1 Ornithomya fringillina | reverse complement strand
ATTTGGACACACCTACCGACACCATAAAGAAAATAATAAATCTATTCGGAAGTACAGACATGTTTGCAATTCTCAGAGACTATACAGATCTCGATTTGGCGGGACCAAATGCTGCACGGCCTAGTTTCTCAATGGAAATTCAACGGTGGTCGCATGGCGATTACACAGTTTTAGGGGATGGAGCTTTATGTGATGAGAATACTTTGGATTTAATATATTATTTGAATGCTTCTGAGGGTGCAGGCATTATTACTTATCTATCGCCTGAGGGTGGTGCCAGTGCGAAACCGCGAACCCCACCACAGAAACGAAAATCCACTAGTCAGAGTGATGTCGACTCCTTAGAAGGAGAGGGCTTTAACGATGACGGGGACATTGAACAGATGGACGATGATGAATCGGTTCTGCTGACCATAACTCCGATGGATAATGCTCTCAATATTGTGTACCGTTGTGAGGGTACCACGAAATTTACAAAATATGTGTCATGCAATACGCCCCTTGAGCGGGGTCCGGTTTTTATCATATCCTGCAGTTATAAAGAATGAAGATTTTTTTCAATTTTTTGTTGTAAATTTTCAACTTTCATAGATTTAAGCTACAATTACGAGTTGCATTAAGATATTAACTTATAAATAAAAAGAAATCATATAAAAGCAAATAAACGTTGTCTGCTTTCAGGAGGAAACTAAGTAAACTTAAGCAGCGTCACGTAAATTTGAATTTGATTATAAAACGTCTTTTCAGATAAGCACCGATTATATTCTACATTAGCATTCATGGCTGTGGTTATAGCTATTGGTGTGCCCATGTGGTGGAAGACAACTGAGGTGTTCAGGTATGTAATTTTTAAAGCTCAAGTGCTAAAATATACTGATTTGGAACATGGCGGTTACATTTACGATATACTCTCCATGGGGATATTATTATATCGATCGATTCGGAATCACATTATGGCCTGAAACATATATCTTCCATATGTAGACTGTGGAAAACCATTTTTAAAAGCATAACGATTTAGAAAGATTTTCCAACGACTTAGTTGACAAATAGAATTTTCTGCCGATAGGCGTAAGGTTTAAAACGGTCAGGGTAACCGACCACATATTTTTCCAATATTCAAATGTTAATTAGTTTACACTCAACGGTAGAAAATTGATTAATATTTGTCAATTTTCGCTGCTACAGAGTTCGCTTACCCTCTGCTGCCATCAGCAACATGAACGAAGATGTTTTAAGGGCTAAACTAAAAATAAGCATTTTCACCTTCCACAATAAGAGAGGGAAGTTATTGGTTGAAGAGCTTAAAGCGTTATATGCTAAAAATGATTTCTGGCTAATAGAATGGCAGCACATTGACTATTTTGACCAAGCGGCTAAAGTGAAAACTCCAGCTGTCCTAGAATCCGCCATTCTTAAAGACCTGGCGATGAAAGAGGGAGATTTCCTTTTTATCGAATGGTTGAAACTTGAAGATGATATATTAATAACCAATGAAAGAACTGCACTAATGAAAAGTGATTGCAGTAAGTTTGCTTGTTGAAAAGTTACCCAATGGGTATATATTATAAATCGCTATTATTTCGGTTAAAGGTTCTAAGAAAATCGCTCAAGTGCTAAACTTATATATATTACAAACGCATCGTATACAACAGATTTTGTCGAAAGATCCAAAACTATCAATAAAAACCGAAGCTCCACAGGCGGAATATGATGTTATTGTGTCGGTATTGAATCCCCGACCAGACATAATGGATGTTAAATGGCATGTACCCATGGCGGTGGAAAGTAAACAAAATTTCATTTTCTTTAAATCAACTCTTAAAATAATGAACACAAAAATGTGCTTTTTTGCAGCTTATCTTAAACCTTATCTGGAGCGCGTCTCGCACATTTCCAATTATACATTAAAAACCCAATGGAAATTTCAGCTTCAATTTGAAAGCGATCTGAAACAAGTACGCGACAATAGTGTTATGGGGCGTCACTACGCTCTAGCTGAAACGTCTTTGCCTCATATTATTACAGCAATTGAAAAAAATCTAGGTGTTGGTATAACAAATAGGACACCCATTAATTTGGTGGTGTATGTCATCCCCTGCGATATAGCTCCTGTCTATATATACAAACAAGAAAATGAAAAATCCGAAAGTATTAATGCTTTCATCTCCAATAAGTGGGGCGGCTTTATTATTGTTAATCCACCCATGAAGATGTGCAGGCGCTTCCAAGAAGATCCCGAAAAAGTTTCATTCTTCATAAAAACCAATGATGTTATGCAGATAATGTTGTACCAATTACAGAAGCTATTGGACATAAGTGTGGAGGTAATATTTAAAAAGTAAATAATCTACATTTAGAGAAGGAGTCTGTTTTTAATAATTGATTACAGGTAAACATGAAGGGTGTTAAAGTTTCAGAATTAGATCAGTTGGCTCCACGTCGTTGGGAGTATGAAGCGTACTTAAGGCGCAGTGCCATAACTCACATTACCACTACAACTGACACCCTACAAAGCTTAATCAAACTATTGGGTAATAATGCCATTTTTGTTCACTTTTCTTATATATAAAAATGGTTTTATTATTATTGTCTTTTCACTTTTCACAGATAATATTAGCTACATAGTTATTAACGAAAATGTCGGTTCATTGATTAACTTTGCATATGAGCAAATTTCCTTAGCCAAAGCAGCTTTAGCCGCTAATCAGTTGTTGGAGGCTTCGACGTTGGCTCATAGGGCATTTGTGGCCTCAGAACAAGCTTTTTTCGATGCTAGTCTATTGGCTCAATTGTATTTTCCCGATGAACAAAAATATGCCATTTATATACCATTATTTTTACCAGTAATGGTGCCCGTGCTTACTTCATTTTCCATGATTTGGAAATTAATGAAAACATCATCTGAAAAACGTGAAAAAGTTGAGTAGAAACCAAACTACTCAAAAAAAGTTTTATTACAAAAGAAATGTGTGGAAATAAGCTTTCTATTTGTATGTGTGTGGGTAAATTTTAATTATAAATAAAATATTTAATATAATTAATGTAATTATAACTTATTTTAATAATCTATTTATATAAAAATGAAAGCGCGTTTGTTTGCAGTAGAACAACGCGAATACCACCCAATAGTTTGAGTTCAAAATTGCAGAATATCGTTTTTGAAATAGAGCGAAAGTTTCTGGAATAGTTTGAAAGGCGTGTCTTCGTTGTAATGTCAATGTTTATGCATAAACTTAAAAGTTACAATGAAACCATATTTTCGGACACAAGATGTAAAAACAAAACAACAAACTAAATGGATCCTAAAAACAATGAATGCTTCATGTAATTAAAGTGCCCAAAAACCGCAAAGTGTGTAAGAACAAATTTATTACAAGAATTGTTGCATTTGCCTAAAACAATAATAGTTTTAGTTGGAATATTACAAAGAATCAAAGACGTATGTATGTATACGAAAAATGTATTGGAATGGCAGAAAAAGTCGGCATGTGTACAATTTCATGCCTTTTTACAGAGTTTTATAAAAAAAAAAATTGACTGCTTTCATAATGGTGTCAAAGGTTAAAGTTTAAAGCGGACAAAATAATTAACAAGAAGTACACATTTAAATACGTTACAACCTCTCAAATATTTATGCAGTTAAATAATCACGCTAAGAATAAATTATTAACTATTTATTGTTTAATTGCTTTTAATTAAGATAAATACAAACACTTTAGGTTTTAAATACCACCACACCAGACATTGTGCATATATATGTATGTATGTATGTGTGTTTGTGTGTAAAAACAAAATGTAAAAAGCTTGATGTCAAGGTTATAGTAAAAACAACAACAGCAACATTTTTAACCATGACTTATTCTAACAACAACAATATTTTCAAGAAAGAAAAACTTAAATTCCAACATGAAACCAATAATAATAATAATAATGATGAAGAAGAAGAAGAAGAAGAAGAAGCTTTAATGTACAAGTTGTGAAAAGAAGAATAGATTTGAAAAAAACCATGAATGATGCACTTGGAAAAATGTATTGAAGTGAAGAATTTAGAAAAAATAATGAACGATTTTAAATGTTACAAAGTGTGTGTTTATGGGCGTGGAATCGAATCGTCTTAATCCAAATCGGTTAACATTAGCATTGTATATAGCACGGTTTTGTTAGGCAGTAGAACGAATATTTGAATTATAATCAGAAACATTTTTTTTTTTCATTATTTTCAGTCCCTGCATAATATTTATAATGCATCCACTTCTAATAAATTAATTATGTAAAATCTTTACGTATATTTTCATTAAGTTTTTTACAGTATACAGTTTACTTATATAAAAGAACACACTGACGTGTTTAGTATCCGTATACTTGGCGTGGGAATATTGTATAAAATGTTAACTTCGCACAAGTCAGGTGCGATACGAAGCTTCAATATTAATCGAATATCATGAATATTAATGAAAAACAACAAATCAATAAAAGTTTACGTTGCGTTTGCGTGTGGGTAGAAGCAGCAAGGTACGTACCATTACATGCCCTTTACGAAATTTCAAAGTTTTCATTAGGGGGCGGCTTTTAATAAACAAGCATGAGGCCGCAAAAAACTTTCATTGTTTTTATAATTTAAGAAAAAACTAATTTTTGTGTGAATTTTTAACATTTAAAAACACATTTAATTTTTAAGCTTCTATTTAATATTCTCTTCTGTGAGTCAGGGTGGTATCTGGCAATCAGTTTTCCAAATACTTTCGATCGCGCTGATATATATTTTACACTCACATTAACTTGTGATATCGAAATAGCGAATTATCACTTTCTTCATAGTCTTTATAACCGTAATAAAAAGCTTAAATGCTCATTCGCCTGTCGAACCAACGACGACTTTCATGGTAATATTCTTAAGTGACGGTGCGTTATCAATCCAACGCGACACTTGAGTTCAAATTCCAGTTGAAAAAACTCTTTCGCCTTTTCCATTAGCTGCATTTGAACCCGTGGTCTACAGCGGACAGAGCATATATTCGAAAGCCATAGCCCAAATCAATGGACTTGGGTATAAGGATGCGAATAGCTACGTTCATTATTCTAAATCAAATATTCCCCAGCATTGCGGGTAATAAATAGAATTGGATACAAATGACAGAGGTTGACATATAAGATGACTAAAGGTAAATGTCGTCATTCTAAATTCAATAATAATAAATAACTCTTGACAATCTTATTGTGATGTCAAATGAAAGAGCTTTACAGCAAGTTCGCTACCAGTTCTAAATTCAAATTGGCGGCGCCCACCCCTAACATGGTTATCAAAAGCAAAAGGGTTCGACGAGGAGAGTACGACAACAATAGATGCTAAATATAAAATAAAATCTTGTTGAAAAAATATCTTTCTTTTATAACTGTGTGTTGTTATTATTCATTGTCTATATATATTCAACCGATCCCTTATTTTTTTTTAAGACTTCTCCCATAAATTATTCTTTTTCAAACAAGTTTTAAGTAACAAGGCCTGTCGGTATGTTACATGACATAGAGGCTAGACAACTGACATGTCAATATGTTTTTGATTCAGTGTTGGTTGAATTTTATATTAATTTTCTGTTGAATGTGGAATCTTAAGGTCACGTCCGTCAGGCTGTAAAGTTGAATGAAATTTGTGAACACTTGCTCCCGTTGCTATGCCTATTGCTAGCGGTAAAATCGTGCTGTTTGGATAAAATATTAACCACAACAGAGATGAAAATTTTTAGATATCAAATTTTATCAATTATTGTTTAATCGATTTTTCCGTTCGTTCGTTTGAAAATTGTAGAGTCCGTGGAGTATATTTAAGCTCAGAGAAGGACAAAAATAATTCTTTTTTCGCAAAATTTGATTTGATTGATTTTTATCAAAAGGCGTCAAGACTTTATAGTGATTGCACAAAACACTTTATAACACACACATATAATGTAAACAAGCAACAATATAAAAAACGCACCTCTTTTTTTATTGGCAACAACATGACAAAATCATTGTTGTACCCTCGAGTTATAATAACTTAAAATTTGATTGCAACCAAAAAATGGTTGGATGATCAAATGAGAATTGAAATTACTTAAAAGAAGAAACAACAATTTTATATGTATTTATTCAATGCATGGGTATGTGTAATGTGCTATAAAATAAATCAAGTTAATGGCGACAAACATTAAATTCATACATTTGTTATTATCTATACAAAAACCGTATTTAACGCAGGAGTTCAAAAGTATACATTTTTTTAAATAATATCTGAATAAAATTTTGAAATCTATGACACAATTCATTCACTCTGTCATCTTTATCTTTAAACAGTAAAATCCAAACAGTTTGTGATGCAAAATATTTACGAAAAATGTTATAGTTGATTAAACCTGGCACTAAACACTATTCATTGTTATATAAAAGTCACTTCATGAAAAATCATTGTATGGAAAGAGGGTCCGATCAAGTCAAAATTTAGAATAGATACTTAGACATATCAAGAGAGAGAGCTATATGAGAACTAGTCCTAAAATTGATCCAATTAAAACCATTTTCAACTAGGTTTGCTTATGGGTGAAGGAACGCCTTCTGGACGAATTTCATCGAAATATTTGAAAAAGTGTGGCCCCTTTGCTTGCATATAACTTTACATGGACAGACGGACACGCTTAAATCAATTCTGAATCGATTAACATAATAAGCGGTCGTCGTCTCTTAAGAGTTACAAACAACCGCATAAACTTAAAATACCCCACAGTGATGGGTAGTGTCTAAAAGATCAAAAGATCAAAAGGTAATCACGAGTACGTTAAATTTTCAGTAAAAGCCACAGAGAAACTGTAATCGTATAAAAATGACAAATGACAAATATTTGTTTAAGTAAATAAAAAGAAAACGTGTCGTAGTTAATTTCAGTTATGTTACGTAATGAGTTATATTTTGGTCCGTCTTCACTTTGAATAATTTGTGGGACATGATAAATTACAATGTAATTAATCAAACAACAAAGCTGTGTTAGACCACATATGAAATATTCCATCATACTTAAAACATGGGCGTGGCATATAAAACGAGTAAACGATTGTAACAGAGTTACAAAGCACCTTAATGTGTGATTTCTGAAAATAAAAGAATTTTTCAAATTGTGGGCGTGATATGTACATGTTTACATTATTATGAGATACCTAAGCAGCCTCATGTTCATCACTATGAAAATTTTTTATTAACTATGGGCTCGATTATCAATTGTTTTCACTCAATTCAAACGATCTATTGGTATGTAACAAAAATTATATAATTTTTTATAAATTGTGGGTGTGGTCTTATAAATTAATTCTTTCTTTTTCTATTTATTAAAAAGAAAAAACCAAAAATCATTAAGGAATAAGCCGTCATTATGCTGAATAGTGAGCATGGAAGAACATTTTTTTAATTATTATGATGACATCGTTAATATCTATTTTTGAATTTAGGTCTCTTCTTAAAAAATAATTCACATAGTCATTGTGTTTCTTGCACTGTGTGCGGCATCGTGGCCTCTTTGTTGAATTGCAATCAAAAATAACGACACACGAACAGACATACTTTGTTAACTCGTTTTAGAATTTAGAATAAATACAGTTTGTAGGGCCCTCGAAACCGCTTTCCAAATGACGCACATGTTCATACGTTCAATTCAATACATAAATTTTTTGTACTTCGCTTGTTTTATAGCCGCTAATCGGTCTCTACAGCCCCTTTTAAACTTGGTATGCAAACAATAGACTTTGTAGGATAATTAAAAATTATTGGTTTTGTCTTTAATGTTTTTTATTCATAATCTTTATTATTATTCTTTGTTCTTTTCTATATATAAACACAGCGCAGACACACTTTAATTTTAACGATTACATGTGTTGCAATTAATGCCTTAAACCTTAACGTCAATTATTATCATTATTATTTGTAGAAACACAAAGTTTTTACATATTGAGAAATATTCTCATCAGAAGTCTTGGATTAGGTACTATAAGTGAATGCCAGCGATTAAAACCATCCAACACACAGCCAGCCATACGATTCACAGTTTCGCTTATTAGCATTTACTATACGCGTTGCAATAATGCTTAAGCATTCATTCGTTATCTTGTGAATTTTGCAAGAAAACGAAACAACATGCATAGAAGGCACACAAACACTTATTCATGTGTATATAAATATTACATATTTTGGAAAACATCTTCGTTTGTTTGACTCTAAACTGTAAACTCTAGCCAGCTGCTAATCATCTTTTACTTGTACGTACGGTTGCTTGTTTATAAATATACAAGTATTTGGGTAACTGTAAAATTATTGTGAAAAGTTTTTAAATAAAATAACTTGAGGGGAGTTGCATTGTACTTTAGATTATAGGCGGGGGCTAGAAGGTAGCAGGTATGTAAAAATTGTCCATATTCGGCTTTCTGGTGCACCATGTGATCACCTATCCAAATACTCTTATTATGTAAATACATCACAAAATTATTATGTACCATAAAAAATATAGTTGAGATCAATGTGTGTGCCCATCATTATAAAAGTGGTCTAAATCAATTTTTCCAACAATTCAATACAATACAATAGCTCGGCCTCTCTTGAAAGAAGAATCTCTATGGTCTTAATAAATTGAAAAGTTTCCACTCCTCTAAACACATCTTAAATCCACTAAATGCAAGATTTTATTACTTATTAAACAATTAAATAAAAAAAAAAAATCTTTTCATAAATTTTCAAATTTCGATACTTTCGAATTACGTCACTTAAAGCACCTTCACAACTGTGCCGCGTATATATTGCTGCCGCATTGATGGTAGTTTTTACTTACTTGCAACAACATACTTTTTTTTATACCTTTTCACTAAAATTGTGCCAAATTTTCTCCCTGACAAATTCTCCATATTTGCTTACAATACTTTTCTTATATAATATTTATTTATTCATTCGTTCATTAGTTGTGTTTCCTTGCAAGTATATGATTTTTTTTCATTTCTTTTGAGCAAACTATTGTCAGCCGTTTTTTCATTATTTTTTTCCTTTTCCTTAATTTTTTGTAATATGTACCTCCAGGAAGGGAATAATAATTTTGGTTGAAAATGTGTATTCAACATTTATTTTCAACGATTCCAAAAACAACAGCAAAATGAAATTATTCGAATTATACATAAATTCATTAAAAAATCAATTCCCCGTGAGGATGATATAATAACAAGTAAGAAAACGAAATTTAGCTTGGGACACATCTTAAATGCCCTCCATATCTACATATGGACAGTGGACGTGGCAGGCATTTATATTTTGTAAATTGTGGGCGTGTCTGTCATTCGATCACGCTCCTATTTGGCACATCGATGAAGGAGGTAATTATAGATACCCATACAAAATTTTAATTTTATAGGCTAATTTTTGTGGCAGATAAATCGATTTGTGTCGATTGTGGGCGTGGCTCTTTAAGTAGCTTTCTACGTGCAAACATTAGAAACACATATACGAACAAAATCTCAGATCAACAAACAGACACTTTGACTCAGTTTTTGATGCTGATCAAGAATGCATATACTTCGCAGAGTCTCGGAGGTCTTGCCTTACGGTATGACAAACTTAGTATATCCCCCACTCTTATAGGGTATAAATATGTGTATTGTAACAGGACAAGCTCATATTATTGCATAAATTTTCACAAATACCGGTTGTGGAGTGGTAGAGCGATTATCATAAATTTTCAAGTGAAAATGTACAAAAACAAGAAGAAGAAGAATACGAAGAAGAGAGAGATGAGATTTTAATTATTAATATTATCAAATCGCGCGTTGTTGTTTTCTAATTATACATAATTTTACACATCATAGCGCGACTACTGCATACCCCATCAGCAATGCACGTCAGATCTCACGCCAGTGTTATAAAACTCTATTACATATGCACACACGCACACCAATACATGAACAAAACAACATTCCGTAAAATAATACTCAATGTATAGAATTTTTTCATACACACACCACTACTACACATTCTTGAAGGTCATTTATTGTTTATACCAGTATCATCATTTTAACCTGTCATTGTAAACCAATTAATGGTTAAAAACAATTACAATTAAACAAGTAGAAAAGTAACTAAATTTTGTTTAGGTCAAATCTTAAATACCCTTAAAAACGTGCCCGTGGAAGGTATTTCATTACGCATCATGTGTAATTAACGCTAAATAAGTTTTCTTGTAAGTTGAGGACAAATCTGTTATTCGACCACTCCTTTTTTTGGCTCATGATGAATGAATAAGATCAAATATTTTTCTTTATATAAAGCTTTCAACCTACTTCACACACGGGGTACATCAGCACGTAAAAATTTTGAGATATTGAGCTGAAATGCGCAAAATCGGTCAAGAGTCACGCCTACGATCAACAAAATCCTTTATATCTGCCACAAAACTTGACCTATAAGTTAAGTTCGACCCCGGGGCGGTCGAATAATATTACAGTGCGTAATTATATAACTGCCACGCCCACTATTGTAGATTGCGAGAGTATTTAAAATTTTATTTGAGCCAAATTTAGTTTTCTTACTTGTTATACCCTCCACCTTAGGGAAGAGGGTATATTCACTTTGATCATCCGTTTACAACACAACGAAGGAAGCGTCGGAGACCCCACAAACCATATATATTCTTAATCAGCATGAAAAGAGAAATCGTTTGAGACATGTCCGTCCGTGTGTCCGTCTGTTGTTGGCACTCTCACGGTCGTAATTTTTGAGATATCAAATTGAAACTTTGCATACGTATTCTTAGTTCAATTTCGCTGTTCCGTATTGAAATTGGGCAAAATCGGTTAAGAGACATGCCCACAATAAACGAAAATCTCATCATACCTCGAAAAAATTGTATCTTTAAAAAATTATATATCGCACAATACTATGTCCATCAAGTTGAAATTTGGTATATATATAAAGGGTACCGTTATCCAACACTGTGCCAAAAATGGGCGTGATTGAATAACGCAAACGCCTATAATTTAAAAAAAACACTATTTGCGTAAGTACATGAAATACATAAATATGGCAATAGGAGCTTATTTTTTAGAGAATTACAAAAGGTGGAGGGTATTTAAGCTTCGGTCTTAACCGAACTTTTCTATCTTGTTTTAATATTTATTTGTTTTGAAAAGAACTCAATAAAGGAAACATTTTAATCACAACAGGCTACCGAATAATGCAATGTTGTAAACTAAAATATTTAACTTGTGATTAGGAGTGTTCGTTAAAAAACCTGCTCCTTAGCAAACTCAGAGTATAAATATTTATATTGAAAATGGCTTTTAGAACAAACACGATTTTTTTCAGAATTCTTTCATAACGTACACGTACTATAAAATTGAGCATAAGCAAAATCATCTGTGTCACCAGATAAATCCGCAATCTGTTAACATGATCTCAAGAAAAATGGTAATAATAATGATTATAATGAAATCTTCAAGAGTGCTTGAATTGGTAAGAAAGAAAAATAACGAAAAAAATACATCTCAATATAAGAGACCTTGGGTCAAAGTTGTTTGTGATAGCACAGGTGAATAAATGAATAGAAGCGTATGTTAAAAACTATTATCATTTTATGCTATCGTATCTCTAAGAATACAATGGCATGCCTAAAAAGACTTACATACATAGAGGTGGATTTATTGACAGTGACTATATGTCATACCGTTACAAAAGAGAACAGCTGAAGTGATTTAACCGTGTCCGTCTCTCCCTCCATATGTAAATGTACATAAAGGTCCTAATTTGCGATAATTCTTTATAATTTTTTACTGAAATATGTCTTTTGGGGAAATTGGACATAAGAGAGTGCCTCAGTTAACCGACCACGTCTATTTTTAACACTGATGTCATCGACGGAAGGGATAACTTTATAAAATTTCACGTATGTATAAAAAATTTCAACCCAATAATTCAATTTTTGCAACAAATAAGTAAATTTTTATCAATTGTAGGCGTGGCTCTTTTCTAATTTTGCTTATTTTAAGTAGATATCTGCGTGCAGAAAGTAAAAGTATTTGTAGAAAATTTCACCTCGATATCTCTGAGAGTGCCCATAACAGACGGACACACGGACATACATGTACGTAGATCGACTCAGTTTGTGATGCTGATCAAGAATATATATACTTTGTAGGGTCTTTGACGCCTCCTTCTGAATGTTGCAAGCTGAATGACAAACTTAATGCGAAGAATATAAAACGGCTAACCTCTATTGAAACTGAACCTAATCAATCGTTTTTTAGGACCCTTGCCCATATCCTTGCTCTATCCTTATATATGTAGGGTTCTTATAGTTTTTATTAATTGTATTTTAGATTTTTGTGAGTTACAAGTGTTTGTGTAAGTAATTATATTTACTTCTACGCATTTACATATAGATATTTCTTTTTCGCTTTATAATTTTATTACATTCGTAAGGTCTACAATATTTGCAACGAATTTAGATGCATTGGCACGATTCTTATGTCACTCCCTTCTATATTTTCTTCCTTCAACTGTACTACTACTAGAACAACTACACCATCTGAGTATTTGAGCACAACTTTACTCTTCGGCAACTCTTGTACTACTAACTCTTTCTTCTTCTTTTCTAACTCTACATTTCTACATCTCTACATTCCTACATATATGAAGAAAATTCATAATTCTTCAAATATTTTAACGAAATTTGATGTAGTGTACTGTAGTTAATTGGTGTAGTAATAATTGGTTGTGTCAAATTTGGACCCATAACATGTTTAATTTCTAAAATTTAAATATTTTTTTATTGAATCTTGATATTCGTCGTAATGAATAAAGTGTTTCCAATTTGTGTTTAATAAAGCACTTCTGACTACAAGTAATTCTAGAAATAAAAAATGTCTTTGTATCACTCGAATAGTAATAACAAAAAGAAGTTGGTGTCAATATTTACATATTAAACTTTAAAAGAATTACGTCATCTTATGTAGGAAAATAAGTCAATTCATTACTTGTTGAACATGTACTCTATACAATATTTGTATATTTGCCAAGATTAGGTGTTCACGGGCGTTAACGTTTTAACGCAACCGTATTTTTCATATGAATGACCCATTTTGAAAATGGCGCAAATCCATTTTTCAACCAATTTGAGTTTACTTTGCTCAGGAAATGTTAGATTGTCTATGCAAAACAAGAGGAGATAAACCCACAACATAGCGCAGATAGATGTGTTCAAATTTTTAGCGATTTTCCGGTTAAGTTAATGCAGGAGAAGAGTGATAGAAGAATTTTATTTTATTTTATTTTATTTAATATATGTCATGACTTATGTTTAAGTCCAACATCATAAGAAAAGTGCTGGTTGTGGCATAACTGCAACATAAGGTGTTCGGTGTGTGATGTGTTGTATTTCCATTTAGCTGACTATTTGCGTGTCTATGTGTTTATCTTTATGTTTATTCATTCGTGCCTGACTTGTTCATTGTATGTCCATATCTGCCTGTCTACCTATAAATTCAACTTGTTCAACACAGATAAGAACCAACGAAACATTTCAGCCGCGTGAAGATGATAATGATGAGGATGAAGAGTACTCGCCAAAAACATCTTCTCCCAGATGAAGAAGGCATGCTTTAGGCCGCAGAAGATGGCCTGGTGTGTAACACACTAATATAAATAATAGACAATCACCATATAATACAGCAACAACAACAACAATAACATACATAACAACAATTGGATGTTTATGTTAAACATTAGTTGAAAGTATGCGTACGTGTCTCTGTGTGTGTGTGTGTGTGTTTGTGTATAAATAATGCGAAAATTTAATACAATGTTACAACATTTCATTCTCGTATAGTTGATGGTGCACAGGTGTTTAGAGTTTGCATGTTGTCAAAAGCTTCGTCAATATGTTGTTTGGGTTGTTGTACACACATTATCACCATTATCGTCGTACAACTTATATACATTCAAATATTTAGTTATGTTGTGTTATTTTTATAAGGCAGTGTGTCACCTGGGTACTATGTGCAGCACCTTGCAGTTTAGGTTACGAGTGGTTAGAAAAAATGTGTTACTTTTGTTGCCTTCAGCCATGTAACCCATCTGATCAAGCTTGGGAATGTTGGGCATCCTACACGTGAAACTTTTTATACCTACTTTGAGTAAATGTGTGTGCTGTGTATTTGTATGTTTTTGTGTGGCTATGTGGGATATCATACACGCTCGCATTTCTCATCACCCAACTAACAACTGACTTTTGACGAATTTAACTTATTTCCTCTGCTAACAATGTAGAGACACCTTCATACCACACCGTTAACTGGTTGAACGGTTTGTTTATTATTCACCTTTGTGAATTTCTGTTTTTGTCAATTCTTTCCTTTTACCTACGTCTGTCTCTCTCTCGCTCTTTATGTATAGAAAGTCACCTCTTGTTGATTTTATTACTTTAATTTTGTGAGTATTATCACAATGATTCCCTGGAATGCAAACTGTGCCATTTCATATTCAAGCATTCAGCGGGTGCATGCTTGAAAACTGCCAAAATAAACATCACGTTTCCTTTTAAGTATTCCTCCCAAGTACCATGTAATGCTCTAAAGCGTCTGCTTCAGATGTTCGTAACCTTTTACTTTTTCTTTAAAGTACATTGAGGAGCGCGAACAGAGATATTAATCAATTATTAGGCATTAAAGAACGTCTTCTAAAATCGCTATAGGTAAAGAGCTTCTGAGGGTATTAAAATACCGTCCCGACCCAAGTTTACAACACTTAGGCTGAGTAAATGATATCTGAACAAAATTTAAGAAATATCTAAAATTAGGCTTCTTGGCCATATTTCGATTTTTTTTGCAAATGTTTTCAAATCAAGTTTGCCCAACCGTACTATTTAATACCCCATAGCACTGACCGACAACCTTTTTTCAGGCGGAGGCAAATATTTTTGTAATTCCAATGCCACACTCGAAGACGGGGAGGATATATATTAAGTTGGTATTATGGGTGTTGTAACGGACCTATTTTTCCCAGACGCCAGAGGTATCCATTTCCACTCAATATCTTAATTCTTGCGACCGTGAGCCTTTCACTAGAGAATCGGACAGATATCAAACTTATCTGTCCAAATCAGATTTCGATGCCAATCCAGAATATACCTATACTCTGACTCCTTCGCAAACGTAATAGCAAACTTGGTTTGCTCTCCACTTAACTAAATCCTCCAGCATCTCCTTTACTAAATGCTGAAGCATTTTACAAACAAACAAGTAATAGTATAACGGTTACATAAGCAAAACAAAAATGCCATCTTCTTCTTCTTCTCTTAATGCAAGCCTTCTTTTTGAGGTTTGTATTTCTGGGGAACACAGAAAACAAAAAAATGTTAGCAAATGTCATAAAAAAGAAATATTATGATCGATATTTATAAAAAACATTCTTCGTAAAGTTGGCGAAAATTAGTTGGTTACCACGGTTTGCCAAGCACTTGAAAACAATTACCTTGCTTGCTTTTCTTTGTCCAAACAACAGACAAAATTGTGGTACTAATAATTTCAATTATTAAAGTATAAATTAAATTTAATAAAATAAAATAAATAAAAAATAACGACAAATTCCAAGTTTTGGGTTTTTCGTTTTTCTATTTTGTATAGGTAGACGTGTAGCAAGCAACCTTTATACAGTAGGTAGTGTTTATAATAATAGTTCCAAAAGCTATCATCACCAATACGAAAAACTCTCAAAATCATTATAATGAACGTCACTACTCCGTACATCACCTAAAAGCAATTGCATTCGTAAACCAACAGAAGCAATGCACTCGTGCCGCCTTGTTATTATAAACATATGATGGCTGCATGAATGGACTCATCCATTATATTCATACACTCACTCTACATTAGGCTTCGCGTTGCGTGGAAGTACATTTATTATTTGTTACACCCTCCACATAAGATTGGCAGTTTAATAAGTTTAATAAATGGGTGTGATCGTATAACGAAAATTGCCCGGATTTTACAAAAAACCCTATTCAGCGTCAAACTCGTACTTGCCACGCCCAAGGTTTGTATATATTTAAGATTTGGCCTAAACCAAATTTAGGGTTCTGACTTGTTTTTGTTATAAATGAAATTGCGTTTACGATAACAGGTGTTGTATGCGGCAATAATACGGTTACAGAGAGACGGCGAAACTGCTTGTGTGTGCGTGTGTTTTAAACATTTATATTAGTTTATATAATAATCACGTTTTTAGCAGGTTTTTTCTTCTTCTTATTATTATTTCTGGCTAGCTCACTTTTCACGAATTCTCGTCATAGCATATTTTTGTATTGTTGTTGTTTTTGTTGTTGTTGTTATTTATATTTGTCACTTGAACATTTTGAATTTTATTTTTCTTTTGATTTCTGTTGTTGATGTTCAAACAATGTTCAACAATTTTTCAAGAAGCATAATTTTGTTGTTGTAAAAAATTAAAAATAACCAAACCTGTAGGAAAAGATAGACATTGTCTAAGATTTGCCATCGATGGCAACAAATTATCACGATTACAGTTCAATAGGTTCAATTTTTATCTTATTTTTTGACAAAAAGAGTTTTTTAATGAAAACTGTGTGACATTATTTAGCAATTAATGCTTTGCTTATATGTTAAAAATTCAAAATGAAGAATTTCTAAATATGGACTTAGAGTCCTCCTTATATGGAGTATTAAGTGAGGCTCGTAAACAAGGGGTATCAACCAAAAGTTTTATAAAATTACGAGCTAAGTGTTGTCACTTCTAAGCCAAGTGCCTTTATCATGAATCCAATAGGGCGTAATGCCTATTTCTTGGCCTCAAACGAAAGGGTTTAATAAGTAAAATATTTTAAGCCAAGTATCCTCACTCAACACCTAATATGGTGTCCGCCTTATAATGACGCATTAATAATTTTATTACAATCAATTGGATTTGGGTTCAAATTAAAACACTGGACAACAAAATGCTTCAAATAAGTTTTGTCGTTCTAAATGCGATATTCTAGGGCTACAAGGTGGCGAAACTTTCATTTGGTGGCAATCATTTGCAGTCATTACAAATTGTGGCGGCCGCCCCAGGAAACCCGATTGCATATTTCTTCCAAGACGTAAATTGGAAGCAAATAACGGAGGTCATAGACTTTTTTATACCCTTCACAACCGATGGGGGTATACTCAGTTCGTCATTCCGTTTGCAGCACCCAGAAGGAGGTGTCAAGGCCCCACAAAGTATACAAATTCTTGCACAGCATCAAAAACTGAGTAGACCTATACATATACATAAATACATGAGTAGATATAGATGCTGATCAAGAATGGATGTTAAATTACTTGGTATGAAAATTTATTATTTTATCCCTTTATTCAGAATCCTCGTTGAAAAAAGAGTTCAGAAAATGTTTGAGAAATGTGGCTGTTTTTTGTTCAATAAAGGTCTTCGACAACAATACAACATATGCACCGAAGAATTACAACACTATACAGAGTATAGCCCTTCACTGCCTGTAACTGCATACGAACACATTAGCGGTTGTCCGTGGCTTCAGCCAAGGCAAAAGTGATTAAGTGCATTACAACCATTCCAACTATCGATAGACAACTAAACAACGATAATAGCAAGCACAGCTACAATTTCATATAAACACTATGCAATATGCTTTAATATGTTTTAAGATGGCACCAAGAAGAAGAAGAAGAAGGAAACACAACCTAAACTCTAAACCTAGCAAACCATTGCCTGAGATTTTTCACATGCACACGTCCCATGTCTGAGAGATGCATATGCTGTTGAGTTTAGTTGATGGTACTAAATTTGTGCCCTTACCCCCTCGCAGACGTAATGATGCGCACAATGTAACAAAAACTAAAAAATAAAACAAGAAACCAATTAAGTACCAATGGGACTGATTTTTTTATGCACAAACTCAAGCATACAGCGCACAGTATGCAGTAATAGGTATAAACATGGGAGTGAATGTTACCAGTCCCACCGTACCAATACCAATACCAATACCACTGCATAGGTAAACGCGAATTTTTGGTTAAAAAATTACATGATAATGTGGGAAGAAGTTTTGCTTTTCTGTCTGCCACCTAACTGTATGTGTATGGGTGTATGTTAGCCCTGAGATGATTCAACAGACCATAAGGTATTTTCTATCCTTTCCATGTATTACTTGCCTTTAAGATAGAAGGAGGCGGAGGGCGCGTAAGTTGTGGTTTTTCCCATTCAATATATTCGATTTTATTGTTATTGTCGTTATTGTCGTTATTGTCTTCTTTTCCTACCCGTTCATGCTGTTTATTTTTTAAAAGCTTCGTACATAATACCATCGTAGACAACTGAATTTCATTTTTGGCAACTGAATTGTATGACTTAGGGTTATTAAATAATAATGTGTTTTGGGGCAAAGGCAACAACAAAATAATGAAAATAATAAAGGACTAAAACGGAAAATAGAAAACCCTTTAGTGACGTCTCTGGCACGTTTAACATAAATAATGAATTTGCCCCTTTATAACTCTCCACATAAGATAGGATCGGATAAGCTTGTAATTTCATTTGCAACACCCCAGAAGGAGGCGTTAGAGACCCAATAAAGTATATATATTCTAGATCAACATCAAAAACTGAGTCGATCTACATAGACATATATGTCCGTATGTCCGTCTAATCTTGGCACTCTCACAATCACAAAATTCGAAATACTGAATTTAAATTTTGTTCAGACATTTTAGTTTCTAAACGCAGATTTCTATTGAAAATGGGCAAAATTGGATAAGAGCCACGCCTACAATCGACCAAAATCTTTTTACGTGCCACATAAATTGGGCTATAATGTTGTAATTTAGTAGACATATAGATAATTATTCCTTCCATACCATAAGTGGGCGTGATCGGATAACAAATTCTCCCACAATTTACAAAAAAACCGATTCAGCGTAGTTGATGTGCAATGCATACATTAGTTTAATTTTGTACCTGCCACGCCCATATTTTCTATATAGATGTGGAGGGTGTTTAAGATGGTGCTTAACATCATGGTGCTTAAAGGGCTTTAACGGGTGATTCATAAATTCATATAAACAATAATTACTTCATTTGTTATTTTATACCCTTCATTACTCTTTTTTGTGGAGAGTACATTAAGCTGGGGCGGATGTTTGTAATTAATTAATTCAAACAATTAAAGAAATTTACATAAATGTACACAAATGTGACAAAAATTAAGCACTCTTGACAAACATTTCGTGGAGTATAGTTATTTAACATAATTCTTTACAATTTGAACTGGATTGGACTAAAACTAAGACCTCTTCCTAATAACAATCTATTTTAAAATAAGCCCTGAACAGAAGAAAATGCGTAATTTGTATACCCTTTACATAAGATGGGCGATATACTTAGTTTGTTATATTGTTTGCAGAAGGAGGTATCAAAGATCCAGAACCGCTTTTCACATATTTCACGATATTGCTCGCGTTTACCGATGCAACTGAAGTAGTTATAACAGGAACTGAGGGGTTTAGGTTATTAAAGTATCGGATAACCGACTTTAGCATTTCCAGTATTCTGGGCAACCGTAGCAATAACTTTGTCGAAAGTTTTTCTTTGATAAAATGTACAGTTCTAAACTTGAACTCCATCGTCTATATATGCAAATAATTTCCAAATATCATAAAGGTACTTTGAAAAATAAAATATATTTAAAGAAAATTTAATGTAAATGACTGTCATAAATAAAATGCAGTAAGAAGTAAATTTCATAATCCTGCCCAAATCCGTTTTATAAAAACATTGAATACAAAAAATTGTTTGAAAATGCCCAGAGGATTTGGAAATGGACAAAATCAGAAATCAGAAAGCGATCACTCCATTATAACATATCTGAAAATTCCTTGGTGCTCCTCTAGAACATGAATAGAATCATCTCTACAAGTGTTACAATTCTATCTAAGTCCGTTCTGATTACTACGAAATCAAAAAGGGTCACCACTAACTCAGTTGCTTAATAAATGTATAAAGATTGTGTTTAATAAATCTTCACATGTCCGAAAATCACAATTGACAATATTTTGTTGCGAAAACTGTTCCGTAAAACTAAAATTTGAGCAGGATTGGATAATTTGTGGAACCTCTTTCCTTAATACGATTTTTCGGAAAAGGACTTTTATACGATTAGAGACTAGTTCGCTGATAATACAATATTGTAAATTAGAACATAAATGTGTCTTGCGTTAAATGGTGCGGTTTGACTCTTAATAATATTTTCACTTTTTTTTGTGCTTACATACAATTCACAAATACACTTACGTGCGTTACATGTTAGTTTTGATTTAACAAAATAACACTATGAGTAGAATTTTCGAATTTGAATGGAAATGTTGCGAGAATATCACCAACACCAACACCAATACCAAGTTTTAGCTTCAAAGCTGGTTTATTTGTGTATACAGCCGCACATATCGAATATCTTAATGATCTTACATATAAAATATGTTTACAATGAAGCCTCTCTAGCTTGTGCTACAATGTTCTGCTCTTCTGCCATTTAAAGTTGCTTTCAAAGTGTTTGCTTGCCTTGGTAGTGGCGCTCTGTTCGTGCTGGTACTGGTGCTGGTGTCTTCTCATAGACTTTAATAGCGGTGATGATGATGTTGATGATGGGCTGCTTTAGGTTTCCTTTCGCTTTCATAAGTTCATTTTACTTTGAGTACGTTAACTAACAAGTTGTGTGTCGCATATCGTGCTGCGTGGCCTATAACGTGCGGGTAATGTGATGTTTCTACTTATTCCACTTCTTGTACATACACATGTGTATGCGTGAAGTCTTTTGCTTTGTGGTCTGTACAAATAAATTTTTCAATTTTTTTTTCGCGAAAAATATACAATCCACACACAATTGAAAAAAAAAAAACAAGCGTCTCGTTTAATGAAGCAAATGGGATTGCCTTTAACGCTTCTTCATGCGGTTTGTGTGAGACAATAATTTTGTACAGCAGTACAATGACGGCACACTCCATTGCCCCAAAATATATTACCCAGTGCACTGTGTGTCTTAAATCAGTTCCAATTTGAACAAAAAAAAGAATCTTTCAGTTTCCACTCGAGTGCTTATGCAAAAATTGCAGATTTTCTGTTTATGATATTGAATGCATGAAATGAAGTTTATGGAGACGAGAACGAGCTGAAAGAAAAAAAGAGTTAAAAAAAAAATTATAACAAAACAAATATTATATAATCGGAGGTGTTCATGTTGTGTTTATGCTACATTTACCTCCAGTTTATTACGAAATTATTTGTGCAAAAGTGTTAATTATTGTTTCATTGTTATGTTGTTGTTATTGTAATAATTTTTCGTTTGTAGTTCTTTAATTAAACTCTCTTGTCACAACATTTGGATTAATTAGACTTGTTATCGTCATTTCTTACACAAATTGGATTATTACTTAGAGGTGCTTTGGATTGTATTGCAGCATGCTTTGCATCCGCAATATATTAATATGTGGTAAGTAGGTGAAAGTAATAAAAATGAAAGCATTATATTTGCAACCTATTGCAAGGACATCCGAGAAGTGCACATAGGGAAAGTCCTCCATCTTTTACATCTCTTAACAATCAATCTTTTTACATCCTTTTTATACTCTATCAACAGCCAACATACTCCTTCTATAGGTCACTGATATCGTTTCAGTTTGTTTTAAAATCATAAGCATATAACTGAGAAAGTGTTCCAAAAACCACAAGATTGTCTCATAAAATTTATGGGATATGTTTTTCAAAAGGTCCTTTTTTGCTTCAATAAGAACTGCTAGAGTTTCTAACATTAAAAAAAAATCAATTGTTTAAAAGCGCTGTAGTTCGGGAGAAATCATTTCACCCAAGTAAAAGCTCAGTGCATTTCAAGTCAAGTCATTCAATCATGTTGCAAAAAGGAAGAGGTTATGAACGAGAAATTGACATTTTTTGAGTTGATTTTTTTTATATGGCAATGAATTATTATAATTCATATCAATTGAGTTAAATGGATTCGCGATTCAATGAGAACGAACCGAACAAAGGCATTTATTGCAATTCACTTTAATTCCTTTTTTTAAATCCCGAATTTGATTGAACATCGTAGAGTAAAGAGGAAAAATAGTTAACATGCTTACAAATGAATTATCTTCACAACTTTGTCAAACACTTATTGGAACAATTGTCCCTAATCAGTCATGCTTCTATGACATCGAACTTTACCTATATAAATATTTGACTTAACAAAAGTATTTAAACTCGATTATATCCAATATCTCCGATTGTGTGCAATCACATGTAAGTTCATAATTACATTGAGGGGAACACTTATCTCGCTGAATATATTTTTAAAGGACCCTTACTTTTCCAAAATGCTAATTAAACTCGGATTCATAAGAAATATTATTTTCACCCATGTTTGTTGAGCATTTTGCAAAAATGAATGAATGATATGGCATTCGATGCGAAGTATACAATAAAAGGAGTAAAAAATCTAAATTCGGTTTTAGTTTATTTAGCCAAATTTCGTCATTTTATTTGCTTTTAGATTATCTTTCTTATTTTTTATTCACCATTCTGAGATTGAAGATGTAAGAACGGTTGCAACTATCAGAGGAGAGTTTCAAAGACCGAAAAATATAAATATTTTTAATTAACGTAACAACTTTTATCTATTCGTCTCTGTGTTTCGTTGAAACAATTTTTTGAAGCAAAATATACATCAACGTTAAGTTTTGAAAAATTGTCCATCCGTTATTAAAATCCCTGCATCAGAAGAGCAGAAAGTGAAAGAAGAACAAATTTCATTTTTGAGACACTTTTTTTTTTATATAACCCATAAAATTGCACGCTTTGCACGCTTTTGTTTGAATTTTTATATTCTTCGCTCTATTCCAATAGGGCGAGCTGGACCCTCAAAAGTATATGTATTTTTACTCAGTATCGAATTTGGCGAAATTGATCCTCTACTCGTACGTTCTAATGTTACTTTAATAATAAAAATTTGATCAAACATTTAGAAGATACATTAAAAAGAAGATGATATCATTTCAATAGAATAATTCCACAATGAAACGTGCATGCTTACTTTTTGAAAATAGTGCCTTAATTCTTAAGCGCTAATGTTCTGAAATTTGCCTGATCCTTTCATATTAAATACTTTTTTCTTTTACTCAAAGCACCTTTTCACGTATAAAATGAGATGAAAATTTATAAAATTAGCTTAAATGGGCGGGTCTGGCCACCATGTATTTATTGAGAATATATATAATGCACAAATTTTAACTTTTAAAAGATTTCTCTACTTGGGCCACATAAATTAATTGTATTGTACATACGTTTACTCAAATAAAAGTGATTTAGTTTGTACTTATGGGTGGGTATCTTAGATTTGGCGTACACCTGATACAGCCCTTTTTTACTTGTTTTACATCTAATGTGTGTTTTCTTTTGTCCAAATAAAAAATTTAATACAACACAGAAACGAAATATTGTGAACACCAACCAAAATGCAAAAACATAGCTTAGCTTGCTTTTCTTAAATAAACACATTATACGTATGCATATAAACTATTGCAAATGCCTAAATGTAATTTCTATACAGTAATGGAGGATGTTTGCATTGCATTTGTAATACGAAACTTGTGTAAACAAATTCTCGATGAAACAAGAAAAAATCAAAATTATTCTTCACTCTCAAAAGCCTAACAATGAATGAATTTGGAGCTGAATAATAAAATTCTCCATAAAAAAGCAGCAAACCAAACACATTTAAAATACAAAAATAATTTTTCTGTAATTTAAACAAAAACAACAGTTTCATTCATTTTGAATCCGTCAGCCACCTTATCATCGTCTTGTTCAGCAATCGACCTCAAAAATCAAGAGAGACTGGAAGTTGCTTTAGCCACAAAAATTTACATGTATTGTAATTGAATTTTTTCATATCATCATCATCAGTTTTTCCGCGCTACGAGTACACAATACAAATTACAAACGCTGCCGTGTCTGCAATGCAAATTACTCGATTTCTTAACATTCATTTTTTGTTTTCTGCTTTTTGGCATGATGATGATAATGATGATGTGCAGTAATGGTTTAAGAAAATTTACCTTGGGATTATCAAACACAAAAAAAGATTTTTACTTGCTTATGATTGTTAAGAAATTTTCTATATGATTTATGAGCTCTTGTTATATCCCATACCACAAACTAGGATACATAGTACATCGCTCCATTTTTACGATCTCTCTCCATATAACGCTAGCACTTAAACAATATTAAACCGCAATTCTTAATATTTATTGACAAAATTTAGTGAGTTAAGTGAGTTAAGTGGCAGACCAATCCATAACGATGCCCGAATTTACGAATATTACTAATTAAGTTTTCGACCTGGTGACTGAAAAGGAGGGCAGTTACTCAATATTTAAAATATTTTATACGTTTTAATAGCAGACTTTCAATATCTTTAAAATCTATTTGATAAGGGCATCAAATAGAAAATTTTTATTATTCTAAGTGCAATATGTCGTACAAACCAAAATTTCTATTAAAACCTCTTTCACAAGAATATTAAATGTAAGGGTTGTGACACATGGGATGTGGTCAAGCTAAGTGAAGCAAAGCTTGTTATACCTTTTATATAAAATGAAGGGTATTCAAAGTTTGCCATGAAGGAGGCGTCAGAGCTTCCACAAAATGTGGACATACACATACATGTCTGTTTGATCTTGGCACTCCCGCGGTCATAAGCACACCTCTGAATCTCTATTTAAAATAGGCAAAATCGGTCAAGGGCAATGCCCACAATCGACAAAAAGTTATTTATCTGCTATGATATTGGAGTTTGGACACGTAGTGATATTGGAGTCACCCCTTACATCGTGCCAAAAATGGACATAGCAGGATTGCAGAAACGCCCGTAATTAACAAAAAGCCGCATTCAGTGTTGAGCAATAAAGCGATTTTGTATATTTGAAGAAAAGAACAAGTAAGACGAAAATAAATGCCCTTCATATCATATTTAGATGGTGGGTATATGATTACGTAACAGTTTCTATCATGCAAAAGACAGACACACATCATAGGTCGACTCAGCTTTAGAACCTGATCGAGATATATATATATTTATTTATTTATTTTGTAGGGTCTTTGACGCTTCCTTCTGGGTGTTTCAAACGAAATAAAAAACTTAGTATATCCCCCATCTTTTGTGTATAATAACTTCACAGGCTTAACGAAAACACGTAACGTAGCATACTTAGACTTCTACGCTGAAAACTTGTCATCGTACGTAGCTCTATGAAATAAGTTATTATTCCAGACGACATCTAAAACGTGTTTGTTTTTTACCAAATTAACAATAAAGATGTCGAAGTAGTTTACAGATTATAGTTAAAAATACATTTAAACCAAATTACAATAATTTCTTATCACAATTAAGTCTTATGTTAAAAGCAAATTTTGTAAAAGGTTCGCCAAGGCTTTAAGCATTTTATCAGATAGGAATAAATAAAAAGCGTAGTAAATGAATGTTTAACCAACTGGGGGAAAAAGAAAACAATAAAAAAATTTAATATGAAGCATTTGTGCCTTTCCGGAAGTACAAAATATCGTACACTGCCTTATTCCATACGTGAAAAGGTGCTCTGTCATTTTCTTTTTAATATATCTTCTAAATGTTTGATCCAATTTTTATTATGTACAAATACGCGTATTTATATTTTTACAAACGTTTGACCAAAAACAATATGACCCCATTCATTATAATGGTGGGTAAACACATATATGGAGATTAAAACATTCACACGCCACGCAGTAACTTTACATGATATTATGACATTTAAATATTAAACGTAAGTTTTATTCGTTATATGCTATGTTGGGGAGTTGGCTTCATTGTAATTGTAATGATCAGTTAAGGAGCTGCATCTACGTATAAATAGTTGTATGCTATATGTTTATGTATAATATGCGTATGTAGACATGTCTACAGATGTCAGTTTAATACAATATTTCAGAACGTGTTTATACCCTTTACATCATAATGGCGGTTGTACTAAGTTTGTCATTCCATTTGCAAGATTTCGGGAACTCTACAAAGTATATATATTTTTGAAAGACGCTTTTAATTTCTGCAGGTAGATTGCTATTTAAATTAAGCAAAATTGGTTAAGGGTCAAGCCCTCAATCGACAAAATTGACATTTGCCGCAAATGTTAATCTGGGGAGTTGATATATGGTTTACATATTTCATTATGCCATTTATCAATGTGACACATAAGGATGTCGTCGGAAGCCAGGCACACCCACAATTTATAATAATATCACTTGACGTATAATCCGAAATACACACACGTCCCCAAATTGTGTACTAAAGTGAAGAGTATATAAGATGTGGCCTAAGCCGGATTTAATTCTGTTACATGTTTTCTAAAAATACTTCCATTATAAGGATTACAGTGCTAACAGATAATAATAGATTAAATATAACGCTATAACGTTCTTAATTACGCTCCCTAATAGTGCATACATTATGTATGTCAAATTACAAGTCGAATTTTATGTTAAAGAAGATTTTTTTATATATATTTTTGTCGATTGCGGGCGTAGCACTTAATTGTTTACGCCAAATATAAATAGCAATCTATTTGGAGAAACTTATGACTTAAAGTGTCGGTACGAACTTTCAGCTCAATATCTCATAAATTTCAAAACGCAACTGAAAGAATGCGAACAACACAGAGACACACGAACAAAAGGACGGATGGATGTATATGTAGATCGTCTCAGGTTTTAAATATTCTCTGTAAGATCGACATGACAAACTTAGTATACAGTCCGTCCTGAGCCCATTTTTGATACATTCTTTATTTTACTTCTACTTTATATACTAGTAATAGAACCTGTCTTCTACTTCTTCTAGGGTAATTTGCGTTAGTTCTAATATCCATAAAACATCAGTGCCTTAGTCTAATACACATTTAGTCCTCTTTCGATTTACTGAACAATTATTTATTTGTAGGAATGATCGCCACATTAGCCACTAGAACAGGAGGAGAACAACGTAAACCATGGCCACAATATAGTCTACAAAATATGCCAAAAACACAATTCACATGTCACGACAAAATACTTGGAGGTTACTATGCAGATGCGGAGACTCAATGCCAAATGTTTCATGTTTGTGTTAAAGTAGCCGGCGTTGGGGTAAGTTACGTAAGTTATACATTTTATTCCATACTTTGCTGATAAGTGCAGCTCTGCAGCCGTGATCTTTATTCAATGATTTATAGCTGTTCACTCTTTTGTGTAAATTGTAAATGGTAAAGTGGTAAAATGCTAAAGTAAATGTCGGTGCAGAATGTAGTAAAAAGTAGAGTGACCATAGTTGCAAATACGATTTATGATCTAGTACACTCAGTCTCAGTCAGAATTAAAAAAATACTTTTTAATTTTCATTCTAATATAAAATAGAAGCGCACACTGACACATATTGTTGTTTTGTTGTTGTTTCAATTGTTATATTGATTGTCTTTCCACCCAGTCATAGTGTTGGGCATAAATCGCATTGAACGCATTTTTGAATGTCACCTTCGACTGGGGAATGAAAGGGAATTGAAAAAAACATAAACGCGATCTGTCTGTTGTCAGTATGCGGCAGTGTACGGCACAGCGACCATCATTAAATGTTAAAGTGTGTTCCCCTTACACAGATTCATCTATTATTATGCATTGTACACAAACACACATTCAAAGAATGACAATACCTTACCAGACCTCGTAACTGTGGTAGCTACAATGCTACACACACTCACTACACACTGCCGCAAATCGTGATTGTAATGTTTGTCTAAGAGAGTTGAAGGAAACGGCGTCTTTACGATATCTACGTAGCCAAGGAGGATTTTTGTATTCTCCAAGTATTGTGTGTTGTATTATATTTCTTCTTCTTCTTATTGTTGTTGTGAAATTTCAATTTCCATCTATGATGTCAGCAAAATGACCTTTACAGTTATGCTTTGCTAGTTGGGACTAAACTTAAATGCACTTACATTCGTAGTGGTGCTTAAGTTGTCTGTGTACCAACATTTAAACAATATTCAGTTGATTCCATTGTAAGTAGTGGCGTTGCAACTGTGGGTCTTATAAGTCCGCATCAAGTACCTCAGACAGCTTCAAACATCTACTAATATGTAACAACTTAATGTTTGGTTGGAACTTGTGGAACTTATGTGGATTGCTAAATTTAGATTTTTTAACGCTCGCTTCTAATTCTAACACAGGACGATTCTGAGGTTGCCATAGATTCAAAAAATAAAATTGTTTTTTATGGAATATTTTTCAAAAAAATATACCGTTATAAAATATGCATATATACTATTTATTAAGGTCACACTTTAAGATTTTTAAGCAATTTTCTTAAACAGGTTGTACGAGCACATGAACTGTTTGCCATAAAAATCGATTTTCCTTTAAAAAATATACCGTTATAACATTTCAGCCTTCGTTTAAATTGTTTTAACAAAATGACAAACTGTGTTATTTTCATAATTTTTTATATACACCAGGGTACTATCTAGGAATCAATTTTTTAAACACCGTGATACACATATTCGGTCATGTTGAAATTATCCACACATCTTTCACTCTTGTGACAATATCATTACAATTTATTTGGTATTGAAATTTAATCACAGTGGCGGTCACACCAAGGTGGCAGATTGCTAATTCAAAATCCCTTAAAAAGTGGGTGTACTATTACAAATACGTGTACTGAATTTCAACTTCACAAGTCACATTTTGGTGCTGATCAAGAATAGATATGTTGTACTTTGTTGGATCCCTGAAGTCTGCTTCTGATAGTTGGACATCTGGAATGACGATATATATAGTAGTATACCCCCCCCCCCCCCCCAAAAATATGGGGCGGGTATAAAAATGAAATTTTAACCATATTAGATTCAAACAAATATTCTACATTCTTTAAATGTTAAGCAGTGCAATATGTTAAATTCGTCGCACTTGTGTATTCTGTATATTTTCAGTTTCACAACATTTGAAGAACATTTGCCAATGAATCAGAATTATAAAAAACGTCGTCTCTCTGTGTGTGGTATGCCAAGTACAACGAGCTTCTGTGTATTTTCTTGTTTATGGAATTAACTTAATTATGTTTACTTTGCGGAGTTAAAAAAACTCTTTATAAACAATTAGCGATTGACACAACGGTCGCAACGGTTGGTACGGTTTAGTTATTTATTCTGCTGTCTTCACGTAATCATTACCCAATGTTCTTTGTTCTCTCATCTGTGTAAGTTGCAATTATTGTATTCTACATATTGGTTTAGTTTTTCATGCCGTAAATATCAAAGTTCGTTGAATAGATGCTTCATTTTCGATTCATGTTTATAATGAATCCGGTTTAATTGTCTTATCTGTGTTTGCGTGTGTGTGTGTGTGTGTGTGTGTGTACATCAAGAAGATGAATGTTTTCAATGGTTGCCATTAATTTTGATATTTAACACATTTTTACATGTGATGTGTTTACGGTGTACAAGTTATAATAGAGTTTTGAAGTGACTTCTTCAGCTGAAACGTTAATTACCATGAGATTTCGTTTGAGAAAATTGGAATATCATGTATTAAAATGAAGATTATAACGCCACGTTATGAACAAGACTTGCTCGATAATGGTTTATTAACACTATAAAAATTTCACAAGTTATGAAAAAACAAGTAAAAAACTATGTTTGATTGAAGTCAAACCTTGAATACCCTCAATCGGTGTACCACACAGTATATATGTCAGTACTTTATAAGTAATACTTAAAAAATGGCTCCGAAACTGTCATGTTCGGAATCGACATTTCAATATGAGATTTCAAAACTCACAGCGGACTTTCAGACATGGTAAGATCCGATGCTGATTCAAAATATATATACTTTGCGGAGTCTTCGACGAAGCCCAAATGGACATTGCAGACATCGGGTACAAGCAACAAGACGTCCTTTTTTTATTCTAAATCCTTAGCATTTCCTTTTAGTAACGTATTGTAATAATGTACCAAAAGTATAACTAATTGTAGAACATTTGTCTAAGATTTCACTGCATCATTGGAAGAACCAATTATTTTGAGTACTAGAAAGATATGCATTAGATGCAGATGTAGTGTTCATTCTTTAGTGCTAACTCTGTCTAATTATTAAATATTATTTACAAAATAATAATTTTTTTATATTTCAGGTACAAGATTTTCGTTTCCTTTGTCCGAATAGCACTGCCTTTGATCAAGAAGCTCAAATTTGTGCTAATTGGGGCGATGTGGACTGTGACCAATCAGTTTTGTATTATGGTAGTGATAACTTTGATTTATACCGCTTGAGTTCCGGATTCGAAAGCAAACGAGCACCGGCAGCCGAGGAAGACGAATCCACCTTTCATTTGCAAAGAGCTGAAAGTGGTAAAATTAAGAAAAATAGTTCGTAAGATACAAGAAAATGTATAAAAAATGTCTCATATATGTAGGTGATGGTCGTCGTTATAAGGAGAATCGGATTGATCAAAAGTCTCGACCTGATCAGCCGCCCAATTATACGAAACGGTTTGAATCGGCTACACGTAAAAATAATCAAAATTCTATTAGCAACACAAACACTAAAGAGGTGACAACTAAAAGGAAAATTGCAGAGGCCACCAAACGTCCCATAGTCAGTTATTACACACCCACTAGCACCAGTACAACTATCGACGATTCGAAACGTAAGTAGTATTACGATTGTAAAAATCGGCACTGACCAGCTTTTATACATAAGAATATATTCTGCATCAGATATAAAATAAACATTGTCGGGGTTCAGAAAACCCAATGTAAAAAATCCTATTTTGTGTGATTTTTTCATATAAAAATCGTTATAAATCTTAAAGAATGATTTTTAAAGTAAAAGAATTGTGATTCTACTAACGTTCAACTTAAAAACAATACACATAACAAAGAAATAAGAGATTTTCCGCAGACTTTTGTTTTCTAATTAAGAACATAAAGAAGGACGGATGGACATTACGCAAACGTTTACGGATTTTTAATGAAATCACAATAGTTTCTAAAAATTGTGTATTTTTTGTAATCATAGAAGACTTTGATGATATCTTCAAGGGTTCGCATAGTTCGAATTTCTTTGCCAATCGCCAAAGCGGTCGAGAAGAAGAGCTCACGGACTATCTGTTGAAACAAAAGCCAAATGAATTTCTAGATTTCAACAAGAAAATAGACACTTCAGCCACTGGTAAAACTCGGGTAGCTACAACCAGAATTAAACGACCGCTGCAACAAAATCTCAACAATGTGAACAATACGAGCACCGCACCGGCTGCTTCGGCCGCATCAACTAAAACCACAAAGAAAGTTACACTACAGCATAGCTCTTATCAAAGTGATTTCTTTGATTATAACAGTACACCCGGCGCACCCAGTGATAAGAAAAATTATAATAACAATAATTTAACTACAACAGCAAAAACGCTGCTAGGCAGTGCTAGTAAAATTTATCATGGATTCGATGAATATCAGACTCAGGCCAAAATACAACCAACAACATATAATCCAAACCGTTCAAAGATCTCCACTACCAAGTATAATGAACTGAAACGGGACAAAGGAGACGTTGGTGATAATCATTCAAATAAAAATTTTAACAAGCCGACAGCCAATGTTAGAAAAATACAAAAATTTGAAGAAACCCAACAAAGGCTGGATAAACAAGGGAACACATACGAAACAAAACACAACGAGTTTAAGGAGTTTGCAAAAGTCAAACAACCGCAACCGTTCAAGGCTGCACCACCAAGCAAAACCTTTGATGTCCCGCTCAATAATTATATAGAGCCTCAGTATTTTCGTTCGCGGATTCAAGGCAATAGAGGTTTTACCCCGTCACCTGCCCCGTTTAGTGTGACGTCAACCACGCCAGCTTCAAAAACTGTTAACGTTAGTAATGAAATAAAACCACGCGGCTTTGCCAGCCGCGGTCGTGTAAACTTTAAAGCCAGCACTTTTGATTACTACGAAGCCTATCCTACAACAGCCAGTGGTGGCAAGAAATTCTCCACCTTGGTAACAAAAGAGAAATATCCCACACCCACAACCTTTAAGCCGTCAACTTACAAGAAATTTAATGAACAGAACTACTACCAACAGCAACAACAACAACAATATACACCTAAACCCAAGCAACAGCTACAAAAGCAACTGCCAGCCTCACCGTCCACATCTTCTACATTCTTACCCACTACGATTAATCCCTATTATAACGCTGATGAAGATGATGGTCAGTATCATCCTGAATTATACGAATTGGACTTTCCCAGAAATCGTTTCAATGTGCAGCGGTCTACAACACTAATTCCTTTAATCACCAGCTCTACGACAACAACCACTACCGCGACTACACCGAAACCGTTTACCACCTTTCAAAATCCGGCCATACATTTAAAAAGTCAACAACAAACTTCATTTTTAAAGGAGCAAAGTGCTCTAACGGATTTAAGCGATGAGGATGAACTGTTCAGAGCGTCACCCTCGCTGAATTTCGGAGCGGCCAGCATTAATAAGTTGCGCGCTGATATTATAAAAGCGGAAAAAACGTCACAACAATATAATTCACAATATAACCCACATAATACTTATACAACAACCACGACTGCTAAGAACACCACGCCTTTAATAGCTCAATATCAAAATCAAAACATCCTTCCGAGTAGTTTAACTGCAACAGGTTACGGTGGTTATTTAAATACTAGCACAACAACCAGACGTCCACCCACCATCAGCACCACATCATATACGCCAACAACAACAACCACCACTACTACAAAAGCCCCTCGTTCATCTTCGAAAAAAAGTGGCAAGTCAAGTCATAAATCGAATAAGAAGACTTCCAAGCGACCACCGCATGCCGACGAGGACACCAGTTATGATTATGCCTATTATGATACGGACACGTTGAGTGAGTCACCGCAACAATACGATGAATATGAAATTGCTGAATTTTCAAAAACGCAGAAAAAAACTTAATTGCACTAAAACCGAACGTAAGATCCCATTCAAATCATGACTTTTAAGCACTCATTTTTCACCATTTCGTCATTTTGGTGCCACGTTATGTTCAAGCTGTTATTTTTTAAGAATTTTGACAGCAATTTAATAAATATATTGCACGTGTATAGATTATGTGAATGGATTTCCTTATTTAGTTTTTTAAAGAGATTCGAATGTAGTCGAAATCGTTAGAAAAAATTTAATAAATACAATATTCTGTCCATAGAGAGCGAAATTTTCAAATCTATTCAAATTTGTCATTTTGTTATGTAATTCGATTCTGAATATTTGTATAGGTATACATACGTATATGCGCGTATTTATGTGCGTTTAAGACATTCTTCTTGTAAATAATAAAAACAAGTAATTATAAAAAAAAAGAAATTTTTTAAATAATCTTTTATTTCATGTGGTAGCAGGACAAACGACAGTTAAGTTGTGGATTTCTATTCCGGGCACCCAACAAATATATTGTGAATAAATTACATAGTTATCTGCCTTCGTGACGCGGCCGCCATGTATGATTTAGAACAATGACAGTTGTTTTGTTGCATTTTACTGATCCGTAAAAAAAATACTTTAATAATAATAGCAATTCGCCATTTTAATACCGCCCTCCGCCTTGTGGTCTATAAGAAAGACACTCATTGTATCATTTTATATTTTTTAAACCCTATCGTGTGATACCCATAACAAGTAAAGATTGTAAAAAATTTGATAATTTATCACCTCGGGGCAACCGCTCACAATGAATTTAAAATATTACAATCTCCTCGAAAAACGCTTTCTTTGGTATCCGTAAGAAAAGGTTTTACATAGAAATTGTGGATCCGCCATTTTAAGGAGTCCGCCGTGTCCGATTTAGATGAATGAATGGCAAATCCTAATCTTTTGAATTCTCTTCATTCTGCTTATCCAACTCTTTAATATACATAACAATTTACCATCCACTATATTTAGAGCGGCCGCTCGTTCTGCAATTTGCATATAGTGGTACAAGTTGTCATCAGAACCAGAAGGTAGGATCCCAATATTAACATGATCGCATAAGTATATAAGTTTTTAGGAAGGCCATATAGCCATAGAATGAAAACAATTGGTAAAAGTCTTAAGAAGTTTAATTCAATATTTTATTCTGTTCATGTTAAAGTTTACACGATTACAACTACTTTTACAAGAGGGCGTACGAGTACATAAATATAAATAAAAAGTAAGTATATAAATATATATCCGAATTGGACAACATTTCAGTCTTTAAACTTAAGCTTCACACACCTTGGCATGGGAAACAGATACACTAACATATTAAAAGCAGCCAAACCCACAGCAAAAGCACAAGCGGCAGCTATATCGATAGTTTCCTTAAAAAATAAATTACAGAATTTAGGAAATACGTGAAATGTAGTTCAATTTGTCATTACTAACGTCGGGATCTGCCAGACCTAAGCGTTCATGCAAGAAATCCGCTGCCTTGGGACATATAACAGAAGCAGTTGGTGTACAATTCATTTTACGAGCTTGAAAGGCAATGCTATGCAACAATGACGAAGCGTAACGAGTGTGCGTTCCCTTCGTATTATCCTGCAGCCATGGTTGAAGACCCTTAAACGATCTGACAAAAAATTAAGAACTATTAACCATTTATATAAAATATGAGTAATTTCATTCACCTTACGGTACCACTAGCCAAAGCCATAGAGATGACCAACATATATGTAACAGCTATGGCAGCATTAAACGGCACCTTGACTACCAACAACAAAGCCACGCACAGTTGTTCGGCTAATACAAAACTTGACCATAGTGCGACCAGTAAATACACAAACACCAAACCATTGGGAAATTGAGGATCCAACAGAAGCCTTCAGGGTGAAAATTATCTTTATTATGGGATTTTTAAGTAAATACTACATATACTTAATACTAACGGGTAGATGACGCAGCTGGCTAGAATAGATGATATTACAGAGAACGGTATGGATACTGAATTATACGCTAATAAAAGTGTTGCTCCGGTATATAAACCTTCCGGTGTGTCAAGTGAAAAACGTTTACGCCATATGGGAACTACAAACGTACAAATGAATAAATGTCATTAAGTAAAACACAATGCAGTTAATAAATCTTACATAATGTGATTGTAGTTAATATACCACAACCATACGATAAGCCGATGATGTTTAAGATTAAACCGTTCTTACTAAAAAATCCATGTGAATCGTCCTGTAACACGCAACAAAACAGAATTCATTAATAATCATCTATCCCTTCAATTCGTTCGAATTTGTGACCTTGACTTTATGAAACTTTTATCAATTTCGAAATATTTATAAGTTATCACTCAGAACATACTGATAAATTTTTAAGGTATACTTTTTAATATAGTTAAAACTTACGCCCACATTATTGTAAAATAACCACATGAAACTCATAGCCAAGGGTAGCAAAACCAAACGCAAGAATATGGATTTTAAACCAGCCGCTCCACAGGAAAATATTGAAGCTAATAATTTCCTATATGACGAAAAAAAATATTTTACTAAACAGATCACATTACTCCTTTCACTTCCTCTTACAAATACAACATAACCCAAACTTTTAATTCTCCTGGTTTACCGTAAGCCAGCGGCACCTTTCCACTACCCATACTATTCAAAGGGCCGTCTGATAAAGGTGCCTCCCTGGAGAAACGTTCCACTAAAGCTTCGATTTGTTGGCTTGATTCAAGAAAACGATCTCTACTCCTTCTGTCCACGGTTGATAAGCACAAATAATACATTAAAGGGTTCTCTAACTGTGGGCAAGGGAAACCAATGCCATGAAAATATTCCAACATAGCACGAGTACCACCCGAATATACTACACCGCCTAGGCACAGAAACAGAGCACGGTCAAGAAAGGGAAAAACATCTGAACGCGGCTTCTCCAATGATAGTAGAATGCCACAACCGGTTTTCTTGGCTGTATTTGATAATATGGATATTAGCAAGTAAGCGCTGAGAGGATCCAACCCTTGAGTCGGTTCATCCAAAAGTAGCATAACTGCAATAAAATGAAAAAAATATTGATTGCCATATAATATATGGACATTCTTTTCATAAAATTTACATAAATGCATAAAAAAATATATAAAAAAAAGTATATGCAATAGCAACAAAGCCGCATGGGAAACATATTTAATTTAAAAATTAAATATGTTTTAAAAAAGTTCTTCAATTCTTAAGAGTTCCGAATACAAGAAATTCTTTGTTACCTTTTGTTTGTAACATTTTATATTCAATTTATTCAATGCCAGTGGCATGGCCAGTTTGTGTTTTAAGTGTTTGAAAACAGACCTTCTCAGCATCTCTTATTACCATCTTATATAGACAGAGTCTGTCTTATGCGTCTACTAGGCCGCGTGTAAGCAAATGATGAAAACTAAAGGCTTAAGAAGATTGCATCTTATTGAAGTAATATAAAAAATTCATCTCTTATTATAACAAGCGCATTAGAATCATTTCCCAAATCGATTTAATTGTATCCCTCTTGATATTAGAGTAACATTTTTTTTGATATTTATACATTGCGCGACTTGTGATAAGAGGGTATATTCCGTTTGTGCGAATGTTTGTAACCCCTAAACAACAAAACAAAACAACAATACAAATGATGTGGATGTGGATTATGCCAATTGATTCTGAATCGATTTAATAAAGTCCGTCTATTTGTACATGTAGTTTTGTGCACAAGCTACAGATTGCATTAAAATTTGGTACAAGGATATAAATTGGCTCAAAAAGGAAACCTGTTAAAAATGGACCGGATTGCACCATTTTTAGAACCCTCCTTATATAACGTCTGAATAAAATGGAAGTCTTTATATGGGAAAAAATTACAATTCTTAATAGTTCTTGACAAAATTTGGTGAAGAATAGTTAATTAACTTAATATTTGGCCAAATTTGGATCCGCTTGAACTATTTTTAGAACCCCTCCCTATATAAGGATATATGGCAAATAACACACAAATGTTCTCCTTAAAGCGAAAGATTACGGTGTAATACAAAAGACTTAAGCTACAAACTTATTTAGATACAAACTGTACAAGTACACCACCAATGCATAGATAAATTAAATTTGGGTCTGGCAAAATCAAAACACACACACACAATTAGAACTGTGAAATGTGGGCATGGTTGATAGATGATTATGACTTCTTTTAGCGACTATTCATTTGTGAGTTATAAAAAATTTATAATTAATTATTAAAAATTTATCTTAACCGATTTCGCCTCAAATCTTCTTTAATAAAAGCAAAAGCAACAAAAAAACAATTTAAAAAATACTAAAATTAGTATAACTTAGTATACATTCATAACTGAAGATATAATGAAACCTCTCAAGGAAAATCGTTTTCTATTGTTTATGACTAATTGGAAAACTCGAATAAAAAATTACTGATTTTTTAATTGTTGTTGCACTGCGCGTTGCCCTTTAACCGATTTTTAGTAATTTCATACGTTTGACAAGAGTTTGTAGAGTCACCAATAAACACATTCAAACTTGCTCTTACTTAAAATTTTTCTATTCATTATTAAAAAAAAAATATTCCAAAATGTATCCAGACATATGGAATGAAATGGTTAGAATTGCGTATACTATGAGAGAAATATCAAACTAACCTGGATCCCTCACCAGTTGTACACCAATAGCCAAACGTCTCGCCTCGCTTATATTAAGATATTCGACACGCTTGTGAGCCACCTGCGATAAAGCCAAATCAGCTAAGACTTGTCTTACTTTAGAGCTTTTCAAATAACCAGAGAGCTTAAAATAGTTTAAAAATATTGTACTTTAGTGTTGAAATTGTTCTCAATTATGCATAAATAAAACATATTTACAATGGTTGGTGTGTAGTGTAGGGTCTGAGCCACAGTCAAACCCGGTATAAATGTACAAGATTGTGTTACGTAACCACAGCGTTGTTGAAATAAGGCTTTAGTTAGAGGAGAACCATTCAGTAAAACTTGCCCACGAGTAGAGCCATCGGCACGACGCGATATAACATCCAACAGGGCACGCTTACCACTCCCTTATGAACAGAAGTGCATGACAGTTAGATCAAATTTGAATTTCACAAGAACAAGAATTACCTTTGGATCCCAATATAGCCATCACTTCACCACTGTGCACCGTTAAATTGACCCCCTTAAGACCCAATGTTGAACCGCTGCCACCATTAAGGCAACCACCACCATCCATCTTAAGAAGGAAAATGTCATTTTCTTTACTTTATATTGATTGTGCCTACATTGTTAGGTATTGTTTTTAATTTACCTCCCTGGTGTGAAAGATATTATGAGCTTCCAACACATAATCACTGCCAATCATTTTCATGACCCTTACAATCTCTCTTTTCTATTAAATTCCGCTTCTTTTTATTTTAAAATTTCCGTTTTGTTTACCCACAGCTTACACACATCTATGCGCAGGTATTTCTATTAAACTGGAAAACTCTTTGTACACCTCTCAGAGCGAACAACATTAACAAAGAGTGCATACAAGGAAAAGTACAAAAAACAGATCTTTTAACGATAAACTAAAACACGAGACGTCTAAACTCAAACAATGCTCAGCGTAAACTAAACTTAAGACTGGAATTGTTAACTAATATGAGGCAGCTTAAGTTAAGGCCACCTCGTTTGGCTAGGCGTGCATTTCCAATTGGTATAATATGAGTAAGAAGAGTTAGTGGAAAAGAGTAACAAATTAAAAAAAGAGCAGGTAAACAAAGCATTCAAATATAATGTATTTAACACTAATAATGCGTGAGCATATAGTTTAGAGTTTATCTTGTCCCTTGAATTTAAAATATTACAAATCCAGTCATTTGGTAGCCATGTACTAAAATGTTGTCTTAACAGCACTTAAATCTGTAATATTTGTACATATTTACGCACTAAAAATTTGTAAAAATAAACTACGCTGTCGGTTATACGACCTTGCCTACTTTTAACACAACGAAAAATTTGAACTTCTGGGAGGGATTTTTGTCAATGTTAAGTGGAGAAGTCACATCTAGATCGACTCATATATTATATTAACACTGATCAAGTACATTTATACTTTGCAAGGTGTTCGAGCCTTCCGCCTAGGTGTTGCAAACGGAATAGCACACCCGCCACATTATGTGGAGATTATAAAAATGGAAGTGAACAAAATTCACCATGTGTACGTAGGGGACAATAATGTTTAGGTGTAGTGCAAATAAAATGTGAAGATGTTATAGTCAGTGCAAGCTGTAGGCCATGAAAGTGGACACATTTTAGACTGGAAATGATTTGCTATATGACTATAACAGACAGACTTTATATATAGTTATGGTTATATAGAATTGTTTTCCGAATTGATTGGCGTACTAAAAGGTGGGCCTCTGTGGCCGTTTACAGTCGCACCCAATTGCACCAACTTAATGTAGCCTTTTACTAGTGTGGAATAAAAGTATGATAACTGACTTCAAGACGACTTTTCAGGGCTCTTGTTTGTAGAAAAAAATCTCTTAATCTTGAAGAGTTTAACATACAACCCATTCGGATGAATGTTAAGTTACTGGAAAATCGCTCTTCTCTCTCGCTCTCTGTGCCTATAAACCGTTTTATAAACTTTATGGTTAAGATGGCGTCAGTAGCCAAGCTCAGTTCAGTTTTAAGAGAGACTTGGCGCTTTATAGTTACAGTTAGCGCGTAATAGTGATCACCCCTTAATGTGAAATGTGAAATACCAAAAAAAAATTATTTTAAAGGGAAATTGTCCAAAAAAGAGCATCAACATTACGTTTTTTGTTCTAAAACTACTTTAATTACATAAAACAGGAAAAGATAAAAAATTATTAATTTGTGTTGTAAATGTATTAAAATAACAGAGAATGCCACATGAACTTGTTGATTTTGGCATAAAGAAGTAGGAACTAGTAGAAACATGTAAAGGAATTTATGTGAGTGTTGTGATGGAAAAATAAGAAAGAAAATAATGTGCTAAACCAGTGCTGCTGCTATTTTATGTTTTTCTTTTTATTTGTTGTTTGTGTTGTGTCTTTGTTGTTGTTGTTATTGTTGTTGTTGCTGCTAAATCTGGTATCTATACTAAATGTCTGTCGTTTAAGTTCGCGTTCATGTGTTTATGTTCTTTGGTGCTGTACCATAGCTCACCACCACACCGCCACATATGCTCCACGTACATACGCACACTGTCTAGGTGTACCACATACATACATACATGTATTTACATAGGCGAGGAATGCATAAATTGTATAAAATAATATTTTAAAGCTTTGCATGATGTTGTGCGCTGCAGTTGACTGTATCATCATGCACGATATGTACAACATTCTGGTGTGATACTGTATGCTAATAATACATATGTAGTGATGTGCACTCACTCATAGTGAAACAACATTAAAAAGAATTTATTATTGTTATAAAAATTCATAAAACATATCAAAAATATACATACAGATGCACCCAAAAAATTCATATAAAATAATTATCAAAATACATTATTTTAATGCTCTGTTACGATTTCGTGTTAGGGGAGCTAATGCTTTAAAATAAATTACAATTCGGTAAGTTTTTTTATATTCGCAATTGTTTATTCATTGTTGTTGTTGTTGTTGTTATTATATTCCTTTGCCGCTGTTAACATATTTATAGTCTGGGGTGTGCGCTCGTATGTACAATTAGCTTGGAATAGAACAAGAAAATTTTCTTAAGAACAAGTATTGTGGCAGCAAAACCGGTTCAATTAGTCGGTCTGGTAGAATAATTGTAATTTATAGGGAATTTGCAGGGCAGAAAGAGAGTTTTGTACTTGTACATCTATTGTACATATAAGTACACCACCGACCATTACAGGCTGCAAGTAGACATAAAAGTACAAACACTTATACGTTTATGCCAATAAAAGCTTTTCACTTATGCAATCATTTAAGGAATAAAAAACAAACAACAAAAGGCTACATTAAGCGTACGCCAAATCTAGGGTACCCACCATCATTAACCTCTTCCACTGTCACGCCCAAAATTCAGAAATGTATCCGAATTAACGAAACTATTTCTTAGAAATCGATTTATGAACAATCTCATAACAACGCAAGTAAAACGTTATCACGGTGTGCGCGTACGCTAACAGATAACGTCCATATCCATAAATTTGTTCCGGATATACTGGAGCAAGGTCACCTACACGAAATTTTATAAATAAACTCCTAAAACATGCTAACTTCCATAAAAGTCCAGAATAGGGGGCGGCGTTCACTTCACTTTTCCAAATATCTAATAATTAATAATTCGTTAATATTCTGGTAAAATTTTATTCTTGTCTCACTTATGGTTGGTGTGTAATAAAATCAAAACCCTAAAAACTGTACATTTTGTAAAATTACAGGATCTTGAACCGATTTAACATATTTTCTATATCATGGTGTCTAGATTTTTTCCTAGATTTCTACCTAGATTATGGTCTGGGGGAAAAATTTGGCAAATATATTTATTTACCTTGAACGTTACATATAAATCGTTCTAAAAACTAATACAGTTTTTTTTTTGCGCTAATATATCAGCCACATTTTCATAATGGAGATATTTTATTATTTACTTTTTTATAACGCACACATTAAGCAAATTTTAAAGAAAAATAAAAAATATAGAATTTTATTAGGAATTGTCACGTAGTAGCACACAAAGAGATGAACGTGCATTTTATAAAAAATGTTTTAATACAAATAAAAAAGTACTTAAAATATTGTGTCTTCTGGTCAAATTAATAAAATTGTTGACAAAGTTGTTCCCCTAATCACAATAATTATTTATACACAATTTCTTCAAACTTAAATAACATTCTAATACTTTGATAGCCTCCACATAAGAGCCAAGAAAATACTATGTTTGTCATTTCGTTTGCAACATTCAGAAAGAGGCGCGAGAGGCTCTACAAAGTATATATATTCTTGATCAGCATCAAAATCTGAGTCGATCTAGACATGATTATCCGTGTGTCCATGTGCAGGCATTTGCACGGTCGTAAATGTTGAAATTTTGATATTTTGTACAGACGCTTTTAGATTCTGCAAGCAGCCGTTTTTAAAATTGTCCAAATTGATCAAGAGTCACGCCCTCAATCGACGTAGATGCCATAGAAATTAATAATTATGTCATCCTGAGATATGCCAAAAATGGGCGTGGTCGTATAACAAACACGTTCACAATTTACAAAAAAAAACCTAACTCAGCATAAGGCTCAAATTGCAAACTGCTACGTAATACTCGTACATGCACTATTAAAGGGCGTAACGGCACACACCGTTTCTGGGGAGGGTATGTAAGATGTGGCCTACACCAAATGTAGTTTACTTACTTGTTTTTGTACATTTGCAAAACTGTAATTTGTTCTACATAACGTTTGCGCACTGTACAGTACAGTACAATGCAAAGATGGAAAAATGCATGTTCGCTGGAAGATTTCTTCTGCAATATGTTTGCTATTTTAGAGTGAACGATATAGTTGTCGAACTGGATTTCACTGTTATGTTTCCAATAGCATTCAATTCTTTATGTGCGCATTAATAACAGCAAAGTTTATTTAGAAACTGGTCACAATTAATAGGTAATAAATAATCTTCTTTGTTCAAATCTTAAAAAGTTTTTCTGGATTTTTTATTGACATAAAAAAATCATAGGATGTATTAACCAGTTATTGAAAAAATTAAAAAATTATTAGAAATGATATACCGAGCAACGTGATATTAAAATAAATAGTTCAGCACTTCAATCACTTCAAATCCCATTTGCTTAGGATTTATGTTAAAATCAGTAAAAAATATAAATAGAGTAGGGTGGCGTACGGTTCCATTGTATCAACTTTCACTTGTTTATTCAATATAGCCTGATCATAACCCTCATTAGCGATTTAAATGTGAAATCTTGATAATATTTATAAATTCAATGAATTGCTTATAAGGTCACATTCATCAAAGGCATTTGTGAAAGAGAAAGCCATCATTAAAATATTCTAAAAAAAGCGATTCTCAGGGTGGCAGGTACTATGTTATAAGATGCTACTGATTTTTATCGCAAAGAACGAGACGTATAAGAAGGTTAATTTGAATTTGGGCAAGTATCCATTTATGTGGGAATGGTAGAAGTGAGTACATGATTATTAAGGTATGTTTTACATACACATATTACCTCGAAAATAGAATGATGTGTTAAATAACGCTTTTTACAAAATCTGGGCATAACTCTTAAATAATTATATATATATATGGGCTCAACATATATGGGCGCAATCTATTTTAAAAAAGAAACTAAAACTTTTTGAACTAAGCCATGTGAACAACGGATGAGCAGACACCTGCACGGACATGGCCAAATAGTGCTACAGTCCACTGAATTGAAATTACTAAAGAACAAACTACTCCAAAATACTTGTATGCTATAATAAACTTTATGAGTAAAGCAAAGATTGAAAAAAAATTACAATAATAGGGGATACGAATGTGTTTGTATATAAATATATGACTAAAGTGCTTCATTATGAATAATATTAACGTTAGTTTGGCTCATTTTCAAATCCGTTTTATAGCGGCTGGCCAAGAAATAAAACTTTGACCAGTCTTCATATGCATTGTTCATGAAAGCAGTAGAAGTTATATATATTTATAAACTATAAAATTCAAAGCAACTGAAGGAAAAAGTGCAAAGACAATGTTTTGTACGCATAGAGTATGAACAGTCATACATTATTAGTCATTATTCGTTACAGAGGTTAAATATTGCAATTATTGCAATAAACAATAAGCGATCGTTTATTATTATTATTAGTATTTTAATTGTTGAATTTCATATACTCAGTTACTAAGGTGGATAATTACCATTGAAGAATTGTAATTTAATTTAAATTATTCATAACAAAAAGTTTGGTACACTTATTTATAAATAGTGTATCCATGGAGGTATCTTTGGATAACAAACACACCCTGATTTTATAAAAAACTATACTTGACGTAGAGTGCGACTTTAAATTGGCACATAATTCATACATTACCTGAGGGTAAAATTAGGTTGCTGTTTGTAAATAGAAGGAGCGGATATTTAACTCAAATTTGTTTTTTTTTTTTTTCCTTTTATAACATTTGGGGTGAAATAGCAGACACGGACAGCAAAAACTCTATTTGGCATAGAATCTCTCCTTCGAGTTGATACATAATTCAGAGAATTATAGAGAGCGCCATATTGCATCTGGTGTACCACAATAGCAATCTTAAGAACCTCCAAAAATGTCACTACATATCATTTGTACATCGGCAATGTACGATAACTCTCCACCTTAGTGATGAGAGTGCACTAAATTTTACTTATCCGTTGCTGCAATGTATATATACCCATGAGTGATATCAAAATCTGAGTCGATCTACATATGTATGTCAGTGTGTTGTGGATACATCTGTTGTTGGCTCTAAATTTTCAGATATTGAATTGAAATTTTTCTTCTTCTAGCTTCTGCGCGCAAAACGATATTTAAATTGAACTAAATAGTCAATTGCCACGCCTACAATCGATAAAATATAGTTATATGCTACAAAAAAGAATCTATGATGTTGAAAATTAATAAGTGGCCCGTCCATCGATGTGGCCAAAATAGAGATGGTCAGGTAACAGACCCGGTCACAAATTACAAAAAAACTTTTAAGCCTAATTTAGATGTAAGACGTTATCTCGTGCCACGCCCACTATGGAGAGCGTTGTTGATCGTATTTAAGATTTACTCTAAGCCAGATTTTCTTTTCATTTGTTTATTCTAGAAGATCTCCCTCAAATACTTTTTAGCGGTTAATTGTTTGAATCATTTCCCTTAAAGGAAATTTCTGATCAATTAATATCCAACACGATAATAGTAACAATTTAAACTATGTATGTAAACCATTTATTAAAACAGTTATAAGATGTAAAAATTTACTTAAAGAGAGAGTGACAATATGTTTCTATGTAGACCTGTAATGGCATCTTTGACATATATAACGTTCTCCACTTCCTTTAACTTGTAAAAGTATGATGTATAGCAAAAAGAAATATGAAGTTTCTGTTTTTTATGATAAACACCGTATAAAACTTGTTATCAATGCGTTAGCGCAGTTTTTAACCTGTAAGAGTGAAATTCGTCTTCCTTTCTTTCTTTCGCTGGTTTCGTTTTTTCATATCATTTAAACTAGGAAAAAAGCATAAAATTAAAAAGTTATCATGTGTAAAAATTTATCATATTTTAACAAGTACAAAAACGCTATTCGTTTGGCTTGAACGTTATATTTAGTACCCTACTCCGAAAGATAGTAGAGCGGTGGAATTTTTTGACTCCTAGAAGATATTAAGATCAAGGCTCAACGCACACGCTTAGTATTTGCATAAATAGTAGAACAGCTATCTATTATGTCTTGTATAAGGAATATATCCCTGTATGATTTGGCTTGGTAACAAAATTAACTATTCTTCCAATTATGAAGGGTGGCGTGCACAATATTTATAAAAATGTTGTTGTTGTACATATGTAGGCATAATATATGATAAGAAAAACGGCGTTGGCACAAATTCCATTCGTTCATTATGTATACAGAAAATTAGAGAAATGTGTACGAAAATGCATAAATGTAGTAATGACAAGAAAAGTCATTAAAAATGTCAGAGAAAACTCCATTCAGTTTAAAACATGCCCCATGGAGAATACCACGTTTATTGCTACTTATAATTTTTACGTCACACAAAAATTTCAAACTGTACTGTACCGACTTTAGCCATTCCATCGAATACCCTCCATCACTTAATTCCAACCATTCAAGTAACAAATCTACTTAAAATAAAACTAGAATAAGAGGTATTCCAAGAGTAGTCAGATCTGGCGCACAATATAATGCTTGTGTGTGAATCTATGTAATGATAATAACCATAGCCATGTTAACGAGCTTGTTAGCCATTCTGCCATTAAATAGTTTTATGCGTGAAATCGGTGGTTCCAGAGGCACAGGAATTATGACTGCAATGAATTTGAATCATTTCTTCAGTAGGAATCGTTATGCTTGTGACCTGAGGATCATATAGCTTATGAGGCAGTGTAAAAATTCCTACCATAAGTTTTTTTATGTGAGAATTCAAAAAATTGAAATTTGCAGGGCATCGTGTATAGGGGGACATAAACAGGGACTGATTCAATCTACTTTTAATAATACATATGTGTGTAAAAGTTATAAGCATCCGTATGAACACATCTACATTGCTTTTATCTAATAATGACAATATTTTTACATATTCGCTAACAACAATAACATCATATAACATTAATAATATATATTTGAGTCAATTGTGTCAGTAGCAATATTTTCATGTTTTTGCACAATATCCACACAAATTTAACATAAATAAGACATTCACCCTTTTACATCATGAAATGGTAAAGTTGCAAAAAAGCGAAACATCCACAAATGTTTATATAAAACAAGTGAAAATGTTACATTCGGTCAAGCCCATTCGTTTAATACCCTACACCACTGAGTTTCACAAATTATGCTACAATTAGTTTAGTTGTATCAATAAATGCAAGGCTTTGCTTCAAAAAATATCACTATTTTTAATGATCTGATCGGGTATAAATTTGGCACAGGCAGCAGGTATTTCTCACCAAACGTTGTCTAAAACTATTAAAAATTGCATTTTTTCGTCATATGAAGATTTAAATGCAATAAGGACGTTCTGTGAGGAGAGGTTCTAAAAATGCTCCAAATTAAATCATTTCCAATAGTGATTATCTTGTCAGATTTACATTCTGAACCGATTGGTATAACAAGATGCAGGTATATTTATCCAGTTAGGAGTTTAGGTGTAGGGTATAAAAACAAATATGAGGAAGCGACACTTATACTTGAATATGTTCTTCTAATAGAGGGTTATACAGATATGCTGGTATATGACCCTTTGTTAACAGTTAATTTTACGTGATAAGTTTATAAATGCGTGTATCATTGATATGACAACAATAATGTGAAATTAAGGTATCGCAATAAAGAACGAAAGAGAATGAAGGGGGGGATGGGGTGACTACAACAAACGCCAGTTGAATGACATCAATTTCGTGTTAAACGCATTTTAGTTGATCAACAATAACAACAACTCAAAAAATTGTTTTACATATTTCAATGTTTGCGTTTGACTCATCATCATTATTCATTATTAAGACCTGTTAACATATAATTCACTACCTCGACATCTTTCCTTTCCTTTACCCTCTCTGTCTCATTTTAGATAAAAATTTGTGATATTAGCGTAGTTGCTGCATAGTTGTTCTGATACATTTGAGTTATTCCAATTTTTCACGGAACAATTGTTACTTATCATTGGTTGTTGTTGTTGTTTTATTAATGGTGCCCTGAGAATTTTTCTTTTTAATTGAGAAAAGAGAAAAACAAAATTACCATAATCTATAGGCCTTTGCAATGGCCCACATTTCACAACGGAATCATCATTACTTTACATTTGGTTTAGTTTGGTTCGGTGCGGTTCAGTTCGGTTCGGTTGTGGTAGTTCTTGATTTCATTAATAAATATTTATTCGTTTTCATTTCTTTCAATTTTCCTTTTTTACTATCTCCAACAACATTCTAATTCATTTAATTCGCTTCCACTTTACTCTCTAAGTAGACAATTAAAAGAGAGATCAAGCAAATTAACGTTTCGTTTGCGATTGCGATTGCGGTAACTTCATTAAAATTGAAATTAAAAATGAAATGACAATTGGAGAAATTTTTTATGGATCTCGTTTTGAGTGATCACTCTAAGTGGCTTTAAAATTTCGTTGCGGTTTTACATTTCGTTAATTCGCTCATTAGAAAATGTATTTAAAGTATCTCAAATTTCAAAACAAAATATTGAATATACGCTGTACACACACATACCCCCATATATGAAGCATTTGATGTACATATATGTATTTGTTGTTATCAAGCACTTGTTTACGGCTTCAGACATCGATTGATTGATTGATTGATTTGAAGTTCATTACAATTCTTCTCCCTTTTCACTCTATTTGAGTTCTTTAACTTATATAACATTTCTTTATTCAAATCATTTCTGCGATTCAAATCTATCGTCGCAAGAAATACACAAATATCTTGACTTCCGCATTGTATGCCTAAAAAGTGATTTATAAATAATAACCATAAAATTATTTTTATCATGGATATTTAAACCAAAAATGGCACGTATGCCTTATTTGCAATTGCAATTAAATAAAAGTACCTAGAGCACGCACTTCATTTGGTTTCTGAAGAACCAACAACAAATGTATATAAAAATTATTTCATAAAAACTATAAGTAAACAACAATAAAAAGCAATTTGTTGTTGAACAATTATAAGTAAAAATACAACAAGTACACAAAACAAAGTCTTGCATACCCACCACCTCACCTAAAAATACATATGACTTTGTACAAACTTGAAGCTCTCTCGCCTGTTAAATCAACTGCAACTTTTAAGGTAAACTTCTTAAATGTGAGTGGATTACCGTGTAGTGTTTTTCATGTGAGGGACAATTGTTAGTGGCAAAAATCTCTCACTATATAGAAAAGCGCAAAATAATGGTTAATGTTTTTTTTTATTTGCACCATCGCGCAGCACGTTTATAGAACGCTGAGAAAATCTGGTGATATTGTTGAAGGATTTGATAGGTAAACAGATATCTTTTATCTCTACAAAACACGTGCCATTGAAATACCTACATATCAGTGCAACACAACCTACATTACACGCCCAAGTCCTTGTTTATGTGCAGGCGAGAACATCAAAGCAAGATCTGGATACTCTCACCATTGCATGAGCATTATACCCTAGTTTCGGTCGGATAAAAGCGGTTCGGTTGATTAATTGAGGATCACTGATTAGGTTATTGTATTCCAGATATCCCCTCAGTTGATAATTGATCACAGTGGGCAAGTGAGAGAGATTTTGGATTCCGTTTTTTAAATAAACAAACTTAAGAGATTGCGCAATGGTTTAGCCAGTCTTGAGGCACACTTGTTAAGAAGAATAGAATATACTTTCGATGATTATCGAAACTTATTACCTTCACACGACAAAATTTTGTTGGAAACGTAATTTAATGTTAAGATTTATGATAAAAAATGTTTCTATAAAATCCATTTCACACGTAGTAAAAAAATAAAAATATCTAAACACAAGCATACGTAAACATTCAACATACTGACGCATTGGCGGAATGGACAGGAAAGACAAGTGTTCCTAACCACTCCGAATTTGGGAGTTTTTCCTTTAAATTTTTATACCATCAATGTTGGACGATAGAAGCACATACAGTTTGCATTTCTTTCTTTAAGTAAAATGGCAATTTTATTTCAAATCGCTTTTTGACAGATTTTTGTTCCATTACCTGATATCATCTCAAATTGGTTATAGAAAAGGCAACAACAATAATAACAAGTAAGAAAACTATATATGACTTATGTCAAATTTATCTCCACATCTACATACAAACTTTAGGCATGGCAGGTATTTGATTACGCCCTCTAATAGTATATGTTTTACGTTCAGATTACAAGTTCAATTTCACGTGTGCCTCTTATTCGACCATTAATAAATGAGATAACTGTAAATATATGAACCAAATTTCAAGTTCATAGGTCAATTGTTGTGGTAGATATAAAGATTTTCCTTAATTGTGGGCGTGTCTGTTAACTGACCACATTTTTGGCCCATCGATGGAATTTCAACTTATTAGCTCATGTTTTGAGGCAAATAAACATATTTTTGTCAATTGTGGGCGTGACTCTTATCCAATCTTTTTATTTTTAAATAGCGATCTGAGAAAGTAAGTGTCGGTACAAAATTTCAGTTCAATATCTCAAAATGTACGGCCATGAAAATCCCAACAACAGACGAGCGCTCGGACACATTTGTCTAAATCGACTTTCGAGTTTTTGCTGCTGTTCAATAATATATATACTATATATTACAAGCCCCTCTGAGACGCCAACTTCTGTGTGTTGCAAACAGAAAGACAAACTTTATAAAAATACATCTGTTGAAATGTTTTACTTGTGACTATAAAACTGTCTTTTTTTCTCGTTTTTGCTCAGGGTCCAAACTTGAATTAAGTTATATTCTCATGTAAATTTAATGGCAGTAAAGTAAAACAAAAACAAAACAATGTGCAATACACTGCAAAGTGTAAAAGAAACGAGAGTGAAAAAAATTTGAAAATAAAAAAACATATTTTACTTATAGTACTTAATACTTATATTACAAAGTATATGAAGATATAGTCTGAACAAGAGAGAAATGTCTGTTCCGGTAATGAATGGAGGCGTTAAATAAAAGAAAACATGTATAACGAAATTTATGGTGAGTAGTGTAGAAAAGTTCGTAGTAATGTATAATTATGTAGGAATAGGTGTTGCATGAACAGCGAAAGACAGCCAGCGTAGGACAATGGTATGTTTTTGCAAATATGTTGCTCGTATCTGTTTAATTGACACATATTTTAATACTACGTTTTGTTGATGTACATTTAGCAATACGTTGTCGACACTACAGCAACACCAGCAAGAAATGGACATGTGTAATCCAGCTGTTAGGCAAGCTTATAAATTTTCGATCAGACCAGTCTTACAAGTAATAGTTTATTTCTAGTGATAGTTGCCAGACGTTTGCAGCAATTAAAATAAATTTAATTTTAATCAAATGTTCGATATTTAGATCGATCATAAAATCTTGTTTTATAGCCTACACTACCTGTAGTAGAGGGTATATTCAATGTGTGTGGTTAAAGGAAGGCCCAGCGACCAATTTAGAATGCCTTTTCAAATAGATAGAGACTTTTGAAAGTTATTTAACCATATCCGTCCGTCCATCTGACCAACTACCAGCCCCAATTTTAAGACATACCAATAAAATTTGATAAAAAATAATTTAAATTAGAGCATTTGTAGTACACTCACCCTTACAAAATTTTGCTAATTATTACGATTCTCGACATTTATCCATGAAAATTTATTGGCGCACAATTTCTGGGTTTTTAATATAAACTACGGTACGATGCGGATCCTTTCTCCCCACAACGATTCTCCTGTTTTGCTCTTAGAGCTAAACAAATCCTTGCATAAATTGTGTTATTTTGACTATAGAATTAAAAAATTGAAAAAAGTAAAAACTTCATACACATGATTTAGGCTAAATGTTGGCAAATCTTGGCATGCACACAATTGCACACAATTTTAACGAATATTATAGTATGTGATTACTTCAAAATTGGAAATGCACATAAAAGGATTTTCTTTAAAAATTATTATCTTAACCCCTACCCCCAGTATATAAATGGAAACAGTACATATCAATATGAGTACTGAATTAAAAATTTGCAGCTTTATTTTTGTCTGTGAACCTCTAACGTACATGTTAAATTTCATATTGTATTAATTATTGATATTTATCTTGTAAATGGAATGTCTTCTTCACTGTACAGGTTACACCAATGTGAGGGATATAATAACTTTTTTAGGGCACTTCATAAGCCCTGTACCACATACAACTTGTTATAAACTCTACCTACACTTATGCGTTATTGTCTGACACATGCATATATACGCGAATATAAAAACACTCTCATTCATTATTTATTTGAGCATTTTTTCGATTGTTGAGTTGGAATGTCGTTAAACCGCTTTAACACAACTTATCTTTCTTATATCTTCTCCACCTCTCCACTCATTCTCTGCCCCTCTACTTGTTTACTTTATTACTGGGACGTCATTTCACTTGACTAGAGCAGCAGCAGCGGCAGCAGCCGTAGACAACAGCATCAAGTGCATTTTAACCGCAATTTTTAAATTTCATTTTTATGTGACGCTTTTTAAATATTTGAGGAATACAAAAAATATCGTAAATACGAAAAATTTCTCTCATATACGATCCACTTGAAAAGTTGTTTTTTTATGATTGATGGGCAGAGTGAAGCTTTGCAATTTGTATGTTGAGTTTTTTATAATAATAACTTAAGCAAATAAAGGGTTCGTGTGGTAGTTAATAATAGTAATAATTATGTATTTTTAAAACAAGTTAAAACGGTAAATATACGATGTATGAATATTTAGCTTTGTTTGTCCAACCACGCTTATTTTTTGTCACATCGATAATTGTACATATGTGTACCGAATTTCAAAGTCATAGTAAAGTTTTTGTGGCCAATAAGTAGATTTTTGTCTATTGCGGGCGCGGTTCTTGGCCGATTTTGTCCAATCTGCGTACAGAAACTGAAAAATGTTCCTACAAAATTTCAAAAATACCTTAAAATTTACGACCGAGAGAATGCCAACAACAGACAGACATACGGACATACGGACATACGAACATACATGTCTAAATCAACTAAAATTTTAATGCTGATCAAGAATACTTATGTATGTACTTTGTAGGGTGTCTGATGCCTCTTTCTGGGTGTTGCAAATGAATTGACAAACTTAGTATATCCCTCATCTTATGTGGAGGGTATGATTAATGATAGGTTTGGGCAAACTCTAGAATAACATGTTACAAGCTTCATTGCAATCGAATAGTGTTGGTGCTGCAAGCAGTTCGGTAGTCAACTGAACAAAGCTTACAATAAGGAAATGTTTTTAAATTGTTCAATTTTATATACGCGCGCGTACTCAGCTATAAATAAACACGTTTATACACATCGCTATCTTGCCAAATAACAGTTGACCATTCATTTGCGACCGGCTGTGCTTGCAGAGTTGTTGATCGATAAAGTTGAAATGAAAAACAAAAACTAGATTACGTCAACAAGGCAAAACCAGCTAATTGATTTCAACAACATTAGCAGCAATTTATTCAGCTTGTTTCGTATAAATCAAAGGCCCAATGTGAAGGAAATATTTTGATGGAAACAATTTTATTTTACACACTAATAAAAACGAAGCTTTCTTTCATACGCAGGTATTTGCTTTGATAGCTGAAAATTTTTAACAATGTATTGATAACATTTTAAATTTATCTACGTGTTGAATGGAACTTTTGCTAAAAAACCAAACAAACAAAAGTGCTGTGTAATTATTTCCGCTTTTAATGCAAGCATGAGAAAATCTCATAACTTATAAATAACTGAAAACTGGTGACCCACATACCATGCGAAATAATCAAAACTTGGTTGGCAAGTTTTTTTAATACCATTTTTTTGTTTTTGCCTTAGTGGCCTGTTCAATATTTAAAAAGCTTGCAAATAACACAAGTAAGAAAGGCACTAGGCCAACACCAATGGCACCTCATGAAACAGGATCAGACAGGCCACTCTCACAATTATAAACGTTATATAATGCAAATTCCGTCCAATCACTTAAGGGTGTGGTCACTTTATTGAATTTCAGAACATTGGCTATAGTTCAGGATATATTAATTACAATTAATAAGGGAATTATTCAGTAGGAAAGATACACACGTTCTCCCGAACGCCTGTCCCAATTTCTTTCATTCGTAGGGTATACGAATGTACAAATTATGTACTAATTATAATTAAATTATAATTCAAATATACAGCCCAGCTTAGAAAGTTGGTCTCTTTAGAGATGTTGGTCAAGTCGTCGACCGATTTTTCCCATTTTTAGAACCGTACTTTTGAACAATAAATATATGTAAAAAATTTCAGCTCGACATCTCAAAATTTGCGACCGTGTCTAGATCGTCTCAGTTTTCGACGCTGAGCAAGAATACACATACTTTGTAGGGTCTCTGAAGCCACCTTCTGGATGATGCAAACGGATTAACAAATTTAGTATATCCCCCAACTTATGCAGAGGGTATAAAAATTTTATATTTTGTTGCTCTGTTTAATTTATTATCTTGAGTGTAAAAGTATAAAAATTGAAGAGAAATTTATGAAAGAGTTTGTGGTCTATTACAGCATTTCACTTAATCGCTTGCTGCTTAAAAAAGAGTTTCATTTAATTACTAGCTGCACTAATATTTTTAAAAGTGAAATGAATAATTTTCATCATTGGTAGGTAAATAAAATAAGTAAAAACACTAGGTTTGGCAGAGGCCAAATCCTAAATACCCATCATCTCCATATAAAAAATGGTGAATATGGCAAGCAGCTGATTACGCCAACATGCACGTCACATTATACACAATAAATGGCCCATCGCGCCCACTTTTTCATACGTCGATGGACGACCTAATTATATATTTTATTTATTTTTGTGGCTAATAGAAACGTTTGTTGTGTGTGGGCGTGGCGCTTACCTGATTTTATCCAATTTAATTAAGAACATATAAATACTAGAAATATTTTGTCTTAAATTTCAACTCGATATCTTCAATTGTACGACTGTTAACGTTCCAGCAACAGTTTCACAGAGGACCATGTACCCATGGATGAATATTTTGATTCTGATCAAGAATATAAATGCAGGTATATACTTTGTAGTGGTTTCTTTGTATACGTTTTAAAGAGAACCGCAAACATAGCATACCCTCAATCACTAACAATCATTTAGATGCAGGGCATAAAAAAGGTGATGACAAAGAGGAACTTAATTGTCATTGAAATTTATTTAATTAAGCTAGTTAATAGCTAAACATAAATCACAGAGTTGTTGGTGTTGCAAAATTTCATGAGCACCTTTGTACTTGCGTACATATGTCTGTTTGTCTGGAAAAAAAGAAAAAAACGTCTTTAGCAGACAACAACATAAAAATTACATTAACACTTAACAGTGAAAAAAAGTTGAATGGATGACTAACTAAAACTCTAGCTGTTAAGTAAACATACAATACGCAAAACCATGCTTACTGCCACCACCGAATGAATGAGTGAATGAGTGAATGAGTGAATGAATGTTAATGATAATGAAGACATTGTTAGGTTGCACTTGCATTACACGGAAATACGCATACGCCTCGTTGCACTGCTGCAATATATCAAGTAGGCACATTTCTATACACTTACACATACATTTGCACAGAACGAAACAACAAAAACCAAACACCCGCTTAATTAAATGGAAACGATTATGTTAACACAAGTTTTAGGAAACGTTAGTTAACGAATACTTCTTAACCATAAATATAATGCTTGTAGTTACTTAATGGTTTGGTTGGTAATTAACAACCGCCAAAAAAACAAATAAACAAATTTCAACACTTCAGCATAAACTGTTTAGTACAAAGAATGCGTGAATGGCTTGTTTAATTGTTTTAGTTGCTGCTGTTATGTAGTAAAGGAAATTGCCAAATAATTATATTGCATCCAGGTCGCGTTATACATATAACACCGTAACACTGTAACACTGTAACACTTAGATGACAGCTTCTGAAGAAACGAAATAATAAATATCTGTTGGGAAGGAAATTTGGAAACATAACGTTATTTGGTACGCGTACGTACATCCACAGTATATACATATGTATACAACCTTTTAAAAATGTAGTTGCATTACTTGAAGTGTTGTCGGCATGAGTCATTTTTTGTTTTTCGCTTAAATGACTATTAGGTTCTTAACATTACATACAAATAACATACGCATATGGTATGCAAGATCATGATGTAACAATTATTTCTAAACCCTCCGCAAGCGGTGGCGGCATACTAAGTTTGCTATTCCGCTTGCAACATATATTCTTGATCAGTCGAAATCAATATGGAACTGTGCGTTTACGGTCGCAAATCTTATGATGTTAAGATGAAATTTTGTAGATATTTCTGGTTTCTGCGCACAGATCGCTATACAAATTGGACAAAACTGGTTGTGAGCCACACCCACAAGCGACAAAAATGTACCTCTTAGCCACAAAAATTTACCAACAATGTCAAAATTCGGTGTAAATATTAACATTCGGCCCTTTTATCGATATACCAAAAAGAGACGCAATCTGATACGCCCACAAATTACAAAAAACTATACTAGTTGGCGCAAAAGTCATTTTGTTTGTCAATGTGTAATAAATAGTCTATTGGAAAGCGTAATCAGGATCATGTCACGCACACTATGGTGGAAATGATGGAGGGTGTTTAAGAGTTGTCATAAGCCAAATTTATTTTTTTACATGTTTTCTGTATTACTCATAAAGTGTAAAAGATCCAAAGTATAATATTGACGAAACACTGATTAAAGGAAGCAGGTGGTAGGGATTTCAGAAGTAGCTTTATTATTTGATTATATAGGCACCAAATTTCCCTGTAAATAATTATGTGACAACCAACTCTTATGTAATCCTAGCTCAGGCGCCACTTCGCTTCACACTGGTTTAGGCTGTTTTTATGTTAAAACGTCTCTTTTTTAACAATTTTTAAACAACAGACTTACCTGAAAATCCCCTTAATTACTGCTACAAATTATGATCTAAATTGTTTTATTTGCATTGTCGTACAGTGCCTTAAATAGTAGTCCCGACAGACTATAGCATTTTCACCTATTTTACTATTTATTACAAAAGTTTGTAAAACCACGCTTAATATATATAAACATACATAGGTAAGCAATATAATTCGCGTACAATAATATCGCTTGTGTTTGATAAAGTTCCAATGTTATAAACGTTAAAATACAAGTCGCCTTATAGAACCTGTTAAACAAGTCATGCCTTCTGGGGGAATGCCCGATGAAGTCAACAACCGATTATATGTAGTTTGCAATATGTAATAAAATTTTTAACATATATGTCGAACACACTCTTCAGTTTAGAACAGAAAAAACAAAACAAAAATAACCCCGATAAAAATGCAAACTTTAACAACTTTTTCCATCAAGGGCATTAAATGAAAAAATGTTAGGTGCAAAAAAGTAACCTAATTAATGTTAACAATTAAATTAAGTCAATACGTCAGCAATAAAATAAAGCCAAAGTCTGTAGCGATGAATATTATCAAAGTCGATTGACTTACAAGTTATGGTGACAAATTCTGTTTAGACAGATTGCAAAACAAGTTCTTACTATGGCACAATATTAAAGTAAATTTCTAGTTCAGCATGCAATTTATAATTTTTAGTCTAAAAGAATAAAAGATTAACTTCCTTCTACCATAGGGTAACGGACTTGTTCCACATAATGGCTTTTAGGATACAACATAAGTATATGTATATGCAGCAAAAAGATAGGTTTACTCGATCACTTGCAATGAAAACGTGTAACACCTCAAGGATAACCACTTAAGTTTATTATATTCAACAAAAACTTGATCTTCAATTCAAAATGATTCATTAACTCAATGAGATGACTAAGAAATCAAGTAAACGTAGACGTGCATTGGATATGTAAGGCTTTTACATTACATTGTGTTAGACGACGACCTAGCTTAACCTTAACAACTTTGGTCTGACTGTATAAACGGCTTTGACCCTTACATGACCATTCATAACAAAAGATTACTTTCTCTCAGTGATTTCCTGGCCTTTCTCACAAAAGAAATCTGCTTTGTTTATAAGACTAAAGGCATTTTAAAAATATTTACATTTAATTCATCAACTGTGATAAATTGCAGCCGCAGTATATTTGCTCACGATCTTAACAAATTATAACATAACATAACATAACATAACAACACCAACTAATAAGAATAAGCGGCATTGCTAAAGTTAACGCTAATAACTGTGAACATGAATTAAATGTCATGAAAGCCACAATGCAACACAAATAGACTCAAAACAGACTAACGGGCACATACAAAACAAAAGCTATGAAATGAACAAATAGCTATAAAATGTAATTTAAATTGTTCTCACATACATACACACACAGCAACAATTTCTACAGTTTGGCTTATACATATATTCATATACACACGTACGTATGTGGTTGATTAAGTGAAGTTGAAAATATGTAATATGTCTACTTAAGAATGGAAGTGTGTTCATTTTAGCAAAATGATTGTAACATAAGAGATCAGCAGGCATTGAAAAATTTTAAAAATCCTTACGTGTGTACGTCTTGTGAGTAATCCCAGCCCCCTTAGAACTAGTTTCCTCCATCCCAAAAAAACCATTGACATTGGAGAGATTAAAAATAGAGAAATATGACTATTGAAATAGTTTTGGAATGGATTCATATCATTTTCAATTTTCGCTTCGTACTATTATTTTACTTCAGAAATAAGTGAAAAAGATTCTTCAAAGCGTATACGAGTATACATATTTTTGATTAACATTTGTCCATTTTTCGCGCTCTCACGGTGGTAAATTTTGAAATATAGAGCTGGGGTTTCATTCAGGCATCTGCACTTTCTGTACTCCGCTCTCTATTTAAATTAAATTGGATGAAATCGGTCAAGTGCCACGCCCACATTTGGCCAAGAACTATTTATCAGCCACAGAAAGTTACTCTTGAGATATTTATAATTATTGCATCATTCGATGTGTGAAGAAGGGCTCGATCACATAACAAACACGCCCACTATTTACAAAAAATAAATTTTTGGTTCTAAAATCGCTTTCTAAGTTGACTTCTAGAGGGCGCAATAACCACCCCCTTATGTATATAGTGTATATATGTAGATGTGGAGGGTATTTAAGATTTGAACTCAGCCAATATTAATTTGATTTCATTTCTTTAGATTATGGAATTAAGTAATTTTAATACAATGAAGAAAATGTCAAGAGAGGAACGCCGTTATTCGGTGCCACACGGTCCCAATTCACCATTGCCACCCGCGGCCTCGGAAGATTTACATGCTTGGTCAATATACAGGTGCGTATGTAATTACCAATCTCTTCATCAGTTTCATCAATTAATAGCAATTGTCAACCGATTAAATGAATCAACTCAATCAAGAGTCAAGTGCACTTAAGCATTGTTCTTTATATTGGTGGTATAGTGGACTATGAAAGAAACTCGCGCTTGATTTATTATTATCAAGCGGAAACAATCATAAATTAACGTTGATTGATATGACCACTCCTTTAGCTGAAACTTTTCCCTCTCCTTTGTATTTTTTTATTTATAACATTGACCACAATATCCGCTGCATGTACAATGTTTAACTAATTATAATTTATCTTTATTCTCTATGTGACTATTTAACATTTCCCTTGAACTCACGCTCTTTTTATACACAGACAAAATCTAAATTCAGATTTCACTGACTCCGCATTGGGCTCTTCAGACAAATCACCGCTGCCATATGGTAATTTTCAATTACGCGACACCACAGTGCAATCAATACTTAATCATCCGCGTTATGGACCCAAGTAAGTATTACTTTCTATATAATATCAGTTTTTTTTTATCTCATAGTTAAGTGAACTTTGCTTCAGATCACCATTGGGTTCTAATATGTACACTTACCTGAAATTTGGCTTACCTCGTGTATTTCCACCGAATGCGGGTTCTCAACGGTCACATCGACCGGGTCCGGGTCCGGGTCCAGGTCCAGGTGCTATACACGCTAGTAATCGTGGTGGTCGTATAAATCGCGGTTTTCGTGATAGTCTCGCAGGTCCAACGGCAGGCTCGTCTGGTTATGATAGCAGTGACAATGAAACAACACGTAGTAGGGGACCTCCCAATTTAAGGTAATTTATTTTAAAATTGCTTAGAAAGATTCAGTCTTTTAATATCTTCGTGGTTGTACATTTTTTTTCTTTGCTCTTTTTAGGAAATATCGCAGTGAATCGGATTTTCGTGCCATTGGCGGTATACCAATGTCAAGGCCAGAATCGAGAGCTCACGGAGTTCCTTTATCAGCTCTCAGGCAAGCCAATAGTCGTGCTAGTATAGCTGTCGGTAATCATATAAATAATCATCATCATCATCCACATAGTCAGTCATACATTTCGAACGGTAAACATTATCGTCATCGATCACATAGCGAAGCCGACCTTTTAGCTGGTGGTAATGATATTTATGATTACGGTGGCGGCGGTGGTGCTGAATCACGCATTTATGGCACTTCAAGGCGCACTCGACAAGTACACTCCGAACATCTGCCAACCTACGGCATCAATCATAGAAAGCCATCAGGCATCGGCCTGGTTTACCCCAACATACAAGTACATTGTTTAGATGTAAATCCCTGTTTGCGAGGTGTATCATTGCAATCCAAGGCCGGTGATTTGTTTGCCATTATGGCTACGTCGCAACGAGAAGGGACTGCTCTAACGGAATGTTTGGCGGGCCTTAAAGAACGAATGGCTGGCGAGATTCTAATAAATGGACAGCAAATAAGTCGCAGAGGTTTACGGGAACTGTGCAGCTATGTGCCGGCTTTAAACTCTTCATCTTTAGACCCTAGAATGAGTGTACAATGTACTTTAAATTTTAATGCTACTCTACGGGGACCTCTAGATCGCAGTGATTTAAAAGAAAGGGTAAGTTTAAGTTTTTATGATCCAAATATATATACAATGAAAATAATTTTGTTATCAGATGGATGTATTAATCGAAGACTTGGGTCTGACAACAGTGCGAGCCTCGAATGTTTCCTCTTTAACTCATTCGGAGAAGCAGCGTTTGAGTGTGGCTTGTCAATTATTGGCACAGTCCTCAATTTTAATACTAGATCAGGTTACTAGTAATATGGATATTTTTGATACATTTTTCCTCGTGGAATATCTCCGACAATGGTGTAGTGGTGGCCGTATTGTCATAATGACACTACAACCTCCGACATTCGAAATATTATCAATGTGTTCTGGAGTTCTACTTTTATCAGGAGGACGTACGGTTTTTTCGGGTAGCCGTTCTGATTTACCACGTCACATGGGAGAACTGGGCTATCCTTGTCCGCCCTTTAAAAACCCCGCGGATTATTATTGTAAGAAGAAGAGAAATTATATTATTCTGTATTCCCGATAATGATTTTTTTTTATACCAGTGGATTTAGTAACCTTGGACGACTTATCAGCGGCTGCTATGCTGGAATCATCGGCTCGTATAGAATTTTTAGCCAATTCTTGGGATCAAATTAATTCAGAACCTCCCTTAGCTGCTCCACCTACAGCTTTGCCGAATCATGTACGAAAAGCGAGTTGTTGCGGTCAATTAAAAGCTTTGCTGAAAAGATTCATTGCGTACAAGCAACCAGGTTCTTTGCTTATTTGGATTACAAAACTAATAGCTGCTGCACTGCTTTCCCTTTGCGTTGGTTGCATATTCTGGGATGTACCAGCCTCTGATCCTCATTTGAACTACAACGATCGCTTAGGTTATCATCACTGTGTTATGACTTTGGCGTACTGGCCCTTAATTATGTTAACCATACGTGACGCTCAAGAGGATCGTCGTCACGCTGAATGTGACATACGATTGGGATTGTACAGTCGCTGGTTATATATTATAGTGCAGGTGAGAGGATGGTTTAGCATATTAACAAATGGAGCATAATAAATTTTATGTATTTTCATTTAGAGTTTATTGGGATTCTTCCCTAGTCTCTGCATATGGTTGGCTTATCTATTGCCAGCACATAGTATGGCCAATTTATATTCTCACACCAATGACGCCGGCATTTACCTTTATATAGGTAAGGCTTGCATTCTCCCTCATGCTTTATGAAACTCTTTTAAGGTTCAAATTATATTCTTTTTAGGGTATATGCTGCTATATTTAAGTATTTTTCAAACCATGGCTTTATTCTGTGCTCATTTAATGCCCAACAAAATCTCAGCTATTCTATCTAATATACCAATAATGTTGGGCTTGTGTGAAGTCGGTGGTTATTCGGTACATCCCCAAAACTTATCAAAAATATGGTCTTGGTCTCAGCTAATTTCACCAGAAAAGTGGTTACTCCCAGTATTGGTACAAGATGAATACAGTGTCGAGACTTTGACTAATTCGGCGGGTCAACAGCTTTGTCGTAATAAGCAGGTAATTGGTGTAGAAAAAAATCAAGTAAAGAAACTAAATTTGGCTTAGGCCAAATCGTAACTACCCTCCACACGTACTTACAAAAGGTGGTCGTGGTGACTACATGATTCCTACACGTATTAGCTTGCAAGTCAAGTTTTACGCTGAGTACGTTTTTTGTAAATTGTAAATTGTGGGCTTACTATCTGACCACGTCCATTTTTGGTACATCGATTAATGGAATAATTATAAAGATATGTACCAAATTCCAACTTTATAGACCAATTATAGCCAATATATAGACTTTTGTTCATTGTAGGCATGACTCTTAGCCGATGTTTCCCAATTTGAATAGAAATCGTAAGAGTCTGTTACAAAATTCCGGCTCAATATTTCAAATTACGTCAAGTCATGTTATACGACCGTGCGAGTGCCCATAATAGACGGACATACGGATGCATGTATAGATCGACTCAGTTTTTTATCTTGACCAAGAATATATATACTTTGTGGGGTCTCTGGCGTCTCCTTCTGGATGTTGCAAACTTAGTATACCCCCCATCTGGTGTGGAGGGTAAATTAAATAATATCTACCAGTTTTCTTAAGAAATATTAAGACCTAGAATTTGTTGCCACAAAAAAAAATTCTTTTTGAAGAGATCCTACGATAGGATCTAGTTCGAACATTTTTTTTTAAATATTAAACGCAAAATGACTCAGTTTTAAACCAAACATCACCAATTTTATTATACCGGTGGTAATGGAATTGATGCTCTTTTCTTTTGTTTCAACTTCAGGTTCAACATCAAGAAATCATAGTGCAACAACCGTGTCCCCCACCGAACGGTACACAAGTACTAGTCGACTATCACCTATTGCCACAATATCATATTTTAGATCCGACGGATACCTTTGAAGACACCACTTTAATAGCTTTAACTGTAGCTTCTGTAGCTTTATTCTTTTTAACATTTTTAGCATTTGTGTGCAATTGTCGCCGGATTTTTGCTAACACATCGAAAAAATATTCACAGTTTTGATCTTCTTCTAAAGAACAAATCAATCGAAGCGTTTTAACAAATTTCACTGCTGCAATATTTTAACATTGTCATATGATTAAGGTTAGATTTTAAGTCTATTATTTATATGCTTATGTAATAAATGAACGCACACTTTATTAATGCATTTATTAAAATATAGTTGTCTTGTATTAATGTTTAAGTTAAGTTTATAGTTAATTCATAGTAAAAGTGTTGGGGTGTTGCACTCCACCTAAAATGGATTAATTTTCAATAAGTATGGTTTTCTCCCTCAGACGGAAATGCACATTTCAAGCTATTCCAAGTTGGAGCTGTAAACTCTTTAAAAGTTTCAAACTATTGTGCTTATAAACGAATGTTATGATTATTATAATTAAAGCGTAGCTTAGTGTATTTTGTATTAAAATTAATAATAAAATAAAACGAAGTTTAATTTTTATTGAAAATATTTTATTTTGTTTAAAAAATTCTTCACGTGTAATTGGAAAAACCTTAAGACTTAAAACTATCGATGGCACACCTATATCAGTGATGGAATAAACGCAAATTGGTGTGTGCCATAACAATACCATGCTCATCACATGCGGCTATAACACCGGCATCATTAGTAGAACCGGCCGGACTGCCTATATAAGAGACGCCACTCTACATAAAATATAGAAAGTAGAACAAAGTCATGAATAAAATGTAAAATTAATAAAAAATCTTACCAAGCGGGCGCGATCGATATTGTCACGGAAGGGGAAGAAGGCATCTGAGCCCAATGAAACACCGCTCAACTTTTGCAACCAAGCTGCCTTTTCGGCTTGAGTAAATTGTGGCGGCACTTCCTCAAACATGGCCTCAAATTGACTGAAAGGCATATCTTTGCCGACCGTACCATTCACAAAGTTATCAATAGCATTGGATATTTCGGCACGTTTAACACCAGCTTTGAATTTAAAACCAGCCACACGCGGATGTTGTCTAAGCCACCAATTGTCGGCCTTTTCACCAGCCAAGCGCGTACAGTGAATACGTGATTGCTGGCCAGCACCAATGCCAATAACCTGACCATCACGTGCATAGCAAACTGAATTACTTTGGGTATATTTCAAGGCAATTGTGGCTACGATAAGATCACGTAAAGCGGACACGGGTAATGTTTTGTTTTTTGTTACCACATTTGAGAATAGTGAAGCATCGATGACAGCATCGTTACGTTTTTGTTCTAATGTTAAACCAAAGATAGTTTTACGTTCCACAGCAGAAGGCTCATAAGTAGGGTCCATCTACATTTCAAGAAAATATTTGTATTAAATATTTTTTTAAAATAGATTTATTTTCGTCCTCTAAAGACTTCTTTCAATTCAATGCGATGATGTTTATAAATGATCGAGGTCCAGTTTAAATTAAATTTCAACTTCATGGGTCAATTTTTAATGCGATTGTGTTTGCGTGGCTGTTAACCGGTTTGGCAAACGTAAGTAGCAATCGGCGCAGAAATTGTAAGTATATATACAAAAATTCAGCTCAATGTCTCAAATTTTATAGCGGGAGAGTGCTAACAACAGTCGGACATATAGGCATACATACATATTTAGATCAAGTCAGTTCTTGATGCTTATCAAGAATCTGGCTGTTGCAAATGGAATGACAAACTTAGTATACCCCACCTTATGTAGAGGGTATAATTATGTGATTTTATTAAAATCATCGTAAAAATATCATAAAAACATCGGCCTTTAAGTGGAACACATATATTTATATAATAAAAAGTTGTTGCATTTGGTTCAAGCCAAATCTTGAACACCCTCCACTAATATTTTATTAGTAATAATACGGGAAAATTAGTTAAAGAAATTTTTCTTTTTTTGAATTTTTATTTCATTGGGGGCGTGTCGCTTTTCAAAATCAACCTGCATATAAAAAGTATCAACATTTCTGTTAAGTTCGGACTCGATATCTCACCAGTACGACAAACACACACACTAACAGATAGACATGGCTAGATCGACTCTGTAGTCAACGCTGATTCAGAATATATATACTTTGTGGGGTCTCCGACGTTACGGTGCGTATACAAATGTATCTCCTTTAGCGCTTAACTCTTTGGGAGTTAGAAACGTTCACACAAATTTAATGTTACTTTGCACCTCAAAAGGAAGAACAAGAACTTACTTGCAAAATACAGTAACCGCCATTTTTCTTTTTCTTCAAAATCTCCAAAGCTTCAGCAGTATAACCGGCTGCTATAATACCATCTGATACTTCGCGAGATATAATTTTAGCTGTAATGGCATCACAGACATCAGATAGAGCCACAAAGTCCCCAAACGACGACATGCGATCAGCTCCACGTGCTCTAGCATAGGCTGTAGCTACCGGAGTTAAAGTCTCATATATATCATCAACCATGCACAATTTCGCTTGTTCCTTGCTTAACGGTACACCCACTGCGGCACCCGCTGGAGATACATGCTTAAAACTGGTAGCTGCAGGCAAGCCCAATGATTTCTTCAATTCTTTGACCAATTGCCAACCATTTAGAGCATCACATAAATTAATAAAACCTGGAGCAGCATTAACCACGGTCAAGGGCAATTTTTCCAATTGCGTAAATATTTGGGCTGGCTTTTGATGCGGATTCATACCGTAACGCAAATTGATTTGTGAAATATTATTCGAGTATTGCTTGCGAAAGTAATCGGATATGGCATCATCGTAAGTGGCTGTATGAGTGAAAGCCTTCAATGCCAACACCTTCCGTGTCTCTGAAGTGGTATCACCGTATTGTTTAATTTCCGTTAACACTTTAGAATAATCTGCGGCCTCACAGATCACCGTAACGCGTTCATGATTTTTAGCCGCAGCCCTCAACAAAGTAACACCGCCAATATCAATGTTCTCTACTGCAGCGGCCACCGTAACATCTGGCTTGGAGACGGTGTTTACAAAAGGATATAGATTGCACACAACCAAATTTATATAATCATAATTCTGTTTCTTCATATCGTTTACATCACTTGTTGTGGTGCGTGCCAAAATACCGCCGTGAACGGCAGGATGCAGTGTTTTGACACGTCCACCCAACATTTCGGGAGCCCCTGTTATATCCGCCACATCTTTAACTACAAGTCCAGCAGTACGTAATGATGTGGCTGTACCGCCACTGGCAACCAATTGATAACCCAAAGCTGATAAACTTTTGCCGAAATCTACTAAACCAGTTTTATCCGAAACACTAAGCAGAGCTAGTTGAAAGTAAAGCGATCGGTAAAACCAAATGTAGAAATGGCCAAAATGTAATACCTACCAATGCGTTTGGTGGCCATCTTATATAGTTTTGTGTTTTGTGTACAAGCCTTAAAAAGTTTCGATCGCAATGTGATCAAGTAGAGTACTGAAATGGGATTAAATTTTGTTTCACATTCAATCGAGTATTTTGAACTTGTACGTTAAAATCACCAGATGATGATGATAAGGGAATATAAATGATAACGCTTCACTGCTATTCTAATAATGAATGTAATAAAAAATTTAACAAATATTTTTTGTATATCTTGTGAAATGCAATGAAATCTGACCTATTGACTTGCTACTATCGCGGTACGAATGAACGTAATTAGCAACGGACTGTTAATGAGAATTTCTTTCTACTCAATTATTCATTTATTTATAAAAAAAATCCATATTCTCGACATATTTAAAAAAAAATTTAAAAAAATATGTCGAGAATATAGATTTTACAATCTCTTCGGTAATAAATCGGTACAATTATATTACAACAGAAAAAGTTGTCCTTTTAGTGAATATAATAGTAGTAGATATGCATCTACATTCAAACAGGTGGGTGTTTAGTGTGAGTACACATATATAACTTTCAAACATGTTCATAGATGTTGCAAACGTTACATACACATATAATAAAAACCCACGTGAGTATTAACAAAAGTAGTATTAAACATTCAATCAAGTACAATAAACTACAAACATATTAAAAAATATTATTTCTGTTCGTTTAATTTAACAAAAGATTACATTGTAAATTATAAATTTCCCAACATTAATTCAATAATTACATAATAAACTGAAACGTTATTTAAGTCAATTACAATATTTCATTAAACTGTATGCACTAATTAAGTAGAAGTGAGAAGTTTATTAAAGACTGTGTGTTTGAAATTAATGAAGAGCTTGCTTTAGGCAGTGAAAATAGCAAACATTAAACAAACAAATCTTGAACATAACAATCATAGAAACGTTCGTTTAATCCATTTAATGTATGGTTTTTTCAATTATTTAATCTTGTTTACATTCGTAGTTTATACAATATATTGATATTTTAAATTCAAACATGTACAATTCTTTAAATAATACTTTTGATAAAACAGAGGTGTTACTTAATACAACATTACCATTCATTTCTTAAACAATATACATTGTCAAGCGGGTATTAGTTATTGCTGGTGATGTGGTGTAAATGAAAAGAAAAATAATTATCAATGATAAAATTTTTATATTGTGGTTTAATTCTCTTTGCAAAAGTATAATAATTAAATTATTATTGAACAATTATATTAAATGAATTACAATCCAAATACAAACATTAGGCCACGTAAGTATGAGAATTGTTTAGTGAAATTAGTGCATTTCATAAAATATTCGTAGCTTTGTTGAGTAAACGACGAAACACTGATATGTTGCATGTGTGTATAAAGTCAATTGTAAAATCTGTACTAGATCTTAGATTTTTCAAAAAGTCAACAATGTATGTTTTTGAATAATTGGCCTCAATTAATTCATGCCCAATTTATATATTAATAATAATGTGTGTGTTTGTTATTCCGTACTGCGTTTCTTGAATTATGATGAAGCCTCGGGACCGGTACGTAAACCTAAGCGAGTGAGTGATACAAATGCTATGGGCCAAAGTGTTCCCATACAAGAAGCGGCTGCACCTTATATCTCATCAAATCCTGGTTCTATGGCTTACGATACTATGATGGGTGGTACTCCAACTTATACCAGCACATATCCAACAAATATGGGGGAAGGTTTCAATAATGGTGGCTCTTTCATGCCTACTCAGAATTACGGATATGTTTCGGTTACACCGTCGCAAATGCCCCCTACCCAGCCAACTCAACAGTACACTGCAAATATTGGTAATCAACAAACACAATTTGGGACAACAGTGCCCGGTACGGCCGCTGGTGGTCAGTTCCAAACGCAATTTCAAATGCTTCAGCAACCGATTGTCCAGGATATGGCCATGCAGTATGGACAACATCTAGCCGATCATGGCAAACAAATAATGGAAAATCAGTTCAGTAAATGGGTGCCAGTATCCAAACTAAAATATTACTTTGCTGTGGACAATAATTATGTTGTACATAAACTGTTTTTGCTGTTTTTCCCTTTTTCGCATAAGGTACATGCACATACGTGATAAATGAGATTGTAATATAAACACAAGACAAATTTTTTGTTGTTTGTCTTTTAGGATTGGGCCTTGAAATATGATCAAGAAAATCCAGTGCAACCCAGATATGATATAAATGCTCCCGACTTGTATATACCAACAATGGGTTTTATTACGTATGTAGTAGTGGCAGGCCTAATGTTGGGTCTGCAGAAACGTTTTACTCCAGAGAAATTAAGCATACAAGCATCCAGCGCTTTAGCTTACTGTATATTTGAATTGATTGTCTACTCGATTACTCTATATGTGGTTAATATTAAAACGAGTTTGAAGACTTTAGATCTGTTGTCGTTTGCGGGCTACAAATTTGTTACGATTGTAGCCTGCCTATTGATGAGTACTTTGTTTCATGGTTTTGGGTATTATATGGCTTTGTGTTATTGCAGTTTGTCGTTGGGTTTCTTTTTGGTAAGTAAAATTAAATCTTAAGAGTAAAATAAGTTTATGTATAATATAATAAAAGAAACTTTTATTTACAGTTACGTACGCTAAAAACTAAAGTTTTAAATGAAGTTGTACCCTCCAATCCAGGCGGTATTAATTATGATCCATATAGTAATCCTCAACAATTGGATTATGCAGGTGGCCGCAAACGGAAACTCTATTTTCTGTTCTTGGTGGTGGGAGGGCAAACGTTGCTATCATTTTTCTTATCCAAACACTTGTACTTTCCCGATGTTATAGCGGCCGAATCAAAAAATATCCCATTTTAAATATTTACTTATTTTTTTATATACTTGGCATTTGTAAGCTTCTAACTAATGTGAAAACAATTATGATTAAAATAACAAATTTGAACAAAAAAAGCTTCAAATGTATATAACATTCTGGGCGATTCGTTTTTTAGGCGTGGTAAGGTTTTACATGGATTGATTAAGTTCATGATTTTGATATTTTATATTAATACTAGCTGTTGCCCGCGGTTTCACCCGCGTGGAATTCGGTTATCTCGCGAAATGAAACGTTGCCTATGCCCTTCCCTAGGTTCTGAAATTTTTTAAACCGATATTGCCCGATTTTACTTACAACCTGCCTGCAGACACCTAACACATGTGTATCAAATTTCAGCTCGATATCTCAAAAATTACGGCCGTGAGAGTGTCAGGAACAGTCAAACACATGGACACGCGGACGGACATTGTTTAAATTGATTCAGTTTTTGATCTTGAGCAAGAATATATAAAGTTTGTGTTGTCTTCGACGCTTCCTTCCGAATGTTGCAAGCGGGAATTCCATATAAATGTTGCTACTCTCCAGAACCTGATGGTGCATATGTTCTTCGAATTCCATATAAATGTTGCTTCTATTCCAAATTCATTAAAAAATGGTCCGAAAATCCAGTATTGGCCAAAAATCCTCTCCAGAACCTGGTGTGCATATGTTCTTCGAATTCCATATAAATGTTGCTTCTATTCCAAATTCATTAAAAAATGATCCGAAAATCCAGTATTGGCCAAAAATCCTCTCCAGAACCTGGTGATGCATCAGGAGTGGTATTCACACATGCCGTTGTCAGATTTCCCTACTATTTAAATATTGTGAAATACTTATTGTGAATACTTAATTTCTTAATTGTCTGGGTACATGTGAATGCAATGTTTGTATGGCAAACATGTACTATCAATGGTGGGTACAAAAAGGGGTTATAGTGACATAAGTACAATAGTTGGACATATGGTCTCGGAAAGTTTTTTGTAGATATTGATATGTTCTATAATATTGTAAAACATTTTTTTGTTTTAACATCAATACTTTCCGCAGCGTATTCGATGAAAGATATTTTATGACTAATTTTTTTACACCTTGGGTTAGTAATAGTAGGAATGTCCAGGGATCCCCAAAATTTTTTGGCAATAAATATAGCCTATGTTACTCAGTGATAATGTAGCTTTCTAATAGCGAAAAGATTTTTGAAATCGGTTCAGTAGTTTTTGAGTTTACTCGTTACATACAAAAATACAAAAATACAAATCTTTCCTCTTTATAATATTATAGTATAGATATAGATATAGATAAAAAACAACGAAAATTAAACTATGTTCAACAAGATCATAAACATTACTGAATGCTGTGATTGATAGTTAAAATAAGAATAAGTAATGTTCACTGTATGAGAATTTAAAAAAAAAAATTTGTAAATATATTCGACAGCGAAATACACATATTGTGAATTTCAATATATTCTACTACTAAAATTTGTCAGTCATTGTAAAATGGTAGCGTTGTGTTTTGAACGGTATTCATTCCTTTATGTATGAAATTATCAAGAAAAAAAAAAAAAAACAATTTATATTCCACTTTGAGCTGGTGCCCCACACCTTCTTATTTAGGATATGTTTCTTTACTTTGATATGTCTGTTGTTGAAATTATTAAAAATATTATTTTTTGTAGGAAAGTATTGATAAAGAGCATATTGTTCATATACATACAATAATGTTTTTAATGAATCCAAGTGAAGTAGTGCAGTGCACTTTAGCAATTTACTATAAAATCATTGCCACTTTGCCTATAATTAAATACGCTTATATGCCTTTGGAATTAAGCTTAATTCGAATGTGCATATTTTAGGGCCCTGTTTTAATATATAGAGAAATTTACGTTACATTGAAATTAATTGTTAATTGGATGTATTTATAACTGAAGATTATTTAATTATATAGTTATGCAACGATGCATCAATGTACTCTAAAGTAGAGAACAGATTAATGCATATAGCGTGTTTACATATTATTCTCCCTTTAAACAGTTGGATAGGAATTTGCAACAACAAAAAAAAAAAAACATATTGTTAATTTCTCAGCCATTATTAATTTACTACCAGATAAGGGACTTTTGTAAATCGGTGTATTATTAAAAAATATTAAAATATCAATAGTGGTCTATCTATAAATAATAGATATGAGGGAAATTATTATAAATGCGCCCACATAAATGAAGACATCAAGTTTCACTTTAAAATCTGTACCAAAACTTGCAAATTTTATTCGGGCCAAAACTAGTATATATAAATATAATATATATATATATTTGCGTAAAATGCGTTACGATACAAACAAAATGTTATTCCTAATCCATCATGAAGTGTTTGCGTAGTTTTTTGATAAAACAGTGAAACAATTAAATCCATGATTTTATTTCAAAAAGAAACATAACCTGGTGGTTGATTTTTCTTTCACTCCTAAACATCTCTATTTACTTTGGATTATTAATTTGAAAGAATAATAAGGTAAGCTGCGTTCAAATCACTGGACAAATTACTCTGAAAATGCAAGTCTAAATATAGCACTTTAAAAACTCTCCTTGGCGTGAGCCTATCTTCCTCTCCATACATATTCTTACATATTTATTATGGGATTTGGATAAATTTTATGGATATGGGAGTCATTTGTTCATTTTGTGATATCTCGTAAATTGTTATTACACTTGTATGTCAGAATTCCTTTTTCTTTTTTTCGGTTCTACTATTTTAAGTTGCTATAAATTTTAGATTAGTTGAGAGAGCAAAAGTTAATAATTTATTTATTTCTATGGTTGTGTTATTGCGGTTGCTTAATCTTATAGTTTGTTTTTGTTTTGGTTTGGCTTGCAAAATTTGCCAAATCAAAGCGAAAATGAGTAAATAAATACGGAATAGTCTTGACGGAAAGGGGGACGCCTTAGTTATATATATATGCCTCTGTATAAAACGCCCACAATTGACTTGCGGTGTGAAGCGGTGAAACTCGTTTCATATGTCGCTAAATCGTCGATTTGGTTATGTCCGTCTTTGTGTTTGAATGTCTGTACGACTGGAAATGCTTCCGTTCGTAAAACTTGGGGCTGAGATTTGTTAGAATTGACAAAATAAAATCTCAAAAATGGTGTTCTTTTGATCATATTGGATGTTCAGGAATTGGCAAGCTATGATGACCGATGCATCCACAAATTTCGAAAACATTTGTGCAGAATTTTATCCTTCGAGACGAAGTCATTTTTAGTGGGTGTAACCGTAAACATTCCACACTCACACATAATATAAGAGGATTTCACTGGTGCAACTTTCTGTATATCCTCTTTTTTCCTGTCATTATTTTCCGTATTGTCAAGTTGTTGTTGGTATTATATTGAAATTTTTAACACATGAAAATTTAATTTGACATTATTGAAAAAGATTGAAAATATTTTTTCTTCACATATATTGTAGAATTAATGGATGGGTATGACGCATTTCTTATGGAAAATGAACCGGAAGATTTAGATCATCACTCTCAGCAACAACTTGGTGTCATTCAGGAAGATTCAGGTGCTCAGGTAAAGAATATAAATTAAAAAAAAAACAACAAATATTTAAAGATTCTTAACCATGCCTTCTTAACAAATGTTTACAGGATGTGGCACCGTCATCTGCGGCCTCAGTGTCCTATCTTTCACCGCAAGAACAACATCGCCACTGCACTCAAATGCAGCATGCACCACAGCAGCATCACCATCACCACCATCAACATCAACACATATATCGGCAGTACAGCCCTTTAATTATGGAATCGCCGGCAGAGTGGCCGTCTTCCGAAAGTTTTAATTATAATGATTATCCGGATGAGCCCCCTATTAGGCGCGTGTGTTTGCGTACAAATGAACCACATCACCAAACACAACTGCAACCACCACAATCCCAACCTCCACCAGAATTCCCATCACATCATCATTTAAATTATGAACACGGAACACTTTTCCATCACCAGCAGCAGCAGCAGCAATACAATAATGGTGGTTTGCCAAGGGGTACCTGCACATATATGACCCCAGCAAATACGCCACCGTACAATGTTAACCCCTATCACACATACCACGTGTATGAAGATGAGTACGTGCCATCCATTGTGCAGCCTCTGCACGCCCCACCACCGCCGCCACCCCCTCCCCCTCCACCACCACCACCTCCATTACCACTAGCTTCCATGCCGCCTACCCGTATTTGCAATGGTATTCAAATGCTCATAGATCCGCAATTGGAAAATATTGCCAGCAACAGTGCCCCTTCTGCATTTGGTATGGAATGTATGTCATCCCAATCACCTGCCAGGTCATTAACGGCCGACATTCGTCCCACCTCAAGTACTAATGCTATGAATGCTGCTCACTGCCAAAGAGTCCTACTTCCACGTTGTCGAAATGTGGACTGTGTAAGAGGAGGAGTGCATCGCTCGAGACGTTCAAACAGGGACTTGCCGGAACAAACGTCATCTTCGTTACCACAGCCGAGTTTTAGTGAGCGTTACGAACAGATGGATGATGTTGCTTCAACATCTTCCTCTCTTCAAAGTGACGTTGATTCGTGTATGGTGGAGGCTTCAAGTCCTCTACCTATGATTGCACCACCCCAGATCACAGATGACTTGTCTTCAGCTTCGGAAGCTGAACACGTTCAGTTTGCGCACACACGCACAACAAACACAACAACCACAACGTCAGCGACAGCATTAAAAAAACAAAAATCTACCACCACTAATGTAGTTGGATCTTCTCCTACCTCGTCGTCGTCGACTTCGACGCCATCATCAAATCGTCAATCGTCTGGTGGGGCCAAAAATAGTACGGACCCAGTTATTGATTTAGTTGAATCGAGTTCGAGTAGTTCGCAAGCGCGTTGCCACAGCACCGATATTTCTACCAATTCGTTGGGCTTTGATGGTCAATTAAGTGGACGAGATTCTGAGTCTGAAACTGAACCGGAAGCTTGGAATTTGCACAAACCGGCTACTCCACCACCTCCACAACCGCAACCACCACCACCACCACTACCAGCTGTAGTCGACGATTCCGAAGACTTACCAACGTGCTCGCATCATGTGAACCGTCGCAACGATAGTGAATCGAAGCGTCGTTTCGCTGTTAGGGATGATACTCGTTCATCCAAAGTGCAGCGTCTTGATACTCCCAACCGTCACCATCTTAGAAAAAGCCGCCATTCAAGCAATGATAATGATAACGAACCTTCAACTTCGCATGGATCATATGTAATCACTTACGCTGGTCAACAGCCGCCACCACCACCTCCTGCGCAACGTCAAAGACGAACAGCAACCGTTGTTCGGGAAAGTTCGGGTTTAGATAACGATGCAGAACAGGCTGAAAATTATGCTATAACAGACAGAGAGGCTGTAGATGGAGACACTCACAGTGCGCAGACCTTGGACACACAGCCATCAACTTCGAAAGGCCCTGTCAACGTAAAGTTAGCCGATGCTCCTGAAGCGCCTGCGGTGTTAACTGCTCCCGATTTACAATTGGATTGGTCAGATGGAGATGATGATGATGTGGTGTTCGTACACTCTAACAGGGAGCCAATACTCTCTATAGATCTAACAGCAGATGATGAGACCTCTTCTTCCGTAGCAACAGCCGATGCCTTGCGGTATGAGACGGCGCATCATAGTATGACTGAGCTTGATATTAGGCAATCGCAAGGTGGAATGGGCGTTAGTAACAGGATGAATAACAGTTGCCCAGAAACGTACGGCCGGATGGAGCCAGGTCGAGTGATCGCTCAGCCAGAAGTAAGCCGAGAGTGTTGTTTCCGGCAAATTCCTTCGGATATGGGTTATCTTGGGTCAGGTGTACGTTACAATCACACGGGAGAACCATTTGCCCCACGTCACGTGTGGCGACCACCATTACGTTTAATACCTCGATGGCCGTTAGGTAGCGCCGAACTTAATCGCGTTGCCACTGTGATAAATCCTGGTGATGCGTCTTGTCCTATTGTTACAAGTACTCAGGATGCGAGTTTGTTACCTCAAGCGCCACCCAACGCAGACACTTATGGTGATATGCCCCCCGTATGGCCACCATTTAGGCAACCGGTGGTCACAAATGGCATCTTGGCAACAACATCAAACGTCCCCCACGGTGGTAGTTTACTACCGGAGTCCTCCTCCCCATATAGACAACAAATAGAAGCTGCCAACATGACAGCAGTAACGGGGGGGCCACCAACGGTACCACAATATCCCCAAATTATTAGATATTCGGACTTGCCAAGACCCCTTCGGGATAATAGGATCTTGCAGACTGTGCCCGGTCACTTGGACACAGTAACCACAATGCCACAAGCACAGCGAGAATATTCAGAACCAATTTATGCCGTCAGTCCAGTGGAGCCGAGTTATTCACCTTATTCACCAGTCACAACAATGGGTTCAGCAACAAACACAGCCGCCGATTGGAATGGTAGAAGCGGACCAAATTATGCTTCTGCCCCCACTTTACAATTACCCCCCATACATTTGTATCCGGAAATTTCTACGTCTTTGAATGTTCACGATTTGTCGCAATCGACATCACCGATGGTGTCTACATCGTTAACATCACCGGTAGCCTCTCTGAATCCATATTGTACACATTTCTTAAATCACACACATGCCCATTCTGGTCAAGCGCACGATTCGATGACGCACATGCACAACTACAATGGCCCGTCCCATGGCCACAATCATTCGTGTCATCGTCCGGTCAGTAGTCATGCACCACCACCTTACTTGGTGCATCATAACCTGTGGATGCGCCAGCAAACTATTCAAGAACTGCACCGACGTCACATGACACCAACACCCATAGACTTGTCATCCAATCCTTTAAATCTAACAAGTAGCTTTCGTACCCGTTTCCAAATGCCAAATTTATGTTCTTGTGTGCATGCACGCAATGGCCCCGTGTCTAGCTTGGACCCGGTAAGTTTGAATTTAAAAATATTAAGGCCAAGAAATTCTATATTGCGTATAATAGATTATAGTCTAGAAAATGAACGCTTCAAAAGTACAGTTTCATTATTTGCTTTTTGCTATTTTAGGCGTATTATCCTCACAGTTCGCGATCCTCTCAGCCTCAGCACAGACGTTCAGCTTTACGGCGACCTTCTATACACCATCACATGTTCCACCATTATTCGCCAGTACATGTAGAAATTGATTTGTCTACACCCCGCATTGTTATTGGTTCATCTTTACGACATCCTGGTGGTGCTACCCTCGTAAGTTTCTTCCTACACTTCCGCCCTAATACTGAGGTTTTTTCTAAGCAATGGTTTTTTCACAGGAAATGATTGAGCGTAATACCCTGCCACATAAATATCGTCGTATACGACGACCCAGCGAAACGGACGATGATGCCGAGAAGTGTGCCATATGTTTGTCTCTCTTTGAAATTGGCAATGACGTTAGGTAAAATTTATGTGTATTTTGCAGCATAATAATTAATAATTAATCATTAAATTAAGAAATTCATAATTTATAATAAATTGTCATTATTTTTTAGGCGATTACCATGCATGCATTTATTCCATACGGATTGTGTGGACCAGTGGTTAGTAACGAACAAGCATTGTCCCATTTGCCGCGTGGATATCGAAACTCACCTAAACAAAGATGCTTTAATTGCCACAACCAGCAGCAGTGCTAATGTCTCTACGGCTCAATTATGATACTATTAATATGAAATAGTCAGTTGTATGTATTATTTATTTCCATTGGCTTCGTTCTCTTCCATTTATCTAAAATTAAATTATTCGGTGTCTATACCTAAGCTCAAACATGTTCTCCTGATACTATCTGCGATCTTTACCATCTTCCACTCTATGTATTCACTTGAATAATTACTGTTAACCGCAGTACGTTTGTTTTCTATTTAAATTTCGGGTAATATTTTTTGATTGTATTTTTGTTTTTTTTTTTTTTCATATATTTACTTTTCTCTGTGCTACATATGTACGTATATCTATGCATGTATGTGTTTGTGTGTAATGATTGTTTATATAGTTAGTATACGTATGTGAATTGTAAACTTTGTCCTAAAATTATTAGAAATGTATGATTAGTTGAAATTTATAGTTTTTTTTTTTTTTTTTTTTTTGTAATACCCATGAACTATCTTTTTCACGTATTACACATATATACATGCATACATAAATACGTGCTATATAGCACAACGGTGTCACTCTATCACAATCATATGTTAAATTTAAGCTGCTCATTGGTGTGATTCATTTTTTTGTTATATGCATAACAAAATTTAATATATAAATAAATCTTAAATAAACCTATAATAGCTGTCGTCATTCATTCTTTGTTTATCGCGACAGCGGAATTTTAACTGAAAACGCCATGCAGGTTTAGATTATTTCTTGTACATTTTTGTCAAGGGTCGATTTTTTTTAATTACTCAGGATTTATTAAACGAAGGAACGAAATAATAATAAACTATGGGAGAGTGTCGGCATCATTTATAAAATTTTAAAAGAATGTAAATCCAGTTTGGAAAAGGAAGCTTTAAATTATAACGGCTGAAATAGTCGCATATAAAAATAACAAACCGGAACGAACCAAAAAATTATAATCTATAATATCCGTAATGTACGCAATTTTTTCAACAGAGATATTTATCTCATATATAAGAGAAGGGTTCTCAATGAATTTTCACATATTCTTTATAATTGTTGATTAAATTTTCTAAAAAGTTCGAGAAAGTGTTTAGAAAAAGTGCAAAAGGCAACCTCAGGAAAGTAAAAAGTATTTAAATGTTTTTTACATAAACAAAATTCCGATAAACTTCATAAATGTATTGCACTGGAATCTAAAACGAGACAGTACACTCCATCCATATGATAAAAGAAGTTAAAATAATCCTACGTGTACCGTGCTATTAATCTATAACAATTTATTTTGTGTTTATGCTGCTGCTCATACCATAAAAAAATTAAAAAATACTTAACCATCCATTTAAACATTATTTTTAGACATGACCAACGAAACAGAATTCCTTACCGCTTATAAGGACATAAAGCACAAACATGAGACAGCTCTTCAAGAAATGAAAAGCGCCGTTGCATTTGATGAACAAGGCGACAAACCTCTGCAGGCTATAGCTGCTTATGAAAAATGTCTGAAGCAAATTGATGATATTTTCAGTACAGAGGTGGGTTTGCCGGATGATGTTGATAATGTTTCGACCGAATGGAATGATGCATGTACAATAATACAACAATTAAAAGTGACCAGAAACAACGTACGGGATCGTTTAAAAGTATTGGAAGAACAATATAGTGATAAACTGGGAGCAGCAAGGTTTTCAAATAATGAACTTGATTCAACTATAAGCATTACTCCATACGATGTTTCCGTTAATGGTAGTAATGCATTAAAAGCTTACAAACAGATTATTCAGAATTTAAGGCAGAAAATGGTGACAAAGAATGGCAAAGTGAGCTTCGATGAACTGTTCTACAGTCAAGTAACACTTTACAAAATTGAGGCCAATGGTGTTGTAAAAACTGTGTCGGTTAGTAACATTGTATTGTTTTTTATATCCATCAACTTAGATTTAGATGTTTTGTTGAAGTTGGACAGAAACGGACAAGTGTTGTGCCAAGAATCTACATTAACATTAAAAACAAAAATAGAGCTAAAGCTTGAGCAACAAGTAGCCCTGGATGTACCATAAATGTACTCTCGTCCAGAGTTTACAAATCCTTTATTTGAAAAAAAATTAAATTGGAATTTTTCAAATTTCAACGCCCAGAAGGCGGTGTCGCAGATATCATAAAGTATCGATCTAGTCATGTCTATCTATCCGCTTGTCTGTGTGTGTGCTCTGTGGTAATCCCTCTTTTCGCAAAAATTAAGAGATCGATTCCAAATGTTGCACAAGTGTTTATAGTAGATGGATAGAAGAAACATTTTTTTCCGAAATATACTCATTAGAGAGCTTTGGTGGGTTAATTTTTTCATGCATTTTGCAATTTATTAATTTTATTTAGGGTGAGACGTCCATGACCCTGGACATTTGTAAAATAAGAGATGATGGTGGGAATGTGAAAAACGTGTATGTAATAAAATGTTCTATGGGTGTACAAAGTCAACCACATGTTGCCGGAGCTGGGGATGAATACGAAGTGATTTGGATATATCCCTTATTACGCTCTGTAACAACATGCTATGTAACGGATTTTAACGCTTTCATCTTTCCCGATTTGGAGGCAGAAACGCCGGGTGCTGCCTTTGGCTTAGTTTTGAGACCACCCCCTCAATTGAGTGAAGAAGCTGCCAAAGATTTTCGACAATGTTTTGCAGACCTTCTAAATGCGATATTGGCGGGACATGTTGTAGAAATCCCCGTAAAATATGTAGTACAAGGACCGTTCGGTGATGTAGTATCACATCGCATAGTAGCTGGGGCTAACTGTATTGCACGCAACTTGATTAGAGGAGCGGAAAAAACCGGTGAATTGTTGGTGAAAAATACGCCTTATATTATATCTAAAATAAAACCGGCTGAGAACAACGCAGTTACCATATCGCCAACGGTGCAAACCACTGTACAAGTAGCAAAAGGTGTAACTGGTGCTGCTGTGGGCATTACGACATGGGTGGCGGGAAAAGTTGGCAGCGCCTCCATGGCATTGGGTCGTTATTTGGCTCCTCACATTCAACATTACGGCGCCAACTTGCTGCAGAGGACATGTGGTTTGGACAATGAGGAGGCCAACACGAAAATGGAGGACGCTTTAACTGTTGCAGCTGGGGCCGTTGAAGGTTTCTCTACAATAGTAAATGGCCTGGAGAAATCGGCCGCTATTTTGGGCACCAACATTAGTGAGAACTCGGTTAAAATAATTGAACACAAGTACGAAAACGTATTTAAAGATCTATATAAAATTCATATATGAACTAATGAAAACGAAATTTGTTAGGTATGGAAGTTCGGCTGGTTCTTTGGCAGCCGGTACATTTGACACGTTGGGCAGTGCCTTTGTGGTCAGTCGTAATGTAAATTATATGCTGCCGAAAGGTATAGCTAAGAATTTGGTAAAAAATACGGGCAAAGCGGTTGTCACCGAATATAAACATTGCCGAGAACCTCAATTTATTACCGCTGGTCATCTCTATCCAGATTTAAGAGGTTTAAAACAAAGTGTTACCGAAAATGACATTTAAGTTATTTAATCATTTATTATTGTTCGATACGAAATATTTACAAAGGACATAACGTGTGTATATGTGCGTGATTACATAGTTTTAATTGTCTCTCCTTGCAATTCGTGCCAACAGTTTTCCAATTTTTTCATAAAATTGTCAATTTCCGTTAATTGTACACCAAGTGAGGCAGCCACCGTTAAATATGAGTAATTCAAGCCTGTCACGTGAGAACCCCAATCTATGGTTAAATTAAATGGCAAGGAGTACAATATTTATTTAGTTCATTTTTTACATAACAAAAGCAATAAACAATAAATAAAACAGTGGGCAAGTAACACAATTGCACCCTCTCTGCACAGAATGCATGCGTTTAATTCTAATGCGGGCGAGTAAGAATTGATAATGGAGTTAGCAGTGGTACAATTAAGTCCTTCTTAAAATTTAAAACAATTCGCTTTTTGCGCAGAAAAATAAAGTATTACTTACTGCAAAATTTAACGCCATCTATAGTTGTGTTGGAATTTGGTGTTATAACACGAGCTCCATATACACCGCGCGTAAATAACATTGAACCCAATTTAGTTTGTTGAGATTCACTTAGAGAATCCAAAGTCAAAGCCATCGATATGGAGTTCCATTTAGTCTTCAGCAATCGACAGGACTGCGCTTGGGCGAATTCTTCAAGTTTTTGTTGCAAATAACTGAAATTCGTTTTACGTTGTTGCACCAATTCTTGATAGCCTTTTTTGCCCAGACTCAACAGCGTAATAAACACGTCCAAAGATGGGGAAGAAGAAGCTCGCCCTAAGGAGCAAGACGAGAATTACTATAATATACATATATAGGTTTTTCAGTCCAAAATGAGCACTTTGCATTTCGCAAAACAGCAAAGGCGTTGTGCAAATAATAATAATAAAATGATGCAAAACCTTAGTCTTTACTAATAACAAATTTTTATTTAATAAAAATAAAAAGAAATTCAAAGCATTACAATTGAGATAAAAAGGCAATAAAATAATAACTTAAAGTTAATGTAGAGGTTGCTCTGAAATAGGCAATGGCAATTTCATCGTCATATCTAAGAAATACCTGCTACAATCAACAGGAGTGACGGTTTCCACAGAATCTTTTACTATATTAATTAGATCTTGGTTATTTGGAGGATCTGATATTAATTCTCAAGCTTTACATATAAGTTTAGAAAAAACTTTCTCGATCGGATTTAGCATTGGCGAATACGGTGAAAGAAAAGTTAGCTTATGGTTCGCCTTGTTCACAATTACCAGTACATTTTGCTTTTTATGGACAGCTGCATTATCTACAATTAGCCACGCGTCAACTATGTTTTCTTGATGAAGTTTTTGAATCAATCCATTGAGGAATTCGCAAATATATAATTTTTTCATATATCACTCCATTATTGTTGATTTCAGCACGCCCTCTTACTGTTGGGAGTATGGCATGTGCTGCAGTAATGATTTTCGAACTAGCGTTTGTTCGACGCATGTGATAATTAAATCCCGATTCGTCAATAGAGATAATTTTTTCTCTGTCTTGCGGAGCGTTATTTGAAAAGTTCACAAAATACAATTTTCTTTTCACTATTGTCTCTGCAGCATTCAGACTTAAGTCTGAAGCTTGCCAATCAAGATTTTATGTTCGTCCCTTTTGTATTTGCAGTTTTCTTATTAATTCCAAGTATATTTGCTGCATCATCTGTAGACTAACCATCTTCATAATATTTGAATAATTTTTCCTTTTTTTCTTTGCTGATCTTGTCGTAGAGAAGCCTTCTCGTGGTCACTCCATTATTGGATGATGATGCTGAATAATTGTCCATTTTTAACTAAATTCTCTTACAAATTTGAAATAAATTTTTAAATGTTTAGGAAATAAAATGCAATAAAGAATACAAAAGCTATATATAAGTATATATAGCTGAGATAATTAAATATATAATGATTAGAATAATTATTAAAACCATACTTTTATACCAATCGTAAACATTGAATTTTAGGTAGATCTATAAAAATTGACCTAATCAAGTACAGATCTATGCAAAAGTTAAGATTATAGATTTACCTAAGTTCAATTTACCTATTATTTTGCATCATTTTGTTATAATTATTTGCAAAATGCGTGAATGGAAATGCAAAATGCTCAATTTGGACTGAAAAACCTATAAATTACCTGCATAGGATGTGGCCACGCTGCGTACTATAGATTCCTGAAAGCCTGCTACCACAGCCCCTCCCACTGGCACCATTAAATTTTTATCAGTACTTTGCACAAACAGATCTACGCGTCCTCTACGATTAGCTTGCTCAATTTGATGTGTCACAAAAGTGCTTTGCAGGCCATAAGCATTATTTATAATGTGCGGAATGTCGAAGCTTTTCGCTAATTCGCTCAATTGTATTAAATCATCACAGTTACGAGGAGCAAAGCAGCTGGATGTCGACATTATACAGAGTATTTCATTTGATTCCGTGTTATTGAGGTGCTGTCTGAATTCTTCAATATCGGTAAACAAACCATCTTCACCCTCCCTTTTAACTGTATGGATAATCAAGGGCGTTAAGCCAGCTGTGATTATACTCTTAAAGCAAGATTTCTGATCGATACGTGACCACAGTACGTATTTTGCTTGTGGCCTCTGTTTACGTAAACTTAATAAACACAAAGTTAGGGTCATTCCTGTGGCCATGGGCACTAAAAAACAACTTTGACAAGACTTTATACCCTGAAAGCGTATTAAATTCAATAGAAAAGAATTGGTTAATTGTGCTAAAATTGTTGAGCCCACAGCTTTAGGCTGCGCTTCCAATAAATCTCCCGAGCGCCCAATGCCATGACCAAAATTATAATGCCGCTGTGCTATTATTTCTATGGAAGGGAATTAGATGAAGTTATAAATTTTAATTTTGTGCTATTTTTTGTAAATTTCACTTTACTGCAAACTATTCGAGCCTCTCTTTCACCCACTCCACTCTTATGATCGAAATTATTGCTATCCAAGGCGGCCAATTGTTCAGTAATATATCGCACCAGATCATCTGTCCAACCTTCTTCTGGTAATTTACGCTTAAAAGTACATACCAACATATATTACTTTTACTTCCATTGTTACAGACAAGGAACAATAAGCATAAGCAATTTGTGATAACCTCAAGATTCCCGCTTTATAATAATTCACTATTTGCAATACTTTTAAAAATATATCATGTACCTTCTCCAATAATTCTGTTAGTTTAACTTCTTTATGTTTTTGTGCTTCCAAAGCTAATTTTAAATAATTTTGAGGCACCAATTTCGCATGGAATTTATAATTATTTAAATTCATATTTTTGTTTATGTTTCGTTCTTATTTTATGGTTAAAATTGAATAACTGGAATAACTTAAGGGCTGAGCAGAATTAATACAAGGATATTCAATTGTCCAACAGAGTTGTATAACAGTAGCACATATACCAGAATCCGACGAATTTATTCTGTTCAACTCTTTTTTAATAACGAGGCGGAAACTCTTTTAAAAACGGTATAGAAAATACACCACTAGGGTAGAATTAGTAACTAGAAAGTGTTGTGTTAGTTTTATTTTACAAGATGACTCTATAACATCATTATATAAGTGACAAACCACCATGCCTACATTAGTAACAAACTGAAATAGAACACTAAAAAAAAGAACAAGATATATTAACATATGTGTGTAGTTAGGTACTGATATCATCTATAAAAAAAAAATATTGGGTCCGGCTTAATCAAAAAAATTTCATGTTCAGCAGCTGCAGAGAAGTTCTCTTTTTTTGACATTTTATGTTCAAAATAACAGAAAAAATTTTGAAATTCATTCCCTAATATATGTATATACGTTATATATTTTAAAGAGTGTTGTGAACCGAGAAATCCCTATATATATAGAGATGGAGTGTCGCGCTGTTATATTTTGCTGGCAAAATCTCTAAATTCAATTTCAAATATCGTAAAATTTTACGTGTAGTTATAGGTCTCTGGTGAATTAAAGTGTCAAAGTGAAGTTAGAGAGTAGGAGAGAGAGAGTTAAAACGACGGTAAAGGAAATATTCATGCATAACTACTTCAGGCAAAGCAGACACTTACGAAGATTAAAGATGCACAATAAGGGTGAGTAAACCGGTTTGACAATATTGTCTTCAACAGTCTGGTGATCAACATGTGAAAAATACCACATAAGTATTACCTTTGAAGCAGATGTTGCGGGATTTTTATAAAAGGATATGAGTTGCGCAATATATCTTAAGGATTTCAATGCCTGTTGTTGTGCGTTCTGATCATTATTACACTTTTGTAAGAATCAGCACACCTTGAGTTATTTGTATTGTTAGGTAAGAAAGGAAAAAGATATTAGTGAAACTATACTAAGTATAATCGAAAGATGTGCATGTGTGTTGACACTTTACTACTTTACTGCTCATCAATAGCACGTGGATTTCATTATAATATATGGTATGGCATTCATATGCATGTGCGTATAGAAAGTTTTTGAGCAGGATCATCACACATGCGAGAATGAAATGAACTTTAGTAAGGCAGCTGTTTAATTTTATTGTTACCATTATCTTTAATAAAATTTATTGTTGGTTATAGAATATACGTATAACACAATACAATAAATGCCTTCTCTATGCATGCAGTAGGTAGGATTTACGATAAGTTTCAAATGTCGCAATCTTTGTGTTCCCCTACTTTGTGTTCCATTACTTTTTTTGTTGTTTGAAAATTAGTACAATCATTATAAGCGGGAGCTTGTTTTCCCCGACTAATCTCAAATGTGTTACAAATATTTTTTTCAAACGCAAATTAAATGTGTTTAAATCCTATGGTTACATTCACATATAACAAAGTTAATGATTCACACACTTCATGTTGTATTAGTTTTATTATTATTAGTGTTATTTATTATTATTTTTGTAATCATAATTTAAACTTGCCTTTGATGCAAAATGTTTTTTTTACTAATTCTTTTTATGATCAAATACTAACCATTAAAAGAATAATTGACAATTTTTTGATTAGAAGAAAGTAGTTAGGTATTTATGGGGATAAAGTTAGGGGAGAAGTGAAAAATTCATCAAAAGAATAATTTTAACCAGCAGCTATTTCTACAATTCTAAAATATGTAAAGGTGTATAAGTTAAACAAGGTAATTATAACTTGTTTTTAATGTAAACACGTATAAAACACTTTTATTGCGCTGTTTTAAGCGAAAAAAAATATTCGCGATGTAAATAATGGAATGAAACAACGCTTTGTTACAAGATGAACGTGATAATGAGAACAAATGCAACAGGTATTATGTTGTTTATACTGCACTCTATTATTTTAAACCCAAGCTTTGCCCGGTTGTTAAGTTACTCCACAAATCCGGTGCTTATTCAAATAGAAAAAAAAACACATTTTAGGGCGAAACTAAAAAATCTAAAACGTGGTTTATATAAGTTACTATTAATAAAAAAGGGATCAAACATTGAAAAATTTTATAAAAAATATTTAATTTCAAAATACGCATGTTGAAGAGACTGTTTGTCTTAAAATTTCACGTAAAAATTCTCACGATTGTCTATTTGCACCCAGAATACATTATCAGTGCTTTTGTTTTTTCTACATTAGTATTAAAAAAATTCGTGTGCAGCTATAATTTCATTTTCGAAAGGTTAATGGAATGCTGATCCTTAAAATTGGGGTAAGTATTTCTATATTTTTATATGTATGAATATACTTTTCTACATAATATTATCTACACCTTTTCTTCTTTGTAGCTAATTTGAATAATTAAAAAAAGTCTTGTAATTATTAATTTCATTGTTAAAGAAACGTGAGAATGTTGAAGGATTTGCATTTAAAAGAATTTCAATGTCTACACATCCTCATTCTTGAATCCTGAAGTAAATCTATTGTGCTCAAAAGGGTTTCAATTTTCAATTGAAGAAATCCGGTATTAACAAAGTTTAAATACATTTAGATACAGTTGTGTATAGAGAGTAGAATACGTATATCAGTGGGTCAGAATTACCAATGCGTCAGGCATATACATTCACGACCATTAATAATTTTTGAATCGATTTAGTTTTGTACATCCGTCTGTGGGTGGAAATCATTCTTAGGTAGAAATTTTATATGGGTTATAATTGTGACATTTGTTAGAATTGAATAGGGATCCTTTTTAAGGTTACAATTAACCGCTGAAGCTTGACTCTATATATATCCAAAAACATGGCCCAGTTTGCTACAAAGCATTATATTTAGTGAAGTTGTTTTCTTGGATTTGAACGTCTTTTCCGTACTCTAAAATATGAAATTTCAACTAAATACTTCGATTTATGGGTCTGCGACTCTTTTACCAAAGTACGGACACACGTGCATCGCCAAATCCTCCTTGGCATGTTGCACTTTGTATATTCATCAAGGGAGTCTGTTGTTAATACGTATGTATGTAGGTCCACTGCGTGTATTACTTTGTTAAAAAAACAACAGGTGTTATGTATCTGCCTTCATGTTTAAATGCATGTATTATACCTTTCAATTTAATTGTGTAAGGACCTACGGTTCTATGGTAATGCATCAATTTAAACGTGTACAAAGGAGCAACTACTATCCACGGATATGTGTTTAGGAGTATGTTACAATTACAACTGCTGGGCAGAAATAATTGTAAATTATTTTGAAAGAATGTTTTTTCGCTTTGTTTTCACAATTTCCAATTTGTCCTTATTTTCGATTCAAAATGTAACGGAGCATAAGGCGCATTCATACAACAAATATATATGTAAAGCATCCAGATTATATTTCAATACATTCACAAGGAACGCCACAGCAGATGTTTTCCTGATTCTTTGAATAACGGATGATACTCTCTTTCGTTTAAATTTATAATCAGTTTGCTAGATTCTCAAAAAAAAAATTGACAATGCAATGAATTTCGCCCTATTTTATTGACAAAACAATATGAAGCTTGTTTGTGGTGTAAAGTGGAAAATAATGAGTAAGCCTACAATACGTGTACAACGCTTTTATGCGATCACATCACATGTATATATAAAAGTGCTTTTCAAGCAGAGATAATGTTAACCAAGAAGAATGAGAAATATTAATCGAGGTTAGTTTTTTTGTGTGATACAAATTATTGTCACTTTTTCAAACTAACTTTTATCTAATATTGAAATAATCAACTTTTAGGACACGACTAATCTATGTCACCTTTTTATTAATAAGGCATCACCTACAGAAATAGAAATAGAAGAGCAATTGTAAAAGGGATTCTTCGGTTGATCCACATTTAAGGACCATACCTCCATGTTTCATTATATTCAAAATTTCTGTTTATAAAATACCTCAGCAGCAATGTATGTAAAAACAGAAAAGAATGTCATGCAAATTATATACATAAATACTCGTATATATATAATAGGACATATTGTACCTTTGTTTGTAGATGTCTACACAGATTGAAAAGCACACACACTGTGCTAAATCATTATATTCATACATGGCCAAGAACCATTTTCAGGGGCAGATGTTTTTGCGAAAATCTTTAATCCTGCCAAGCTGAGAAGTTCTTTGCTTTCTTGCTTACTTGCTTACTTACTTGTTGTTATTTTATTATTAAATTTCTTTTCTTTGTACTTCCATGCAAACGCATGCACGCATATGTTGCTTTATTTTCTATTGTTTTGCTTAAGCATTTGGCATAATTCTGGAAAAATCACTACAAAAGACTGGCTATTATGTAGCAAAGATGTTGTAAAATTTTTTCGAACCATTTTTAAATTTGAGCTGACATTCTATTATAAATGTTTATCATGTAAATTCCTGCTGCAAATGCCTGCAGCATTTTTTCTTCCTTTGCAAAACTTTGTAACGATAGATTGTTATCTTGTTTTGTTCGGGTTAAGTATTAATGACTTGTATGGAACTGGACCACACGCCTGGACCTCTTTGCTCTTAATCTGCGCTTTTGTGTTAAATTGTTGCTTCATGCACCATGGTGGGGGGTTTTACTAAATGTGTTATTTTGTTTACAACTACTAGAGACAGCCCTCCGCGACCCCACAAAGTAAATATATTCTAGGCCAACATCCAAGAGGATGTGGTTGATATATTGAGTTTAAATTCTGCATTAACATTCTCGGACACAATTTGCAAAGTAGATGCATACGTGGACACTGAAGCACTTTAGATAAGAAGTCAATCATTAGATGGACTAAAAATGGTGGAGGTCGAATGTTAGATACATTCATGGTGCAAAATTGTATCGTTGGGTCAAACTATGACACATATTTTGGTAGACCGTTAAAGAAGTCGCTGGTGGATACATAGCCCGCCCACAACTTATATATAAAAGTCGGCGCTATTCCAGACTTGGCCGCAGCCAAATAATGCTTTTATTACCTGCTTCACTACTTCATTCATCATTATGTTTTGGCAGAATACATCGTCAATTTGTATCCTCACATGCAATGAAGTGTTGAAACTGTTTTGTGTGCAGTTGCATGCATAAGTTTATGTACATACACACTCTACATTTGGCCACATTTCCGGTCCCATTTAATAAAAGGATGTTTGTTGTCGTTGTTATAGACAATTGTTTGTAATATTTACTTTTTTTCTTATGTGAAAATATTTTTGGCACATCTTTGGCTAAGGGCATGGCTTGAGTACCCTTCAATTTGTTCCTATGAATGTGCGTTGCCGGAGGCAAGTCCTTCATTCTGCCCTGCCAGTCGGTCAAGCCCGATTATATAGTTCCCACATATGGTTGGAACATTATTTATCTCTATCATACTCTGTGCATAAGTAAGAGGAAGCTCTGGCATTCATATGAAACACACTTTAGGGGCAAAGGGTTTAAAAGTGGTTCTGTCTAATTCAAACGACGGTTGGACGATTTAGATTTAACGATAATTAGGTGAATAAGTATTCACTATAATATATATGTATAAGAAATATTAACAATTATGACACCTAATCATATAAAGATCATATTTTTGATAGAAGCTTCGAGTCTAAGTGCAACCTAACCAATCATTAAGGTAGATAGTGAGTAAAAAATATTAAAATTTGCCAATATTTCTATAATAAAGACTTTTATGAAGAGGACAGCCCCTATGGGGAGATGTCCCAAAAGCACATATAATTGCAATTTTCTAAAAACTGTTTTCTGGTCATGTGAACGGACTTGTTTAAGTTGATGTCGAAAATTATTCTGAATTGAAGCGTACGTATGTGTGTGTATAAGTATGTAGCGTAAAGTGTTCAACTATACCTACTCTTTTTCCAGATACCTATATATTTAACGGAGGGCTTTGTTTTTCTGAAGACCTTTGCGTTCATGTGTCGTATTGTGAGCTGCTTGTATTATTTTTGAGAGCATCAATATAAAATGCGTAAGGAAAAAACACCTGTCGCCTAATTTATGTAACTGCCATTGTATGTATACGAGCGGGATGCATGTGTGTATTGCCAAAATATATATTTACTATAATCGTATAAAAAGAGAGGCTCTGTACGTTGTGTGATGGCTTTTAAGGCGGAAATTTCACTTCTCTACACCTCACCCCTCCATTGAGAGTGTGTGAATAATATTTTTTTGGAGAAGCAACAGCAACAACAGAGGCAGCAGCAGCAGCCACCTCAACGCATAATAAAAACTCCTTCACATCCGTTTTTTGTTTAAATCTGAATGAAAGAAATTCAAACATCATTTGTTGCACTGTCTGTCTGTCTGTCTGTCACCGCACTGCCTATATTTTGGAGGCTGCAGCTTCAAGCTCCATCAAACCCTACAAACACATAATGCTTTGTTTTCGCCAACAGCAGCAGCTGTCAATTGCATCAAACAAACATACATATTTAGCACATAACTACAACCACAATGCATAATTACGTGCATGTGTTCCATATATCCATATGTCCGTGAGTACAACTCAACATCAGGATAACCGCAACTTTTCTTCAAGGAAAACTTCCCCTTCAGTAAGATGTGCACTTTTGTCCAAACATTTGTAACCAGGAATGAAAAGATTTTTTTATTCCTGGTTACACTCTGAGGTCGCTATCCTTAACAGAAGAGATGACAAAAGCTTATCGGGCACATTTTCCTATATGTCAAAAGTAGTAAAAGTATGAACGCGTACACTTCCCCTCAATATAATCGCGATCGTATGACACAGTGATGCGAAGGGATATTTGAGATTTGACTCGAACCGAAAAAATTTTGTTTCTTTGTTCTGTAGATTCCTTATGTTGTTGTTTCGGTTTCGGTAAAAATCGTTCACATCTACCTAAATGGTTTCGGGCCTTACAACTGTTAGTAAGGTAGTTGGTGCTGTTATGGTTGTCAAACGTAGGCACATTAAACTGTATAGCATTTGGTTAAGAAGACAGACGTTATTGCTTTAGTTGTTGTTCGTTGGGAAGCTTATTTAATTGAAGTTTTCGATTGCTTCCTCTCTGCGTTCATTTTGAACATTATGTTGGTACAGTGCTCATAAAGTACCCATCCCCAAAATCCTTCTTGCATATATTGTGCATACATATGTTATATGTCCATGTAATTGTCCTTGCATGCTTTGTATAACTCTGATTATGTTTACTGCCAAATTATACTGAATGTTTTTTTCTTTGTAAATGCGTGGGAAAAAGCATTTCTTTTTGTCTTAAGGAATATTATCTTTCGCATCATTTCATCCGCTGGTGCCGGCGATCTATTAATTCAAGGAAGACTTGTAATAAATTTTAGCGGCACATTTCAGTATTTGGTCAAATTTGGTTGGTATCCTCTTCACCAAGTATGACAGCTGTAAAGTTTTATGCGAATTCTTGCTAAGGAGAGACTCTTCTTCTATTATATCGACATCTTTCTACGCAAAGTAATGTTTCTTGGTTCAAAAACGCTTCTTATTTAAAAACAATTGGAACCATCTTCAAGGCTTTTCTTCATAGGCCGTCGCATTTTAAAGAGCGTCATCATTACACAATATATCTAATAAAAAAATTTCACTTTGTATTTTTTTCAAAATTTAATAGAAATCATCTATTTTGCTTAATAATTTAATATACCATATATGGGACGCAACGTATAATTCCTTCCCATATAAGAAAAAAATCGTAATTCTCAATTAATTAACACGTTCACGCCGTCGCGTACCACCGGTGGCTCGCACTTGTCTGCTTTATCGGACGGCGCGTACCACTGGTGGCTCGCATTTGATTGTTCTATTAGACGGTACGTAACACCAAATATTTAGATTTTTAACACTTTTACTGTCGAAAAAGAAGACAATGAAAAACCGCGCCGGCGTGAACGTGTTAAATGATTTAATGTTTCAAGTGTCCAAATTGAACGTAATTGGACAGAACCGGACTATTTCTGTATACCATTATAAGAGGGGGATAGATAGGATAAATCGTACATAGGATATATTCTTGATCAGCATCATCCGTGAGATATCGAGCTGAACATTTCTTTGTGTTCGATGTCTTCATATTCTGATTGTTTTTAATATTAGGTGAATTTGATTGAGGGTCACGCCCACGATCGATAAAAATTTATTTATCAACCACAAGAATTAAGTTATAATTTAGAACACATTTATAATTAGTGGATCCATTCATGTTCAAAAATGTACGCCCACAATTTACTACATAGACTTGAACGATCTTTGTATGGCGTCTGTTTCTTTGAGAATGAACGTCATGGTATTAGAAATGAGGTAATAATTGGCATAGATGGTTTGGACGTCACCATAGTTCTAGAATTTCAGCTTAATATCTAATTTTTTTTGACTGCGATACAGAGCAAAATTTCCTCCTGTTTCCTTCAGACTTATGTTTTCTTCGACTTCGGCTTTGGGTGGCTGACAAAGTTCCACATAATGAAGAGGCATGCGACACCACATAAAGTACATTCTTTAATAGTGTAAATATCTGAATCGATTATGCGTTATGCGTTGAAACGCCCGCAGTCGAAACGTTTCATTTGTGAAAAATTCAAAGAAATGTATGGCCGCAAGCCTGGGCACGAGTTTAAAAGCTGCTGCATGGATTGTATTGAAAAAGGATCAGGACAGAAACAACAAAAACAATGTATATCCTGTTTTGAAAAGGATTTTTTGTTATTCTTCCCCAAAAGCTACTAGATACGTATACCTGCATACATAAATATGAATCGAGCATGTGTTTCGCTTGCCATCACCTGCCCGTTTCATTGAAGGGAAAAATTAAGGATGGCCAACATTTTATACACAACCATCATTTGTTTGTTAATGGTAATGATGGATTTTGTTGCCACATTTTGAAACATTCCAACAACAGGTTCCAGTTTTTTTTTTCCATTTTAACTCACTGACGATAAGAGGAGTACCAGATGCTTATGCTTGAGCATGCTTGTAGTGCAATATTTTTAAACATAAGAAGCTATTGATCTGAAATGGAGCTACCTGCCCTAACTCTGCCCTTTGTCTATTATTTCTATTTTTTATTTGACATTTTACTTTCTTGTATTGTGTTGTTAAAAAAAAAACGAACTTCCTTGCCTCAGATGTGACAAAAAGGCATCTGATGGTTGGTTCATATGTTTATTGTATGCAGTAACGAACATGACAATGTTTATATTTGGACAATGTGCAGGGTACACAAGATCTGTTCTAAGCCAGACACGTTTGCACAATCTTTATTTCGCTTTTAATGTATCTTGGATGGCAGACGAGGCCAGCAGTAATTAATTGCTACATTCGGACTCTTGACTCGTGCTAAAATGTTATTATGATCCCTACATAAATGTGTACCTCTACTGAAGGCGGCTTTATAAGTATGTGTGGCACATGTAATTGGTAACGGTGCCAGTGTTTTCACATTTATTTGACTACATTTTGATGCAGTATTCAACTTTCTTTAAAGTATCTTTTCACGTTGCTGCAACACCTCGTGCAAAGTATAAAACCACCTGTTCTTTCAGGTCAATTAACAATGACAAGTCTTAAATATATTATTGAAACAAGTGAGAAAACTAAATTTGGCTTGGGCCAGATCTTAAATACCCTTCACATCTACAACGATGTTATCCACCCATTTTTGGCACATCGAACATCAGGATAACTATAAATTTGAACACCAAATTTCAAGTCTACAGGTCAATCTTTGTGGCAGATATATAGATATAAATTTTTGTTGATTGTGGCCGTGCTTGTTACTCATTTTTGGCACATTGATGGAAGGACTAATTATAAATATATTTACCAAATTTCAACCTAATAGCTTAACTATTGGGGCAGATAAATAGACTTTTGTCGATTGTGGGCGTGGATCTTGATCGGTTTTGCCCATTTTAAATACCGATCTGCCTACAAAAACTAAAATCATCTGTACATTCAGCTCAATATCTCGAAATTTACGATCGTGAAAATCCCAATAACAGACAGACACATGGACAGAAGGACATAAATGTCAAAATCGATCACAGTTTTTGATGCTGATCTATATATTCTTGATACTTTGTAAGGTCTCTGACACTCCTTTCTGGAAAGACAAACTTAGTATACTCCCCCATCTAATGGAGGAGGGTGTAAAAAAGAATATGTACCACATTCATTCATTATTTGTTTTAATATTTCGTAGTAAAATTGAAAAGTTTTAATAGTAAATGCATAGATTTTTGTGGAACCGATCCCCACATGAGTTTACAGAACACTCCATTTTATGCGAAAAAGAAGAATAATTTGAAATTATATAATTTGACGTTTAGGTGGGAAGGGTTTATATAAAAATATTGTTACCATTTTACCGTCCTAACGACAAAACATTTTCAAAATCTTAGTTACTATCACATATTTCCATATTTGAATTGTGATTGATTGAAATTTGCCCCCTTTGACAAAGGTGCAAGCTGAACTTTTCAACTCACTGTCTCTTTATGCTATTTTACTTTAGTCCTCTAATTCTAGGTCTACATTCTGTCATTTGTTAGATTATTAAGCCTTAAAAAACTAGAAATGTTGTATTCGGTTCTAGCGGACCACTTAGTTCCACAATTTATGCATATTAAGTTAAATTGTATTAGTAAAAGCGAGTTATTGTCACGTAAAAGTCACGTGAAAAGCGCTTTATGGAATGATATTCTAAAAATGGAACGCTCGTATAAATTACCAAACTAATAAATTGCCCTTCACCAAGTTGCGTCAAAAAATATTAAGGAAGGGGTCCTAAAAGTTATTTAATTTAAAACATTTTTGAGTTAAGCATCCTTTGGGTTAAGATGCGCCCTTCTACTAAATAAACTTTGCGCATAAACTTATATGAACTGGAGTTCCAAAGATGGTCCGATCAAGTTCAAATTTATCAAATGTCGTCAAAAAATATTAAGAATTGCGATTTTTTTTTCCATTATAATAGGTCCTTATATAGGGAGGGGTTCTAAAAAATGGCCCGATTCGGTCCTTGAACCAAATTTCATTCAAATATCTCAAAAAGTGCAACTAGTAGCTTGCTCACAAATTTATATGGATAGACAGACGTACGGACGGTCATGGTTAAATCGAATCAGATTGTGATTCTGAATAGTTCGCTGTAATTAAAGGTGGGCTTGACATTTTTCGTTTAGGAGTTACAAACTTAATATACATCTTGCCATAAATGGTTCAGAGAGAAAATACCACTTGTAGCTTGTACAAAAATTTCGAGTTCGGCATAACGAACATGGGCACAACCTTAATATGTCGTATACCACAAGTGGTGCAGGACCTAAAATAAAAGCCTTGTAGAGTGTTAAGCCCGTATCTTCACATCCCTCCTAAGTCCACTTGAGTTCTTAAGTGCTTGTTTTTTTTTTGGCCCTTATACCAAAGTTTATCAAAATATATCAAAAATTTCGATTGTTAGGCTTGAATTCAAGTATGGACAGACGTACCGAAATCCATATAAACTTAGTTCACCCTATACCACACCTGGTGAGCTTTGTTTGCCTCCATTTTTATTCATACAGCGGAATTGAATTTTTTTTTTGTGTGTTTATTATTGCGTATTAGGTAAAGTTTACGTTAATTTTTTTTTGTCTTTTTCTAGAACAAAAAAGAAAAGCAAGCATTAGAACACGAAAAGCGTCCACAATGTTCAAGTAAATGCGCATTTTCCTTATAGTCCAAACACATCGTAAGTATGAACCAGTCATTTGTGTACATGAGTTTTTCACAAGAGAACTTTCGCGCAATTGCTATTTTTAAGGGAGGTTTTTATTCGTCCGCCTTTGCTACTCAGTTAACTGTGATTTTTTAAAAGAAATGAAATATACACAAAAGCGCGCGTATAAGAAACAAGAGAAATAAGATCACATAAATCTTACAATAAACAACAAAAATTGTGAATAATAGAAACAATGGAAAGTCTATCCAAATCTTAAAAGTGAAAACTTTAGAATAGACATAGAAGCCAAACTTCAATGTTTGTTAATGAATCCGATTTGTTCCTACCATGCAGTAATAAATGCAAACAAGCAAACGCGCTCTCAATTCACATCAGACTCGAACATGAGAAGAGAATAATTAAAAATAAAGTTTCGTGGAATAGATTCTATTCTATGGTGAATACGCTTCTTATACCCTCCACCTTAGAGATGAAGCCGAAGTATACAGTCTGAGTCGATTTAGGAATGTCCGTCTGTTATTGGCACTCTCTCGTCCTCAAATTTTGAGATATTGAGCCGAAATATTGTACAGACAGTTCTATTACTAGCAAGTAAATCGCTATTTAAATTGGGATCGATCAAGAACCACGCCTACAATAGACAAAAACCTATTATCTTTCAATTGACTTAAAAAGTTGAAATTTATAATTACCCCACCCATCGATATGCCAAAAATAGGCGCGTTCGATTAGCAGACTCACCATTTACCAAAAAACCTTATAAAGCGTAACACCCGACTTGCAAGTAATACCTTTACGTGTCGTTACGTGCCCTTATGAAGATGGGTTGGAGGGTACTTGAAATTTGGCTTAAGCCAAATTTAGTTTTTTTACTTGTTATTACATAAATTTACAAGTATGATGGCTCGAACGTACACGTTTGCTCGTTTTAAGCTATGATCGTAAGTTGAACTTGTTTGATTGCGTTAGAACTTGTCATATAGTGTTGCCAACATTAAATGAGAGAGACCCAACAAAGAACACACATATTCTCGATCAATTTTAAAATCTCAATCGACTTAAACATTTGTACGGACTCTATATATAATGGTTTGTTTTAAGCATTTTTTGACCTAGAAGGTTATTTTGTTTTTGTGCGTATGTTTGTAATTCCTAATGTACAACTTTTGAAAATTGTTAATGAAATTTTGGCACGGGGAGGCGTCAAGGCCTAATTTGTTAAAACTCACCTTTTGATTGAATTGAATGCACGGATATTTTTAAACACTAGGTAACTCTAGGCAACTGTTGAACACGTTCTTATATGTTTGCTGCATACATGCGAAATAATCGTATGTACAATTTCACTTTAACACTCAACTCACACACATACGATTCTTGCAGTCATACCAACCAACGGTGGTTAAAGTGCGAGTTTGAATGACTCCTTAAGTATGATGCTTGATTTTAAAAGGTAACTGCTTTGTTGTATTTTGCCAAGTTTGATTGCGTCGCGATTTCCTGATTGTTTGTGTGTGTGTGTGTGTGTGACTTGTTGGTTACGAGTCGAAACAGTGGTGGTTAGTTTCATTATTTTTTTTTGGCATGAACTTCTACCGTACGATACAATTTTTAAAATTCAGATGAACCTTAAGCAACGTCGGTCTCTAAGTCGAAGGAATCACTTGTGTATTCGCCTTCGAAGGCGACGGTTGAGCTTAACGGATAAGTTCAACGTTAGTCGTGCTCTGCTCGTTGGGATCAGAGTAAAACTAAATAAACATAAAACAGAGGACATATAAGTGTGATTTTTCTACTTTAACGGCATGGAGAATATAACAACAAACACTAAATACTAGTGGAAGTTTAAAGCACACACACATATATATAAAATTGCTTATATAAATAAACAATAAAATTCGTAAACAATGAAATGTAAAAATTGTAAACATAATGCTTTCAGCGTGTATTGGTGTTAGTGAAGAAAAGAAAAGAATATAATATTAATGAAAATCATAACTGTACGCAAATAACTATAAGTATAAGTAATAAGAACAAGCGATGTGAATTTTTTAACGAGAAAAGCAAGAAGAGAAGGAACGGCAGCAAACACATGACGGCCAGTTTGGTTGCTATCTTGTTTACTAGCGCTTGTCATATTGCCAGAATTATGATCTTGAACTTTTTTATGCTTTGACATTGATTGCACTTCATCCACACAGATGCATGTACACATGAAACGCTTCAGTAAAAAAAAAAAAATTTCAATGTTCAATGAGAGTGCGTGTGATCTCTGGTGTAAAACTCATTTTTTTTTTTTTTTTACAATATATAGTATATGTACGAGATATTGGTGGCATTGCTGTTTGTGAGTTCGTGCAATTACTTGTAAACGTTTCTCTTCTTCATCTGTTGATCTTCTTGTCATCATAAACACTTTGATTGTGCTTTTTTTTTTTTGAGCTGAGACAGCACAATTTTTAGCATCTTTATCTTAAGCCTACCAGCAGTACCAACAACAACACTAGTCACTATTAAGAGCAACGAGCCACACATCATATTACACTAACGTCATAATCATCATCATCGTCATTATCATCATCAGCTTCTGTCACATCATACAACACATGAAACATAAAGCCACGCTAACGTTTTGCGTTTGGAAAGTATTGCATAAAAACGACAAAAGGCTAGCTGCACACAAACATTACAAACAACAATTAAAGAGAGTGATACTGCAGCGCGCATCACTGCATTGTTTAATAATTGCTCAAACTGATGAATTGAAGTTTTACCATTATGTCTGTCTTTCCGTCTTTTTGCAAGTCGGGTTTTTATGATTTTGTCTTACATCCATTTAACATCATAACGATAATGATGATGATTATTATATGATGATATGGTGGCCTAACTCATTTTTTGTGAACGTTATTGTTGTTGTTACATTGTTCATGGGGACAAACCAAACTCAACTCTATACGGCTGCATCCATAAAATGTGAATAAGCAACAATGCCATGCATGCTTTCGAAGGTAATGAATTTTTTTATATTCTTTTATGTTTTTTGTTTTTTTATTATTATTATTTTTATTCTTTTTTGCAATACTTTTTTCCATACATACGTAAACTGTGTACAATTATTCTGCATTTAAGCATTTCTATTATATAAGATGGACTCTCTTGTGAGTCAGTTATAAGTTTTACCGTTAGTTGGGTTATTAAAACACATAGCCTTCCCGTGGAACCTGTAAAAGAACGTTTTTTTTTTTTTTTGCATTACTTGGAATCGTGTGTACTCTCTGAGCAACTAATGATTGTGTGTGATTTTTTTTTTTCGTTATTATTATTGTTGTTGTACTCATGCCATTAACTAACTAGTAACCGTTAATGCATGTGGCGGTCTACGCAGCAAGTAGGAGAAGTGGTTATTGTAGTTGTTGTTTTTGTTGTTGCTATTATTCTTGAGTGATAAAGAGCAACCAAATGTGCTTAAGATTGATTAAGATGAAAGATCATGTAATTTGTGGTAACCAGAACTGCTGCTGCTGCTGCTATTGTTGTATAATAGTTGTTGTTGAGTAAAAATAGACAATGTGTGTATAGCAAAAGATACACGTATAAATATCCTTAAATCGTTTTGTTTGTAACGCGGAATTAACTATAAACGCATTTGTGTTTTTCTTTTCCAAGTTCAAGCTAAAAAATAGTTGTCGCGCACAAAGGAGAATAATTTGGATTACTTGAATTCAAGTTCAATCGTACATTTATTATGATATATATATATGATTTATTTTCTTGACTATTTATCAATTTATTTAGTATGATTTAATTTTGATTATCATTATTATTCTATTTTTTATTGCTTTTTATTTTTATTTATGTTAACAGTTTTATTATATTTCTTAATTTTTTTTTTTTTTTATTAAATATATTAACTTTTCTTATGTTCATTATTTTTATATTATCTGCATAACATGGGAGGTGTATTAAGTTTGCTATATCCTTTGCGACACCTAGAAGGCGGTATCAAATTCAGAATCAATATATTCATGTCCGTTCGGGTGTATGTATGACTGTTGGTACTCAAAATTTGATATGTTAAATTTAAGCTTTACAAGCAAATATAGTTTCTTGTTTAAATATTCATAATTCTTCCATCTGTCGATGTACTAAAAAAGGGGGGAGATGTTATAACAGAAACGCCCACAATTTACAATAAACACAAATAGACCGTAAAATATCTTTTGTAAAACGTGCTTTAGTGATCGTCAAAAGAAGGCTCTATTTTATACGTGTCACACCTAAAGAATGGAGAATAACCCAAAGTTACCCTATGTCAGACATAGCCTTTTTTTATTATATATTGAAAATGAATCATATTTTATGAAACCTTTTTAATTGTTATTATATGTATCTTGTATGTATGTGTATATATATTATGTATTTACACTTACATCATTAATTACATAAAATAGCTGAGAACACCCATAAAGTTTAAAGTTTTTTCTTTTTTTTTTTACGATTTTTACTTCAAAATTTTGCTTATTCAAGCATTATGAAAATATCCTCTTGGGATGCAATTATAACAATGTATGTAAAATGTGTTCGTGTGCATGTATGTAAATAACATTTAATATCCATACTTTGTATACACATACGTACATATGTATGTATAAACAAATATCTACATATATATCCACTTGAGGGCATATTTTTAACTAAATCCGTTACTGTATATAAATAAATAGAAATTATAAAAAAACAATATTCCACTCAGATTTCCACCATTAATATGTGTTTATTTTTTTCTTGTGTTTTAATAAACAAATTATAAGAAATTGATGATAACTTGAATTGGAGTCATTTCGATTAGCAAACGAATTCTATCCATTAGCAATTGCGTTCCACTAACTAATGAATAAGTTCTATGAGTTCCAATGAGTTGAACGACTATTTAGGGTCTTTCCATTTGGATTCGAGTTTGCTTAAGAACATTTCAAAATATTCGCCATCCTGTTGCATTAACAACATCAGGGTAAAGAGTATGAAATTATCCTCCTTCAAGCGTACTTTTATTGTATAAGGAGCCCACATCTCTGTTCTTTTATTACACAAGATGGTTTTTTAAAGGTTTTAAAAAAAAAATTTCATTTATATGTATAAGAAACTTAATAGAGATTCAACATGAATGATAATAAAGAGTTCTCTCACTCTGGCTTATACAACTTTGAACTGATTATAATTTTTTTTTTTAATTTGTTTAAATTATGCAGGATTTTGGTTAATTGTGAATGTTGTGGGTGCCTGCTTTCCGTACAAACTCTCTCAAATTTCCACTCAAAAGATCTTTTCTAGACTTAATGCTGCAAATGATATAATGAACTCATTGCATCCGCTGGCATTATGGTGAAGGACGTAAAAAGAAATTGTTTTGTAAATTTATCCTTATAAAGGCAGCTGTCAATCATGTCTGAAAGCAGGTAATTTACTAAATACCTTATATTTTCCACTTCAAATGGAATTCTTCGAATATTACCAAAAAAAACTTTTAACGTTTCCTTATGTTATTATAATTATAAGTGGGTATAGGGATGTGGTTGTTTTCAAATAACTTGTTATTCGGTCAGGTATCGCTATAATTAAGGATTTCAAGACTGTGCTTGTTTCGTATTCTTACTTCATTCTTTGTTTTATTTGTTTGTGAATTTATCAAGTGTGAGAATTGAATCTTTAATCCCAGTCCCTTTTGAGAATTCGTCTATAATATGTATATTTATACAGTTTTAGAGTATATTAAGTTTAAAAAGATGTTTTTAACTCATCTGCGTCTGTCTGTCTGTCTGTCTGACTATGTCATTTTTAATTAATCAACTTCGAAGCCACAGTTTTTTACAAAATTAGCTAAAAGGGAAACTGTTTCGCCGTCGTTTTCAAAATGTACTGAATGAGACCATTTTCAAAATCCCTTTCCATAGCAATCTAGTATAAAATAAGAGTTTAGCATAAAATCAGAGGAGAGTCATTGTTTGGTTTAATGGTTTTACTAAATTTGAACCCGTTAATATACATATTAGAACCTCTTCCCATATAATAATTTCCTTTAAAAATGACAAAAACATCTTGATTCCCAATTTTTTTTTTTTTTTTTTTTACAAAAATAGGTAAATATAATTCAACCAACCTCTAAATTTTCTGTTTTTAATATTGGATAATATTAAATATTTTTGATTAATACTGAAAATTTTAAAAATTTCCTTAAAATTTTTTTCAAAATCAGTTTATTCACAATGGAATTTTTCTATACCCTGCACCACTTGTGGCAAAGGATGTATATTCTCCTAAACGCCAAATGCCGCACCAACCCCTTCATTAAACTGATCCATTCAGAATCATTTTTTGAATCGATTTAACCATGTTCGTTCATGTCCGGGTTGAATTTTCGATGAAATTTGGAACCCCATTGATAATTGGACCGATTTTAAAACTACCTATTTTAAAGTAAGTCTTCATATGACAAAAATTGAAATATTTCTTTTCCACCGAAATCTTTTTGCATCTGTTTTTTTCTTGCGTAACACCAAAAATTATGAACCCGCCAAACTCAAGAAGAATGCAAAACAATGAAAATGCGAACAAACAATAAAAAAATTAAAAACAAAATATATGTTTTAATGTACGTATGTATGTATGTATGTATGTATGTATTGAATATATACCTAAACACATATGTGGAGCAACAAGAAGTTTGAACTGAACGTCTGCGTTCTTGTGTCTCGGTTCGTTGTCGGTAAAATGTTATTGATCTTGGAGTTGAAATGTGCTCTAAAAATGATAACTCTGATGCTAAAGATGGCATCTTTCCTCTTCTCTTACCCGTACACACTTTCAAAATATATCGTTGCTGAAACATTACTGCATATGCATGTTATTAATTTTTAATCCAAATGGTTTATGCCGTGAAGCATGAAACGATTATACACAAAACTTAAGAAATCCAATATTTGGGAACAAATAAAAATCAAAGTTTAACGGATTTTAAGAAATATGAATACGTGAATAGTGTTGGTGTGCGGTGGAAGCAAATAGAAATAACACAGAAAGCTGTATTGATGATTACCTTTCTTTGTGAAATATGCCCGACTGTTCTTCTGTTGCAGGATGCCAAAGCAAATTTTGTAATAAAATTGGAATTTTATTAAATCACAATATAATGGGAAGTTATAGACCCTGGCAAGGGGTTATTAATTTAAATAATTGCGAGCTACAGATTGTATACGATTATACAAGGCAGAAAGACAGACAGAAGGATGCATACGGTTAAATCGATAGTTAGGTACACAGTGTAGGGTATAAATACGACTGGCGTGAACTATGCATATATTTATAAGTCAGGACTTATTAGTATACTTAAATAAACGCTAATTATGAAAAGGTTGCACTCGATACGGTTTTATATATAGTGTATCTCTCTCGCTCTGTTTAGACGCCTGATTAACGAAAATATTTTATCTTGATATTGGTTTTTTTGTTTTTTTTTTTTTTGTTTTCTTCATGCGGTATCAATAATGCCACGTTTGTATTCATTTAGCAACCATTTTATTTTATATGTTGCTAGGAAGAATATACATACATTCATTCACTTTGGCGAAAGGTTTGTTACGTTCAGAAAGCAGTATATACAATAGCTTGCAAAGAATACAGTTTATACAGGTATATAGGCAACGCAAGGCACACTCTTCAACACATTTTATATATCTATGGCGCCAGTAGATGAAAATCGAGCTGTTTTCTTGCTTTTGCAACACCCAGACAGAGTCGTCAAGGACCTGTCAAAGTGTTCTTGATCAGCATTAACATTAGAATCGATCTAGACATGTCCGTCCGTGCATACGTTTGCTGTTGCCACTCTTATGGACGTAAATTTTGCGATATTGATATTTCTAGTTTTGGTTTTGGTAGAGGGCGGAATCGAATAAGAGCTCAAAGTGTCCACAGGGCGCGTTCAGGTAATAGACGCCTGCAATTTATAATAAACGTAAAAGTTGTTAGCGTACATTACTGACCGGCTTGTGCCACGCCTACTGCTTATATAAAGGCATGGAGGGTATTCAAGATTTGGTCTAAGCCAAATATAACTATTTTACATGTTTCATATATCTTTTCAATGCCGTATTGAAATGCCATCGTAGGTAGCAAGAAAAAAAAAAAAAACAATCACGCATACTATCCTGACCACAATTCGTAGGAAACCTTTAAGGTTTTTTTTTTTTTGATTACACAGACTGTTTAGGAGGCCGCAGTCTTTTCAAGTTCTAGTAAAAAAGGTTATATATTATATTGCGTTCAAAACGCAGAAAAATATTGGACGAAAAAGTTTGAAAATTGTTTAGTTCCCAGAAGAGAGAGTACGTATATACTACAATACAACAAACACATAGACGTAATTAACTAAATTTGTAGTGAGTCGAAAGATATTCTTGTTGCTGTTTTATCGAAGATCTCAGTTATTTACATATACGAACACATTCTGTTATTCTGTTTGAAGCTTTCAGGGGAAGGCTTCATTCAGGAGCTTAATTAAATATTGACCTTTCGACGAATTCGAACATGGTACGAAAATAATGATTAATAAAACAAATTTGAATAATAACCTTTCGATGATGATGAGCCCTACAAGTCATAAAATAGAGATGACGTCACAAAAAATCAAATTTTGTGTGTTTTTATTGAACAGGTCGCAACAATTTTTTTAATTTTATATTTTTGTCTGAGTATTGGGTCAGAATAAAGCCTTAAATCAATTAAGAATAATCTGTATGTAAGAGGATCTGTTTCAAATATAAGATTCCTGTTCCCAATATATTCTCTGTTATCTATGGTGAAATCAGCGCCTACGCCTTATCTGAATATCGATTTTCTAGATCAGCGGTTTTCAAAATTTTTCAGTTGGAGAGCCCTCCAAAGGCATAATAATTTGCATGGGACCTCAGTGGATCACTAATAACTAATTGTGTGAATGTGATAATACTTAACCTTAAAGAGATTCGCGGAGCCCTAGGGTACACTTTGAAAAACATTGTTCTAGACATTCCGACAGACATTTATATATATTTTTGTTATAAACCGATTTCCTTTCAATAAAACGTTATATCAGGAGGAGTTCTGAAAATGGCCCGAACGGGACCAAATTGGGCACAGCCAATTATTTAGCTAATTAACTATTCTTTACCAAATATTGTGAAAAAATATTAAGAATTGTGACTTTTTGTCATGTAAAGACCTCTATTATAACAGGATGTTGTATGGGAAGGGGTTTTAAAAATGGTTCGATTTTATACATTTTCATTAGTGTTCCTCTTTGGGCCAATACATGTCGCTGTACCAAATTTCATTGTAAGACGGACATGGTTAAATCGATTCAGATTTTGATTTGGAATCGATCGGTTTAACTGAAGGTGGCTATGGCATTTGCCGTTAGAAGAATTACAAACATTCGGATAAACTTAATATATCCTTTACCACAGGGTGGTGCAGGGTATAAAAAGCATCCGTTTAAAGATGAATCGATTGACTGTCGCATAGACGCATTATTTGTATCAGAACTACCTACAATAATCGTCAAGTATTGCGCGCTTCTTTAACTCGGATATACGAGTATACCAAGTATATGCATAAGTTTATAAATATTGTAGGGGCGATGTTTTGTTACTCTATAATTTCAAATATTTAATGTTGAAATCACAGATTATACGCTATTAAAATTATAGTGTTCGCATGTTGTATTTATATAATGGTCATTGGGTCATAAATAAATGGGATGGGTTTTTAGACCAAAAAAAAGTTAATTTCCTTATGTGTAGCCTGGTATGGTGGCAGTATGCAGTGTGTTGCTAAAGAAATGTTAGAAGATGTGCCGAATGTGAATTTGATGTTAGGCGCTCTCCAAATGTAATTAGTTAACATCTAAATCAAGATTAAGGAGGCAATCAAGCGAAAATTAGAATGTACACAGACCAGTTTTTGTTTTTGTTTCTGATTCTGTTGCTGCGCACAGATATTCTTCTGTCGGATACCAAGTCTTGTGTGTGATGTAACATTTCGTTGTCCAAGTGTTAGCGGCGCACAAGAAATATAAAATGTTGAACCATTTAAAATGATAACGACGACAATTGCAACCAGTGACCTAATATATTATGTTCAACGCGCTTAAAACCGGTATAAGGAGAATGGGGAAGAGGAGTTGTTAGAAAACAATATCTAGAGTAGAATAATTGCATATGCTGTGTGTGTGTGTGTTTGTGTGTGTGGAGATAACGTGTAAACAAAATCATAAAATTACACCCAACAGCTAAACAGGATGGATTGGAATGGTGCAGTTCCATATATCAATGATCCAGGCGTGTGCATACATACGCACGAATGTCTATGACCGGGGATTAAAGGCAAATCCAATGCAAACAAGAATTAAGAACCAGTAGTGAACAATTTACTTTGGGTTGGTGTGGAATAAATAGTTGTCTTTCTTTTTTCAAATATTTGTGTTTCGAATTGTTATTATTTGAAATTATTCCAAGTGTGCAGCCTTACGCTGAAACATTTACATTCGAATTCTTTATAAAAAATGTTAATAGAATTTTTTCGCAAAGAGTTATTTGAACGCCCAAAGATGAATTGTTGTAATATATGTAGATTAACAATCAGTACTTTGTTTGTTCGGCTATAGTGACCTGTGCGTGTACTGGGTAGGGTAAGACAATAAAACATATTTTGACGATGAAACTGCATTAGTTTTGTTGTACCGGAAATCCTGTTCAGACCCCATTCGTTTTATTAAATTTGATTGTTTCGCGATTAATTTCAGGTTCATTTGTTACAGGACAGGTACTTAAGGGCTCTGAATGGAAAATTGTTTAGGGCTCCTTTTTGTTAATAATTTGAAGTGACTTTTAAAAAAACATTTTCTACAGAAGATTTTTTACAATTTTGGAACCTTGAAACATCTAACATTTAACGATTAACTTGCCACCAGTACTTGAAGAAAGAGGTATTGAATGAAATACGTAAAATGTAAATCGATCTATATGAACTAACAAACTACTTAGGTGCATAATTTGATTTCTGAGATTAAATGTAACACGTGCTATAGGGCGCCCATAAGTTTCTTTTTAAATATGGAACATTTCCGACTTTTTCACTAAGCTAATTATAACTCTTTACTTGTTCTTCTAATATCCGTGGCATTGGAATATTGTTCAAGTTTAATGCAACCCTGTAATATATAAAAAGCGGAGCATTGATGAGTGAAAAAACCGTATGCACTACAATAGAATTGTTGTTATTGTTGCTGCCAAAAGTAACTGTAACGAAAATAAATTTTAGTTACAAGCTATAATACTTGTATTACTCAACACAATACGGTCTTCTATACTTGTCTTGTTCTTTCTTTTATTATTATTAATAGTTCTTAAGCAGGAGAAATCACCATGAAGGCAGGGGTTCAACAAGATTCTTTTATTATATTATTATTATTATTACCAATTTTATTGGTGTTGTTGTTAATTCCTCGTGTACATATATAAGCACATTTTTTGTACACTCACACTCTCATGTACAAATGTCTGGCTCTAGGTGACCACTAACACACATAAGGAGCAACAGAAAATTCAAAACAAGTTCAGTTTAGTTTAGTTTAGTTTACTATACATTAGAGATAAAAAAAACATCCAAACCAGTTTTTTCTATTGTTGTTGTAATTTACTTAGTTGTATTATGTTTCTGAGTCTTATGTTGCTCTTGATTTAACTTTTTTTTTTTTTTTGGTATCGTTTACCAGCGCAAGAACAACAGTAGTGGTAAATACATACAGGCAAAAAAATATCCTAACGAATATATGTACATGTTCATATATACGATAATAATGGCAAATTCAAAGTGTATGTGTGTAAATACAGTGCGCATCATTTGCTTAAAGAACGTAAACAAGCTTAAACAAGTAAAATAAACTAAATCTGGCTGAGACCAAGACTTAAATATCCTCCGTGGCAGGCACCTGATTACGTACTCTATTATTAGGATTCGTCATTAAATAAGGAACAATAAAACGATAAATGGGATATGTGAACAAAATTTCAATTTCACAATTCAGTTTTAGATTTTAGTCGTTAGTGGGTGTGGCACTTGACCGATTTTGCCCAATTAATGAAATGTTTGTACAAAATTGTGACTTTTTTATGCTCTCCACCTTAGTGATGAGAGACTACTGAGCTTGTCATTCTGTGTGCAACATCCAGAAGAAGGTTTTGGAGACCCTACAAGGTGTATATAACTTAATGTTTTTATTGCCTGTTCCATTCACATGCTGTATAAGCCTATGTCTAAATGTTTGAAAAGGAAAAAGGCTTTTTCTAGGTTTTTACCTGTATAACATTGAATTATTCATTGAATTTTTTATGTACATACATTTATCCACATGGAGACGACAGCTGTTGTCATTGAAAATTTTTGTATTTTGTAATTTTTTTAATTCGCTTTTGTCGCTCTTTGTTCCTTCACGCGAAACTTTAAAGGCCCCCTTTTGGCTCTGCGGTGGCATTGGTTATTATTATTTATTTGGTAGCGTCGACTATGCTATCAAAACAACCTAAACAGAGGAGTGCAGGGTACTCCTCTCATGTGAGGTCCATGTAGGGTCCTGTTATAATAGGGGTCTTTATATGGCAAAAAGTCACAATTCTTAATATTTTTTCACAATATTTGGTAAAGAATAGTTAATTAGCTTAATAATTGGCTGTGCCCAATTTGGACCCTATCCGCCTATTTTTAGAACCCCCCCTCATATAACGTTTTACGTTTATACCTTTTGCTACAAGTGGTGCAGGGTATAAAAATTAAAATGAATAATACATCAAGTGGTGTAGGGTATTTGATGGCCGGGCTTGACCGACTATAATATTTTCACTTGTTTTTAAATTGTTTTTGATCTCCATAACGGACAAGCGAAGAGACAACTGAAGTTATGCTTACAGCATAACTTTATTGTTGGTTTCTTCTTTTTATCGTTCACTTCATAATTATTAACTTGATCATCGCAATACTCGTCAGTGAAAAAGTTGTGTTGGTATATGTAAGTCATTATTAATAGCGGTGCTTTCGTGTGCTATGCTGTGACGTTTACTTAAAAACGTGTTTAGTTGAAAGACGGCAATTCTAACAGTAATTGCATTCGTTATTGATTACCTTCTTTTTGTTATTGCTGCAGTTTTCTACTGGTTTGATTCTAGTTTGTTTTGCAATGTGTTCAATGGGTCTCTCTCTCGTATATGGTGCAGTGAGAGACTTCTACATACAGAGACGAAACGTCATGCTTTTACATTTTTTGAAGCTACAAATTGTGCCTTAGATTTCAGGCTCCCTATTATTAAATTTATTTACTTATGTTTATATAAGCGATGTTTTCGTCCAATCCTGCAGAAATACCGAACATTTATAAAAAATCCTTTGGAGTACAAGTCGAAGTACTTCATATGTAATATATCCTCCATGAGGAGTATGGTATGTAATGGTATCTCCTTACATGTGTTCCCTAAATAGTATTTCAGATTTGGCCTAATCCAAATTTCGCCTTTTAGTTGTTTCCCGAAATATTCTTTTTGTGTTTACTAATAACAAAAAACAAAGCGGAATGTTGTTGTGAGCAATTTTTAATTATTTTAAATATATAAAATAATATAAAAGTATAAATTTACAATTATGTGTGATGTGTCGCACACGATCTCTTGAGGTTGTTATGGTTTATTGAAAAAACACACAGACTCTCTATTAAACGTACACTCGGTGAAGTTTATTCGGTTATGTTGCAAATATAAGAAGTAAAATGTAAAAGTCCAGCTACAACCACAGCCGCCTCTACGTTTGTATAAAATTTTAGTAAGCGCTGATACTCAAAGCCGTTGCGAACTTTAAGCACTTCCCTAATGTTTAAACAGCTTTTTCACTTTTACACTTCTCTCTGCCTATTTCGCACTCAAATGCTGCCACCTATATCTAATCTATACAAATTATAAGATAAGAAAAGGCACAAGGAAAAACTATAAGAAGTTAATGGGTTGACAACACATTATCAAAGACGACATATGAGCTCACACTTTAAAACAATTCTACTTAGTTAATAATCGTATCAAATGATAGAATGTTAACTTTATTACGACTGACGCACCCTGATGATGGATTACACTTTTCTTCGCAAAATTGACGAGTACAATAACTTAATTCTTAATAGCTAAAGCCAAAGTGACCTATGACCTACTTCTCTATAATCTTTCCACCCAAAATCGACAAAAGTCTATTATGTGGCTGTACAAAATTGAGTTATACAATTGGGTTTGGTAGGCATGCCATCTTGATTGTAATAGTGAAGTAATACGTATAACTTGCAAGTCGTGTTTAACGTATTTTGTAAATTATGGGCATGCCCGTTATTCAATCATGCTCATTTTCTCATTACACATCTATAGATGACGTTATTATAAATATGCATTCAAAAATTTCAACCTCATGGGCCAATTTTTGTCGATTGTGGGCGTGGCTCTTAACAAATTTTACCCAATTAAAATAAATGTGCCTGCAGAAACTGGATACTTGTCTTTATAAACTTTTAGCTCAATATCTCAAAATTTACTATTGTGAGAGTGTCAACAACAGACGTACACCCGAACATTCTTATCGACATCGACTCAATCTTTGATGCCGATCAAAAATATATACATGTGTATATATGTATATACATATTTTGTAAGATCTCTGATGTCTCCTTCTGAGTATTGCCAATGGTATGACAAATTTAGTATACTAATAGGGGTGATATAAAATGCAAAACTCTTGTATACGCGTAATTGAATACGTGTACACATGCGTATTAAAATAAAAGTCTTCAAGGATAATACCTAAAGTGAACAATAAAAAAAAAAAAAACACAAATAAATTCACAAACTCGCACACATGCGTATTTAAGAGGTAGATTACACGCAGGTAACCAAAGTGAAAAAAAGAGAAACGAAAAACGAGAAGCTTCGCAGGCTATAGTTAGTAGCGCTGCTTGCGAAATCGATTTCAATAGAATATTTAGGGTAGAATTTTTGTTTTATTTCATCTCCTTTATATCTTATGTTATGTATTTGTTTACCTGAGTCAAGGGCTGACTGAGATCAGTGTCGCACCGTTTCTTTCTTAAAACATTAGAAATTATGTTTTTGTGATATTTTGTTTTTGTAAGAACAACAAAAGAACTGCCTTTTAGGTAGGTATTATTTTATTATGGTCAATGAAGCCAAGTCCTCACAAACCGATTTCAACAGTTTAAAATGTCTTTCACGTAAATTCGGTAGAGGCTGATTTTATTATTCGCAGTAGCGGTTTTGAACTTTTTAAATAGAAAGACAATTTAAAGTTAAGAAAAAGTGAATTTCAGGTTTCAAAAACTTGTTCGATACGGTCGGTCCAAATTGAACTAAAAAAATTTTAAAATTCATACATTTACCATTAGGCAAATGATATCTATTAATGTTCGTTAAAAAAAAAAAATGGGGATTGAGGCTTATTTTTGGAAAAAGCGTGATATGGGAGTAGTCCGCTGCAGTCCAAATGTCTAATTATACGCTCCACCTTAGTGATAAGTGTATCCTAAGTTTGACCCTACAAAGTATATATATTCTGATATAAAATAACATGTAAACGGTCCGATTGAATCCAAGTTGGGAATAGGTAATTAATAGGCTGATGAACTATTCTTTATTAAATTTGATTAAAGAATATTATTAAGAATTATGAATTTTCGCCAATTTAAAATAGAGCGTTGTACGAGACGGGGTTTAAAAATAGACCTTCTTAGGTCCATTTTGAAAAGTGAAAAAAAAAGATAAATTCGGCCTAAGACACATCCCTGTGCCCAATTTCACCAATAAGTACTAAAAATTACGATTACAAATAAGATAAATAAGAAGTGGATGGATGGACAGACAGGGTTAAATCTATTCAAATTTTATTTGTATAATTAAGACTCTGGGATTAACCACTTGAGAATTAAAAACATACGTTGAACATACATACGTTTGTGGTGTAGGGTGAAGGGTGTATGAATTATTCTGTATTTCTGGAACGACAAACGATGCACATAGTCTACCTGTGTAGCGTATTATAAGAATTTTGCAGACCACCATGGTTGATTCTTCTTTTAAATGACCACAAAAGAGATGGTAACTTAATATACTTTAAAATATTAAACCATTTTTTAAAAACAAATGCAAAAAAAAAATTATTTTCGTAATTCGATATTTTAACTCAAAACATCATTTTAATTAAGTTGTATAAAACTCACACATGCATACAAAAAAACAAAACGAAACAAGTGAAAATATTATAGTCGGTCAAGCTATTTAATACCCTACACTTCGTAGTTCAACAAATTATGCTACATTTAGTTTAATTGTATCAGTAAACATGAGACATTGCTATGTAAGTCACGGGATATATCATTATTCCCATATATGGGAATGTGTTCCAAAAATGATCCGACTTAGCTCATTCAATTATTAAGCCAATAATTGATTGCGGATAAATAGGCGACCTTTATAATAGGACCTCCTAAAAATGGTCCGATTTGATCCATTTTTAGGCCAATACATATCGTCGTCAAATTTCATCGAAATATCTCAATGAAAATTTACTTGGACTGGCAGACGAATTGGTTAAATGGATTCAGATTATGATCGATCGGTACCGATATAATTGAAGAAGGGTGTGGCACTTGTCGTCAAGTACAAACTTAATACACTCCTTGCCACAAGTGGTGCAAGGTATAAAAAAAGTAAAAGAACTTCTAATTAAAAACCTCATCAACATTTAAATACGTATATATTATATAAATTATTTGAGATGAAGCTTTTATGATCTGCGAAAATAAAAGAAAAGTGTAAGAAATCAACGAATTATGTAAATTGCTTGTAGGTGGGGAAAGGTGTCAATGTTTTATTATTACGTAACATTAATATTGCACTTGTCCCGGCCTATGAGCGATTTAAGGAAATCATCATAAAATTAATGAAACAGACTTGACATGTAAGAAAGGGCTATATTAAAGTACCCATCATCATTGCTATATTATGTTTAAATTTCATTAAACACGATCAGAATAGCTTGGATCAAACGTTTGACGTGATTACGTGATAAGCAAATTTCTAAATATTGGCTTTAATAGTTCTGGAGTAACGTTCTGGAACGGCAGGACCGATGTCTTCGGACGGACAGAAGAGTTAAATATACTTAAGAATCGACTTTGAGCAAGAGCTCGCTCCTAACGTTTGAGCAAAAGCCCCTTTTTCTTTATGACGACGGTGAGTACAATAAAATGTAGTAAATTTTTACGTCAACATTTTATTGGAAAATTAATAATTATAGCCGGCACCACCCTGTGGTAAGGGTATATTAAGTTTGTGGTGTGTTTGTAACTCCTAAACGGCAAATGCCATACCCACCTTTATTATGCCGATCTATTCAGAATCTAAATCTGAATCAATTTAACTTTGTTCGTCTGTCTGTCCAATTAAATTGATGCGCAAGCTACAGGTCGCATTTTTTGAGATATTTCAATGAAATTTGGTACATGGTCATATATTGGCCCAAAAAGAAACTCTTTAAAAAATGTATAGGATCGGACCATTTTTAGAGCCCCTCCCCATATAATTTTTTTTTTTATTTCATAAACCAAAAAATAAAAAAAATTTTCTGACTTATACATCATTTGGAAATCCTTGAAAATACAAATACGTATAGAAAAATAAAAATTTCCATTTATAAAAAAAAAAAAATTAAATTGAATAATATATCAAGTGGTGTAGGGTATTTTATGAGCAGACTTGACCGACTATAATATTTTCACTTGTTTTATGTTAGATAAGTTGTAATATTTTACTGCCTTCTCTTTTTTTTTACATATTGCATAAACATGCATATAAATGAAATATTTTTTACCTTAGTTACCATTATCTTAAAGGGAAAGCTTTTATAATGAAAAAAAAAAAAAACATTGATTTAAATAATTATAAACATTTTATAAGCTTTCGGAAACTATAGGGAAGAACGTCTAAGAGTTAAACACGCGCTGCTTATCAACTTCAATATTTTGCAAAAGTGGTTGAATTACGAAAACAAAGGAGGGGTAACACTCAGAAAGAAGTACCGGGACAAAAAGTAACAGTGGACAGGCAGTCAGCCGCTTTAATTATGATTGTAGGAACCACATGTTGATCAAGTTCAAAGCATGTACTTCGGACGATATCGTTTGTCATTTGTTGCAGTTACCGCTAAACCGTTTTCATTTTTAAAAAAGTAAGGTCCAATAGTTCCTCCTGACCAAATTGAACACCAGATTGCCATTTTTAATAAATGAAAAGTCATGAATGATTTATGGAATTTCCACTCTTGTTTAATTGAATATTTTTGGGAAACACCTTGAAATCCTAGCACAGGATTGAGGCTAACGTTGTTCTTCGTAAGGAAAATTCCTTAGCGCGGTATCGAATTAAGTTCGTTAGATTGTTTTAATCATTTATCTGGCAATACGTTGTAGTCCATGCTTGGGTTTATCAGCTACAGACCCTCATTCTTCGAAAACATTCACTACACGACAAAGGATGCCGTTTTCTTGGTTACGTTATTTCTTCAAAATGTTTCACAAAGCTTTCTCATCGTTACAGTAATCGATGATTGATTTGCTGCATAAAATGCTCCAACAATTAATATTAATATACTTAGGTTATGGAATATTTTTCTGCAATAAATTTGCACCATCTTTATTCCACGACTACCACACATGAACCGTCAAACCTTAACTTACCGAATATATGTCAAACCGAAATAGCGGACACCCTGTACATATATTCTGTTTATTTATCGACCTAGACATGTCCCTAAATTTTAAGATATTGAGCTGAAACTTTGTACAAATATTTCTAGTATATATAGTAGTAGTAGTATATATATGTACGTTAATTACATTGTTATGGTCCCTAAGGTGGGCCTTCAGGTAGAAGTAGAGGGTATTTAAGATTTTGCTTAAGCCAAATTTAGTGCTTTATATGTTTTCACTTGAATTCTCCCACCCTTTCAAAATGTTCCATTCATAAATATATATTATCCTGGTGAAGCTTTATAGAACATTATGTCTTTTGCTGAAATTCCGATTTTTTGTAATAGAGATAAGTTTTACACTACTTTTAGAAAAGGAAAACTTTTAACTTATTTATAACGAACATACAATTATGTAAACGAAAACTCAACAGTTTTCGAATATATTACTCTATGAGCTTGCATGTCGAGTTTTACATAGAGTATGGTTTTTTGTAAATTGTGGGAGCGTCTGTTAACCTGTCTGTTAACCGACCATCCCCATTTTTCGATAGATAAGTTAATTGTAAACACGCATTCTAAATTTCAACTTGATAGCTCAATATTTTGTGAGAGATAAATCGATTTTTGTTGATTGTAGGCGTGGCACCTTATTGATGAGGTCATGTCCATTTAAATTAGTGATCTGCGTGCAAAAACTAAAAGTACCTGTATAAAATTTCAGCTCGCCCGTGAGAATGCCACAAGAGACGGACATACACGTCTTAATCGACTCAGTTTTTGATGCTGATCAAGAATACATATACTTTGTAGGGCCTCTGACGCCTCCTTCTGGGTATTGCAAACGGAAAGACAAATTTATGTGGAGGGTATAAAACTAAAAACGAATAAAATTATTATAATCGGTCCTACCCTAAAAAATTACGCTAACAAAAACCAACAAAACTTATTATTAGTTTGCTTGTATTACAAAACGCGTGAGGTTTTGTCGTATAAGTCATTTTATGAAAAAGCATTATACGGGAAGGAGTTCTAAAACTGATGATACGGCCGTGAGAGTGTAAACAACAAACAAGACAAACGGACGGACGTGTCTAGATCGACTCAGTTTTTGATGCCTACCAAAGATATATAAACTTTCAGTTCATCGACATACTTAGTAAGTAGGTAGACAATAACGTTCTGTATTAAGGAGGCATAAAATGTTACAATTGCTTCCTACTTAAAACTATTTTTTCTGCAATTTTAAAAACGTAAATTGGGTGCTGCGAAGACGTGCGCGAAAACATATATATGAGTAATATCAGTTTTATGTGAGAGCAACAGCAGTGAGCGCCTCTTTAAGGTTTATGATCTATGCCTTGAGATATGCTTGTAATGTAATGTTTTATAGTAATTTATTAAAAAGTCAATGTAAGATTTTAACACAATAAAAGCAATAATAAATTTAAATATATACGGGATATGAAAAATAATTGACTAACCAAATGACACACCAAATGGATAATCATAAAAAACTTTCCACAGTTTTAACTAAACAAATAAAAAATTCGAAACATTTATATGGCACTGTACATAGACAGATGTAACAGAAGAGGAAAAAATGGAAATGGAAAACAATACAGAAACACACAATTTAATATTAATAAATTATCTTAGAAACCCTCGGAGTTGCCGGAATAACGAAGAAAGCAAAGGGAAAATCAAACCCCTTGAGAGGGGTCTATTTAAGTGGAAAGAGCGAAACAAAATATAAAACAAGAAAAGAAAAAGATTAAGAGAGTGTACAGTGAATAAAACTAAAAACTAAAAAATAAAAAATTTGTATACTTGGTGTAATGAATCAATGGACTTCTTTTAAAGTCCATGCAAGCAGGCACACCACATCTCAGTGCAATCTGAGTTTTGCATTGCTATTGAGAGAGGTGGAACTCTCCCATTTACAGCTAACGGTGGGCTCTCCTTTGCTTTTCTTATTCTCACAAACACGCCTGATGAGAATGAGAAAGAGGTGCGAGTCGGGTTTTTTCAGTTCAATTTGCCTGCCTAACACAATCTGGTGGTGAGTTTTATTTTATTATTTTTTTCCGTTTGTTTTTTATTTATTTTATAGTTAGTACTATACAATAACGCATTTTATCTATATTGTATTTTCTTAGTTTAATAATTTTTTATTTTTTATATGTTGTGTATAAAATTGATGTTCCAACAACAATAATTTTTCTACATATTGTATTTATAAGTATAGCCAGCCACAACAAGAGTTTCAAATATATATAAATATACACACACACATATGTAAAATATTTACAAGCACACACCGAAGCAGCAAACGCGCGCGTTTATTAGAGAAGGAATACACCACACAACGAAATGAATGTGTGAAAAGAATTGAAAAGAAAAATATAATAAAAAAAATATACATTTATTTTTAAGAGTTTACTTTAGTTTAAAATTAATTGTGAACGTGTTCAGACGGAGGTGGCGCTTAAGTGTTGAACGTTAACGCACACATGCACATAAAACATTTTTAATTTATACACATGTAGTTGAAGCAATCTTGGAGAAAAAAAATCAATTTTTATTGAATTTAAGACAAAAAAATATTTTTATCTTCTCGTCGTGGGTAAGTAAAATCAAATATTTATATATTTATATGGAAATTGTAATAAATAATTGTTAAAATGTCGAGAGCAAGGTTCAAAAAAATAAATATAAATTTTTTAATTAATATTAATTTTTTCATGAACAATTTGTTTTTATATATATGTATATATATATATATGTACAGTTTATGAGGCATGAGTGCATATATTTATTTATTTAAAATTATAATTAAATAACAAGTCTGTCTGACACTAATAAAAGCTTTCTTCTTAATGCTACAAATATTTTGTCTTGGTTTTGTTGAAAAGAATTTTTTCATTCTGTGTTACCGCCGTTGTTTCTATTGCTATTGGTTTTTTCTTACTTGCGCTCTTTCTCTTTTTTTGTCTTTGTCTCTCTCCATGCCTGTTTTTGGTATACTACACTACGTGGGTATACCAAAAACAGAACAAAAGTAGCAACAACATAACTGTCATTGAGTGTAATATTAGAATATCTCAAAATGTGCTAAATTTTCTTCACCCCCTCTGGTAACAGGCTCGTAGCGGAATTAAGAAACTGGTATAATCGCACTAATATAGCTTGATGTTAACATCATCAGACTGCTCTGCTTAACAATTTTACCAATTAATAGTTAAATTTACGTCAAAAAATGCGCCTCTTTATTAAGTTGTTTAGTTGGTTATGAGTAATGAATGGAGCAGCCCAAGTAATTGTTTCGATGGCTGTATAACAGTAAAAATTTCAAGTAATATTTTTTTTAATTGTAAGGCGGGAGAGAGAGGGATAGAGATTAAAAGAGAGCCATTACGCTTGAATTATATATATTTATACATGCCCCCTCTAAATAATGCAAATTTATCATTTAATTAATTTTTATATATTTTTATATACATACATACGTATGCATAAATGCAGAGAGTCATGCGCTCTCCTTTAACAAAATATACTTTCATTTATAAAAAAATGTATTTAATTATTGCATTATTTTTTTCGTTTTTGTGCGTTTTACACAAATTATAAATTAAAAAGAAAAGCTCTTTGTTGTTGTTTGTATGGTGTGTTCTCTTGTTGATTTCAAATGGATTTTGTCATAAAATGAAAAATGCCGGAATTTCGTTTTAATTATAAACTTATTAAGAAAGTGATTAATAAAGTAAAACGAGTGAAAACATAATACAAACGATTAGAAACAACTGTTCGTGTGTAACACGTAGAATGTTCATGTTCACTTGCAACTTATTTTATTTACAAAACTATTGTATTTTTTCTTATTTTGAAAATAAATTTCTTATCTGAAAGGTGAGACCATATTTTCTTCCAATACAATTTATCTTTATGAGATTAACTGCTTGGCTCCCTAGCATATAAAGATTGTGATCAACCTTGAATTGATCGTAATCTTAGCCAGGTCACCATTTATGGTTTGTAAGGGCAACACTAAGTTTAAAGCATTTTCCCCATCACGCCTTTGTATTGGATAACTCTAATAATCCGATATTTTCCCACAGTCGTCCGATCCTATTTAAAATACAAGCTTATCTCAGTGTTGGATTCTTCAAAAAAATCGAAACTCGCCACTTTGAATATAATGCCTCTGCACAAACTTAACACACACAACTGTAGCTGGGTTTATAAAAAGGGTATAAAAAGGTTGCTTTAGATTATAATTTCTATAAATTGTTTGCATGTTTTTTAATGATTTTACAACAGTCATCCATCCTGGCTTATTTCAACGATCCTGGCCCGCGTCGTGGACGACCGCGTACATTTACTGCAATGGGTGAATTTGACTTAAGTTTAATCAACGAGTTTCGCAATCGACCATCATTTTACGATCGCAATAGTTCACGCTTCAAAGACAAAATCTATAATGCCCATCAATGGCAGGAAATCTCTAATAAATTAGGATTTGATGGTAAGTTCGATTATGATGATAAATAATCAATATATTTAATATGTTTGGCAATCATTAAAAATTAAAAATAATCTAATTATTTAGGCATTGGATGGTCATTGTGTTTGCAGCGCCCAACAGGGAAGAGGAACGCCAGATACTCTACAGAGTATAAACAAGTGAAAATGTTATAGTTGGTTATACCCGACCATTTAATACCCCACACACCCCGTTTCACAAATTATGTTTCTAATGGCACAAGTTTCTAAAAATGCTGCTTTCGGATTCAAACTTGGCACATCCAATTGTTAAGCTAACTAACTGTTCTTCACATAACCCTTTTCCACAAGTGATGTAGGGTTATGTTTAAGCAACCAAACTATAAAAATACATGTGGCGTGGAATAGTCAATCGCACCTCACATATGACGACAGTTAGTAAACTAATTTGTGGAACTAAATGGTGCAGGGTATTAAATGGTCGGACTTGACCAAATATAACATTTCACTGGCTTAGATAGAAAAAACAATTAAGCAAAATTCAATGGTTTGCACATTTTTTTGTTTCGTTGTTTTACCTCACTTATTATTATACTTTTGTTTAGTCATTTATGACAATTTTCTTATATTTTTATTTTCATTTTTCTTAAATAATTCAATCTATTGCTTTTTCTACTTTCCCACGTTTGTTTTATTTAGCGAGTTAATAAATGAATATTTTTCTTAGATAACTTTAAGCTTTTAATCTTTTTTGACTGTCTGTCTCTCTCTCTTTCTCACTTACATTATAAAAAGTACAATAATGAGTACAATCAACCGGTCATAAATATAAACAAAAAAACAAAAACGGCAAATATAAACGACAAATAGAGATTGAATTTCTCAGAGAGAAAGAGAATAGATGGAGGAATATGTAAAACCCTTGGGTAGGGATTTCCACATAGGTATTATTTACAATGTCTATTAGGCGCGCGTACATTAAAAGTGCAGAGCACATGGCATTGTTTTGATGTGTAAAAGCTTTTTGTGTGTATGTGTGCTCTGAATTGTTTATTAATCATATTTCTAATGTAAAATGATAAAAACACAAGCATACACACACGTATATATACAATATAAATATAAAAATATATACGTGTGGGTATGGCATGTGATGCTGGTCACATATATTTGTGAACTTCAAATTAAAATTTAAATAAATTTGTTTATTGTTGTTTGTTCATTTTTAGTTTCGATCATTAAAGATCGCATGTTGCAGTTGCGCAATCGCTATAATTTAGAAAAACGTCGTCTTGAGCAATTACGTGAAGAGAACCTGGACAGGACACCAGAGTCGCCTTGGCCTTTATATGAACATTTGCATTTTCTATCCGATCATATACGGGCGCGGCGATCATATAAGAAAATGCTGCCCCTGAACTATCATCCATCACAAACGGGTTCCGGATCATTGGAGCAATATCATCACAGTGATCGCAACACAATACAAGCAGCTCAAACTACATTTCCTAGCAGCTTGTTGAGGGTGAAAATGGAAGAAAATGAATCCGAAGGACAAGACAGTGAAGAAGGAACCACGTAATTATCTACACATTTATAAACTTTTTCAAATTTCATTCAATTATTTTTGAGTTTTTTAATTATAAGACCAGACGGGTCCTTGACCACTTAATATGCTACCACATTAAATTTCTTTTGACCCAAATGTATCTCTCTACACTTATAAATTACAATAAGCGCTTAAATGTTTCATATTTAAGGCACTTTCTGAAAAGTCGTTATAAGGAGAGAGGTCCTAAATATGATTCGATACCGTGCAAATTTGGAATACACAACTTTTAGACTAATTAAATTACATTATTTATGATAATTGGTTTTTGGGAAATTTTGGGCATTTTAAGCAAAGATTAATTTTTGAAAAAAGCCTTACACGAGAAGTGATTTGCAATTTGATTGGACAGACGGACATTGTTAAATTTGTAGATTCAAAAAACAAGTAAGAAAGTAAAATTTGGCTTTGGCCAAACCCTATATACCCATATCTTCTATATCATACGTACAAGCAGTGGGCGTGGCAGATACATGATTACGACCGTTAATAATGAATGCATTACGTAGTAACTGGCAGGTCGAGGTTTTTATGTGAATTGTGGACGTGTTCGTTATTCGGCCACGCCCATTTTTGGCAACCTATGAATGGAATGATCGGTTGTGGGCGTGGCTATTGACAGATTTTTCCTAATTTAAAAAGCGATGTGGGTGCAGAAACTAGAAATATATGCCAACAACAGCAAGACACACGGACATGGATGTGTAGCTCGACTCAGTTTTCGATGATCGATCAAGAATATATATACCTTGTGGGTGTTGCCTACGTGAAGGGTATAATTAGGAATAAATTCATATTATAGGAATCGGTTAGGAGTACCACACATTCCAACAACGGAGTGCCACACCACATTCACAAAATAATCATGATTTAATTTAATTATCATATTCTGGTGTTTCTTATTTATTTATTTTTATTTTATTTAAAACAGTGAAAGTCAAAGCAACGATTTAGATGGTAACACCTTTGAACCCTCTACCATTTTGTACGTATTTTTTATTGGACTTGATTCCATAATCTTATAATGACTTCTTATGAAATAATTTAGATCTATAACGCAAAATTTACATTCCTCAAATGAACAAAATAGCAATGCACTGGACGAGCCGGCACATGATATAACTAAATCATCAAGTCAACCCTCTATCACCATAAGACGTTTAGAAACTTTACGCTCAGAGCCCATTATAAACAATATACCAAATAAGAAACGCTCCTTCCACCATCAATCGCGTGATTTGAACGCTTCCTATAATACGAATATGATTATGCCACCCACAAAGCAGCCCCGTTTAGTTGCACGCGAACAAACCTACATTGCTTTCAGTAATTTTGTGTCGTCTTCATTAATGGATTTATCACAAAATGCTGCTTTGGAATTGGTTAAAAATTTCACGACAGATATCGTGGCAGCTCTTATAGAGAAGTCCAACGAAAATGCTGCTGAAGAGTTATCGCAGACGGTGGAATAATTTGAAATATAAGGAAAAAGATAGAAAGTTTATAGTTGAAGCTTTTTTAAATGCATTTTATAGGTTGTAGTGTCGTTTACCGTATTTTTGTGACGTATTTTATTTTTATTTCTTTTTTTTGTCCAAGATGACTTTTATTCTTAACAATGTATAATAATATATGTGGCAAAGAAATTTGTAATAAAAAATATGTAAAATATACATCAAAGAGGGGGAGAGAGAGCGTCTATCTATCAATGTGTATTATATGTTATTAAAAGGGCGTTAAATTTTTGCCCAAATAAATATTCAAAAAGTTTCTTTCGATTCATAAAACGATTCTGAGTCGTTTAGAATAAAAAATAGCGGTTTGATTATACCTTGTGGAGTAGAAAAATAGGCAAAATCATCAAGCCGTAGAATTCGATGTATAGATTTTACGACGGTTTGTCAATGCCAATATTGAAGTCCGACGGATTTATTATGTGCTGTTAAGCTCCTTCAATGTTATAAAATTTAATCTGGTCCTCATGCGTTAACAAAAATTTGCGCTTATGCAAGTGGTTTTAAGAGCAAGCGTTAGAGATTTTATGAGTGAATGCGGGAAGCACTTATAATTTACAAATATGTATGAACCGTTCAATTCTAAATTTGCTAAAATGTTAATAAGTCACCGCAATGTTGTAGCAACATAAAGTCGTTGTACGCAATTGTAGACATAGATAAGTAACCATAATGCAATTGACGTATATAATACCTGTTGCTCTTATATGTTCAAATACCTAATGAATGCATTCATGTGTTTGAGAAATCATTTATAAAATCAAGTAAGCGCGTCATACGTGCAGCCTCAGAAGGTAAAAAAAAAGAGTGTACTCTTGGTCCAATCTCTTTGTTTGTGCTCTCAAACGCCACATGTAACTATCGTTACCATGAAATGTATGATTTTAATAAACAAAATAGAAAATTCTCTCTTTCATCTCCTCTTGTACAGAGAATTTTTATATAAAGAAAAAATATGTACGCTGCATACTTTAAGGAGTAGATAGAGGAAATATTTACTATTTACAGTAGGAAAGCCGCGAGATTATTCCTGTGACTGCTTTTACTCTTCGCCAAAGCTTTTATGGATTGAGGGTGTATTGTATGTGTATTGCTGAGAGTGCGGACTATTTATTGTTATTTATTAAGTAGTGCAAATAAAAATGTATGTATTTTACTTTTGCTTCAATTAATGTAGTTTCCGCCTAATACATTTTTAGCATTAAATTAATTTCGTGATAAATTTTTCACTATGATTATAACATGTGTGTATCCATTTTATAATACCGTTACCCTCTCAAGAACAATTTCATTTTATAAATGACACATAATTCACTTTAACCAAGTGATTAACGTTTGTTTGGGACTTTTAAAAGACTAAAAGCAAACTCATCTTTTATTATACCAATCGATACATATACGTTTCTTGTATTGATTAAAACAAGTGCGTCTGTCCTTCTGCCTAGTGGACTTGGTACTTAGGCACGCCTGAGCGAAACCGATGATTTTTTATTATTGTAATCAACGCAACGCCCTTTTTTGAATTATTTTTGGAATCCATTGCAAATATTTTTTTAAAAAGTAAGCCCTATGTCAGAAAGTTACAAATCCCAGTTATCCATTTAGTGCTTGTTTCTGCACTTCCACGGCATAACAGGCCAAGTGATCGATGTAGAATTGTAGTTGAGAACCAAGTGTTTGGCAGTAGTTTCCTTGGACTGAGAATTGATGATATGTTTAAAAACATTATTTTTGGTTTTATTTTTAATTTTCGATCGATAGATGATGTAAAATATTTTTATGAGGAGAATATAATGTATTATAAATTCGATTGTGTTGTTTTATATAGGTTTAGATTTAGCATAACGTATACAATATGTAGCAATTGGAAATCAATCACTGTGTGTGTAGGTCGTGCTTAGTGCTAATATGTAATATTTTTATTAAAAACCATATTGCACTAGTCCCGGCCTGCAGAGCGTGATCCTATCATCTTTCAATGGCTGATCTGATCTAACAATGTTGCTACAAGTGAATAATAAATTATACATTCTTACGCGTACAAGTGGTGCATCAACTCCTTCTGTTCTCTTTACATGTTGAACTAACATGGTTTATATACATACGTTTTAATTGCATTCTTTTAATATTTATTTATTTAAAATTTCAGCTCAATAAATCTTTTTTTTTTGCAAATGCCAGATGGATATTTTTAGATCAATTCAGATTTTGATGTTGATCAAGAATTTTATATATATGTGGTAAAATAATCAATATCTTCAGGATGTTGCATATGGAGTTACAAACTTAGTACACCCGCCATTTCATGTAAAAGGTATAACTAAGTGTTTCAGGTTTAGGCGGGATCGGACCCTCTCTAGAATCATTCTATTTAAAAGGATTTCTAAGATTTTGTACAAACAAATATTTACAAAGTTCGTGTTAGCAGGTCACTGGGTAAATTGGGTACAACAGCGATCGGTAACTTGGAACTCCTACTCAGAAATAAATAGATTTAATTAAAATTTTCAATTTATATGAGATCGCTGACGAGTGACGGGGAGAGTAGACAAGAAATTAGCGAGAGAGTGGTGGTGTGGACCACCAACTGAACGACCGACTGGATAGGAAGGCGTTGAGATGGACAAATAGTAGATGGAGTGCTCTATCGAACTATTACATATCTCGCGCTTTCTGGCTTAGGCTAAAATATAAACGAACTAAAGACCTACTAAGTCTAAATAGAAAATCGATTTCTGCGGTCGTAGGAGTCCTAACGGGGCAGTGTCTCTTAGGCCACCTGGCCAGCAGATCCCGAGTCCCATATAATGATATCTGTAGAAGCTGCAGGGACGAGGAAGAGGTGAAAACTGTGGAGCACCTGCTGTGTGAATGCCCGGCCCCATAGGGAAAACGACACAAAACAATTGGAGTCAGATTCCCAGAGGGTTTATGGTCACTAGCAGATGCCAATATTTTTGACCTCAAATGATTTATAGCCTCCTCCGGGTGGCTTAACTGACTCTGTGTTATGTTTTCGTCGGGTACCACAATGAGCCTACTTATTGGCCTAGGTGAAGCGCTTTAATAAGCGCGCACCCGACTAACCTAACCTTTAATTTATATTATTTTGGTTTTTTCCTTAAAATCAACATCTGGAACTATTTGCCTTCTATATCTAATACTTTAATGTGGCACCGAAATGAAATATTTTTATAGTTATCAAAATTTGGCACCGTCCATAGAAGCTTTACCGACCCCTGGGGTAGATTTCGAAATCTTCAGACTTGAAAGTATCATATTTTGATATCCAATATATAATTTTTGTTTGCAGGAGAGTACGTACCTCACGTATCGCACACGGACAGGAAAAAGAATAGTCCTGGCTGGTACGACTGCATCATATGAATAAATATTCAAAATGTTCGTTAATGTATATATATATATTATTAAACGGTTTTGTTATTGTATTTTAAGTGAATGTATATAATTGATTTTTATTGTAGTTACAATTGAATAATAATAATTTCAAGACATCTTCATTTTCGTTTTGATTTCGATTCGTTTCCTTTTTGGTGTTTAATTGTAAATTTTAACTTTGATGCGCGCGGTGCCGTGCATGCCTTTCTCCCCAAAATGCACCACTCCTCACACGCATGAGACATTGGCTTTGTTGGATTCCTTATAAACATACATAAACATTCCAAATTTATATTTTTTACATAATACAATGTATATTTATATGTGTAGATATATAATTAATGAAAGAATTATCCCGAATAAACGCTTGTAAGATAAGAGACATTTGAATTTAATACGTTTAAGAATTGTAAAGTGCTGTATTTTCTTGTGTTGTTTCATTATTACACTATTATTTTTATTATTATTATTATTATTATTATTTTTTACTATACAACGAGAGTTAAGAGTTCTATATATAAACGACAAGATAAAATATTAAATCTCTTAAACTGTATGTACTGTAAATATATATGTATGTGTGTTTGTGTGTGTGTGTGTGTGCGGGAAATAGGGGGGTTTGGGCATATGTTTGTGTATTGAAATTACTATTTCATATTAAAAGACCCCTGCGGTTTTTTCAAATACATTTATAAGTTATGTGTATAACTAGAGTTTTGTAATATTAAATATATACGTACATACAATATAAAATAATTGAATTTCGTTTTTCAAGTGTTTATTATTCCAAGAGCAAAATTTTTCTTATTTGAAATTTATAAATACAAGACTTTTTATACTTTTTTTAGAATCCAACAAAACACATTAGTGGGTACTCCTGATAATGAAAACATTTATTGACACATTTTAAGTGAAATCTTGCATTTTTGATAAAATTAGTTTAATAAATAAAAACAATTAAAACAATAAATAAAATCCATGCCTTGACTTAACTTCTGTACTTTATAAGTATAAAACAAGTGAGATTATAGTCAGTCAAGCCCGGCCATCAAATGCCCTACACCTTCTTTGAAAAAGGAAAATTTTTATTTGTCTATACCTACATGTATTTTCAAAAATTTCAAAATAATAGATATATCAGAAAATTTTAATTTTGTTTTGTTTTTGGAATCAAAAGAAAATTTCTTTATAGGGGGAGGGGTTCTAAAAATAGTCCGATCCTATCCATTTTCAAAAGGATTTTTCCTTGGGCCAATACATATCTATGTACCAAATTTCATTGAAATATCTCAAAAAATGCGACCTATAGCTTGCGCACAAATTTACATGGACAGACGGACATGGTTAAATCGATTCAGATTTTGATTCTGAATCGATCGGCATAATCGAAGGTGGGTGTGGCATTTGTCGTTTAGGAGTTGCAAATATCCGTTGGTGGTGCAAGGTATAATAAGAAAATTCACGTAAAAAATTGCTTCCTTTTCGTTGCGGTTCTGACCGATTTTGTCCTATTTCAATACCAACCAGTGTATGACTTTTCTGCCAAGGTTGGTTTCGATATCTCAATTTTTCTTCCCAGTAGATTGATAACCCAGAGCACACACATACACGCATGGCTAGTTGACTCCGTATTCGAAGCTGATCCACAATATATACCCTCCTCAGTGGGGTCTCTGTTGCCTTCTTTTGGGCGTTGTAAATATTTTGACAAAGCGACATATGTCTTGTACACATATAATGGTGGGTATAAAAACTAAGTTGGCTTTATAAATAATAAATAAAATATCTATTTACAAACTGAGGTCTTGGCAGTTATCTACTCACGTCCTTCAACAGTGCATATAATACGTATCAACATACCCGATCTTGGACAAAAAAAGTGATTTGTAAATTGTGCGTGTGTTTGTTGTGTCGTGGTACTTGACTTATTTCATCCAATTTAAAAAGCTGCATACAAAAACCAGAAATGTCTGTACAAAATTTCAGCTAATTACCTCAAAAACATGATAGATTTTGGTACTAATTAAGAATATATGTACTTCGTGAAGTCTCAACTCAGTATACTCCTTACGTTAAGTGGCAAAGGGTATATGAAGTTGTGAAGATGTTTGTAACTCGTAATCGGCGAATGCCACACCTCAACGTCAATTATACCGATTGATTCAGTATCACAGTCTGATGGATTTAATGATGTTTACCTGACTGTCCATTGACTTAATACTTGGCTGTGCCGAATTTAAGCCCAATCGGACCATTTTTAGAATTCTTCTCCATATAACCTCGAGTTTAGTGATACATTTGCACTAATTGTAGCATTTTTTGTGGAACCAATTGAAGTAAATGGTTGAGTATAACCGACCCTACTTAATATACTTAAAAAAAATTCATCAATAAAAATAAAAATTTATTATCGAAAAGTCTTCCGATTAAAATATAATAATATATAAATAAATAATAAAGAAAATAATTTGAAGTAGTCGGTGTGAAGAATTTTTATATTTTGTCTTCGATTTGAAATTTACAATTCTGAATGTTTTCATTGAATTTCATTCAATCTTTAAAGCTAAGAAGGTAGATAGACATAATCGGAAGCCCACTCAATGTGTTTATATGGATAGTAGGTGAGGATAATCCACAGAGACATGCTTTAACTTTACAAATCTCTCTACTTGTGTGCTTGTATACTCGTTTTCCTGTAATATTAAGGAATGTTGTAAGGAAGACTCTGGCTTTACCAGGCTCTGTCTGTGTCTCCAAATGATCATTACATATATGCAAAAGTATGCTTTTAATCTACACTTTTATTTTCAATTTCCAAGTCGATGCTTTAGCATTTATTGTTGATAATTTGATATTGACACCTCAACACACTTAGCAATGCTTTAACACAGCCAGACATGATGACGGTGAATCAGAAGTGAACGCTGTTTAAAATTAGATTATTTTTCTTGGTGTTACTAAGAGAGAGTTGATTTAAAAAAAATACCATTTTACCAGATGATGGGTACATCGTGACATTGTAACTTTAAAAACATTTACATCGAGATATAAAAATGTCATATTTGCAATAGGTTGTATAGTGAACAGAGTAAAGTGTGAAAAGGTTTATTTAATTCGGAACCAAAATGTTTATGCATGTGACTGCTATCAGTTTAAAGGACATGCTGTTAACATAGTGTTGAAAATCAGTGTTTCCCACTTGGTGGTTCGCGGACCGATTTTAAGTACCGTGTATACTGCTAAAACTTCATGCCCTTCATGGCTTTAATTAACACGCAAAACATTGATAATTTTGTTCAACGGTTACAAATGGAACTTTTTTTGATGAGGGGTGCGCAGATATCGAAAGTACGGGAAAAACTGTTGTTAATGATATCTACTAATTTTTATTAAGAAGTGAAAAAACCTTATACGGGAAAGGATTCTACGACATGTCTGACCCAGTCCCCGTTAGCTGTTGGGCTAAATAGCTATTTTGTTTGCTTAATAATGATCGATTTAAAAAAACGGCATCTTATGAAAAGAGCTGCTAAAGACTCACTCGCCCTGTTTCTATCTATCTATCTTTCTGTCTCTCTCTCTCTCTCAAACCATGGTGGATTATATACGAATTGTTGTAGGAGTAGACATACACATAGAGAGGAAAAATGTTTGAATTATTTTTAGATAACACTTTCACTCCTTTCATATTATAGCTAACATTATAACATATTAGAGTAGACAAGTGCAATAGTAGTTAAAGTCGCCTGGGAATCCAAGGGTCGTGACGACAATCTTACATTTAATGTTAGTTGGCATAAAATTGTTTCTTAATAGTAGTTGCAGTCGCATAATGACAAATAATAGGAATAAAGGACTAAAGGTAAAAATCTTATAGGTTTTAAGGCTTTTGTAGCACTTTGAATGTAACCGCCGTCACAACTCGTACGTAATGTTGTTTAACGGATCTCGGGCTTTACGGTGCTTAAACGGCGCCGAGAAATGTTCGAATGCTGTTTCTGGTGTAAAGGAGGCAGTCGAATAGGAGCGCAAACGTCGATGCGGTGCTTTGGATGGAGTGACATTTGTGTGAACACCCGAACTTCGTGAACGTTGAAAGAGCGGTCGTACAAAAGAACTAGAGTAATGAGATCGAGAGTTATGAGCACCGCCACTATTTCCGCCGGAACCGAAGCAACGCATTGCAGCACATAAGAATGTGCACCAACCCCATGATGATGGTGAAAATACACAAAAGGCTGGTGATGATTTGGGCAATAGGTGCTGACGACTGGTATGCAAGTACGGATTGTAGTTGGAACGAAAAGAACCAACACTGTCGCTGCTGTTGCCACTGTCAATGCTACTCTGGCGCATTGAGGCGCGGTACACGTTGCCATTGTTATTGGAAAAATGTGCATCATCGTCGTCATCATCATAATCATCGTCAGCTGCTGCGTTGAAGGCATGATTCTCAGCTGAGTTGTTTTGATGGGTAGTGATGATGGTCGTACGTTTGAAGTTACGATCTATTGAAACGGCGGGTGTAATAATCATAAATTGACTATATTTGGTGCGATAAGCGCGACTTTGGCTAGTGGTGTGCCTTCCTCCTCCTCCTCCTCTGCCCATTGGTAAAGAGCCATTATTATTATTGTTTGAGCCGTTACGGCTTAATGCAGCAGAGGATTTATTGGTGTGCGGCCGCTGCTGATTATTTTGATGATTAACTATCGCGTTCAACATGGTCTTGTTGGTGTCAGCTGAGGAGAAGGAGCCGCTTGAGGATGCGGGCGATATGTCACCACCATTGGTATTAAAGGAATTACTGGATGTGTTGGTTGCTCGTCTTCCGATGTAGTTGCCCAGTGTTGTCGTACTACTAATAATTCCAGCAGTTTGGCTAATAAAGATACCGGCAGAGGAGGGCTGTGTGGTGGTAACCTGATATTGCAGTTGCAGAGGTAAAGAGTGTTGTTGCTGCAATTTCACATGCTGCACTGAAGATGGCGACGGCGTGGTGGCAACAGTTTGTGCGCTGGTTGTAAAATATCGCGTTTGATTCGATTGTGGCTGCTGCTGTTGCTGAGCTGGTGAGCTGGTAGTGGGTGTGGAACCGACTGATGGCATCCATCATCTTGTTTCTTCATTACCGCTGCCACTATCTTCCGGCTTAACAATCTTATACGTTATTAAATATTCGGGATAGGCCTGAACAAACAAACAAACATTAAGTACGGGCGTGTGGTTAAGTAGCAGCCAGTATATCTCACCTGTTCACCCCTATAAACAACGTATTCGGCAAAATGTAAGCCACCAGCCGAAGGACGCCCAATTACAGAGTGATGTCCGGGCGGAGCGTGAGCCATTTTCATGGCACTGTATTGCAAAAAAGATTTACCCAAAGCTACCCGGCACAGAAGCAATTGCCTGCAATGCATTGTAATACACACACATGCTACACACTACCTATAAATACCAGTACGAAGTTGCTTCACCTTACCTGGGACACATGTAACAGGATTTATCTTTGTGTGATGGACAACCTATACCGCCACCAATTCCATACACGTACTGATTGCTTTTGGAGCTGTGTTCAGCAAAATATATACCCGCACCAAACATGCCGCCAATGTAGGCGTGGCGCTCATCGAAACCCTTCTGCACAATGGCGTTGATGAAAGGGCTGCCATGGAACAGCATACGTTCATTTCCCTGCATATTGTTCTCTTCCGACACCTCATGCCGACGGTGTGTGTAACGTTCCCAGAGTTTGCGGTTTTGCACTTTTTGTACCTTCGGGCGAGAAAAGGTGTCATTGAGAAGACGGAGACGAATGTTATCGTTCATCTATCCATACATACCCTTATTATGTTGTAGCGCGTAAAATATCCGCCCGCTTGACCATTATCGCGATGTTCGCGTATGGTAGCTTGCATTTCTTCTTCCACCGCTAGGAATTCCTTATCATCCGACAAGAGATCAACTAGCAGAGTGCCCGGATTAGTGGTGTTACCAATACCTGGGGAGAACGAAAATATTACGAACTAAGACATTTCATCATATTTTTATGTGTATCCCTACACCACTACACCCGCAACAGAGTACATTAAGTTTGTGTAGCTAATTGAAACTCTTAAGCGGGACTATGAGAGTGGAAATGATGGGGAGATGTTAAGATTTCTCAACAAATGATTGAATGATTGACTCCGCCAGAAGTGGGGCCTTTTTCGCATCTCTTCCCATAGGGTACAGTTTTTTTCAAAAGTTAATCAAACTCATGATTCTAAATATTTTTTTAATGATTTTTCAGTGATTTTTGTATGATAAGAATTCGGGCGTACTGGTATTTTTTTTAAAAAATATTGCAAGAAAAGTCAAGAGAGGCTTGGGATAACTGCACAGATAGAACGGTTTAGGAGTGGTTTAGGGTATTTAATCGGTGGTGACTGGTTCCGATAGTTTAAATTATTTTTTATCGATTTTCTCACCTGTGGTGGCTCTCAGCTGAGCAATGCCTTTTAAAACCTTATGACGAAAACCATATGCTGACACTCCCACCTGCTTAAGATCTTCATGACCCATCTCGGCCAATATTTCCAGAGTTATTTGCTCTCTTTCAAAGTGATCGATTAAATGCTCCAGCTGCAAACTGCACAAGAAACTGGCTATGTTTGTGATGGACTCGAAATCGGACACCTCTTCGTAGCAGAGATCCGTACAATTAGATTCAGCCCCTTGAGCTGGACTCATGCGCGTCGACAGAGGCAGTGGCACGGGTACACTAAGTGTCATGGAGGCACCTGTCGGCAGTGTTACAGTTTCGGTGCTGGGCGAAAGTACCGTAGTCGTTACAGCGGCGGCTGCAGCTGTCACCGCACTGGCCGACAATGTCGTATTGTTGGCAGCGCTAGTTGTAACTAATCCTGACATGGATGTGGTAGTTGTCGCATTGTTTGTTCCTGACGTTAACTGTGTCGAATTGTTACTGTGCAGCGATTGTTGAGAAGCACTCAATGTTGAATTGCTTAAAGAGGTAGCCATGGCATCTTGGAGCAGACATTTGACATCATCAGCAGTAGCTAGTTCGATTGGTGTTTGACCTTCTTGATTTTTCATGTAAGGATCAGCGCCGTGAGCCAACAGCAATGAACAAAGCTGAGTGCGGCCTTTTTGAGCGGCTTCGTGCAACGGAGTGAAACCCCATTTATCGGTGGCGTTCACAACAGTCCTATGTTTAATAAGCAGAGCGGCAATTTCCAAGTGGCCATATGAGGAGGCATTGTGCAAGGGTATCAAGCCGCCCTTGTCTTGGGCATTCACATCGGCTCCATTCTCTAGCAAATACTCGGCCACTTCATAGTTGTTGTAGCCGGCAGCTAAATGTAGTGGCGTGGAGTTGCGACCCTGAGCGTCGCGGCAGTTTATGGTATCCGGCGTTACCAAACGTTGGACCCGCGCCAGATTCCCTTTCTTGGCAGCATCGAGCAGAGCAGAATTGCCGCGCAACAATTCGGCCACATCGTGGTCAGATTCCTTCACCAAATCAGCGGGCATTGCTCCGTCTCGATTCTTTTTAGTCGGATCGGCGCCATGCTTGAGCAGCAGTTTCACGATATCGTATTTACCTTTGGCAGCTGCCTCATGCAATGGAGTAAACTTCCATAAATCCGAAACGTTAACATTTGCTCCCGCTTTAATAAGGAGTTTGGTCACTTCAAAGTGACCATACGAACAGGCGTTATGCAAGGGCACCAGGCCACCCTTGTCAGCGGCATGCACTTCGGCGCCGTGCTCCAACAGAAATTCCACCACCTGAACTCGATTGAAACCAGCCGCAAAATGCAACGGAGTCGAATGGCGTCCGTCCAAATCACGACAATTCACCGAATGCAGATTGGCCAATACGATGCGACGAACTGTATCCAAATCACCCGCTTTGGAGGCTTCCAGCAAATGTGTTTCCGTGTCGGGTGGATCCTTAAGAATCTTTACAACATTATCGGAAGCCAGTTGAGCGGCTGTGTATCCCTCCAATGAAATAATACTGATATCTATGGAATAGGAAAGGAGTAGGCGGACCGCTTGTTCGTCGCGTGCGCACTTGTGCAGTGCCGTCTGACCCAGACCATCCAAAGCGTTTACTTTGGCACCATTTTTTAATAACGTATCAATAACATCGTAATATAAATGTTCTGCCGCCAGGTGCAATGGTGTCAGAATAGCCTTATTCTTCTCATTCAGCAGAGCTCCTCTCCGTATAAGCATCTCGGCAACCTATTGGAAATGTGAAAATGAAGTGAAATATGAATCTAAGGACCATGCAAACAGGAGTAGAAAACATTACTTGTTTCCTTTTGGGATCTATTGAAACGCAGGCAGCGTGCAAGGGCGTGTCACCAGTGTACGGATGCACAAAATTCACACTTTCCGAAGTAAGGAATTTCTTCAGACGGGCCACGTCGCACTTCTTACAAGCATCTAATACACAGTGACCTTTATATTCGTCTGTAATTGCAAACCGATTGGACAATGGTATATAGATCATTGGACAAGTCTTGGAAAAAAACTTACAAGCTATGCGTTCCCGTAACTCCCGAGTGGGCGCTGCATCCACGGCTGATTTGTTGTGACAATTCAGCAACGTGGGATCAGCACCTTTACTTAGCAACAAGCTGCACACCTCCACGCGACTTTTCGATGCAGCCTCGTGCAATGGTGTAAAAGCCCACAAGTCATTGGCGTTAACGTTGGCACCCGCCTTTATCAATAATTTGGTCACTTCGAAGTGACCATACGAACAGGCATTATGCAAGGGTACCAAACCACCTTTATCCTTGGCATGAACATCCGCTCCATGACCTAACAGAATCTCCACTATACCAATACGATTGTAGCCGGCAGCCAAGTGCAATGGCGTAGAGCGCCGGCCATCGCTAGCATGACAATTAACATTCAAGGGTGTTAGCAAAGCTAAGAGGCGATCCTCCGCTCCAGAACGTGCCGCTTCCAACAATTCATCTTTGCGATATTCACCCGTCAATACCGGACGTGTGTTTTCATCGGCCAATTCCAAAGGCGTCTTTTGTTCCGAATTACGAATATTGGGATTAGCACCATGTTGCAACAAAGCAATGCATACGTCGACTTTGCCTTTGCTGGCTGCCTCATGCAATGGCGTATAGTTCCAATTGTCCGTTGTGTTGGGTGAAGCGCCCGCTTTTAATAATAAGCGCACCACCTCAGCATGGCCAAATGAACAGGCATTATGCAAAGGATGTAAACCGCCCTCATCGCAGGCTTGTATGGAAGCACCGCCATTTAACAGGAATTCAACTACTTCTCGACGCCCATAACCTGAAAAATATTAAAATGTTACCAGCAAACACCTGATTATTGATATTTATTGTGGGCTCCAAGGTGGCGGATTTTTCATTTCTTCATAACGTACTTGCCATGTGTTCAAAATCAAAGAGTTTGATAAGTTAGCTAAGTGAAGTCACTTTGTATTCTTAATTTTTTACACCCTCTACATGGGGTGGCGGATACTAAGTTTCTCATACCATAGGGGAACTACCAAAGGGACAACCCAGGGACCCCACAAAAAATATATCACGCCATCGGCATCACAATCTGCGTCGGTTTAACGTGGTACGTGTGCCTGCGTCTAACTTTCCAAAAATTTAGATATTGAGCTGAATCTACACTCTACACTCTACACGCTTTATACACATTCTTAGTGTATGTCGGTAGGTTCTATCTAATAAGCGCGGGAGCGGTCAACGGTCATGCCAATAATCAACAAAAACCTATTTTTTAGCAACAAAAACTGAATTATGAGAATGAACTTTTCGGCGTAGTCCTTGTCTGTGTGTGCGTGCGTCTGTGCAAGCCCAGTTCTTTTACAAATAACTTAATAAGAAATGTTTAAAGATAATGTTAAGCCGCCAAGTCCAATATAGCTGCCGCTCCAACACATCGTATCACTTGTTTGCTCAAAATTCTTTTAATATGGGTCACAGTGTTCAAGGAAGATGGGCATGTTTGCACATATTCGTGACTTTTTCTATTGCTTACAACATATTTTTTTCTTTAAATCAGATACAATTATTCTTGAGCTTGTGTGTTGCGAGGGCCGGGAGAATATAAATATACCGCTAGTTTTAAGCAGTCTGTAGTACAATAAACATATGTTAATTACTTAGATTTATGTTGAATAAGTAGAGCAGTAGAAGAATGTGAAACTTACGCATACAAACATAAGTGGCGATAATGGTTAGCAGAGTGAGATATGGAAGTAATCAGAAAAGTTCATTCTACTTTTTCTATATATCTCACCTCAACACATATGGCAAATATGTTTTTGACTTTTCGTTATAAAAAGTGCAAGGTGTAGCTATCATGTGGGGGTGTATTAAGTTTGACATTCCATTTGCAACATTCAGAAGAAGGCGTTAGAGGCCCCAGAAACTTTATATATTCTTGATCAGCATCAAAACTGTGTCGATCTAGACATTTATGTCTGTGGTTCCGCTGTTTATGGCATTCTAACGGTAGCAAATTTTGAAACATTAAGCTGAAATTTTGTACCGAAAGTTCTGACAGCACGCAGATCGCTGTTTAAAGTGGGCAAAATCAAAGTCTCCCACAAAAGCTTTGAAATTGAAATTTGGTACAAATACTTATAATTATCCCATCCATTGATGCGCCGAAAATGGGTCGTGGTCTTATAACAGACACGCCTCAACTTTACAAAAAAACATACTCAGCGTAAAGCTCAACTTGCAAGCTGACATGCTCCTCTTGAATGTAGTCTTAACCTAAGCCAATTTTACTTTTCTTTTGTAATTTTGTTTTTCAGATAAGTGAGTGTTTGGCGATTTCGTTTTATAAGTACAGTAAGAGGTCGTAATTTATTTATCAGAGGATATTTTAAAACAACAAATAAATTAATACAAAAATGCACAAAATGTTGTACAAAAAGTGCGTACCAATTGTTGCTTTGTGAATTTTTCTCATTTATCCCTATTGTTCAGAGTGACGATGTTCATGGTAATGGTGATTTATAAACTAGGTCAATGTCACACTCTTTTTTTATGGTACATATATAGTAACAGAAACAACAACAACGTTAACTATATGTGTATATAATATATAACAATAATACCGAGAGAATCAAGATTCCTTTTTTTGAAGGATGCAAACAAATAAAAAGTTATAAATAAGAACAATATAAGAATTTTTTTCATTCCTTTTTATAGGTATACGTATATATATTGAACTGTTGTTGTAGTTATTACTGACGCATCAGCAACAAATTGTTGTTTGAATATGCTGACAATTACCATGACCAATGCCGTATATTCAGATGTAGATGAAGAGCAAACACACAAACATATAATATAACATAACAAACATTTGCAGAGTAATCAGTAAACCGAAATGGAAAGGAAAACAATTATATTTTATATTAAACACATGTGTGCAATATATACAAGGATAGCACAATTTTCAAATAGAAGTGGATTTCCACACATATTTTTCTGTCCTATTCGTTGATCACATTTGCGTCCGCGTTTTATGTAGCAAATTATTTAGCAAATAAGGAGGCAGCCAGACAGTCAGTTTGTTACGTATGGTATTAAAGAGCTGTTGAAAAAAGTGGCTCAAGGACAATAAAACATTATAATCAACGCAGCAAAAAAGGGGTGCAGCATCATCACAAATACATGCATACATATACAAGAGTTTAAATCTCATACTCATAGAGCAGAAAAGATGTGTTTTTCATATGGAAATTTGAATATGAAATACCTGCTGCAAAATGTAGTGGTGTGGATTTGCGTCCTGCCGTATCCCGAGCATTAACTGTTTGTGGTGTGATCAGCTTTTTTACTTTAGCGATGTCGCCCGTTTTGCAGGCTTCGAATAATTCACGCAATGGATCATTAGCCATGGCGGCGTCCAAGTTGACGTTAAGAATTGCTCGATTGCGACTTGACATGATGAGCCTGGAAAACTCTGAATTTTTATTGCTTAAGAAATTATCTGTGTTTACGTCGGTAGCACCACGAAGGCTATATACTATTTCTACTTTTTCACTTTAACTTTCGTACATTTATTGTGTTGAATTGTTTCTTATATGAAATATCTGAATATTTCGCCATTTATTATACATTACACATATTTTGCAGAGAAAATGAAAAGTTTTATTATCCTGACACCTTCACCATATTTGGGTTAAAATTTAACCTTTCTAAAGTGTTTAGATAATTTTTTAAAGTCCAACATTTTATTTTATTTTGGTTCCATTATTATTATCAGTAATTAAAATTACTCAACAACTAAAACTTGTTTCGCCTTTCACAAAAATGTTCGTAAAACTGTAAAGTCTTCCGCGAGCAGGGATACCGAGTTTATTCTTTGCCAATTATAGAAGGGTTGCCAACATTCCTTTATTGGCAAAACTCTAACAAATCGGGACATTACGAAAATAATAAAACAGACTTAACATAACGGCGCATGCTGAAAAGCTTCTTATATCGAAAGCTTAATCACTAGTCATAAGATTAATATGCGATAGACAGATTTGTGTTGAAAATCGTCAAAAGCGTGTGTATAATGTCACTAGTTGATTTCCATTTAATAAAGTGTTCGCTTTGTTCCCCAGCTAGATTTGGGTTAGTCCCTTACAATATGCAACAACAAAATGGTTGTTGTTAATTTCACTTTTTATTATTGAAAATCTAGTAAAATGTCAAAAAGATAGAATAAGAAAAAAGAAAAATGGCGTTCATTAAACAAACTGCGGTGTTTACTTTAATTTTTGTATAAAAATTATACATTTAAACTTAAATGGGTATTTTCAAAAAATTAATCATCTCAAAAATATCATTTGGCGTAAAAAACATGAATTAATATGGAATAGATTATAAAAGAGAAGAGCAATATAAAAAGTTAACCCAAATGCAATGATATGAATCATATACAAATGTTAAACAGAAAAAAAAACAACGAATTATAAAAACAAATATTGTAAAATCAATATAAACACGCCCAGTTTTAAACACAATGGAAATAAGTAAAAATAATTATTAAGAATAAGTAAGGCTATCGGGTGTGTTAATGTGCTCCAGTAAATATAGTGCTAAGTAAGATCAATTCAAGCACAAAGAATAGCGCGTGCCATAGGTGGCAGCACGCTAAATGCAAAATCAAGTCGAAGAAAGGGAAACTACCTTCATCGAAGGTGCCTTCACAAAGTCAAGTTAAATAGCAATTTATTTCTTCATTTCTACCTGTGTAAATGACTGCAAATAAAAAAGTTTGTATCGCTATAATGCTACGCTGAACACGTCAAGCTTCGATGATTTTTGATTCAGTGTAAAAGCGTAACTTCAGTGTTCTGATTCTTGTGGATATATATACAAGCAGTTTTTACGAAACATATTTATTTGTTTGGTTCAAGTGCAAATGAATTTTAATAAGCCACAAAAGAAATTGTTGTCTTCTTTAGTCATAATAAATGGAAAAAAATTAGAGATTATTCTCAATAAACCAGAGAATTATAATGGAACTAAAAGTTTGGGTGGAGGGGATCCAACGTATTGTTTGTGGTGTTACGGTTAATACAACTTGTCAGGTATGTATAGTTGTGCATATATGTAATTCCGCAGGTATACATATTTATAGTTTTCCTTATATTAAGGACGTTGTGTTTGCTTTGGCTCATGCAACTGGCAAAGTGGGACGATTCACTTTAATCGAACGCTGGCGCAATAATGAACGTTTGTTGGCACCTAATGAGAACCCATTGAAATTATTATTAAAATGGGGTGAATATGCTAACGATGTACAATTCATATTACAGCGATCTGAAACAAAATATCAATTATCAAAGCAACAACAAACCCTACAACAGTACCACCAAACTGAACAAAGTAGCAACAGCAATATTCATAGTAAAAGCAACAATATAATCATAAATAAAATAAATAATAATAATAACAACGTGCAAAATCAACTGCAACAACAGTTACAGACTACTGAGTTGAACTTAAGCGCCGCCCATGAAAGAGCTAAAGAATTTAAAAAATGCTTCGGGTAAGCACAATAATAAAATCATTTTATGTATATTTGTAATATAATTATTCTACTTGGACAGATCAACGGATAATGCGGCGAAACAGGATAATGTAGGCATAGTTAAGGGTATACCACAACAACACGTCAGTCATAATAATAACAATGACAATAACACCTCATCCACGGTACATATGAATTCGCCTGCTGTTGATGTGGAAGCAAAACATGTAATTTCGGAAGCACCACTTATACCCCAGCATGAAAAATCTCATTCCAATCCCATAGAAATGTCCACGGAACAACAAATCGCCACAAGCCGTGTAAAGGTGGTTGAGCTACACTTGAATAGCTTTGATAAAACGCAGAACAAGAGCAATGATATTTATCAGCATTTGGGTGCTCACAACAGCAAGTCAATAAATGAAATTAATTTAGCAGAAGTGCGCAATGCTCTCGATCGTGGTACCACAACCATCAAAGCCACAGCAGGCTGTAATTTCGATGGCAGCAATAATGATATTACGTTTACTGGAAAACCGAATATAACAGGATCTGCAGAAAATCTAATGGATATATTCATGGGTAATGCTTCAAGTGCTCATGATAATAAAATGCTAAATTCGCCGAATGATTTATATAAACAAACACCGACAATATCGGCGAATGGTGCTCTAGTACCCCCACCATACAGGAATCCACCACCACCACGCCATAGTCCTCTGCAGTCGAATAATAATAACAGCAACAATAACAATAACAACAACAGTAATAATAATAATAATCAACAGTCTTATAGCATCTCCACACATTTATTAGATGGAGATTTATCTGCAACTTCCATAACAACAACTAATACCACAATACCTAATAATGATTTAAATTCATCACAGGCCTTGAAGGTCTGCTCCTCCGCCACCACATATTCGGTAGATTATGAAAATAGTCGCAACAGTAGTGATTATGAATTAGGGGATTATGAACGCATAGAAGATTTAGTAGCACCATCCACCATGGATGATAGTGAGAGTACTTTTCCAGCCGCCCAATATAATGACTTATTACAATTGATCAAATATCAACGTGAAAAAATCAACGCTCAACAAAAAGAACTAACTAAGGTATATAAAATGTTGTCAAAATAATTAAAAAATATGATTTTTCCTTATTTTCATCTATATGCACAAACATTATTAGTATGATGCTGAAATAGTTTATTTGGAGGCAAAGGAACGGGATCAGGCTCAAGAATTGGAAGCGATATCTCGTGAAATTACTTTGGTGGATCAAATGTTTCGGCAAGGTAGTGAACAGGTAAAAAACATTTCGCTTCTCATTAACTTCTTAATTTATTATATGAATGATTTTAGCTGCAAACATTACAATACGTAGAGGAAGAAAATGAATTGGTTAAGCAACAGGAGAAGACCTTAAAATCGGAAATAGCCCTGCTGCGTTCGAAATTGGCCAATTGTGAAACTGAATTGTTACAATGCAAAAATAAAATTCGCCTTCTGATGGATGATATCGAAGTTGAGCAACGAACCATTAATTCGAAACAAAACAAACGGTATTTCACTATTAAACTCGTTTCTTTTCAAACATCAACAATTGTGACCATATGTAGCCAACGACGAAAAATAAAAATTAAAAATAATTAGTTTGGTATAAAAAATTTATAATGCCAAACAAGTTAAAAAATTATCAAACAGATATTTAAAAATTATTATTTTTCATTCAAAAAATATTGATTAATTTTGATTAAAATTAAATTAAAAATCAATATTTCTTTCAAACATCAATCGATTAACTCATATCAATTAATTTAAATGTAAATTAAATATCGACGTAAAACTCCCTTTCAATCGGGTTAAAAATTATTATGTGCGTTAAAATTTTAATTGCTAAAATTAATACTAGTAGCCCTATTTTTGTTATCGACGTACGGACAAAAATAACTTTTTCGTGTACGTACGTCCATCAATAAAAACTTTAATTTCCAATTTGCAGATGGCATGTCATCTGGTATAAACATACATAACAAATCTGATGTGAATATTTTTCTATCAAATATTCCATTAAATATGGACCGATCTATATTTAGTGATCACTAATAATTTAATAAAAAGCATTTGTTCTAAAAGAATGAGTCAATCGATAGATGATCAGTTTATGTACTTTAATATTTAACGAGATTAAGAGTAAGATTATTTAATATTGTTTTCTTTTTAGGCAACACATTGAACGGGACTTTCTTATGGAAATGGAACGCATACAATGTGAAATTGATCAGGCCATACACAATACAGATACGTCAAATAAATCGGCTGAGAATTTAAAGAAAGAAATCCTACTAATTGAAAATGCCATATCGGAGAAAAAAAGACAGGTAATGCGGTCAATTAGTAAAAAAAACATAATTTAAAAGCCAGATATTCACCATCTTCTTTGCTTTCTTCCTTTAAATCGTTTTCGCAAGTCAATATAAATTTAAATTAGTTTAATAGTAATAATTTTTTCGAACTTGTACCCATTCGGGCCATTTTTCACGAAATTACTCAAGTGACAACGACTACCTTATACTCATCCAATTCAACTAATTATAACATAAATTATGGAACTAAGTGGGATAAAGGTCGTTTGGAGAGGACTCATTTTATTTAAATTTATTTTTGTTTAATTGGTACATTAAAATGTTAGTTAAAGAGAAAGTAAATAGAAAGAGGGAACATCTATTTAGTGTTGCTTCTATTTAATGAAAAGTTTTTATCGTGCTTCTCTTCAAAATGTGAGAAAATACATTTCTCTTACACAGTGCACACATTACAATTACACATTACATTATGTTCGTGATATATATTATTGAATTATACCGATCGATTCAGAATCATAGTCTGAATCAATTTAACCATGTCCATCAGTCCGTCTGTTTGCCTTTCTTTGCAAAATTGTGCGCGAGCCACAGGTCGCATATGTTGAGATATTTCCATGAAATTTGGTGCAAGGACATCCATTTGCCTAAAGAGGAATCTTATTGAAAATGGCCTGAATAGGATCATTTTTAGAACCCTTCCCCATGTAAGGTCATACTATAAGGGAAGTTTTTATAGGGTAAAAAATTGTATATTTTGACAAAATTTCGTTAAGAATATTCAATTAGTTTCATATTTGGCTGCGTTTAATTTGGCATAAAAGGCGGTGCCTCGCCGCGTATACAGATACAACTAAACGAAACTAATTGTAGCATAATTTAAGGGGCCAAGTGGTGTGTGGTATTAAATAGTCGGGCTTGACCGACTATAACATATTCACTTGTTGATTTTATTTGTGTTATATGTATGTATATATGAAAATATTAGGTGGAGCAATTGGTTAATGAAATGAAGGAAGCAAATTTACAAAGCTTAACAGGCACTACATCCGAAGAAATTAAACATTTATTGGAAGGTAAGTTTTTTAATAAAATTGTGATTATATGATTTATTGTTAAATATTTTTTTAATGTAGGTTCCAATAAGCCAGGCAGCAGTCGTCGCATAATAGGTTCACCCAGACAATTAGAGAATGCTGTACCAACTAGCAAAAATCCGCATGGAGTGTGGGTTTAAAGGAGGGAGAGAATCAATGTATAAAATAAAAAATTTTTACTAGTTAACTGTAAAAAACACAGATGAAGTTAAATCAAGTATAAAGAAACCAAATTTGGCTTGGACCAAATCTTAAATATCCTACACGTATACCAAATATACAAAGTGTGGGTGTGGCGGGTGCCTGATTGCGCTCTTTATTATTTGATGTAATATGCACGCGTTTACGCGCTGGAGTGTGCAAAACAAATTTATTTTTGTAAATTATGGGCATGTCTGTAAACCGACCCCGCCCAAATCAAATCAAATTTGTTTTCTTCGATCAATTTTTATGCCTCATAAATTTTGGGCGTGGCACTTTACAGATTCCCCAAATAGCAATGTGCAAAATTTCAGCTCAATATTTAAAAATTTACTACCGTGAAAATGGCACGTACAGACGCCCGGACAGACATAACTAGATTGACTCAGATTTCGATATTAATCAAGAATTTATGTGTATACCTCTTCTGGGTGTGGCAAACGGAATGATAAACTGAGTATACCCCCATCGTGTGGGGAGTGTAAAAACATATCTGCAAACTAAATACACCTTAAGAAAAGTGTAGGATATAAATAATAAAATTACAAGTAAAAATGTTATAGTCGACGTTCGACCATTGATTGCCCAATATTACTTAGTTCCACGAATTATGCTACATTTAGTTTAGTTGTAAACGCAAGCCATTGTCATATAAGCCACATCGTTGAATATTATTTTATGGAAAAGGATTCCAGGTTCGATCAGGTCTTCACCAAATTTTGTCCAAAAATATTAAGAATTGCGATTTTTTGTCATATGTCATATTAAAATAGGACCTTATATGGAGAAAGGTTCTAAAAATGGTCCGATTCAACTTCCTCTTTGGGTCAATGCATGTCCTTGTACCAAATTTCATGGAAATATCTCAAGAAATGCGACCTGTAGCTTGTGTACAATTTTTCAAGGACAGACAGACGGATTTGGTTCTGAATCAATCGGTACAATTGAAGGTTAATGTGGCATTTGCCGTTGAGGAGTTACCAAGTGCAGGGTATAAAAACAAAACGAACTTAAAAAATGGGAACAAAAATTGTAGCTTAACTGAAGAAGAACAAAATGACACAAACAATGTCACAACATAAACATATACATATCTGCTATAAATATACAATATATCAATAATAATAATAAAAAACAAGCCAAGAAAATAAGCTAAGAAATCAATACAAATAGGTACAATGCAACACACTTACAAATAATTGTACTCACATATCTTACACAAATTTTATGACAACAGCGATCTCTGTAAAAACATTTGCTCATTTTCTTCAGAACAATAAGAACAATGCTTTCTTGTATTATAGTTGTAATAAACATACACATACACATTGAGCAAAAAATTATTTTAAATTTTTGTTTCATGCGAATAATTTTGTTCAACAAAAAGTGCAAATTTTTTAGATTATTATTTATACAGTGAGTGCTATTTTCTATTCCCACACCTTTTCTAGTACATAGCTTACACAGCTCCTTTTATATCTTATGTACATATAATATATTATCTAGTCTAAACATTTTCTTAAGTCACTACAAGCTTAAGTTCTTTCGCTATATAACATAACGCCCCAATCTGGACATTTTTACAAGAACTTTTCATAGGCACCTAGCATTAACACTAAAGCTACCGACACTTCATATATACCTATTTCTACCAAAGGGGGTCAAATGACCCTTCTTTATTGTAGCATAATTTAGTACTTGAAGTAAACAATTTTTTTCATATAACGATTCAAAAATACTTTTTTATTCTCCAAGCGGAACTGAAGCTGTTCTGTTTTCATCCTTTCCCAAATATGGAAATCCATTTATAATGTATTTGGTGTTGACGTCAGTTACTAGCCAGAATTTTATACCAAACTTATCCGGTTTATTCGACATATATTGCGTAAACCTACATCTCGCTTTGGTTGGGAAAAGCTGTTCATCGATAGTTATATGTTCCCCTGGCTTGTAACAACTTTGGCTATTCTCGATGAATTTGTACCATACTTCAGAGATTAGAGCAAATTTATCTGTTTGTAAACGATGGCTTCGTTGACTTTTTTTATCAAACCTGATAAACCGCATAATTTCACAAAATTCATTCCTGCTCATGGTTTTTGAAAAAAAGGGAGGACCCCATTTCTTGTTCCATAGATATGAGATGTTCAAATGGTTTGCCTGATATGCGTCACGTGCATATAGAAGAGCAATGAATGCATTTATTTTTGCAGGAACAAGATTCCACTTAGTTCCCAATACTCGAGAGGCTTCTTCTTCTGTGCATTTTCTTATGTGGTCCATTACACGATTGTCAATAAGCAAAAAAAATGCAGTCCTCACTTTGCCCTTCATAATGTTTCGTTTGGTATATGCTGTTGGGCCTACAACCTCTCTAAAAATATTATAACTTGACGCTCGTCCAGGTGTTGAGCCTGGTTTTATTTCTTGCCAAATTGTACCATCAGCCGCAATTTCGGTACATGTGTCTTTCACATCACTTTCACTTTCTGAACTCGATAACGGTCTTTTCCTCTTTCTACGTATATTCAAAATATTCTCGTCTTCACTTTCTTTACATTCTCACATTCGCCCATAGTGTCAAATGAATCGTCATATTGATCTATGCTATCCACTTCACTTCCAGATAGTTTCTCTCCACTACATTCCGAACACTCTTCATCGATGTTATTTATAAATTTCAATGATTTCATATATCTTGAATGTTTCGACATTTTTACGATAAGAATTATTAGTAAAATAATGAAATAAATTCTTGACTCGCGAAATACACTATAACTTGAAATTTTACTGTAAAGCTCGCTTGGAGTAGAGTACAATTCGCTATTTCAATATAACGCAGGTAAAATATACACCAGGTGAAATACGATGCAATAGCGGAGTATTTGCAATAGCAAAAATGCCTAGTGCAATGGTTTTGACACATACGATTTGTATGTGATGATGATGATGATGATATTACATGAATCTTTGCAGGGGTCAAATGACCCCTTGTGGTAGTTAAGACAGATTACATATATTTCTCGGTAAAAAATTAAACAAGAGAGGAGTAAATATTAAAAAATACTTTCGATGTATTTTTTAATAAAAGTAGTAAAGGCAAATGGTTACGTGATAATGTTATTTTCAATGAAATTCTGTCAAAAAGTTTAAAAAGGGTCATTTGACCCCTCGCGGTAGCTTTAGTGTTAAGCATTTTAGTTGTGGCAATATATTATTTATTTATAATTGTTGTACTTGTATATTAAAGGATTAAAAATCAAGTGATTTTTTTTTAATTTCAAGACATTTTTTACACACTTGTGCATCATTCGTGCATTAGCACAGTTTAATAAGCTTAAAATGCAAATTACAAATTACAAATTTATATGTATGTGTTAATAACAATTTAAATAAGTTATAGACTTTTGTTGTTAAATAAAACATTTGCACAAACGTGTAAATTTTAGATCAAATATTTCAATAATTTATAAAAATAATAAAAATACAATAATGAATAAAACTTCTGCGCACTTCATAAATTCAATAAAGAAATAAAGTAATTGAAAGCTCTTTGTTATAATTAGAGTTAGGGGACGACATGATAAAGTAGAAAATGTATAAAAATCAAGCGTTAAACAGATCCATTCAAAGGTTGGTTATAGTGGCACGATTGTTGCATTAATTATTCTAATTACTACATAGTAAGTTTTTGGTGTATATATGTTATAAAATGAATATTTCTTCTGACTATATTGAAAGTTGTAATGATATATTAGAAATTATGAAAAACTGATATTTGGTGAATGAAGGGAATGACCTGGATCCTATATTCATTTCATAACATATAGATACATTCTAATTATTGTTTTAGCGGAGTTGTTTTGTGTGAACAAGTCGTCAGAATAGAGCCTTTGCACGAAGTTTTCTTTTCAATTTGATTTAAAATATTCAAGTGCCACGACTACAATCGAGTAAAATGATTACAGTCGCGCTACAATAAATTTTCAAAATTTATAACTCGCAGAAAATGGGCGGGGTCACAGGACAGAGAGGGATTCTTAAAAAATTACAAAACAAGAAAACTCTCTTATTCGACCACGCTATGCAAGAACAAACTTAGTATACCCTCTTCACTAAGGTGGAGGGTATAAAAACCTACACCACACAGTGATAAAAGGTCGGTCGCAATTTTGGATACTTTTTGGGCCAAGACCTGATCGTTCCATTTTTAGGACCTCTCCCCGCATAACGTTCTATTTTAAAACAAATCTTTATATGAGCAGATCTGAATGAAAGTGGTGCCAGTTTACTTTTCCAAAATTATTAAAATTTTAAAAATTACATATGACGATTGAAATAGTTAAATGGTTGTGTGCTCCTCCGTTGGATGTGAGCATCCTTGTGTAGAACTTCATCGAAATTTAAAATCCTTGAGTGAAATACAAATCAATTTTATTTGTCATCCAAAGAATAGTAACTGATTGGTACCCTGTTAGCCACCTTTGAGTGTCGAGTGCTGAGTATACAAATTTACGTTACAACCAAGTACGAATATTAAAGTAATTCTTATAAGCCTCGCATATGTAAATATGTCAACAAATGGCCGCTTTACGTAGGTTTTCATGCCTTCTCGTTTGTAAATACAAGTAAATAAATGAAATAATTGGTGATATGTACAATTGCCCCACTCTCCATTGAAATGTTATCATTGATGAAAAACCGATAAACGTTTTCGGTGGCAGTTGATAATGTAACGTCTTGATCAGAGGATGTCGGGGCAATAAATACAAAAAGGTAACAAGAACGACTTTAAAAAATTATTAAAGCAGAATAATAGGTTTAGATTTTAAGGTTTGAGCCGGAGTTCCTACAGGATGAAGTGCATGACAGGAATATAATACAATATAATATATATTATGGTTCTATTTTATATTCATTAGAGCAAAACTGAATTGACTTAAGGCGTTACAAGCTGCGTTACATTTTTTTAAATAAAATCTTATGATATTGGAAGAGGTGTGTGCTGCTGGTGTATGTCATTTCATCCTCTCGTAGGCATGATGTACGAGCGAACTATTTTCATTGGTGTGATGTATTCAATTATTATTTGCGCTCTGTCAACTTTAATCTTTTACTTAAGTTTGGGTAAGTTTGTTTATAATACAGAATTTATGGCGTTTAAAGAAAAGTTAAAAATATAAATTGTAAATGTAAATAATACACAGTCTGTCCAAGATCTAATGAGACTGGTCTCAAAAAATGCAAAACGTTTATTATTTTGATTTTTTATTTATGTTTATTCAAAATATTCTCCTTCTGAGTCAATACAGCACTGGAAACGTTCAACGAATATTTCGAAACATTTTTTACACTCATCGGCTGGCACATTTTCAGATTGGGAAATAGCACGAAGTTGCACGGACTCAAATTAGTTGAATACGGTAACTATGATAGCTTTTTTGATCAAGAATTCAAGTACCATGATTGTGTTTGTGCCAACTGCTTGGCTCTCGATATTCCGATCGAATTCTGACCCACAATCGTTGTAGAACTCCCAGATAATATTCTGTGTTCACCTTCTGACCTTATGGAACGAATTCACTATGAACAATTTCCTTTGAATCATTGTTTGATTTTGCTCTTCTGAAAGCGTAATTTTTTCCCTTTTGGCTCTTCTGGTGACTTCCATGCAGTACTCTGACGTTTTGTTTTTTGGCTAGTATTGTAAACGCCACGATTCAATTACAATGGCTGACATGCTTGCCGGATTGCTTCGGGACATTTTTAACATGTCTCTGCAATGCTGAACTCTCCAATCTTTGTGGTCATCTGTCAGAATGTGTGGCTGGAACCGCGCACAGTTTGTCCAAGTCTCTAGTTAATATTTGAGAGAATGTGCTTTTCGGTATTCCAGTTTCCTCTTCGATGAGTCTCGCAGGGGTCGCTTAGAAGATTTTTTCAAATTTCATTTAATATTCGCTGTTTGTTCCACGTTGATTTTTTGACCGAAGTACACAAAGTGACATGAAATGCACAAAGTGAATGTCAAGCCATAGTGAACTATAAATCGAATTCACTTAACCTTTGAGGTTAAGTAAAAGAAGGGTAAACTTTCCCCTACCATTATTCTCTCATAGATGTCGAAGAACTTTGATGGAATCTGGGAGAGACTGTGTCCAAATATTTGATTAATATAATAAAAAATCCATGAAAAAGTTATTTTCAGCCATGGCTGATCTTATAATTCTCTACACCACTTAGCTTTACAAAATTATGCCATAATTAGTTGAGTTGTTTCAGTAATATACTGAAATATACAATAGAAAGGGGTTCTACAAATAGTTCAGTTGGATCCATTTGGCCATTAATTAATAATTAGCGATTCTCCATCAAAGTTTATTGAAAAAGTATAAGAATTGCGAAATTTCGCCACATAAACACCTCCTTTAAAGTAGTACCGTATATGGAGAGGGATTCTAAAAATCATCCAAATCGTTCCATCAAGCTATTTACATGTCCTTGTATCAAATTTCAAAATATTTCAAAAAAGTGATTCTGAATAGGTCGGTATGGCATTTGGGTCAAAACGTTTGCAACGCCCAATAGGAGATATCGGAGAATCCACACAAAATATACATATTCTAAATCAACATCGAATACCGAGCCGATTTGGTCTGGTCATATGTCCATCTGTCCGTATGTCTGTTTGTGTGTGTCGTGTGGTAATCACTTTGTTGATAGTTTCCAGTGACACGCCCACAAAGAGACAACTGAAAATGAGCAATTTTCTAGGTAAATTTTCGGATTACTTTTAAAGTATATAAGATATATTGACATATGTATTCCCTGGGAAGCTTTCGTGCATTGATGATGGCTGTTCAAGACTTGGTCTCAGCTAAATATATGTTTTTTCTTGTTTATTTCTGTTTTATATTCTTAACTGTATAAAGGTCCCTGCCCCCAGGGTACATTCTCCTGTGATTTGGGGCAATTATGTGTGCCACAACGACATATATGCGATAATCGTGCGGATTGCGAAGATGGCAGCGATGAGCATCCCGTTGAATGCGGTCTACTATACGGTAGTACAGTAATGACCAATAAAATCATTAGGAATGCTATTGAACAGAAAAAGCACCAAGACAAACAACTACATAACGAACAGGTGGAGCGGCAAAAGAATATCATGGTAGTACAGTATCCCAATATAACGAAAACCTACGGAAACGGCAAATATATATTTAATAATAAAATAAAATTGAACATTCTTGGAAATAACTGCGGTAAGTATACAGAGGGTAACAGAGGAGTTTTTTGCTGCTTTCGACAACTTTTTTACATTCTGAGTATATAATTTCTTAAATAGAGTTTGTCTTCTCTTAAGTTAACGGCTGTAAAGGTTTATAGAAAATGAATAATATTTGATACAACGCTCTAGAAATCTTCTACCATAAGCTAATCGAACAATTTTAGGTTTTACTTAGAGCGGAGCTCTTTTTAGGAACCAACACCACATAGAACTACACGGAATAGAAATATGTGCTTAGTAAAGGCAATATTTTCTAATGTGTATTTGATTCAGTGCGGAAAAATAATTTAATGCTGACATTGAATGATTATCCATTACTCAAAATTTAGGCATTCTCTTGTAACGGGCAAAAGACTTAAAGAGGTTGAAGGTGGAATTTTCATTCGGCTCAAATATTTCTGTTAAAAATTTCAACCCGATGGGTTTAGAATTATAAAAGAAGATAAATAAAACCCATCATCCTAATTACTCATAAACGAATTGTTGTATAGACTTATGGAATCAACTAGGCCGTATAATTCGAACTAACATTCTACTTTTAATGTTAAAGCGATAACATTATTATCATTAATTTAGAAATTCCAAACTTTCCTTCAAAATGCTCATGTCATCAGCGCACTCTGTTATATTGTGGGCCGCAAGCCAACCTATCGCGAATACCCACATTAGGAGGAAACGTAAGTGTACAAAATTTTGAAAGTATATATATGCATGTATTGTTCCTTTCTTCAATTTCAAGGCATATGTATTACTCTTATAGATAACCAACTTAATAGTTATACAAAATAATATAACATTAGAGAATAAAACACTTTCGACGTATAAAAGTTTGCGTAAATTGTAAGTGAAGTGCGTAAAAGTACATAAAAACTAGACTTTATTTGCTATAAATTATTTGTTGCAGAAAATTGAAATTCAATAATATAATCCATTTGCCAAGAGAATTGTTTAGTCATTTGGCATTGCTGGAACAGCTCGACATACGATTTAATAATCTATCCACACTACCGGAAGGTATATTTCGCAACTTGAAATCCTTACAGTGGCTATTTTTAGCCTCGAATCACTTGAGATTGGTAAACATTAGCGACATGGTTAGTAAATTGCCCAACTTGGAGTGGTTAGTCTTAACAGATAATTTGTTGACCCTGAGAGGGCAACATTTTCCTTACATGGCCAATTTGTTGGAACTGTGAGTATCAAATACAATACATTGCTTATAGAAAAGTTTGAACTTTCCAATTGTAATTGTATGTTATTTATAGTTATTTAGATTACAACAGAATTTCGTATATCGGGGTCCAAACATTTGCTCAATTGGAAAATTTACATTTACTGTGAGTATTCTATGCATATACAAAATGATGTAAAATTGTTTAAATAGTTTATACCAGAATTATTTATAAATATTTGCCATAGAGAAAGTATAAAATACCAAATATCGAGTTAGAGTTAGTGCGCGAACTGAAGCTATTTTATTTCTTTTTTTACCCCCTTTAGAGTCTTCCTAATTTGCCTGTTTTCCGCACTATTACTCCTTAAGAAAACTTTTTTCGGATCCTAGTGACCATTCATCAATTTTGTAACACAAAAGCATATTTCTTAAACAAATGATAGAGTTTTCAAGCATTCAATCCCCAGCGTTTAATATTCTAAACAACTTAGTTTCTATATAATCTATCAATAGTTTTTAGAAAATTTCGCATGTTGTGTGGATATTGAATATGTGCTTCTAAATTCTTATTTAATTGCAGGAATTTGAACGGCAACCGCATTACACATCTGCAACCAAAAGCTTTTTGGGGTTTAAAAAACATCCGTGATATGTAAGTATGGTGGTGGTTACCCTCTGTCAAGGGAACATTCGAATATTGTATACACTTGATCAATTTCCTATTCCGCTCCAATTTAATCATGTCTGTGTATCTGTTCGTCTATGTTGTGGTTTATAATCTAATCAAAATTAAGATATCAATTCTAATGTTGACAAAACTACTTGCAAGTAAACAATCTATCTGCCAGCCATCTGCCAGCTACCAAAATAGAGGTAGAGTTGAAGTTTGGTACAATAATTGATGGTTCATTTAAAAATTTATTCAAAATCATTATAATTGCTTGTTATACACCTAGCTTTGATATATAGTTTTATAGTTCTCTATATTTGCTTGCAACATTTACAGACGTTTGATGAATAACCCCTTGAAACAATTATCCATGGAAACTTTCACGGCTAACTCACAATTGGAGGCTTTGTAAGTTTTTGTTTTAAAGTCTTTTAACTTTTATTATTACAATTAATTCACTTTAGATCCTTAGCTCATACACCTCTTTATATATCCCGCACGTTTATGGGATCTCTGAACATATCATATTTAAATTTAAGTGGCATTCATTACACCTCCATTGATTTTGAGGCAATTAATCGATTAAGGAATCTAAAGTATATCATATATGATCGTTTTTATTTGTGCTCGATGACTCCAAATGTACGCATGTGCAAACCAAATACGGATGGAGTGTCATCATTTCGTGATTTGTTAAGTAAACCAATTTTACGCTACACCACATGGACAATGTCCGTTTTAATAATTAGCGGTAATATTATGGTATTGTGGGGGCGATTTAAATATCCCGATGAAAATACTAGCGTTAGTATAGTTATAAGAAGTTTAGCGTTGGCCGACTTATTAATGGGTTTTTACTTATTGATAATTGCAATATTGGATTTTCGCTACCGTAACAAATATCACAGGTGAGTTGAAAAACTTTCGGGTTTTGTCGATGGAGATAAAAGATAGGTCTTTCTTCTTTCTATATATAGAGTGGCCTTGGATTGGACTACCTCTTGGTATTGTGTTGCTATGGGTATTATGGCAGTCAGTTCTTCCGAAGTATCCATTCTTATCCTATCTTTCATGTCACTGGAACGTTTCCTCTTAATAGCCAATCCTTTTCATAGCCATTATCGTATCAGTATTCGATTTATCATCCTGATTCTAATTACCATCTGGACGATGGGTGTGGGTATAGCGGTAATTCCAGTGGTATTGTGGCATTCTAGCACCAAATTCTACGGCACCTATTCTGGTATTTGCTTTCCACTTCACATACAAGAACCCTATCCTTTGGGCTGGCAATATTCGGCATTTATTTTTCTCGGCCTTAATCTCTACTTGGTTATTATGATTGCTATACTGTATGTGGCATTATTAATATCGATTCATCGTACCCAGAGTGCTACTCCGTTGTCTTTTTCGGAATGTGAATTTACTATACGTTTTTTCTTCATAGTTTTCATTGATATTTTGTGTTGGTTTCCCATTATCGTAATGAAAGTTCGCGTATTTTTCAATTATAATATATCCGGTAAGTGATAATGGTGTTGGTGCAAAATTATTATAAAAGTGTTCATAGTTTTCCTCATGATTTTTTTAATATTAAAAATATTTGTGGAAATATGTATAACTGAGGATCTACTGTGCCAATTTATCGCATCTGAATATTATTAGAAGCGTAATGATTACTTTCTCACAGCATTTGTGTGTAGATGTAGAGGGTATTTAAGATTTGACCAAATTTAGTTAAATTTAGTTTTTTTACTTTTTTAGCAATAATTTTAATATTCTTTAAAATAAGAAATGCAAAAAATATAAGTACGTAGTATTCTCCTACATTTGCGAAAAGAAACCAAGAATATCTAGACAAAGTTTCAGTTCACCTGCACACCTACATACTTTAAATGGCTTCTAAGATTATTCGCACCTCTAAATTGCACCGTAATTATACCCTACACCACATATGAGGGTATATTAAGTTTATACGAATGTTTGTAACTCCTAAACGGCAAATTCTATACTCACCTACAAGTAAACCAATCAATTCAGGATCAAAATCTGAATCGATTAACTATCTCCGTCTATACGTGTAATTTATAAAATTGTACAGCACGACCGACATGATGATACGTAAAATATTTGTAGCAGATAAATAAATTTTTGTAAATTGTGTGGACGCGTCTGTAAACCGGCCAGACCCATTTTTGGCACAACGGTGGATGGGGTAACTATGGAGAGTTACACTAAATTTTAAGTTTATAGGTCAATTTTTGTGGCAGATAAATTGATTTTTGTTGATTGTGGGCGTGGGTCTTGTCCAACTTAAAAACAAGCAAAAAAGATTTGGCTGTGGCCACACATTCAGTATCCAGCAATTGGGGACTAAAGCTATCTAATGAGTATATGTGTCAAACAAACATCTTACACTTACTCGACTTTCATAGAAAACGGCTCATAAGATGGTGGGTATAAATATGGAATTAAAAAATTTTTAATAATGAAAAGAAGAGTTCCATCCAATATATCATTTAGGGCAAACTGTGAACAATTCAATCCTATTCAAATGTGCATAATTTTTGAATAAAACTTATGTTTTAATTATTTTATTCAATTCAGATGATGTCTACGGTTGGTTAGTGGTATTTATATTACCACTAAATTCGGCTGTTAATCCACTCTTGTATACTTTTACGACGCCAAAGTACCGTCATGAGGTGCTATTCGAGGGTTGGAAGAAAATTATCACCCGCTACCATATTAGCACTTCAACTGATTTCCCCGATTAATCTTAAAAATAACAACAAATTATTCATTTCTTTTTAAATAATTTTTTTAGATCAGTAATGGGGTCTTAACAACTGAATGTAATTGTTCATTGTAGTATTTGTAATATATGAATATAATCCAAAAGTAAAGTATATAAATGTGGAATAAAAACAATTCTAACAATCTTTTTCTTTCCATCCATCATGGATTTGGTGTAATTCAGTTCAGATATATCTCTTCATAGGGAAACTGTTTAAAAACTGGATTCAATATATTCTTCATAATTTCACCAACTGCCACATGAATTGCGGGTTGTAATTCTGACCAAATAGTTGACCAATTTTCATTTAGGAACGAGTTCATATGAGCGTTTAATGTTTCATCACCACCAAACAGATTTGTCAATTTCATGTTTACTCTAAATACATTAAAGTTATTTTATAATAAAAGAAAAAACAATATTTCTAAAAATATATACTATAAGATATTACCTTTCTGGTTCCAATAAGAGTCGTATTTTATCAATTGTTAAAAAAGTTTTACCATTCCTTGTGGTAACGGTGGGTTTAAATTTTACGGAAAACTTTGGTTTCTCTAAGCTTATGTCAGCATCACCGTTGCCACGTATAGGTAATATTAGAATTTGCCCCTCAGCTGTATATTTACCACGAATACCAATTTTCGGAAACTCGCCGTACATTTCAAACTTACTGGTATGGGGATCTTTAGTAAAACCTCTGAAAGGAAATATTTCAAAAAGGTTAAGATGTTAATTGGCGATAGAAGAATGAAAAAATATTAGTCCTTTTTTGTCTAATTGTTATAAAATAATTTACATGGATCAATAAGGGGACCGGAAGAAAGATCGTAAGTAATGTCGTTTTTTAGTCTTCTTTGTAATGCTGTTTATGATTAATTTCAGTAATATTTTTTTAAATATTATTCTTCTCATTAAAGTCCTTTATCTGTAATAGCCCTCTCTTGGGAAAGGAAGATATTATCAAGAGAAGGATTTAGGTCCTTCCAACAGTAATGTTCTTTAGCAGAAATATGTGTACTTCATTAGTAATTATCGACAATATCTTTCTTCTGTTATACATCACTTATGGCATACCTATATATACTCTATATTAAGTTTGTACAAAAGTTTGTAACTCCCAAACGGCTAAAGACCTGACCCTTTTATGGTGCGAAAGGTTTTGGCCACATTTTTTAAAATGTGTCGATGAAAGTTGCACCTCTTGGCCGCAAAATGAAAATAATTCATTGGACCATTTTTTAGAATCCCTTTGAAATGAATTTTTAAATGATGAAGATTCGCCATCCTAACTTTGACAAAATTATATGAAGAATAGTTAATTAGCATAATAATTACGGTGTCAAATTTGGACTCATTCGGACCATTTTCAGAACCCCTCCCTAAATAATGGAAGTGTTTATGCGGCAAAAAATCGCAATTCTGAATAATTTTTGGCAAAATTTTGTGTCGGCCTTGACCAACTATAACATTTTCACTTTTCCTTTCATTATTATTGTTATAAAATAATTTGTGTAAGTTAAAAGTAGTCAAAAGAAGGTCATCAGCAGTGTCTTTTTCTTCTTGTCAAATATTTCTAATGGTGCTATTTATTCTTCTTTTTTAACACTTTGTTGAAAGTGTTTCTCTTAGCCTTTAGATAAAATTAATTTGTTTAGGTCAAAGAGTGATTAAGAAAAGGAAAATGGTAAAGTCCTTTATCAGTAATATCCTTCATATTGATATCCTTCATTATTAATGTACTTGTTTAAGACTTTAAGACTTGTATGGGACAAAGATTGTTAAGTTTGTCTAAAAAAACAACGAATAAGGTTCCTCGTAAACGAATTGACTGAAGTTTCCTTTTAATACAAGTTTTTGCCTCCCAGATACGCAATTAATAAGCGCACATAAACCTGAATTCTAGAGATACATATTTCGAGCTGACATTTCTCCGAAATTTTAAACACTAAAATTCCTTTTATGGCAAATTCGCTAAATTCCAAAAAGTTATTTTTAGCCTTTGTGCGTTCACAACAAAACTTCAGCAGAATTTCAGTTATTTTTATACAAGTGAGAATGTGCTATACACACATTGTCTTTTGTGGACTTTTAGTCTTATTGCTTTACTACCAAACAGTAAAGTCCTTTAGAGAAGGCGGCGTTGCCACAGTCACTGCCTTAACAACCATTTATTAAAAAAAAATAAAATAAAAGTCTCTTTTTAACCAGGGGCAAATAGTGAGTGTACTGAACTTACACAGCTCGTTGAAAGTTGACGCCGGACAATCCCAATATATCGACATCACGAAAATTTAATTTCAAATTTAATGAACCGCCATGACCATCCGAGATATCCATACGTTTCAAATGAATTGGTTCCACGGGGGGGAAGGCGGCTGCCGCATAACCGCTGCGTGCATACATGCGAACAAGATTGGTTGAGGTGCGCGCCACGCAGTCCGTATCACCATGATGGCAACGCAGTATATCGGCAGCTTTATAAATCGTTAGCCAACAGCATCACACGTAACATAAAAAAGCACAAAAAAAAAAACAGACACGCTGGTTAATCACACACATATACGCACGAATATTTGTTTTGTTTTTTGTTTTTACTACAAATTAAATTTTAAAAAATGATCTTTGTGGGAATTTGTGTAGTTTGCAAGAACGAAGTGAATTGAAAATGAAAGGGAGCCAAGCGTTAGCGTTAACACATACGAAATTTTTTTGTCGCTTTAGCAGCATACGCCGAAGACAAAAAACCTAAACCACTGCCCAGTAACATTAAAAAGCGTAGCTTCAATATAATCGCAGACATTGTTGCACAATATTCCCCAGAGGTGCTGGATTCAAATGGAGAAAGATCGGGAAGATCGCTTCCTGCTAATACTATTTATTTATCTGAATATGTCGGTGATGATGTTGTTTCCAAAAGAAGTTTTTTTTTTATTTGTCACCAATGCGTTTACAATCCGACCAAGTCCGAACCAAAGCGTATATTGAACTGGAATATAATTCTAGATTAACTCTAGCATTTATAAGTTCCCTGTGTCATACTTTCCACATGTACGCATGCAGGAATTCTTTAAATGTTCCGCATAACATGGGGGTATACTAAGTTTGTTTTTCGGTTTGGCACACCCACAAGGTGCTGTCAGACACTCCACAATTTATTTTTATGTGACTGTGAAGCTGTCACTGCTGTTAATTGAAATTTTGTACAGACCCTTCTAATGTCAGGGGGATACGTTCTTTTGAAACCTGTGCAGTGTAAAATTATTTACAATTTCATAAACCATTTTTGGAACGGAATCCGTCTTATAAGTGGTTGAGTTATGCATAGATATTATAGGGCTTAATGAGGTACCTGTCACGCCCACGGTTTGTATGTAATTGAAAAGGGTATTTGAGATTTGCCCTACGCCGAATTCGGGGCATTTACTTGTTTTATTGTTTCTTTATATTGTAATTATGAAGCTTTGTTCTTTAATGTTTTTAGGAACATGTACTTATGAGTATATTTAATAATAACATTACATCCACTACACATACATGCCTCTGTGAGAAGTTTACAAAATTAAAAAAGGAAATAAAACAAGTGAAAAGTTGTAGCTGGTCTAGCCCGACTATTTAATACTCTATACCACGTGGTTCTTAATGGTGCAATCCATACTGCTCTCATTCCACAGGGGATGTTTTTTTTTGGAATGAGTGTTTCAGCTGCTGATTAAAAATCTTCAGGAACTCCACATGACTCCAATGAATTTATACAATTTTTTTCTAATTACTGTGAAGTGAAGTAAATTTGGATAAAGTGGTAGCAATGTTTAAAAGTGAACTCACTTTCATTCATATTAGTTTTCTAGAATATATTGGCATGAATGACATGACATGACATGAGAGTTCAACCTTAGGTGGGATAGAACCTAAGCAAACACTATGTAAAGGTGTAATTTTAAAAGGAGTTTTACTTGAGAAGGTGTGCCGAAACGACCCTCTTAGGCTGAAATAGAAAGTTTAAACGAAATAAGTGATACGCCTATCAAAGGTCGCGTCGACAGGTATTGGGAAAAAGTGGGAAGGCGTTTAGGTCGTTATGTAAATGCCAACATAGGTTTAGAATACGTCAGTATATCTCATATGAAATACGTGTACAAAGTACCGGTGCAATGCCTTGTAGATAAATCCTAGTAGAAGTGCATCTGTTGTTAACCTCATCACAGACTTATAACCTGATATTCGTTTCGGTAAGATTTTATTGAATGTGGAAAAATTTCAATTCAACACAAAGAACAACATCCAGCTATCCAGCTACTTCAAGAAAGTTCATATAATACGTCAAGTAGAAGTACATGTGTGTATGCATAGGTGAATAAGCAAGAGAGACATGTAGAATTAAATAAAATTCATTTTACGTAGTTATGAAGCTGTTGTTTTGCTAAGCTGTAAATAAGCAGTGAAAGATTGAATCGTGCCCGTAAGGATTTTTTATAAACTGGTTTAAAGAAAACAATTTTTGTTTATTACGATAATTTGTGTACAAACCGCACGGTATGTATGTATTGAACATTTAGGGTATTCATGAATACTTGCAAATGCTGCAATGGTTGTCAAAGGGGCAACTCAATCTTTCAACTTTTATTTCTCCCCCTTAATAAATAAAGATTAGAAATTTTGTTAACAAGCACATGAATTTGTATCAAATTTTGTCGCAATATCCCAACAAATGCTATGTGTTGTTGTTTATGTACAAATTCTCTTAAAGAAGAAGACTTGGTGAAAATGCAATGAACCGATGGATTATAATGAGAGATGGGCCTCTGTTCTTGGGTGTCAAAAACACGTCAAAAATTGTGCGGTGGGCATGACCTCCTCATCATTCCCTTCAGAATCAAAATCTGAATCGATTTAACCATATGCGTCTGTCTGTCCATGTAATTTTGTGCTCAAGCTACAGATCGTATTTTTTGAGATATTTCAATGATATTTAAATCAAGGACATGTGCTAGCCCCAAAAAGAAGTTTATTGAAAATGAACCGAATCGGACCGTCCTTCTCACATAAGGTAATATTATAAAGGTAGTTTTTATATGGTAAAATATCGCAATTTTAAATCTTTTTTTTAACAAATATGCGTGAGGAATAGTTCATTGGCTTAATATATGAATCCACATTTGGATCCGATCAGACCATTTTTGGAATCTTTTTCTATAAGATACAACTAAACTAATTGTAGCATAATTTATGTAGCTAAGTGATGTGGGGTATTTAATGGTCGTGACTTGATTTTAAACAGATGTAGCAAAGTGTCCTCTCTGAAAAATATATGGAGAACACTTTTTCTGTTAGTCTCTTCTCTGTTAGTTTATGAATAAGTGAAAAAATGTTCCTTTTTTTCGATCAGTAAGCGTGTTCTTTGGCCGAGGTTGTTACTTTTCAATACACAAAGTCTACCGATATTTCTAGTTTAGCATAGACCGATTCACATAAATATGGACAGACATAGTCAAATTGGTTTAGAACTTTAGCCTGATCAAGAATATGATATTTGTACGATCTTACAAACCCCTTTCTAAAGCGATTAACATATTTCGGTCTGCCTGTCCTGTTCCTTCCTTCCCATAAATCCAAACTTCTAGCGTAAATATATGAGTCTCCTAAAACTATGCCATAAAAGCAACATCATATGAAAAAAAGATCACACACACGATACTGAGTAGTAAAGATTTGTCAAGATTCTAAGAGAGGAACTCATCTAAGTTACGAGACAAACATTTAAATGAATTATAAATAAAACATATAACACAGATTTTTGATTATTTTTATATGTTATTTTTTATTACATGTGCAAAGGTTTATAAATAATTTGTTTGTACACATTGGTCTTAATAACGTGAACTTGACTGTGCTGGAATAGAAGTTTGTGTATTCAGCGTTTATCTTTATTTATTCATCATAAAATTGTAAAGTTTTGAGCTGGATGCGTTTAAGGACATGTACCTTCGCCGGTTTTAGAGAATGCTACAAAGATAACAAAAACAATTAGATTTAATTCAATTAGTTAAATTTTATTATGCGTTTAACTTACTTGTGGTTCTCAAACAATTTTCTGTCTTCAACGTACACAAATTATTAAAAGTTTTGGTATTGCCTGTATCATCTGTACCACAAACCGGGCTGTACTCTTGTACATCACAATTCATATCACAATTACGCTTGCTGTCCCCAAGTGGTGAGCTGAACACATCACACAAAGTTAAACTCAGCAGCAACACTACAATGTACGCGAAATAAAATTAATGAAAAATCATTGTGGACCACTATTTCATATTCTACTCCAGTTAGTTCTCACAAAGCTTATTTCGCTAAAGAAACTTGAATGGATTGAATTGGATAATGAGAGGTGTTTAGCACGTATAAACATTCGTGCAAAATTGATGTAATCTTTATAATAGGTGGTGTTGGGTGTAAACAAGTCACATAGCCATATGTAGTTTAGGCCAAATCTTGCATGCGCATCACTTTAGTAAGTTCTTTAACGTAAAGCTGGAAAAGAATGATGCGGGGGCTTACTGCAAATTTTGCCCACTTTAAATACAACAACAATCATTAACTTTACACATTCCGAAATTTCATGGTGACTGCAGCCGATTGTCCCAATTTTATGCTCTCTCTTTTAGCTCTTGTTGTTTACAAATACGGAGTAATTGAATAAAAAAGAATATAAATGATTACGATTGGGGAGGAATGTTTACTACAGACAGACTTAGGCACACCTAAATCGATTCAGAATTATTTGCTAGTCCAGAATATACTATACGGACTCTTTAAAGAGGATGCATCTTTAAGACCGTGTATTATAAATGTTTCAACAAAGTGAGTATACCCCTGACCTCGAGGTGGTGGGTATAAAATATTCATAGAAATAAAAAACAACATCGTCATTTTCTAGCATTGACTGATTGATATAAGCGTCTATAACGAATACATCGTGCGTTAGTGTGCTGTCGCCAATACGTCTGGTAACGATTGGGGCTTATTATGAGAATAAACAAACAAATACAATACATGTGCAATCCTGATCTTTACTCACACTGCTCTCATAATTATTGCGTGTTTGTATGTATTTATTGTTATTGTCGTTGTTGTTGTTGAAAAAAAACGAATAAACAAAATGCTTATGGCGTAATAGTTACCACATGTGAGTGTGGGTGCGTGTGCTCATAAGCAAGGCACATTAATTTGAAAAAAGAAAACTAGCCTGATTAGAATTGAAAATAAAACCAATACCAGTCACACATACGTACGGAGTACAATCAATGCATGGGCGAGTGTACGAATGTATTTAATATTAAAATGATTATCTTCTCTAGACATTGAATAGAGGAAGTGCGATGGAAAACAAACCAATAAAGTTGACAAAATATCTCATAAATGTTATTATATTTTTCACGAGGTACACTCGTCGTTTGTAATGACAGTGATCAACAAAAATTGGCCTTTTTTCAAATCAAAAACAAACGATATGGAGCAGTCGGTTATATCCGCCATTTAATACCCTACTGCAAAATTCACGACCGTTAGAGTGCCAACAAAATAACAAACACACGAACGGTAATGTCTGGATCGACTTCTTCTGGGTGATGCTAACGGATGCAATTCTTTCTTTTTTTGTCTGTACGTCCACGAATAAAGTGCAAAATCCACAAGTGTATGGATGATTATGATTATTTCTTCCCTCATTTAGCTTTAACGAGCAGTTCAGATCTGATCGATCGATTGATCAAAAAAAAAATTTCGTGATCAAGTAGTTATTCTTGTTTCCGAAAGTATTTTACATTTCAAATATTCACAAAGGATCGATTTATTCATTTCTCTATTTCTTCATTATTTTCATATTATTTTCCCACAATGTAACATACAAAGTATAATATTTCGTATATATTTCACTTTTCATTAACCAATCGATATAGAAATACCTGTTGAATTGATGTAAGCATGTTCGTCTGTACGTCTGTGACACTTGTTGAAATATTTTAATGAAATTTCGCTAAAAAGTCTTCGGTAGGCCTGCATAATTCCTTCGTGTAAAAAAGAAGGACCTTTTATGAAAAAGTCGGTCAAACGGGACACCCAGTGCGACAAAAACTCATTGTTTCAATCATTTTATCCTGTTGCCCATAAAGTGTAAGGAATAGAGAGTTTGGGCTTAGAGGGCTTCGGTGCACAAATGATGGACATAATTATTATTATAATAAATTCATCTATTATTTGTTTATTTATTATTTATATATATGTATATATGTGTGTATACTTACGGGTGAAATAAAGAAAATATAATTTCATTGTTTTAAAAATTTGTTGTAACAATGGGGAGAGCGAGTACACACACTGAATATAGATTGTTTACGAACAAATGAAAATATTTGAAAACTGATTGAATTGAACGAAAGGAAACAACTGTAGTTGGCGCGTCCGCTGCTAAATGCAAACTGATCGAAAGAAAAGATTGAATCGATCGTGTTCGGTTGCTGTTGGTTTATGCTTGGCCCCGATAGTATTCACTAAAGCCACCTAATAGTCAATACCATCGAATATTGACTCTATGGCGGGCAAAATGTATAAGTGTATGTAGCACACTCTCAACTCACACGACTCTGTTCCGCAAATAAAACAAACAAACAAAAAAACACCCGAACGAAATGTTTATGTGCGTAGGAAGCCGCTTATGCTCTTCAACTAAATAGACGATTGTAACGACTGGCAAACCTTCACAAAGTTGTTCGTTTTATATGGTGTTTACATTTTTCTTCTTCTTCCTTTTGTGCTTTAAATAAAAATCACTATTCAACTGGTTGCCGGTTATGATAAAGAAAGTATTCGTAAGTGTGATGTTCTCCCCAAGTATTTAGACAAATTTTAACACACATGCATGCATATATGTATGTGCATGATACAAATAAATTAAACGAGTTCCTCAAAGGTGGAACATTTAGTACTCTTGTAATTGATTCCTAAAAAATTTCTATTCACCTTCGAATACACATTCATACGTGGGTGCATTTGTACATATAAGTCCGTCATACAACGTTAGATTTGTCTTCTGTCTAAAAATAGTATTATTTTAGTGATTATCAATTATTACACCTTCCACTTTAGTGATAAGGTGGACTAAGACTTTTCACATCTCGTGTTCCGTTTGCAACACCCAGAAGGAGGCGTCAGAGAATGTACAATGTATATACATTCTGGATCAGCGCCGAAAACTGAGTAAGAGTCGATCTAGTCCATGTGTCCCTGTGTCCGTCAGTTGTTGGCATTCTCACGGTCCTAAATTTCGAGATATAGAGCTGAAATTTTGTACAAATACTTCTAGTTTTTTTCACGCAGATCTCTATTTAAAATGGGTAAAATCGGTCAAAAGTCACGCCCACAATCAACAAAAATCTATTTATCTGCCACGAAAATTAAGCTACAAACTTAAAATTTGGTATGTGTAATAAATAATGTGTATAATTCGTTCATCGATGTGCTAAAAATGGGCATGGTCGAATAACAGACACACCCACTATTTATAAAAAACCATATTCAACTAGACTTGCAAGCTGATACACAATATATACGCTATTAAACGACGTATTATATATATATATTTGCCACGCCCACCGATGTGGTTTTGAAGTGTATTTAAGATTTGGAATAAGCTAAACTTAGTTATTTTACTTGTTTTTAATATAATTACTTAATTGGAAGCACAAGTGAAAACGGTGGCTCAGGGGAGACTTTAAAAGAACACTTAATTGGTGTGTGGTCCAATAAGTCATTTTATTACGTGTGGGAGTTAACAACAACTTGATAATCTACTAATATATTGAACTGTTTGTGATGCTATGAATAGAATAGTGCTGGAAATATAATTGATTTAAGTTTGTAATAATAAAGCAACACCGGCCAGAGTCCATTTGCCCGGTTTATCTTTGGTTTTCAAATTGAATGTCCACACATAAGTGGGGCCACGTGTGCGCGTCTTATATACAGGGCACTCATACATATTTCGTAAATCCTGCTTATCCTGTGTAATGGCCTATAATAAAAATTCAGTTTTAAAAGCAAATTCAAGTAGAATCACTAACACTAAGCATTTACCCTAATATTAATGACCGGCATTGGTGGATAAAGCTCTTTAAGACGTGATTCCATAATTATACCCTGCTGTATATCCCACCTGGCGCCTTCCATAAATATTCCGTGAACGTAGGCGCCTTCTCTTGGCGCAGTTCTACAATGCGATAATTATATTTACTATATATGTTCACAGCTTTGTTTTATATAAATCAAAACACAATTCATTTCATTGTCTAAGAATCAATTAAGCAATTAATCATGTCTGCATCTCAGTCTCAGTCAATACATCATCGAATCAAGTGGAAAATTATAGTCAATTATCATATAATTCCACTTTAGAGCGGTCGTCATGTCGCCGTGTCGCCATAAATGTTAAAGTGCTCATTGTATGTGAAACTTTTTTGAGAATGTATTGAATAATTTAGAAAACGATTAATCTAACATTAATGTGGGCATTGTGGAAATGTAGAAGTTCCGCTTATAACTATGTATTATTCATGTCTTAAGAAGTGTAAACAACTTTTTCACCTCTCGTGTTTACGAGGCGTGCTCTTGAAATTTCAACAGAGGCCGAGATACCATTTCAATTCAATTCGACATTTTTAGTTTATAAAAAATACCGTTATAATGGACACAGCAAACTGTAGTAGGTCAAATGCGGCCTTGCTCTGGGGCAAGTCCATATATAAATATACAACAACTTCTTCTATTTTCTCCTAAGCTTCAAAAGCAACAGAGATCAGTTGTAAGTCAATTGAATCATTTATACAAGTGGCTCACTTACGTGAAATCTTCTTTTTGTTTTTTGGTGACATCGCACTGTAAACACATCTTATCCAGCGGTAACTCGTTGCGACGTGCTGTACTTTGCATTATGGCGGTTAGCAATGATTGTGGATTAAAAAACCCAGCCAACCAAACACAGGAAGGTAACTGTTAGATATAATAGCAAATATGTTTAAAAATATTTATTAATTGTTACAATTTGACAATTCTTACCACGAAATCGGTTGACCACGTTTCCAGTTCGCGTAAGCGTAAGCACAAGTCAATAAACCAAGAATTTAAACCCAACAGAGAGGGATAAGCCCGTTTCGTCCACACAGGTGGCACCTGATCTAAAAACAAAGAATTCTCTAGTATTTCCATATCTGTTGTTATAGTAAGTTCTCCTTTAAGGCCTAGATCAAGTTCCTTGATGCTTCGCTTCATTTCGCTGGTCAAATAATTCATGCGTTCACACTCTTGAAAGGCGACAATAACATACGGGGTGCGTTCTTCTACTTTATTCATAATTTCTACCATATTAAATTCTTCAGGTAATTTTTCTAAAATCTCATCTACAATCTGTTTAACTTTATCTTCGCGTGTTACTGTTGCACCACCGCTAGAGCCAGCATCTCGCGGTTGCATTTCGAAAACTGTACGGAATATATTTTCTGCTCTAGTTGTTAAAAAACCGATTTCTGCATTTGGATGCAAACCGTACAAATATGGAGACTCAGCTGGCATATTTTCATCGATATAAGTATGGTAGCCGGCATAATCGGTGTTGGGTGGTGCCGGAAAATTTGGTGCTAAATACAATTCACCATCAATCAAATCAGATTGCATGTACTCCTCCAAGTAAGTAATGCAGAGACGACGATCCCAATCGTCAGTTATATGCCCTCCATACATAATCTCACCAAATAAGTATCGCAGATCTTCCCAAGGCACTTTAGCATTAGCTTCCAAATAGTTAAATAACACTGATACACTAATATTTAGGTCGCCTACATTAAAAGGATACACCTTATTCCAGCCTTGAGGACCAAACTTACGCCTTTCAGCTACAACAGCATGAAAATAACAAAGTGAGAATAGTATGGCCTTAAATTCAGCTTCTTTGCCTGACATTTCAAGCGTTTCTTGGGTAAAGTTATCTAAAGCCTTATGCAAGTTAGCCAACATACCGGTTGGTGGCTCGTTAGTAATTTTAATGGATGATTCCAAAATACCCTGAATTATAAGGATGAGGGCTGTAAAGAGTTGTGTAATTTTGTATTATGTTGCGGCTTACTTGTGGTATTATATGAGCTGATGGTGTTGAGGCCGGTTCAGCACTTAAGAACATGCGGTAATCAGGATGAGATCCCTCAGCATAAAATTCCAATTTCTTTTCCAAAGCTGGTAACCATTTACGCACTAAATGTATATTTTGTAAAACCACCCAATGCCCATTTTTAGCTGCGACATCCATAGCCGCTTCAGCAATAGACTCTTGACCTTGGCCCAGTGAAACATTGTGAAAATTATTCAAATCCATTGAAAATTCTAATGATTTGCCGAGAGCTTCCACATCCTTGAGAGGATTAACTCCTGGTGATAATATGAAAAATATCGGAGTTGATGGAGAAGCTTCCTCATACGATTTCGCAAATTCCAGAGCACGATTCTCTACATATTTCGAACCCAATTTTTCCTCTATGAAATCTCTGAAATGTTTTTAAAATAATAATTCCTGTTTTCTATATATGAAAGGTCATAAAATAAACTAACGCCAAAGCATAAGTCATGCGATCTGGACGCAAAGCTCTAATCATACACAATCTTTGGAGAGCGGTCTTATTTTTCCATTCTTGAGGAAATTTCTCCTTTTCAGGTGACTCTGATTCCACCAATTTTTTCCAACGTTTCGATGAAGTTTCAATATCGCGATCTAAATTACGAAACTCGTCTTTAGAGGCCAAACTGCATATGCCACCCCAAGATTGATTAGAAAGAAAGTCCACAGGACTGGTCACATGTGGTTTAATAGGAAAACGTAACAAAAAATCCAATTCAGTTGAGTTGATTTCCTCATTCATCAACAGAATCTGTTGGATATTATAATAGAAAAATTGATGTATAAGACTTTTTAAGCACGGTTCTTATAGTGGGACCTGAAATGTCATTTGGGAAGCAAATATTAATTTATCACATTCGAATAGACCACGCGATGTATACTGGAACACCGAATAGGAAATGCAATCTATAAGATTAGACACACGTTGTTCCAAATCTTCACCAGGTTCGGCTTTTGCTATAGCCTTTTGGAACACCACACTAAAAGCCTGCAAAAGGTATAAATTTAAATAGTTTTATACGTTAAAGAGTGAATCATACGATTTTACCTTTAAAGAAAACTGGTAAATGGGATTAATTGTATTTAATTCATTTAATATAAAATAAAGAAGACTAGCTCTGGCTGCTGCTGGTCTATAAAACTCCCTAGCTTTATCAATTTCTTTAGACGTAATTTTAGCTTCTGCCACCTTTAAAAACAATTAAAACATAGGAAAAACATAGAGAGAGGTCGTAATAAAAATAATAATATTACTACACATCCACAGAGATTACTTTTTGTTCAATTTCTGAGGCAGTACTTTTTGTTGTTTCCAAATTCTCAACGAGAGCTGTATCTCCCAAAATGTTCTCTCCAGCTGAAGAAAGACGAGACAAGAGGTCATCTTCTAACGTTTTAAGCATAATTTTGAAATCGTTTTGTTGTTTAGTCAATTCTGCTTTCAATTCTTCAAGGTCGGGGCGCTCAGCTTTAACCACTTCAGCTAGTAGTTGATCTTCCAATCCATCCCGGGTAACCGTAAAATTAATTAAAGTAGTTTGCGCCTGCATTTCTGGTTTGTAATGCGGATTAGCTAGTTTAGTGTGCAATATTAAGCGGAAATTCGAGTTGTATTCAACTTCTTTGTCACCAATTTTAAGCGCTCTAAAACATGAGAAATTTTTAATACGTTACTGTAAATGCTCTTGGTAAGTCTACACTCACTTGCCCTTTTTGATTAAGTTACGACCTAATAATGAATCCAATACAGGGTCCAAGTGTTCATCGATATTTTCAATTAAAACTACGCTGCCTTTAGTTATAGCCTTTTCTATAACGTCCAGATAACTACGTTGGCCCAGACGAATTACCGTCAAATCATCCCCATATTTTTGTTTAATCCATTTAACTCCTTGCAGCTTCACACGAATAAAATAAAAAAATTAATGAATTAATGAATTTGAAAAAGATTTACTTACTTGGGGATCTATCATTAAAGGCCACCTCTCTGAATTGGATAGTATTGTAGCATTTTCAATGGACATCCTATCTGAAGGTAATCCTTCATTAGTCCAAATGGCCACTGTTGTATCATCAGTTAGCAAGGAAAGGGAATCTAAATTTTCGGTGGTTGGTATAGGAGGATCAATGTTCTTTAAAAAGGGTCCCCACATTTTTTGTAATAAATCAATGCGGAATTGCTTAGTGAAGCAGCCCACATACGAAATGAAAGCGGTTATTAGTAAAATATCGCCCGGCAATGTTATACCTTGTTTAACGAAACTAATCATTTTCAAGAGAAGAATATAAATTAAAATTAAATTTCAATTTTACAGAAGTAAGAAAACCAAATCATGAATACCCTCCACATTTATAAGAACAAATGTCCGCTGTTTGTTGGCAGGTATATGATTACTCTTTCTAAAAATTTATATATTATGTTTTGATTTCCAAGACGAGCTGCACACTGAATACAGTTTTTTTATTTTTCAATTTGTTTTAACTTCGTAGCTTAATTTTTCTTGCAGATAAATCGATTTTTGTCAATTGTGGGTGTGGCCCTTGATTGATTTTACTTAATTTAAATATTAACCTACGTGCAGAAGCTAGAAAAATCTGTACAAAATTTCAGCTCAATATCTTAAAATTCACGATCGTGAGAGTGCCAACAACAGACGGTCACACGGACATACATAATTAGATCGACAGGGTGTTGCAAATCAAATGAGAAATTTAATATACTCCGCATCTTATGTGGAGGGTATAAAAATGCAAAAAAGTACTTCTTCTTCTCACTTATTTACTGCTTCCGCCCAACGTATATTTTCGCTAGCCAAGCCGCCTACCAGTCGATTGGCCAATGCTATAGTTGCTTGAGTAGCATCTGCTTCTTGTTGACATCTCAACTTATCTGCTGTAGCCTTTTCAAAATCCGCCGTTAATTTTGCCAATTGCTCTTCTAAATTCTTTGAAAGAAATTTTCACCATAATTAACTATGTTAAACTACATTAATTCTGTCATTTTTACAACTTACGGCTACTTTCCTTTTAATTCCAGATAGTTTTTCTTGAGCAGCAGCCAATTCAGCGTTAGCGGCTGCCAAAGCCTTCCTTTTAGGTTCAACATCACAATAAACTTCATAAAATTTTATTATATTTATAACCCATGCACAAAGACCCGCTGCAGCGCCCGATTTAGAACGTACGAATTCTGGTTCGAATTCTGGGTCTTTGAGATAAGGTACAATCGCTTTAGTAATTTCTGGATGTATATTTTCCTTATCGTAGTTTATTAAAGAATCCAGAAATGTGTCGACTTTGGCCATGGCAATTTTAGCTGCCTTCCAAGAGCGATCTTTTGGCAATTTCCCACCAGGAGCCAACAACACCATAACAGCAGCCGTAACATTAGTTACAGCACCAGGCGGTGAACCGAAAGATTTTAGTTCAGTAAGGTTTGCTTTATTAAGTGTATTCAATGCTTCTTGTGCAGCTATCAGGGCTGGTTCCGCTTTCACTAGGTCTTCTTCACAATCCTTTTGTTTCTTTGAAACCTCATCTGCTATCATTGCGACTTTCATTTCTTCCTCGTCGGCTAATGCCTTCTCAGTTTGAACTTTATCTGTTTCAATTCCCACAATTTCAATGAGTGTGTCAGCAGCCTCATTTTTCTCTTTGAGCTCTACCTCCTGTACAGCTAATTTTACCTTCAGGTCAGCCACCTGAACAGCAGTTGACCGTAATTTTTCTAGGCCATTTTCTAATCGTACTATTTTGCTTTGCAAATCGTCATGCTTATGATTGAGTAACTTCAAATATAAATAAATTTGCTCCAAATAGCTTTTGGGAGTGGTATAGTTGTAACGTCTCTCATTTTGCAAATATACTTTCGAAGTTTGATTGACCGAGGTGTGAACATATGCCATGAATTTAGCAACTGAGTCGTGATGATTGACTGGTAAAACCTTACTTTGGGAGAGAAAATTCATTGCAACAGATATGAGAGCCTCTTGGGGCCACTCATGGAACCAATTAATAGAAGTAGCATTTAATATAGCAGGGAATTTCCTTGCCCGAATTCGTAATGTTGAACCCACGGGTGAGAAACACAAAACTATCTTTAGTTGTTTACGAACACGATCTATAAAAAATTTCCAGCAATTTTCCCGTGTGTCCAACAAACCAGCACCTTTCACCTCATTGCGGACTCCGCCAATAATGTTTTCGATTTCATCATCGGGAAATAGATCTGGTATCTCACCAGTGGACAGCATGTCGTTGATAAGGACAAGAAAATCCTCATTCGGTATTTGAGCATCTGTCATTAGAAACATGATGCCTACATTTTTAAGACCAGCCTTTAGATACAGGCCAGAAAATTCATTCTAAAAGTTGAAATAAATATCGAAACTAAATGTGAAAAACTTTCTTTGTGGTTTTATACAAAGAGAACCTTTAAATCATTAATAGCGTAACCTTTCTTCAATTGAATTTGAACAACTTCTAGACTAGAGATGAATGCGGCCAGTCGGGATAAAGATTGTTTCCCACTACCTCCTACACCCACCAATAGGGCACTACCTCTAGGTGACTCCAATATACGGTTGATTCTTTTTCCACAACATCAAGCACAATTAGGAATTATACTTTCGTACATTTTATTTCATTAGACACAATATTTAGCATACATACTAACCTGCATACATGCATCATTGCATCTTCGAATAATACCAAGTTCATGGCTGCAATTAGATCATTGTATGAAGACATAGCTTCCTGAAGAAGTTTATGGAGCTCAGGCCATCCCTTAATGGGCATATATTTGGGCTCACCGATTCCTCCTGCGAAATGACAATAGATATTCGGCTTATCAAATATGATTGATTCGTCAATTTCTTCAAAGGACTTTTTCACAATGTCATGTTGCATCTTTGTAATACTGTCGATATCTTTATCATCAATTAACTTATCTGAATAGACACGTTGAGTTTCATGCTGCCACAAACGTATCAAATCCGTTGACGATGTTAGACAATCAGTACTACTAAACAGGAGACCCTTTAAAATAAATATTTATTAAATAGCCTTTCTATCAAATTAACTGTGTACCATATTTTACCTGAAATACATTGCTAATATCTCTCAAATTGAAAATGTAGTGCGATTTAATAGCAGTTGGCAGGAAAACTTGCGAACATTTATTGTGCAAAGCCAGTGTTGCGGTTACTATATTTGGGGTCATGCGGGTAACAATCGGATTAAATTTTTGTTCGGCGTTAGCAAAGTGCTGGGATAATATTGTGGAAAATATTAAACTAATGGATTCCCCGCTCGGAAAACTAACTGCTAATACACAAAAGTGTCGTTGCAAACGCGGATTTATGGTAAAGCTACCAGCCGTTGGATTCATACAAGCCACGTACTGGCAATTATGTATATCTTTTAACGTAAGTTTATTGCGATCATACCAGTGACCATAATCTAAATGTTGCCGCATAATAGTGTGAGGTTGAACAGTACCATAACAGTCCACTTCAGGCATATTCATGTCGTCAATAAAGTACACTAAAGTTTTGTTGCCTGGTGGACCATAATTGCGACCAGCTTTTTTTTCAAGTGGTTTCTCTAAGATCTTTTGTAACATCTCAGATGTTGTATAAAAATTGAAAGGTATCGTTGTGACGGCATAATTTTCAGATAACGCTTGTAATTTTTCATTAACAAGTACAGTTTTTCCTGACCCTGCAGTTCCAACCAACATAACAGGATGTTTTTTATCCATTAGTAAATCTAAGAAAAAGCGTATTCGTATGGATTCCGAGGTGTGAACTAAAACTGCTTGTAATGGCAAATCCCCATCCAAATCAAATTTTGGAACCTTTTCAGTCCAAGGCAAAAACTGTCTGGTGTCATTATCCAAGTAATAATCAAAAACGGTACCACCTGTAAATGAACGATAAAGTCATAAATATATTTACCCTCTTCTTTAAAAGAACACTCCCTACAAAACATACCTTGGGGAAATTTGACTGTTTTAAACTCATTTACCCACCATTTACTAAATTCTATACGATAATCTATGGTTTGATCTTGAAACATAGCTGAACCGAACGCCCAAATGCACGCAAATACAAAGTATAATTCGTGCCATTCTTTGGGACAATCGACCGGTGTATTAGATGGTATTAAAAAGCATTCCAGCAGATGACATAACATTTGTATATGGGCCATTTCTGCAACCGGAGTGACCTTTTTAAAACGCACCCGAATTGTTTCCAATGAAGCCGGTATATACTTGTCAAAAAGCATAACTAAATTGGACTTTTCCGAAGGCACCTTGCGAGTTTCTATCCAACTGGTAACGTAGCTGTAATACGATATGAAAATACATATCTTGGGTTATATAATAACATTGGTATCTTACGGATTCCAACCCAAGTCCTGAGGATTTATATAGAGTATACCTGCCCGAGAGACAGTTGCTGGAGTAGCTGTTCTCAAATTTGAAATCTCAAAAAGCAAACGCATTGATGTTGTCAATGCAATGCGCTCATTACTGGCCAAAGTTAAAACCTTGTTGTCATCCATTACCGTATTCAAACTCTCAATCCACATAGGATCGATATCGCCATCGAGTACAATCCATTTGGGCTGATCACCAGTTATGTTTGCTTGGTCTCTCATTATTACAGAGAACAAACCATCTTTCCATTCACGAGTGGCTGGATTAATTATACCAAAGAGTTCATCATTAGTTACGGCTTTTGGATTGAGGTCATTGAATATCGGTTTCCGTTTAATATTCTGGTAGGTGCGCAATAGGGTTTTCCAAACTTGCGTTTTCCCTGTGCCAGCATTACCAACAATAAAAACGGAATGACGGACCTCCAATAATTCTTCCAACTGCACAACTTTTAATATAAACGTATCTTCGGTTTGCATCTGTAAATCGGAAGCCGCTTGTTTAACGGTTCGTTCGAAGTCTTGATCGCGTTTTCGCGGCACATCCAGCGCAGGAAACAAATCACTAATTAAACCCATAAATACTGGCATGTCATCAGTTACTACCTTGGGTATATTAAAATCACGCAAGGCTCGCATAAGGACTTCCTCTTCGGGTCTTCCAGGATCGCCACGCTAAAATGCATTCTCCCACCATTGTGTTCAAACCATTTATTTCAGTTAACATAAATTTGCTTACCTTGAGGGAACCGGCCACCACTAGTACAGATTTTATAGCACGTAAACCCCAGTCGTAATGATCCTGCTTTGATAATAGTTCTTTGCACAGAGTATAAAGAGTAATAAATTTACGGGCTAAAACCCGAGCATCTTGGAACCCTTCTGCTACTAACATAATTTCGCAAATTAACTCAAAATCGGGCACAACCATAGCACATGGTCTAAAGAGTGCCTTTAAATTTTCTGGAAGCTCAGTGCGACCGGCATAACCGGGATTCATTGTAATAAAAATGCCAACTGTGGGAACACATGGAATGATTTCACCCATAAAATTAAATTTATCTTTCTTATCTCTTATAGCATCTTGCACGGATTTAACCTGAACAGCGACCACAGATAAGACCTCTACTGTTATACGATTAAACTCATCAAAACAACCCCAAGCACCTGTTTGCGCTAAACCCTTATAAATATTACCACACGATTGATAATCCATTTGTTCAGAACAATTAAATACATAAACCATGATACCAATGGCACGTCCCAAATCTTTGGTAGTCTCTGTTTTACCCGTGCCTGCTGGTCCAGCCGGACCACCACCCATTACCAAATGCAAACTTTGTGTTAAGGTTATGTAGCATCGGTCGGTGAGAGGCGTAATTACCAATCGTGGTGTATTGCCCAAATATTCATGATTGTAGCGGAACTCAGCGTCACATATATTGGCAAAACAATCCCTTTCTATATCATCAAAGCGATGCCTTAATTGGGATTGCCACATAAAGGCCGAACCTGAATCCAGCTTAGCTTGAATCATCTTGGCGACCACATCTCGAGAATGTACATCGATTGTACAGATAGTCATTATCTTTTGACGATCACCTTTCGAAAGTTCACCTAACAACAAAGTTATTAAAAGACTAAGCTGAGAGATTTGTTTTTTGTAATAGTCCTTGATGGCATTATCGTAACCCTCCTCCAATCTACCAAAGGCTATATTCACTTCTGTGGACCACCAAATCTGTGAACCACATAGTGATACCTGGGCAGGATAATCGAATAACCATTGCTCACGCTGCTTTTCCTCATAGGCGACCACCGCTTCGGCCACATAATGGCGCAGCGACGAACGCATCGCTGCCTGTATGCGATTTAGCCACACCTCCACTGGACCACGAATACTGGCCTTGTTATCAAACTCCACATATTCGCCATCCTTTGCATACATACCCGAAGCCGTGTCTATTTCATTCGCCTCGTCCCGATTAAATTTTAGCCGAGCAATTGAATCAAACAATTTGGTTAAATGTTTGGTGACCATTTGCGGCTGAATGCCATTACTTAAGATGTCTAGCAAGTCAGCCGATGAAACGAAATAGAAACGAGGAAAAGCCAAGCGTTTTGTTTCCAAATACTCTGCCAATGCCTTTTCACACAGCGTAAGCTCCCTCTGAAGATCTTCTAAGCGTTCAATCAACCCGGGTCGATTTGTGGATTCTACCACATTCGATGATTGCGACATCTCGCCCATCAATATGCGAAATTCAGCATCAATCCGATCGAAACGATCCGAGTCGACTGGCAGCTGTTTACGTATATCTTCCGAACTCATGAAGATACTCTCGAGATGGGTCCAAGTGCGTTGCACCTCGAACCAAACAGTTATTACTTGATCGGCAATCATCAGTTTATGTTGCCAGGCAGAAACCTCTTCGAGAAAGTGAGCGATGTACTTGGATGTGATTAAATTTTGCAGGCAAACTTGATTATCCTCGAGAGTCTCTATGAGTTCTTCTGAGGCCCTCAGGAGATTACACCCAGTGCGTGGATGAAGCTCATGATCAAATTCCATCACGGACCATGTAGTATTCAAGTCTCGTAATATCTTCTCCATAGACATTTCCTTAACAGCTTTGTCCACAATATTCTTCACCTCCTCTTCGCATTCATGTAAATTCAAACCTAATAATTCAGCCAGCGTCGTGTCTCTATCCATAATAAATTTTACCTGTGTGTTAAAAAAGATTCAACTTCTTAAATACACTATGCATTATAAAGTCTGTAGACAGTTTACAGAAAATAACAACTACACTACCATCTACATTACTAATTTTTATTAATCATATGAATTTTAGTGCTTATAAACTATCAAGAACGTTTTTGTGAAAAAGGACACAATAAACATGATTATCTACGGGTGTAAACTTTACGACTTACCACAATATCCTTGGGTAGCGCTGCTAAACTCTGTAAAGATACTTTGTATGTACAATAGAGTGGCATATATAAAATTCATTTACGAGCTAATAGATAATTTATAACATAAAAGAAGTAAAAGAACTAAATTTGGCTTAAACCAAATCTTACATCTACATACAAACGGTGGGCGTAACCGGTACATGATAAGGCGTCTAATAGTGTATGTACCACCTTGCAAGTCGAGTTTTACACTGAGTGTTATCGGACGACGTCTCTTTTTGACACATCGATATAATTATTTATAGCAAATTTAAACTTCAGAACTCAATTTTTTGGCAGACACATTAATTTTTGTCACTTGTGGGCGTCAAGATTTTGCCCAAATTAAAAAGAGATCTGCGTGTAAAAACTAGAAGTGTCTGTACACAATTTTAGGTAGACACGCGAACATACATAACTAGGTCAACTCAGTTTTTGTTGCTGATCAAGAATATATATTCTTTGTGATGGTCTCTGACGTCTCCTTCTGGTTGATAAAATGAAATGACAAACTTAGTGTACTCTCCTGTTTCGTGGAGGTTATATTAAAAAATTGTGCGTCTAAGGAAATCTCTAATAGTTTAATTATTATATATGTATGTATTTATATGTAAAATGTTAAGTAACCGAAAAATATATAGGCGTGTGAATGTGAAATAATCTAAAAGTTGTATATACATATATATGTAGAGCTCAGAGGTGGTTTCGAAATTTATGGGTGTAGAAGTACCTAAATTCAACCATTGTTTAAGAGGAGAATATAAACGTGCAAAACTAGCATTCGGTTTATAATTCTTTCCTTAAAATTCTGCCTTAAAGGAATATCATTCAAATGATTCTAAGAATCTTGAAAAAACTCTTCTATAAATGAAAATATTTACATGGTAATATTTACAGTAATTCATGTTATGAAATTAAAATTTGGGCAAATGCATAAAAATTGAAATTAACCTTAGTCGAGTTCATCAATTGATTCCAGTGTCGCTCCCGTATAGCAGGGTTCTGTAATTCTCCCACCGCTCTTAATGAGGTTAACATATTTTTAACAGTTGCCTCCAAATTAATAAATGTGTCCCAAGAGCGCATCTCTTTATCCAGTAAGCGTATATCCTTTGCGAACTTTTTACACTCGATATCCATATTTTCCACGTCCACTTTACGCCACGGCGTCGTTTTCCAGTCTTCAATACAGGATTTCACAATAAATATATAATCCCATAGTTGCTAAACATTTACAAAATTATTCAATAAATCGAGTTTCAAGACATTGCGAGTTACCTTTAACATTCTCAATTCTTTGCGGCATTGCTTTAAAAGCTTAAATTCTGGTATGTTCACCTCGAATAAACTGCCCGACTCTTGAATTTCGGACATTTCATTTTCTAAACGTGTCATATCTGCACTGATACGATCGGCCAAGCTATAGGGATCTTTACAATTGAAAAAGAAAAAGTCGTAGTGCCTGAAAACTTCACGAAACTCTTGAACGTAGATTTCAAAGGCGGCTACTCTATTACGTATGCTCACTACTTCGGTGGCTTGGAGAGGCGATACTTGCTGCTTCACAGTCGAAGCGATTTTTTTCGTATTCGCCCACTGTTCGGGTAGTTCTTGCAATAAAACGTTTACCTCTTCAGGTATATCCATGTCGTAATATTTTAAAAGCTGTATGGTTTCTTGCAAGGGGTCAAACATGCCATCGGTTTTGGAAGCTCTTTCCTTCACTTGCATTAAATAAGCCATTATGTTGACCAAACCTTCATAATCACCTTCTTTTACTGTTTGTAAAAGACCCTCGTCTGCTTTACGTATAAAATTACTCAAATCTATTAGACTTGTTGTAACAGTTGTTACCAAATGAGTTTTAAACATACTGCCCCATTTACAGACAGTATTCAATAAGGCTTGACGAAAAGGACGCACATCCACTTGAAACCAAGAGTTAAATACTTGAAAAGGTGCGATTTGTTCAATTTCTATATATAAACTGTCATAATGATCAATTTGTTCGCGAAAAGCTTCTATTGTGGGTGGACTGGGTTGTAAACAATTCGGCTCATTCATTAACACCAATTCAATTTCATCAGGGTCTAAAATACGACCATATATTAAGAAATATTCCATACATTCTTGACGATCCTCAAGCCATAAATATGAGTACCGTTCAAATTGTCGACATAATTTAGCAGCCTCTTCTATCACCAAGTCTACCCCATTCAAAATCTCACTTCTCATTTCAATAATATCCGGGTTCTCTTTGATTATATCACTGTATGTACGCTTTTCATTTCTTTTCAAACGTTTAACCAAACTGGCCATTTTCATAATGTCACGAATTAATTCAATCAACATATTATTGAAGCCCATCGAATCGTTAGGATCTAAAGAGGGCACAAATACCAAATTCGGTTCTAACAACTCTAGGCGGGCTTCAAACAAAGGAGCGTAGTTGTTGTCGGGATCCATATTTTCAGCTATATAACCAATGCTAATACCCACTGTTCTTAAAAGAAATTTTAAGATTATATCGTCGACAAAATCTACATAGTTTAGCCACACAGGAGCATCCTGTTTTTCTTCCATATTAAATTGTAGCATATTATCATAAAGTAAATTGTGAATCTCTTGTGAGGCAGCTTCTATTTCAGCATATCTTTTAGCAGTACGCTCGGGCCTCTCATCAATGCAAAGCACGGAATCTTTCTTTCCTTCACGTCGTTCAAACAACGGCTGCTTCAACCACACAGACATAATTTTATGTACTTGCTTTAAATTATTCTGCGTATGATGCACACGGTTCTGTAAAACGCTTACCGGTACTCGAAGCTTCTCTAAATATTCGGTTATATCTGAAAAAAATTAAATACAATATTATATCTGATATATTAAAGAAGTTAAAATACCTTCAGATATCCAAACTAAACCTTTAGTTCCAGTTTCTACCAAATCGTCGATTAATTTTATTTCATCTTCTATCAATTTTAATTCAACCATTGAACAGTTCTCTAATATAGTATTATACCAATCGATAGTTTTTTCCAAATTTAAGGTGTATGTACGAAAAATGTCACTTTTAGCAGCAAACTCTAAAGCCACCTCCGGAATGTTCTCCACTTCCATTTGTTTCAGATAATGAACTTCACGTAGTATACAAAATAACTCGGCGCTGAAGTTTAGTAATAACAACCTTGTATTGGGGTCTCGAGTAATTAACGATTTGTTTAGATTAGTTTCAATTTGATTGGCCAAATTTTCAGACCATTCTTCGAAAATTGAGGTACGACTGGCGCCAATTTTTAAGAGGAGTCGTTCGTAGCGATATATAATTTCATGAGCTTTTTCTGATTTTGTTATGCTGAAATTTTTAATCAGTATTAGAAAATTATTATTTATTGTATATACTTTTGTCCTCTGTTTTACGTAGAAGTGAAACTTGCAATTATATCTACCATTCCAAAATTGAGGCGGTTGCAAAACTTAGAAAGAGGACTCGGAAAGCCAACAATGAATCGGTAAGTTAATCTTGCGTACCCAAAAATTTTTAAAACATTATACACTCCTCAGAGGATTTTACCTAAGCCAAACTCATCATTTCTTTTTTTCTTAATTGCAGATAATTATAATTTTCATTTCATCTTCTATGTAAATCAGCGCTAAAGCTGTTTGATATAATATACTCATGCTGTAAAGCCTGAAATTGTTGAATGGGCACAGTAATGCGGCGCTCCAATTGACCACACCAACGTATAAATGCCGCTGCTGGAGGACAATTGTACTCCGGGTAAAGGCATTTGTTTTCTACTCTTATAAACATTTGTTTTTCATAGATTTCTTCACAAATACTTAATTCCTTATCCATCATACGGATAATTTCATCATACTTCTTAGTAAACTGTTCTCTAATCTTTGGTCTCTCCAAGACACTACCAACTATATAGATTAACTGTGAATAACCCAAAACGCATATATTAATACGATACAACTAATTTATTCGGTATACTTCACCTTGAAAACACTCTCCAAATTGTAACAATCATCAAAGGCTTGACAAAAAATAGCAGCCAATTTCATATCCAACTCTAGTATGCGGTTTTGAAAATCTTTAAAATCTATAACAAATCGATCATCATCTGGATCCAGGACATCATAACTCTTGGAGGCGAAGGCCGTAAAGTATTGATTAAATTCAACATAAATAGCTGTAATGCGTGTACTAAGTTGGCGTCCGCGAAGACCACCAATTTCCACTTTCTCTAACTTTAGAAATTCCATAACTGTGTAGAAGAACCTTTTAGAAATCCATAAAATAATACTAAATTAAAATAAAACTCTTTGTATCCAAAAAACCCACCATTGTATGGTATTTAAACGTTCCAGAAAGTCAGAAAAACGTTTGAAAACTTGAGTTACATGAAATGTCCAATAAACAGGTGGTCTTTCTTGAGGTTCTTTAAAATAGTCGGCTATATTATCTTTGAAATGATCAAACAACTCAAGGAAAAATTTTAAAATATCGATAGAAAGCGTTAAACGCTGCATGGCCTCATCAATATCACTATGAAATATCGACGATGGATCTAAGAAACGTTTAGCCTGAAAGTATATAACAACAGGGCACGTTTCTTCTGCGTTACTGCTTAATTGTACAGATATACCATTTACCTGGTTTATTAACAAATTGCAAATCTCTCTTAATAGAATTGTAATTTTCGATGACTGATTATAATAGCGAGAATTTCCCCATATAGTACACACTACATGCATTAATGGTATAAGTAAAGGTTTACACTCTGAGAAATCTATTTCCTCCAAATGCTGTACAGACTTTTTTAATGGATTTAAATATAGAGTAATGTCTTTAGCTTCGGCCAAGGCTTAAAGAAGTCAATGAATTTTCAATGAAAAAGTCACAATTTTCTACGTTTATGGCATAAATAATGTGAAAATACCTGTTACAACATTTTTGAATTGAGTTTGAAAACAAGGATAGTAAGCACTACGCGAATGCTCCAAAATTAAAGCCATGGCCCGTATACGATCATTACGCAATTGATCATAGATGTAAGACAGATTTTTTAAACGATTACTCCAGAAGGCAAATTCTAGATAATTAGAGATTCAAAAGATATTAAAGAAAAACGATCTATGTTTAGAATATAAAATAGAATACATAAAGAGCCTTGATTGGGAATTCATATCAAGTCTAGGTCTACTTTTACTACTCTTTTCTAATTATTACCTGCATGTGGTGTAGGATTCTGTTCATTCCAAAAAGCATTCGCGGAATTCTCTTTAACCACTGCATGAATCTGTTCCGCCCACTTAATGACAACACCTTCAATAGCACCCTTTAAATATAAGTCAATTTGAAAATTTGGTTCCACCCCAATACGTTGCGAAGCTTTCACAATCTTTTCGACACCAACAGGCATCGCCAATATAGTTTCGCCACTAACTTTGCCCTTTACTTGATGTACAATACTCTTCAAACTGTGCACATGTTTTTGCACATCTTGCGCCACCATATCCGGCCAAGTTTTATAATTGTCATCGAATGCTAACAAAGGCACAAATACTTCTTCTACCAACGTCGAAAGTTGATCTATTGTTCGTGTAGCTAAATCACCGTAGATTATATATTTATTGCAATTTTCACGTGGTAAAGGTTCCGCATAGCGTTTAATAAAGTAGACACCTTTACTTTTTAATTGTGTTAAAGGAAAAGCAGTAGCTGGTACTAGTTGAGCGGATTGCGTAAGAATGATAATTAAAACTACCGGAACAGGACGATCCAAAAATTCTTTTATAATAGCTTTGTATTCCTCCACATTAATAAGACGAGACCATTTTTCCGATTTTAATTTCAATGACTTTATGACAAACGAACCCATTAACTCTAAACGAGGATCAGGTCCCACTGCTGCAGCAGCGGCAGCAGCTTCGGCGCTCGTCGACGGTTCCATTAAAGGTGTAGAAATACTATCATCATAAACGAACGAAATCTAAAATACACATAAAAGTAAATGGGATTAATAAGCAGTCAAAAATGTTTCAAAATTACGCCCGTAATGAACAAAGAAAAAAGTCAAAGTTTGGTACAGATAGACTCCAATATAAAATGGTGCGTAATCGGTCACCACATCGAGATTTGCTAAGGAATAAAACTAAAAGTTGAAATTTGGAATTTCAAATTTATATATCTGCATTCTCAAAAAGGCTGTGGTGGTCACGCAGTTACCACGTCCTGAATCGTTATCAACGATTAGGTCTGAGCCAAACATAATTTCCTTAGTTGTTAAATATTGAACTTTTTATATGAATCAAATAAATTTTTTATGTAACAATACATGAACAAATAGAAATTATAAGTTTTTTTTTCAATTTTCTTGAAAATTTTCATCCGTTACGTAATATACAAGAAATTTTCCCAATCACTCACATGTGTTTGTGTGTGTATTTATTAAGTTGGTTTCCGGTTGTTAAGATAAATAGTTAATTCTTCTTTTACTTTTTGCCGCTTGCTTCTTTTATTTTATATCCGAATTACAACTTTTGTCACGAAGAGCTCACACAAGAATAACTTTATTGAGCCTAAAAGACAGCTATTTATACCGTTTGCTGGCAGTCCATCTCCAGCAGAAATGAACCGTCACGAAATATTTTATCGATGACATTCTTGCATGTTGTGTGGTATTGTGAAGATGTGCTACAATACACAATGCAACCCAACATGCACGATAAACAATTGACAGTAAATAAACATGCAACAGCAAATTGTTGTATGTTGTGTGTTGTATGTTGTTCAGTTGATGCATTGGAGATGGTAATTTTTGTTTTGTTTTATTGAACACTTGTTGCGTATTCTTTTCATATACATACACGTTCACGTATATATAGTGTTGGAGTGTTTGTGTGCATTTCGGTTGTTGATATAGAAAAGTTTGCGTCTAATTTTGACACGCGATAAACTGTTGATTTCTAAATACCGTTAGTTAAACTTCCTTTATTGTGTTCATTTGCATTTCCGCTTTGCATGCCCGATATAATTAAGTTGTAAACTTAAAGAAAATCTACAAATTTGATAAAAAGCACTTTCAGTTTAGAAGTGTTTAATGGCTAGGTGATTGAATTAAATATTTTATATGATTAGATGTGATAGTAGTGGGTATTGTGATGGAAGGTTCGTAAATGTAGGTGGCTATTAAAAGGATAATTAGATTATGCAAACAGGTTCACTAAGAATTTCGCTTTACTATTTTAATTAATATGATCTCAAGTAGAACCAATTTATTGTACAATTTTGCAAGATATTGTATTGATCTTATGGTTCATGTCTAAACTAATGTTTATGTGCAATTTTAATGAAAATTTATTTTTTACTCAGACATTTGCCACAAATTATACTGTAAATAAATGCTATGATTAGTCGGGTTTTCTATACAACGGAAGAATTTTTAATTGCTTAAAATCTTCCATTCGAAAGCGACCTTTTTGTCGGCCACTTGGCTTTTACTATACTATTACTATTGCTCATGTAATTATCATATTAATGCTGTTAGAGCGAACAAGCCGAAAACGAAAGAGCCAAATTTAAGCCTCAATTCATCTCAATTGTGCTATAAAACAAGAAATTTGGACGTACAGACGAAAAAATTTTATTATTTCTAATACAATTTTTTTAAAATTTCCATAATTAACAATTAACTTTTTATTATCTCTAGCTTCCCTTTGGTAACCAACACCCTTCATCATATTTATACATGCAAAATTTACCGTCAAAGGATTTTAAAATATTTGCACTTTAACAAAAAAAAAAAATTAAATCCAGTAATTAAAACTGAGTAAAACAGCTGAAAACTACAAGCAATATTTTTGGTACACCGTTAGAAATGGTTGTGAGTTTTAAAAAAATGGCTCTGAAGAAAATATTCGAGGCAGTATGCTTTCAATATAAATTGGCCAAGAGAACTGAACAGGTGTTTCAATCATTTAATGAAGTTATTCTAGGCGTTTTTTTTGCTTTGCCTCACTGGGGCTAAGCGGTTTTGTATGTTCGTACAATCTTTGCTTTTTTGCAAAATATGCGAGGAGTTGCATTATTTACCTCTTTGTACATTGTATTGCATTCCAGTTAAATAAAATTATATAACGCGTAGTAGTAGTATGTTTTTCTATGAATTTAATCAGGCAAAACATTTCTCATTTTTGTTTGTGTGTACGGGTATGTTTGTGTGGAAAAACCACCAACCACAACACTGTCTTATAATTTATTGAATATTTTTAATACTAGAGCCAGACTAAAAACCATTCAAGCATTATTTCCATATTATAAAATCTATAAAAGACACCCAAAAATTAGCGACAAACTCAAGTTCAGTATTGGTTGGGTGAGAGAAAACATGTTGGAAAGCATTACAACCATCAACGCAGCCACCCGATCAACGTCACGCATTATATTGCAGATAATTTGTGTGGAATTTGTTCGACAAATCATCCTTGTACAGGCGGTTGTTGTTGAAAGGAATTTGTACGCCTATTATCGTCTCCCCACGAGCATCGTGAGAACCTCAAACACGTCTCAATCATACTATGTGCTACAATGTCCGTTCCGATCTATGTTTAGTATACCCAAACCACAGGATATGGGCGTATGTGCAATAGTGGGCCGTTACCGGGAAAGTCGAACGCGTAAAAAATCAATGAAACCGTCAGAAGCTCACCTGTTAGAGTCGGCACCGGTGCAATTGTTTGCTAAAGTTGAATATGCTGAACCAATTAAAACTAAAAAGAAATTAATGAAAATCGTAAAATTCAAAAGTGTTAAGCCGTTAAAGCCAAAGCCAATGACCAGACCCATTAAAATGATGACAGCCAGTATGCGTGAAATGATGATGATTGAAAAGCCCAAACTCAGGCTGCATAAATCAATGAGCAATCAAAAGAAAGATATTAGCCATTTAAAACCAATCAAGTATTTAGATATTAATTCATCAGAAGAGTTGGAAATCGAGAAAAATGACACTTCAACATCTCAAGAAATCACTAAAGACCGTGATAGTCAAAGTAATGAACGTCGCGATCATGTTAGTGATGAAATTGATTTTGACGATAATTTTAGCGATGAACTGCAAATGGACGCTACCGGTTATTCACCATTGCGCTTTTTGGCTGTTAACGATGCTATCAATAAATTAAAATTACACGTGCCACCCGATCACGGAGAAAGTTATAAGAATTCTGAGAAATTCTTTGCCGAATTAAATGATTATAAAAGGGGTTTCCATACAACAAACTATCACAATATGTACCATCGTGATGAATTATACAATGATCACATAATTTATGATGATTTACATCAAGCTGGCAACTACGATCAAAAGGAAAAAGTACAAGAGAAATATTAAAAATCGCTAGATTACATGTTTATTAAAGAGTTTCCTTTCAACATTTTTTAATTGAAATCTTGAATTCTACAATATTTACTGAAATATTATATTGAACTAAAAAAAAAAAATCCTCGGAAATGGGCTTCAAAGGCTTTTTAAATATTTCATTCATTCAAATATTTTCAATTACCACGAAATTGTTTTCCCACACATCGTAAAAGCCTCAAGGAGCTGTTGTCAATATTCTAAAATGTTCTACACATATATAAAGCTTTCATACTTATCCATGTAAAACTTTAGAAACAATCCGGAATAAACTTGAGTGAGCTTACGCAGAAGCTAAGAAATTCTACTATTTTGGTTTTAAGGCGTAGTAATCATTTCTTTGAACCCTCCGCATAAGCTAGCAACTCCATCTTATGTATATTTATTCTAAAGTAGAAAACAATCCAACCCGGACAAACGATGTGACAAATTTTCTTTTAACAGCTATCAACCTTTGTACAACTAATTAATTTTACATCAAATAAATTGTTTTTATAAATTATGGGTGTGTGGTTATTATTCTATATCACCCATTTTCATTCTCTTTCAGTTTGTTGTATACAAAATTCTAATTGTAAGAGAAATTTGACAATAGTGGGAGTGGTGGGAGTTTAATCGATATCTGCAATTTTAATAGAGAACTGCGGATTTGTATAAAATTTTATTTCAACCTCAACTTTGTAGTCACGAATGTCTCGCACGAACATGCGGTATGACCGCAGTTCAGGTTTAATAGTGATCCAGAAAATATGCAAAAGTTATGCGATATTTTCTCTATTATGTATTAGCAAACGGATTGGTAAACTTTAGAACACGCTTGACTATAATATAATGAGACCAATAAAATATATTGTATTTTCGTTAAACTATAATTAGACTATAATTGGTCTGTCTCGAAATGTCACTAAAGAAATAGTAGAGTAACAGTAGTTTAGTTTTTAACATAGACACGAACCTTAAGTGTCACGAAAACAACCGTTTTTATAGTCTTATTGATTGCTTCCATTAGTCTTTTATCGATACCGAAGAGGATATCCGCATTTATCGAAAAACGATTATATGAAAACGATTATATTAGACGTTTGAATAAAGAAATTTTAATTTCTCTTATTCTTCCAATATACATAACTTCGGCCGTACGTTTTACAAAGAAGCCTATTTGGTTCCATGTGTTTAAATAGTACACCTTCCACCTTCTTATCTTTTATTTAAAAGAAAAAACCTAACTACCAGATTATGTTATTCAACAATATCTGTTAATCAATGCTTTTTATTTCTATTATTTTTTCATTTCTATTATAAAACGCAACAACAGTTATAGCGGTGTATGACACTTCCTGATATTCATTTGAAAACCAGTAAAAACGTCATTGTGAATGTGGCTAACATCAAATCTAGTATACTCTCCAAACTTTTACCTTTTTACATTTGGGTGTGGGATGAATCCATGTACCGTCTTTTTGGTGTCTCTTTCTGGGTTTTACAAACGCAATGAAAAATTTTGTAGACCCCCACCTTATGTAGAGAGCATAAAAATGTATTTATTCAACAATTGTGTAATTCATTTACTTATTCACACGGTTACAAGTTAGCCGGTGATACTTTTCATTTCCCACATACTTCAGCGGCTTATAATAATGATGGTCTCGGGGACTTCAGGCATATTCGTCATCAAATTTGTTTAAAAAACTTTTTCACCATTAGTCCCTAATAGATGACTTTTGTGAAAAGTAGATTTTCGCGAGTTTCAAAATATACCACAAACAAAAACATGTCATATCGTTTATATATCTAAACCATTTTATTAAAGTATTTTATAAAGCCATTCAATGCTATTTTTCGACACATAATTGCAAACTTCTACAATTTGGATATAATGAATTGTTCTTAATTTCTCTTTGTGTATGAATGTGTCAAAATATTAATTTGCGTAAAAATCATCATATGATATATTGTCAAATACGGGAGTTATCACATTTTGTAATATTTCACTAATACCTCTGCCAATGTGGAGCTTCAGTTCTTCCCAAACGTCTGTCCAATTTTCATTTATAGTCTTATTCATTGCTTCTGTTAATTCTTTATCACCATCGAATAGATTATCCATGTTAATGGAGAAGCTAAATTGAAGATACGAAAAAAGAAGAATTTTACAACAATCAGAACATTTTTCTGGTGTACTTTAGTGAATAATGCATAACTAACCCTTTCGGCTGTAGTGACATGTCACATTTGTTAACTTTCAAGTAATTTTTCCCACCTCGAGATTCCAGCGTAACTTTTATATTGGATGTGACTTCACAATTATTTAATAGGAGTTCAATGTTGCCTTTACCCCGAATGGGTAGTAATAATACTTTGCCCTCAACACTATAACGTCCATTGAGTTTAAATTGTGGCACAGAGAACTTGAGCACAATGTCTTTTGGGTCTGCATCGAATCCTTTAACGCTATGTACCTTCATTTTTTCCGTGCCCATTAAAATGGCATCACTAATATCCAAAAGTAATTGGACGGGCTGACCTTCAGAAGCCTGAGCCACTTTTAAATTTGAAACAACTAGTTTTGATAAATCAGTTAAGCCGAATTCGGCATTTCCATGAGGATAACTCTGCAGTACTTCGTTAAATTTATCAGCTATACAAGTGTTATCAGAAACTTTACATTTCTGTATATCTGCCGCTGTAAATGTTAAATTAGACGTTTGAATATAGAGCATTAGACGTTTTACGGCTGCATCCGGCAGAGAACACCAGGATGCAAACGATATGTATGCAGTTAATTTCTTTTTTCAAAAATATATGCAGCGATTTTCTTGTGGAGAAAACAGCCCTACAAAACTGAGCCACTATCATACTTAGTCTACATATAGTTAAATTATGCTAAAAATGAGCAGGATGAGGTATTAGCACCGCGCCCACTTTGGCGAAATTTAACATATACATATTTTAACATTCGTTGAAAGATGGCCCTATTATGAACAGCTACATTAGGTTAGCTAGAATATGTTTCGGAGTCCACTTTAACTCTACATTTCGTATAACAGACACAACACAATTTGCGCACAACCGTTTTCGGTGCGAACTTCACCAATATATTGTAACCAAGTAAAAACATAATTCGCACCCTGTGCTTCCTAACTATTATATATACCAGTCACTCTCATATTTGTGTAGACGCAGAAGTTGTTTTAGACTTGACCTAAGGTAAATTTTCCTTTTTTTGCATTAGACTTGTGTTTGTTTGTAAATTATTTAATCATTACTTACGCAGAGATCCTAATACAAATACACTATAAATTTCACAAAGGATTAGAGGCAAAAAACATTTAATTTTTCCCCTGAACATTTTTTTAATATCTTAGAAGATTATATCTCTACACTTCAGTTAATGTCTGAGCTTTGGTTTAAGTAATGATCTAGAAGTTAAATTAAGAATCGCTTTTATACGGTTGCTGCTAGTTATCACATTTTATATAAACGGGTTAATAATAAAGTCGTTAATGTTCTATTAAATGGCAATTAAAAAGAAAATACTTAGGAATTACGAATCACAAGAGTATGCATTCAAGAGTAAATAACTTGCAGCGTAAAAAGTGTAAAGTTGTATTATTTTATTTCAATTATAATCTTTATTTAAAAGCAGGAAACAAGTAATAATCTCTTATTTATTACATCAAATCTTTTAAGTTACAAGCATGTGTTATTCATTATTATTGCCGTAATAAGCGAATTCGGAACCAAGGGCAGTTTTTTGTCTGCTATTCGAGCCTGCTCCCATATTTAGCGCATTGGTGGATAGACTAATTATTAAAAATGAAAAATTCAAATAACTATTAGTACATAAATCGATATTGTATCTGATACATCTCATATTATTATTAAAGTAAAAATACTTTAGAGAATATGTTTTTTTAATTTTGCAATCCAAACTGCATCATCTAAGCTTTGCAATTGAAAAAAGAATATTAGTTACAAGAACAATTATATCCACATATTAATTTGCGTAAAAATCATCATATGACAAACTGTCGAATATAGGAGTTATCACATTTTGTAATACATCCCCAAGACTTTTACGAATATAGGGCTTCAGTTCTTCCCAAACGTCAGCCCAATTTTCATTTATAGTCTTATTCATTGCTTCCGTTAATTCTTTATCACCATCGAAAAGATTATCCATGTTAATGGAGAAGCTAAATTGAAGATAGGATAAAACAAGAATTTCACAGTACTTTCTTCTATTGTAAATGCATAACTAACCCTTTCGGCTGTAATGATACATCGCACTTGATAACTTTCAAGTAATTTTTCCCACCACGAGGTTCCAGTTTAACATTTACACGTACTGTGACTTCACAATTATTTAATAAAACTTCAATGTTGCCTCTACCCCGAATGGGTAGTAATAATACTTTGCCTTCAACACTGTAACGACCATTGATTTTAAGTTGCGGTATGGCAACCTTCGCTGTAAACTCTTTTGGATCTGCATTGAAGCCCTTAACAGTTTTTATTTTCATTTTTTCCATTCCCATTGCAATGGCATCATTAATATCTAAGAGTAATTGGACAGGTTGACCTTCAGAAGCCTCAGCTACTTTTACATTTGGAACAACTAGTTTCGTTAAATCAGGCAAACCGAATTCAGCATTTCCATGAGGATAACGCTGCAGTACTTCGTTAAATTTATCAGCTATACAAGTGTTATCAGAAACTTTACATTTCTGCACCTCTGCCGCTACAAATGCATAAATCAATAATTAAATTAAATGTTGAGATGAGGATTTTGTGATCCTTACATGTGCTTTAAATTTTAAACAGTTTTAATCAAATATTTGTAAATTCATTAGTACTTACGCAGAGATCCTGCAAATACTCCATAAATTTCACACAGGACTAGAAGCACAAAATATTTCATTTTTGACGTGAACATATTTTTAATATCCTATAAAAAATGAGATGATTATATCTTTGCACTCCAGTTAGTGTCTAAGCTGTACTTTAAGTATTGATCTAAAAAGTAAAATCAAAATTTGCTTATATACCGTGTGATTTGAAATAGTTGCCCGCAATATAATTATAAATTTATATAAATGATGGTTAATTGGAACAAGTTAGTTTTATATTAAATGAAAAAAATTGTAATGACTACCCTCCTAACCGAATTAAAAGTACCCTAATCTAATATAAGTACCTTGTGGAAAAAACCTTTTTCGCTTAGTTAAGGTGATTTTTCTCTAACGTAATTCATCCATTAATCGCAGTTAAATAAAACGAAGTGAGATTGAAGAGTGCAAAATTTCGTCCTGTTACATTTAATGATTTAACAATTTTTAAAAAATGTTCACAGAGATATTTCTCACCCAGGAGACGAACTTGGGCTATACAAAAATTTTAGTATAAAAAAATGTTGTAGAGTTTCACGGGAAGGTGACCCATTTGTGAGGTGAGGTGAAGTTCGACATGAACATATACTTAGTTGAACTGCAAGGACGCTGAGAACGAAACACACAACTAGAAGATATAAATTTCTTTTTTTATTACAATAATAATAATTTTCTAGAATGACGTAATAATTAAAAGAAGTAAATACAGAATAATATAGACAAAGGACATAAATTACAATATAACTGAGTGCTTAATTCCAATGAGTGCGTCCACGCGCATATTCTAGTCCATTATCCATCCATTATACATAGATATTGAAGCTTAAACCAATTACACAAAGTATCAAGCTTTGAATGGATTTAATCTTGTCCGTCTGTCCATATGCAGGCATGTATGCTCCAGTTTATTCGCAAAAATATTGATTCCAAAACATGCAATAAACAAAATCGATCAAGGGCAGGCACAAAGCCCCCATACAAAAGCATATTTCGTATTATTCGTAAACTACAAAGAATAGGTACCGAGAACTGGCTCAAATGTTCTCTTCAGGCAGTTTTATTATTATTTTTATAAATATTTATTCAAAAGAGTGGGGAAGAGCTTAAGGGGGAATTTTTTCAGTTTTGATGCTTTGAAGGTAGACGTAAAGCTAAACTTGTGAATTTCACGTAAACATTGCATAAAGACCACGCCTATAATTTAATTTATTTTAACGTGTCGAGGTGCTGGTTATACAAAGTTTGGCTTAATTCTAATCTACAACATTGTTTACTTGTTTATAAATATTTGAACAGTTTAGAATAATTAAAAAAATTTATTAACCGGTTTTAAATTGTGGTAATAAATCATTTGATATTGTAATGCACTTGTAAAAAAGTATTAGCTAGATCTTATATATACAGTAACAGGCAAAAATCCCTTCTATTAAAGTTTCCAATTGGAAAATTTAAAACACTGGTAAACTGGATGACATATACACACACACATACGGTGAGACATAACGATAAAGATTTATGAATTAACGCTGATTAAGGGGCCTCTAGGTGTTACAAACGGAACAACAAACTTAGTTTACATCCATCTTATGTCAAAATGCAAAAAATAAAAAAGTTAAAATTTGAATTAAAATGAAATTCTGTTAGAGACGTGTTAAGACTTTTGCCTCTGACACTTAGTATAAATATTTACACTTAATATATACACATATGCCGCTAATGTTTGGCACGTATAAATATATTGACCCATAGCTGTGATAATTGTTGATATCATTATGATGACAAGTTAGTCAGTTCAGTGAACTAAAAAATATGTATAGGAGACCGCAGCTCACAATCACATAGAAAGGCGGCGTTTTTCATATGGTTTTTCTTGAATGAAGAAGTAATCAATCATTTTTGGACATGTCAGTTTTCCCAACTTTTTTTTCACTTTTAATTAATTGGCAGATCTTTTAGGTAAAACTATATTAAGCGTAGGCCAAACTCTTAGTTTTTCAAGTCTCATTACCCAATACACATCCGTACACACGTGTGTCTGTGTATATCTTCAGTGATTTGGAGTAACGCCGATGTACAACAGTGCTTAAGGTGAAACCTGACTGGTGTGTATCTATTTGTTTTTGTAGTTTTTTACACAAGTGTTACTGTTATTGTTTTTTCTGTGCTTATAAACAATGCAAAGGGAATATCATCGATTACACATACAACAAGTGAATGTTTGTTATTATGGCGCACGCGACTTACGCGCATGTGTTACTGTTGTTGTTTTTTAAAGTAAATACCATAAAGTATTAAACAATTCTTTAAAAAATAAGTAAAACCAGTAAAAACAAGCCCCATTTGATAACACAAGTCAGAGTAACAAAGGTTCCTAATTTCTACATCATTTTTATGAGTTTATTGTTAATGAAATAATTTGTTGTTGTTTGTTAAAACAAATTGATCTTTTTCTCAAATGAAAAAGTGATAAAACCATTTGTAAGCATCCGTAACTCAAAAAGTTGTATTTATGCATAAAAAACTGAAATGACATTTAGATCCAGTCTCACAAATATAACTACAATCACTTCTAAAATCTTAGCCATTAAAACAGCTGCTGCCCTGTGTGAGTATTATAATTTGATTTGAAAAACAAACAAAAAACGAATAGACTTAAAATTAGTTTTTTCAGTGCGCTTTATTAAAATTTATAAATATGTATATACAGATATTTTTGAGATTTTTTTTATATCATCCATATAAGGTTTGCAAGACCCAGAAGTAGGTAGGTTAGAGACCCCACCGAGTTTATATATATATTATTATTCATTAATACTAAAATCCGTCCGTCCGTGTATGTGATTATGTTATCGCAGTCGTATATTTTCAGATATTGATATGAACTTATGTATATTTTCTTCATGAAGGTTGCTATTTAAAAATGGAAAAAATTCAGTCAAGTCCCAAAGCTCTTTATTGACAAAAAAAACATACTTCACACAGAATAAAACTTTCAAGTTGTTTAGTAATACATATATATACATACTATTATGAATTCGTAATCAGGTACCCGCCACGTCCACAGTTGACGCATAAATATGGGGAGTATTGAAAATTTGGCCTAAACCAAATTTATTTCTTATATTTTTCTACAGTAGTCGTATTAACATCATTTATATACATTTTCTAAAATTCATATGGAAACATTTTGGGAATAAATCAACTTTCACAGCCAAGAATACAAGTGTATGGGATTGCATAAAAATGTTAAACGATTGCTTAAGTGTACTTAATAAAGATAAATGGATGAATGATGTGCATGTAGAATGGTACAAAGGGTGTTGAGCTTAATTTTAGCACAAACATAAGGGTAAGTATGTGGGAGTACAATGTTTAATGATTATTTATACTTTATGTTGCTTAATATTGTATTGTCTAATTATTTATTAAAAATGTACCATAAAAATTCTTGATATGCAGAATCGAAAACATTTGCTACCTATGAGGATCGTTGGGTGATATGTGAATTATAACACTGGTATCATCACTATCCTCCAAATCCGATTCTACATTGCACAGTAATGGCTACGCATCTTCACCACCATTTACATCGGTATCCACATCGGAGGGGCTGGATATTCTGTAAAGCAAAACATATATATATTCATGTATGTCAGCAATATATTATGGAATTATATACTAGGATTTTACATATATCAGGGAAGCATTTTATAGACGTATTTAAAGTAAGGCCATGTTACGATGTAGTGCGTTGAAGCATATTCTTCTATATGGAGGCGTTTAAAAAATAAAAGCTAAAACATTGAAAGTGGGAAGCAATAATAGTAGTAACGCTTTATAAATTAATCGCTTAGTTTAAAAATGGTTAAAATAAAACTGAAAAAACCACAAATTATGTTTATGGAAAATAGATTCACGTCACTTTCAAAATTAACAGCTCATTTGTTGCTGTGGTGCTCAATCTCGAAAAATAACAAAACAATTTACAATGCACAGCTCTAAACGAACTCTAAAGACATAATAAACCCATATTCATTTCTAAGACTAGGCAACCATAAAAAAGCAATGGGTTAATAGATAAAAACGTGTCATAACCTTAAAACTTCTTTAGACAGTGTGTTGTCTTCACATGGTATGTACAGCTATTCCCCGAAATACACGGAAGATGGATTGCTGAAACAACCGTGTAAATAAAAATGAAAATCATGCTTATCCAAAATATGCCAAATTGTGCTTAATTCAGTTATTTACTTTTTTCAACGTAAAATAAAATTAAATATATCTTAAAAAGTATAAGTGTAACAGTGTATTTATAAAATGACAAACATGTACATCTGTGCGTAATTCATTAATTCATTCTTTATTTTAAAAATCGTGTAAATCGATGTTGTATAAGATATATGAATAGAAACCAATCGCGTGTTTCTTTTGTTATAATTCACTTAAGATTTAAATATTTAATCAAAATTTCATTAAAGCCAACAACAACAACAACAATTTTACAAACTGTTGCTTGCAGAAGGAAGTTTTATTTAAGGTTTCTTTGAAAAAAAAAAAAAATTCATTTCCAAAATTAAAACTATTTGCCAGCTTTTAGCAGCTCATCCAATCGTTAGGTCAATCGTTTTATTTACGATACTTTTTTAAAACACTTTTAACTCTATTACGACTTACTCGACCACTTTCCAGAAGCGCTTTACTGCGTTATGTCCGTTGCGAAACTCATACTCATAGTAGCCAAGAACTAAGTGAACAAGAGTTCATTTAATTTATTTTATTGGTTCGAAAGTTTTAAATGATTTTCGAAAAATGTCTGTAAATCATCTATCACATGCTAATCCAGCTGCTCAAAGTGTCGCAAATGCATCACTTTACAAGCCAATAAGTGATTAGCTGAAGACACGCTTTCAAGATCAAGATCCGCAGAGCGTAAACTTGCGGGCCAGAAGCCTGTGTTAAAATGGATGTTCAATTCTATACATCTACTTATAGGAGCTCTTCCCTTCATGAATAATCTATATTAACCCTTTTTTAACGTTTAATTTTAGTTTGTTAGCTTAAAAGACAACAAATCTTGCCGCCATTGCATCCTTTAAATATATGTGTTAATATATAATCATGTTTAACGCATTAATGATCGAACTTAATAAAATTAAATGCAAAAAAACAGCAGCCACAACAATAAAAAAAAAACCATATATAAACATTTTATTTAATTAACTTTAATTCATACATAAAACTTAAAACAATTATTAATATATGTACACATATAATTGAAGCATTTTGTCCACCTTACGTTATATTTTATAAATCGGCAATTATTACTGATGCATAAAACAAATGAGTATACATACAACCAACCAATTAATTATTGCGATAGGAAACTGAAAATATGGTATTATCGTATAAAGGCAACTCACTAAATGCAACCAACAAAGGATAACAATATAGAATTATTTCAATTTGATTCGTACAGCACGTAGCATTAGTGGTAATGATTAGAGCATTAGTTGTAGACATACGAATCACGTTCATCAGATGCACATTAGCCATGTAGTAGCAGCACAATCAATCAATTCCAGGCAAACGAGTATAAAGTAGTTTTTTGTTTTTATAAATTAACACGCAACATATTTTTTAATGAAAATATTAGTTTGGGTTTTAATTAAAAAACAAAATAAAAAAATTAAACTTTAATTAATTTCAACTATAAAATGATTATTAGGATTTTATAAATTTGAACCGCTACCCTCTCAAAATCAATATGTTATGCTTTGTACTAAACTAAACTAATTTCATTTTAGCAATTCAAACATTTGTTAATCTAATCTACAATACAAAATGGATCAAAGATATGATCTAATAGGGAATTAGATTAAACTTCATTAATAATGTTAAAAAGAAAGAATTATCACCATAAGAGAAAAACATGTCCATAGCATAGGTGGAAATACAAATACATTGTAAAGTGGTATGAATTGATTTTCGTACGAAAGCAAAGTAGGTTAAAGAGACCCGGCCGTTATTATTGAACGCCAAACCAAGTATTATTTTATTATGTGTATAAACATTATCAACCCAGAGAAGCGATACTGGTAGAGCTGGTACTATGAAAAAAGAAAAAGCAACAAAAAAAGTGAACAACAAAATTAAAAAGCGGCAAATTTTGTACACCCTCCACCCCATGACTGACTAGTACTCAGATACCCTTAGCTCCACTCTTCAACACGCCCACACAAAAAGTAAATTTTGATAAGCATCTACCGTAAAGAAACGAACCTTTGGATTTCACTTGGATGGAATATTTTTTAACTTGAGGAAATTTCATAAATTAAAAGGAATATTTATGAAAAAAGAAAGAGACAATCGTCTACCTTTATTAATGCAAAATATCCGTCTTCCATTATCAATTATCGTAGCGTGATTATAATGACTAAGATTTTCATGCATTAACTTTAAACTGTATTTTTAATATTTCATTTTCATTTATTTTTACTGTTCTTTTCAAATCAATCACTGGATGGAGAGTATAGAAATACAAAAAAATAATATTTATAAGAGTATATTAGTACATAAGGACAATAAATATGCTTCCACTAGATGCCTCCAAAGTTCAACATAAACATTTATAATGTGATGGAGATGATATTATTTTATATATATATGTATGATAATAAGATTATTTAAAGCAAAACTTACCCCGCATAAGTGGAATTGCTATTTTTTAAACTAAATGTGTTTTGACTGGGCAGTATAAAGCTTTGAACCCACTACAAAGAAACAATAGGAAATATGACATTAATCAGTCAGAGTTCAGTAATGAATTAACATATAGTCCTCTATTATGCAATCGCTCGTATATGTTTTTGCATCCTACTACACTTCTGCTATATTATAGAGATTCATTAATTTTATGCAAATGTTTGCCAAGTGACAAATCCCTTTAATTAAACCGAATGGCTCATGATCTGAACCTATTTAATCATCTTCCTATACGTCTGTCTATTCTTTCTCAACTCTGTCAAATGCACTTTAAAATTTGAAGAAGAATTAATTACTGACCCAACTCAACTTATTAAAGCATATACTTTAGGACTGGAAAAAGAGTTTCACTTGTTTGTTTTTAAATTTTATAAATAATTTGTAAAAACTTTAAAAATTTTCTTCTTTTTTAGTTTTTGTTGAGGCTAGTAACCATAAGTTAAATTTTAAATCCATTATCAACCAAAAGAATATTACTTACACCCGGACAGACAGACAGGAACTTATACAATGTCTGAATAATAGTGTAAAATAAAATCAATTCCTTAAACATAAATAAAACAAGTGAAAATGTTATAGTCGCCCAATCGTACGGGGGGTACTGTACCACTTAGCTCCACATAATAGTAGTGTGTAGTAAAGGAAGTAGTACCATATAAGTCTCTTCGTGAAATATCATTATATGGGAAGGGGTTCTAAAAATGGTCCGATAGGGTGCAAATTTGGCAATTAAATATTCTTTACTAAATTTTATCAAAAATATAGAGAATTTTTTTTTTGCCATATAAAGATTCCCATTACAATAGGCCGTTATATGGGGAAGAGTTCTAAAAATGATCCGATTCGGTCCATTTTCAATAGGGTTTCTTTCTCAGTCAGAATACGTCCTTGCACCACATTCGAATCGATTTAGATTTTATATTTGAATCGGTATATTTGATGGTGGTGGGTGGTACGGCATTTACCGTTTAAAAGGTACAAACTTCCACACAAACTTTATATGCCCTCTCTTCACATGTGCTGTAAGATATAATGAACACAATAATTTAAAAAGTGTTCTTCATCTTATTGAAGAGAGCGTTGTTCGCTAACATTTAAGAAAAACATCATTTTTGGTTATTTACCCCCCTTACGCAACTTATTATATAATTTATACTCACCCTATTATTGGCAACGATGCCACTTCCCATACAAGCAATCATATGTATTATCAGGTATAAATTAAATAATAAATACAGTATGGAGAATATACCTAGAAGAGAACATTAGAAATATTACAACAATAAATAAAATTTATAAACCATTAATATACTTACAAACCACTGCTAGGACAAGTCCTTCGATTTCTAAAGCTTCAACTTGATTAATAACAAAATATAAATTAACTGCTATCACAACAAAGGTTAATACTATAGAAACAAATTTGTTGCCCCTAGAAAGAGGAAATAATTTAGAATGAATATTTTGAAATGTTCACAACCATAAACAAAATTTTCATATTAACATACACTAGCAGTCACTTTACACCTACATATATACAAATCCTTTGAATACGTTTTTCGCTATAACATGCCCGCTTTATATACATATACAACTATTATTATTAGTTAAAACAATTTTAAAAAATTCTTCATGTAACCCAAAATTAGTTCGTTTTTTTAGAAATAACAGATCTTTAAATTGCTTTCAAGCGCAAGTCATTTAGCTTCATGACTTCAAAAAATTTTTTTGCAACCTATGCAAGTGACCGCTACTGTACTTAATCATAGTGCATTGTATCTCTAGTGCTTACAAGCCATTCACAAATTCGCCCATTATGGCTGGACAGGACGTGAAAGCGATTGTAGGTATAGCAGCAAATGGTAACTGCAAAGACATAACAGCATTTAGTATATCATTCATACTGGTTAAATCGTCCAGTTTGCTGAAGAAAGCCAACAAGAAGGTGGGCACAATGGCCACTGTACGAGTGAATAAAACGCGACGCCAACGGGGCCATTGTAAGTTTAGAAAACCCTCCATCGAGAATTGACCGGCATAAGTACCAGTCATGGTGGAACTTTGGCCAGCAGCTAAAATACCTACACCCCAGATATACATTGCGGCCGCTCCGAAAGTGCACCCCAAAAATAAACCACCTTTATACAAATCTGCATCAATCAGAGCAGTGCCATTCCGGTCATCTTTAAATGAGTTTTTCGCATCTTCGTACATCGATTTGTTGTGGCAGACTTCCAGCTATGAAAATTACACGATTTTTATATCGCATATTTGCATAATTGCTCATTATTCGAATACTTACCACTTCATTATTGGTCTGTCCGTACATGCCATGAGCAAATACCGCCACGACAAATAAATTTATAACAAATGACACAAATAAAGCTACAGCAGCCTCAATGAAAAAATAATAATTCGCCTCACGTACTTTAGCAGGTTGACGGCGATCTATATCACGTGACTGTAAGTGGAATTTGATTTAGTTTTTACTGACATTAGGGTTATTTTAAGAAATGTACTTTACCTTCACCAAAGCTGAGTGTAAATATAAATTATGCGGCATTATTACAGCACCCACAACACCAACCGCTTGCAATAAAACGCGAGAATTACAATCCTTGCACCATGGTATAAACATACCTTGTAATACTTCCAATTGATCGGGTGCGGAAACAATATACTGCAAAGAAGTGGACCCAAAATTAAAAGGCGTATAATATTTTTTATGGCAGATATATAGACATTTGTTGATTGTAGGCGTGGCTCTTAACCGATTTTGCCCATTTTAAATAGCGATCTACGTGCAAAAACTAAAAGTGCCTCAAGCTCAATATCACAAAATATACACGCACGCGAGAATGCCAACAACAGTTTTTAATGCTGATCAAGTATATATGTATATACTTTGTAGGGTCTCCTACAAAGTGACTTTCTGGGTGTTGCAAAGGAAGAACAAACTTATTATTGAGGTAGAGGGTATAAAAATAGTTGGATTGTGTCCAAATTTAACCCAGTTAATTAGTGTGTTGCATAAACTTTTCTTAAAAATAAATGAAGAATTGTCAATTCGCGTCTCAAAAGCATTTATGTATAGAGTAGAACCTTCACTATGATGTGCTAGTGCCAGTAGTAATATCCTTCAACGATTAATTGGTGACTACACAAACATCCCAGTAACTTTGCCGAATTTTCAACTATATTTAATCTAAACTTATTGATTTTCCCGATTTCTATAGAAGTCAAATATGTACAAGAATAATCTAAATAGAATGAACTAATACCAAAAGTAAACAATATCCAAACACCTGTTCTAATAAACATTACGTTTTTTATGGGAAAACAATACCTGTGCGTAGCATACACAAACGGATACAATAAACACTTGTTCAATTAACAAATATTGTAATAAATCTGGGGAAGGTTCTAACTGCAATAAAATTGACAACTGCCGATCTTTGTTGTCTAACAGTCCTCACATATACGTTAATTATTTTCAAACAATACCTCATAACCAAACGTCACAGCCATAACAGTGATTAAAATGCCAAATAAAAGCTCCAACTTGCGTAGACCATATTTATCCAAAAAGAGGAAAGTAAATGTATCCACAATTGTAATTAAGGTGCCCAACCATAAAGGTACACTGGAACGGGAAAAATAAAGAATCATTTCATTACATAATTATACAATATATATATTTGTATTACTTACAATTTATTTGAGAGCAAGTATATGGCTATGGCAGTACCAATAACCTCTTGCATATCAGAACCAATAATAGCAATTTCAATCATTATCCATAATATAATACGCGGCACTTTTCGATACTGACGATAACACATTTCAGCCAAATGCAGACCAGTAACTACACCTAATCTATAAAAATATATTAAAATATAAAAAGGAAATATAAAATAAAATTATAAACGTATATTAACTCCCCAAAGAATTAAGAAGATTAATAGAGGAACTAATCGACTATAATCAATCATCAGGAAGTTTTTTTTATAACTTTGTTATTCTGTTCGAGACCCCATAAAGTAAATTCTTAATCAGCATCACATGTATGCCCATGCGTCCGAGTGTCCGTCTATTGCTGGCATTTGCACTGTCGTCAATTATGAGAAATTGGTTTGAAAATTTGTACAGACACACAGATCGCTATTTACAATTATATTTATCACAAAAATTGAGCCATGAAGTTGACATTTGGTGCGCACGTCGATAACGGATAACATATACGCCCACTACTCAGCATAAAACTCGACTTGCAAGCTGATATGTATTGCATACGCTACTAGAGGACGTAATCATATATCTGCCACATACATGTGGAGGGTATGTAAGATTTGGTCGAAGCCAAATTTTACTTGTTTTCACTATACACACAACCAATGATTATTGTTAACATTTTATTATTGTATATTTACCGGGCGGCTAAACGTTGCATTAACAAGCCTAATATGGTGGCCCATAGTAGAACCCATAAAATTTTATATTTCGCTAAGGCACCACTTTGTAAGTCGGATTCTATATTACCCGGATCCAGATATGCTATTGACATAAGAAATCCTGGTCCCGTAAATGCCCATAATTTGCGCCAACTAAATCCTATCTAGAAAAGTGAAAATGTAATTTATTTCATATGTAGCGAACAATAATATCCATTTATATTGCTTACTGTATTTGTTTCTGGTATGGGAACTTTTTGATCACTAAAATACGCTTGTTTGGAGCTGGGCTTCAAATGTGTTTGCTCGTCAGCTGGCCTGTGCTGCTGCATATTGCTGGAGCTGGCACCCAAGGAACCATTAGATCTCGATGTATCACTATTGTTGTAAGCAAAGTTTGTAGACATTTTGTTTTTGTATCTGAAAAAATATATTGAAAAAAGAGGGAAAATATAAATAGTCCAGCCTGATGTGATTCAATACTCTACAGAGGAAAGTGTTCAATACTGCTTTCAAAGATTTAAGTATCATTTCAAATGTATATCACGCTTAAGTACTACACACTTCAACTGCTATGCTTGACGAGTAAAATGGAATATACTAAGCCTCGTCATTCTAAATCCAATGTGGAATATGAACGGATTCAAAATTCCATTACAATATATTTTGGTAAAGGTATGAAATGGGCGGGGAGGCCTGACGAGTAGTATGTCCGTATATTTATTATCTGATTGACATCAAAATAAAGCAACAAGTAAAAATGTATACTTTGTTTAAATTTTTTGACTGGCAATAATGCTTATAAATTGTGGATGGGGTCTTGAAACTATTACAGACACCATGCATATATTTCAAAGAATATATTCTGCAATTTTAAACATAAACAATTCATTACTACGTATTGGACCCTTTGCATAAAATGGAGGCATATTAAATTTGTTGTTCCATTTGCAACCCCCAAAAGGAGCCAACTTACAAAGTATATATATGTATGTACATGCTTGATCACTATAGAAATCTGAATCGCGTGGTAGTGTCTTTTACAACAGTCCAAATACTTAAATAGATTGTAATCGATCAGTAATGTTGATAATTGACGTCGTTGAGGTAAAATACATTTCTTAGGGGTTTTCAAGAGAACGCACCTGTGTATAGGCCCGGCCAACCGGTGGGATATCCAAGATTTTTCCTAAGCCAAATATACTTTTACTTTTTATACATATTCTAGCTCAATATCTTAATTTTTGCAACGGTGATAGGGTCAACCACAGACAGACATAAATAGATATTGACTCAGACTTTGAATATATATCCTCTGACTTCTTCTGAGGGAGGTATTATAAACGGACTGATGAACGTAGTAAACCTCTACTATAACGGAAAGTTATAAAAATACATTCGAATGAAATATTATATGCCATACATACATAAATTCATGCCCATATATTTACACACATACAACACTTATACAAGATTTGAACGCTTTTGGTTAATGTTTAAATGTCAACTTTGAACAAGGTTAGAAATATGTGTATTCATGCAAAAATGGATTAACTTGATAGCTCAAGTTGGTCTTTATTTTCATTATTCACAATTCATTGTTCAAATTGTACGATTATAAATAAACTAATAAAATTAACTACAGATATAAAAGCAAACTTTTAGAGATTCATTGCTTAAAAAAAAGTTATCAATGTTTTGTCCTCTTTTTTATATAATTGTTACAAATAGTTTTTTTTCACTTGTTGTCTATTCTAAAGTATCACATTGCCCGGCCTGGTATGCAAGCACACGTACAAGCGTTTTTGACTTTGGCCTGATTATTTCATTTATGTACGTATAAATGTAGGACGTCCGATGATTATGGTATAATGGATTTATAAGCAACGTGGCATATGTGACCGATCGATTCAAAATCACTTAAAAAATCGATTTAACCATGTCCGTCTGATTGTTGCTTGTGCTTATAAATTTGTGCGCAGATCGGCCCCTTTTTTAAAACCGCTTCCCATATAATGATATTTCATGAAAGTCACTTATGTGACAATAGCACGCGTTTACTGATACAACTAAACTAGTTATAACATAACATGTGAAACTATGCAACGTAGGGTAATAAATGGTCGCGCATAACCGACAATAACATTTTTACTTGTATTTTTTTTTTTTAATATTATATTTATTAGTAGTAATTATTTTATAACTTTTCTTGTTATTAATAAAATTAATTTTATACTCAACATATATATGGGGGAGTATTGAAATTGGGCAAAATTGATCAAGCGCCAAATACGCATTTAATAAAAACTGAAAAAGGAGAAATATTTTGAGTAAATTCTCCGCATCACCTATAAAGAACAGTACATATATATGCGTACGGCAGTTTTTGTGCATCGACGGTAGGTGTTCAAGATTTGGCCTCAGCCAAATATAGTTACACGTATATTTTTAATATTCATCACTAAAATTATTTTTAATTATTATTTTAATTTTAATTATTATTTTATTATTATTGTATTGAAGTTAAATATTTCACACACATACTTGAATCGGTTGTGTTCAGTGAGGTGGGATTCGCAACTATGAGCTAAGTACGCCTCAGCATTCAATGTTTCGCTCAAATTGTCATAAATTATATGAAACAAACAATTTTCTACAAAAACAATTGTAAAAATTTTACTCATGACTAGTGGGAATTCTGTATTACTGCAATAAAACTGATGCAATTTTAAGAGGAATAAAAATTACATTTAAAGTTTTGCTGAAAAAAACCGCACTTGGGGAAAACCCCTTTAAACTGACAAGCGTTAAATAAAACAAAATTTCCAAATAAATAAAAAATTTTATATAAAAACACACACACACATGTGTATAAATGCATGTGTACGCAGTCGTATGCTTATCATTAATCATGGGATATGTATTTCAGCGAGTGCTGCATGGCGTTGACGCATACATATTGTAATGGCTTTTATTTCTTATTCCGCAATTGCAGAAATTTTCTTTTTCTTTGACATTAAAGCAGAGAATATATATATTGAAGCCACCTCATTAATGCATTAAGCCTACGACTACATTCATTATATCATTCACCAGTGGACATCGCAGTGGCTACACCATAAAGACATATTCGTACGTATAATATGAAATGCATGCAAATGTAAAATGAAAAAAAAAAAAATTATATAGAGAATGAAAATTCGGAATTCTTAAGAGCTTTTAACAAAAGTTGCTTATTCGGCATGATAATTCAATATATAAACGATCACTTCAGCATTTTAAAATCTTTCTCCATTTAAGAGTTTATTTAAAAAAAAATATATGTATGCAAAAGGTAAAAAATAAATTTGGCGGGGGGCAATTCCTAAATACCCTCCTCATCTAAATACAAACTGTGGACGTGACAGGTACATGATAGCACGCTCTAATAGTGTATTTATTTCATATCAACTTAAGCGGAATAAAGTTTTTTCATAATTATGAGCGTATCTGTTATTTCGAAATATGGGCTAATTGTGATTATGGACTTCAAATTTCAAAGACGAGAGATGGAGGGTATAGAGATCGTAATTATTAAGGTATCTTAACATAAGTTTGTAGTGTTAATTTTTTTTTGTCTTGGACTTGAGCGTTCTAAATTTCAATTGGAGCGAACACATTTTGGAATCTCTGTCCATATGAGAATTTCTTCCCAAATAATTCTTTATTTGCTCAATAGTTGCGCGTGTGAATATTTCTTAATAAAATTGATAAATGGATAGTAAATATAATTTAGTCATGCTTCAATGGGAATATTCTCAATTTAGACTAGATCGAGTCATTTATAGAGCATGCTCCACCTACAAAGACTTCTTGGAAAGTGACACATGTTCACAAGTTCTACTTGTTCTACAAATTTTTGCTTAAATTACAATACTCGGCTTGTTAGTGGTAGGGGAATGAAGTGGTGTAGTTAAGCGTGACCGACTATAACATCTTCATTTGTTTCCATTTTTCCAAACACAGCTACACTCGTACTTGCACAACACCCACAACACAATTCACCTAATGTCTCGTAACAGGTAGCGTCACGACCTGTATTCCATAATTCGATAATGTGTAGATTTGGTAGCAGTCACGTTTTTAAATTCTTTAAACAGAAATTCTTTATTCATCCCTTTAAAAGACTATAAAATAAATATATATAAAATAATAATAGAAAATAAAACAAATATATATCCAAATAAATAAAGCTACAGATATTCAAGAAAGCGCTTACTTTAAAAATATAATTTAATCGCAGTATAAAAGTTTCGTTATAAAAATCTCGCTTCAATGTGTACAATTACGTAGTTAGAGAACAGGTTTTTGTTATTTTATTGTTATTGTTATAATATTGTAATATATTTTTTATGAGGTGGTACGTTGGCACTTTGCAATTTTTATACAATTTTTAGTCTTTTTTAAACATTTTTTGTCAGTCTATTGCTACACGTTTCTTGTTGTTTTCTTTAACATTCCGTTAACTACTTGTTTATGATATTTTCTAAATAAACTCTAATTAATACAAAAATTGTCGGCAATACTTTCTTTCTTGTGGCATATATTACAAATTCGTGCCCTTACTACTACCATTGCAGACATATTAAATGATGAGAATTATACGCAAACTTGTTTAAAAACTTTTATCACACATCACATATTGATTAATTTCTCTCAATTCCGTTTTATATGTTTTGCGTTTTCGCCATTCTCATAGTTGATAAATATTTTAAAAAGTTATATAAATTATATTAATTTTTTTTTTAGTTCTTTTGGTTAGAATACACTTCTGATATTTATGAAATTACTTAAATGCACTTTGTTTTAATCTCGTCCGCCTCGCATAAAAACTGTGTATTTTGCTTGTATTCCTTTTATCTTTCATTTACTAACTAACATCAAACGTCAACCAGCTAAATGAGACTTGGTGAAGTTTCCCTTTACGCGAGAGAGAGATTGCTAAAGTTGTGCTGCGCTCTTGCTGGCAGGGATGATTTTGATTTTTATAACCTCCACCACACCAAAGCGGATGTACTTAATTTATTATTATACTTAAACAAAACTACTACATCAATTAAGAGATGCCACGCCCACATTATTCTGAACACTTTGTTAAGTTAAATTACGTACATCACAAACGCAAACGCCTTGTCTTGCTTTTTATTGTACCAAATTCTGTTTATTATAGCCTCCACCTCAGTGATGAGGGTATACTAAGTTTGTTTTTCCGTTTGCAACACCCAGACGGAGGCGTCAGGGACCCTACAAAGTATATATATTCTTCATCAGCGTCAAAAATTGAGTCGATTTAGACATCTATGTCCGTGTGTCCGTATGTCTGTCTGTTGCTGGCATTCTCTCGGGCGGTAATTTTGAGATATTGAGCTAAAATTTTGTACTTTTAGTTTTTGCACGCAAATCGCTATTTAAAATGGGCAAAATCGGTCAAGAGCCACGCCCACAATCGACCAAAATCTCTATATCTGCCACAAAAGTTGACCCATGAACTTGAAATTTAGTGCACTTATTAGAGGATAGCCCATCCATCGACGTAACAAAAATGGGCATGGTCGGATAACATACACGCCCACAATTTTCAAAAAACCATATGAAATTCTTAGACTATTAGAAGGCGCAATATATATATATGTTTGCCATGCGAACAGTTGTGGAGGTGGAGGGTATTTAAGATTTGGCCTAAGTCAAAATTATTTTTCTTACTTGTTAGAATTAAATTCTGAATCAATTATAAAGGTGCACGTCTGTCCATACATTTTTATATTAAGCGTATATGATCAGGTACGCGCTATTTAAGATAATAAGCTGACACATATATTCAAAGGGTGGACGTAGCGGGTATAACATTACGTACCAACATCCACATTTTTGTTTAGAAACTAAAATATTTCAATACAAAGTTGTAATCTTAGTGAAATTTAATCTCTTTTATGATCTAATGTTATTATCTTTGCGCCACATAAATTCTTGTTGTTAAAGTCCAATTTATATCAACATGTGATAAAGTACAAAGACCCCCTCTTTATGTATTTATAACTTGGAAACAGTGAATATCTGGACATAACAAATATATGAGATTTGTTTAATCGAACATTAATCAACGAAAAATTGGGTGCCTGAAGGAAACTGCGCGTTTATCTTGTCTTCCATTGAATTATTACAATATTATGATTACGTTTTAGTCGAAACAAATTCCAATGCAAATCTATTTCAAATCGTCACATTCTGCCAACGATGCAATAAAAAATTATATCTATTAAAAGATAATAAGCTTTTGCAATAACTTTATTTAAGGGTTGTTGCCCATATTGTATACGTTGCAATTGGCAGACTTTTATTGACTTATAATAGTTTGGAACAAATTTACCTGTTGTGGAATACGTTAACAATTATTAATTTATTAATATGTTGCAGTGGTTAAATCACATTTGTATAAATGTTTGGAATATACAATTTAAATAAATCAAAATTACGATAATACGATAATAACGTATTACGCGCGGGCAATGCAATATACAAAACAATTCATTGGCTATTGTTTTTCTTAAAAAAAAGTCGCTAAAACAACTTATGAGAGTTCAATGATCATTAGAATCATTTGATATTGGTGTGCAGGAGACTTCGTAAAATTAGTTTTCACCCTTTTCATAAACGCCTACACATTGTTAGCATACGTACAAATCTACGCACATAACACAAGATCGGATCTTACTTAATTCCCTACACTATCTAGAGCCTAGCTTAACTAAGGGCAGTTGTTTTTACATCCCAAATACTTAGGGAGAGACGCATCTTTACCGCCCCATCCAGAAACATATTTGCATCTTGTACAAGACGAATCATTTTAAAAATGCAATGAGTTGAATTTAGTACCCAAATAAGACTTTGTATGAAGAAAATTCGCAATTTTTAATATTCAAGAAGAAACCTGATAAATTTTGGCTATACAACATAACTGACCGTAATAAATGTAAACCTCAGCAGACCACTTCCTACGCAAGACTCTTTTCAAAAACACAAATTTATAGTTTCGAATTCTGGCTGAATCGAAATATTATTAACAGTGATTTTTATAGTAAAAAATCTAGCATTTACTAATACTTATTATTGGAATCAAATGTAGGTGTAGGGTATTATAGAGTCCAGCTTGAGCGACTATAATATTTCTCCCGAACAAATGATATATTTAGGATGATATGTGATTAACAAGTTGCACATAGTTAGCAGGAAAGAGGCCAAAACGATTTTTGCACAAACCACGCCACCAACCTTCGTCAATCTGAGCACAGAAAGATTAAAATAATAAGAAATTGTAGAAAAATCGTTACAACATATATAAGAATAAGAAGAAGAAGGTAATACTTGCCATTTCAATATGCGTTATAATATCGTCTGGATCGAACGAAATCTCATCGTCATCGGCTGCTTGATAATCGTACAAGGCGATAGCGTGCACGTTGGTGTCCTCGATATAATCAGCTAAATTTTCCGAGTTGCTATATATAGCTTCAGTGTTAGGCGGTGCGCCACCATTGGATACAGAAGCAGCCATTACTTCGTTACATTCGTTGGTAGATGGATTAGAATGTTGTTGTTGTTGTTGTTGCAGCTCTTCTTGATTCTGATATAAGGGCTCATTGAACTGAGAATCTGAATTTACGTATTTTTCGACTGGTTCTGGAGACTGTGTATCTGGTGGGGTAGCTACTGTTTGTATTTCAATAGTGGGCAAAATCAGATCTGGTGGTGGTGTTGCCGCTACAATTTTAATTTCATCTGTCTTCTTTATTGCCTGTATATCGGGTACAGTTTTTTCATCCTTTACTTCCGCTTCAACTGAGTCTCTGGGAATGTGTATGGGTTCTTTGCGTGGTGTGGCTGCCACAGGTTCTTGCATTTGATTAAAAGCACTAATGGCATTGCCTATACCTCCTTGACGTCCCGTTACTATTGTGTTTCGTGCATTCTTGATCGGTACGGACTTCGCTTCCTCAGAGGCCGGTGACGGTTTATTTTCTGCCACGCATTTTTTGGCTGCCTCCTCGCGATCGCACTTGTCTTTCGCTTCGCGTAAACGTTTCTGCTCTTCGGTTCTTTTTCGGGTTTCTTCTTCGCTACTTTTGGCCAGATTTTCAAATTTCGCCCTCAGGTTTGAAGGCTTCGCCCCTTCAATTACTGGTTTTATTTTCGTATAATTAGTGCCTACCGGTTGTTGTTCAATATCGTACGCTAGGGCCGACTTATCCATCCGATCTTTTTGAACTCCAAATTTGCCACCGAAACCCTAAAAATATATGAAGTATGTGCAACTATGTAGTGAAGTGAGCTAATCGTGTTCATCCTTTGAAATGAGAGATTATGTGGAAAGGGATTCCGTACATTTTATAATTTTAATTGTTAACTTACAACTTTGTGATCTACTTGGCTTTCGTGTTTTTGTGGCAACTCCTTATGATCCCAGCCAACAGCAGATTTATCTTTACGATCTTCTTGTATGCCAAACTTACCGCCAAAACCCTTTGAATAATCTATTACATACGAAGGGGTTATATAAGGAAAGTGTCCATTTTTTCTCTCAAAAAAAAAAAAAACCCACCTTTTTGTGATTCATGTTTTTCAACCTTTTCCATATGGTCCCAACCTACAGCCGATTTGTCTACCCGATCACTTTGCAGCCCAAATTTACCACCAAAACCAGAAACGTAATCTATTTGCGAGCCATGCTTCTCTACTTTCTCAATGTGATCCCAACCAGCGGCTGACTTATCGACGCGATCACTCTGAACACCGAACTTTCCACCAAAACCAGTGGTATAATCTTTTTGAGAAGCGTGCTTTTCCACTTTGCCTTGATAATCGTGACCAACGGCTGATTTGTCCATGCGATCCTTTTGAATACCAAATTTGCCACCATAACCATAGCCGGGATTAAGCTCTTCCAACTGTTTGCGTTTTTTTTCTTGATCTGCCTTCTCAGTTTCTGATCGCAACTTTTCCATACTGATAAAAGAAAACCTTCAATAAAGTTTTGCTTTCTTAACTTTTACGTCTCTGATACTCACTCTATGCTACCAGCCGTACGACCACTACCCTCTACGGTTTTGGAGCCCCAACGTTGCTCTTGTTCGCTAACATCATTCACAAAATCTGGATCTGTCTCCCAGTCATCATCCTCATTATTTGAAGCAGATTGTGCAGTGCGCATATCCAAACCCGCAGTAGCCTTCCACATAATTTTAATCTTTAAAATGACACTGAAATTTTTATTAATAAGTTTTCTTTCGTATTCCTTTGGATTACTCATCCACCGAGTACAATTGTTATAAGTGTTGTTGGTGTTGTGGGGAGTGGCCTTAATATATATTGTTGCAGCTATTTATTAGCAATTTCTTACCGTTACATAAATTTCTTTTATCACCAAATTTAATGCATTTTATTTATAAAAATTCCCTGTAATTTAATAAATTATTCTAAATATGTAAAAAATTCAAAAATACAACACAAGAAAGTGTCTACTTTGTTGTTGTTGTTGTTTTTGTTTTCAACCTGCCGATACAAAAAATAAGAAAAAAGTGTTACCCATAAATTTAGATAGCATAACGGAACGTAACGAAATAGATAAAAGCTACACATTCCCAATAAAAATATTGACCAGAATAGTTGCCCGAATCGTTACATTCCAAAACAACTCTGATTTTATAATTCATATTTTGTTTTATGCTCACAAGCCGAAATGTGCTGAATTATGGCTGTTTCCGTTTGCACGTTTAATTGTACGATTTCTCCTTTTCGTGTAATTCTTAACTATGACTGGTTTAACAAATAGGGTAAGTGTTGGTGTTTTGTGGAAAATATCATCAAAATAGTGCAAACGTACGAAAAGAATTATTAAACAATAACTATACAATGTGTTTTAACAAAATAAATAAACGAATATAAGATTTCTTTCGACTTAATTGCAAAAATAAGTTTATCTCACACGTGCATTTAAAAAAAGTACTTAAATTGATTAAAACAAATAAATGAAGAGAATAAATTGTTATTAAAAAATACAGTGCATTGTATTCTAATCTATAATGTTTGATTGTTTGTGGTAGGCCGTAGTTATTGATGGTCGTGGTCATTTGGTTGGCCGTCTAGCCTCTGTTGTTGCTAAGTACCTCTTGCAAGGTGGGAAAGTTGCTGTGGTACGTTGTGAAGATTTAAATCTTTCAGGACATTTCTACAGAAACAAAATCAAATATTTGGCTTATTTGCGTAAACGCTGCAATGTCAATCCAGCTCGGGGCCCATTTCATTTCAGAGCTCCTTCAAGAATTTTTTTCAAAGCTGTTAGAGGTAAGTTCCGTTTGTAACTTAAAAGTAATGATTTAAATTTTCTAATCAAATGATGATTATTGATTTACCTACATTATTTGAGTTTGTCATCATGAAATCAATACTAAGCTGATTATTACAATCTTTATGATTTCTAAATATATTTTCAATTTTTATTGTTATTATACATTTTGTAATTCTTCCAGGTATGTATGGTCATAAGGATTCGTTATTACCAGAATGTTGCTGATGAGACTTACTTTTTCTTTACCTACATTATTTGAGTATTGCAATGAAATGAAATGTCAACTGAATAATAACATTCTATACGTTTTTTTTTTTTTGGAAGTGAAGTTATACTAAAACTATTCCATTTACAGGCATGATTCCCCACAAAACGAAGCGTGGGCAAGCTGCTCTGGCCCGTTTAAGAGTTTTCGATGGTATACCATCACCGTATGATAAACGTCGCCGGGTTTGTGTGCCCATAGCGATGCGTGTTTTAACATTGCGTTCAGATCGCAAGTACTGTCAGCTGGGTCGTTTATCCCATGAGGTGGGCTGGCATCACCAAGACGTCGTAAAGAGTTTAGAACGCAAACGTAAAGCTAAATTGCAGCTTGTATTGAAGCACAACAAACTCATGAAGAAATTGACGGTGAAAGCAAGAGAAAACATTGCCAAACAAGCTGAACCCTTCAACAAAATCATCAAATCCTATGGATATGAGTGTTAAAATAAAACATAATATGTATAAAGAAGAATTTTATTAAACGCAAATAGTTTTTAATAAAAAATAAGAATTAAAATAATTAGGCAATGCAAAAAACAAATGTCCATTCATCTGGGACACATGGCATGTCTGCCACCGTCAACTGGCAAATTTACACCTGTTATAAAACTAGCTTTATCACTTGCCAAGAAGCATATAGCGGCAGCTACTTCGTCCACATTACCAGGACGTCCTAAGGCATGAGTAACTTTACAATTTTCTAAAAACTTGATATAAGCTTCTTCACTCATTCCCCCACGTTTGTGCAATTCAGTTATAATAACGCCGGGATTAACCGAGTTGCAGCGTACACCAGCACTAGCCAATTCCAAAGCCACACATCTAGTAAATTGATCAATCGCCGATTTAGACACATTATAAGCCAAAACACCTGGAAAAGCACGTACACCGCATACACTTGACACAACAACAATGTTTCCTTTGGTTTTCTTTAATTCCGGCACCGCTAACATGGTTAAATGGTACACTGAGCGTACATTGATATCCATTAACCGGTCAAACTGTTCCAAACTGGTATCCTCAATGCCCCCAATTTCTATTATGCCGGCATTATTTACTAAAATATCCAATTTTTGAAATTTATCTATAGTTGTTTTAATGATGGCCTCCACATCCTTCTCTTTGGTGACATCAGCTTGCAGTTGTAAATGCGTGTTAGTGTTTAAACATTTCTCAGCAGTTTCCTTTAAGCGTTCTACGTTACGTCCAACTAAAACTAAGTTAGCGCCCAGTTTAGAAAATTCCTGCGCTGTAGCAGCGCCTATACCTGAACTTGCCCCAGTAATTAACACAACTTTGCCCGAAAACTCCATTCTTATCTTTTTCAATCGTAAGTTTTGCAACAAGTATTTGTGTTGGAAAACCTGAAAACTTTTTCAGTTTTTTTTTTTTACCCTCAACACAAATGCACATATGGCAATATTGTAGAGGTGAAAATATAGAGTCGTCCTAGGGAAATTTAATACCCTACACTACGTAACGTTAGAAAACATAACCAAAATACATGCATCCCTTTTATTCATTACGTACGTCCCGAAATAAACTACACGTGAAATCTGCCATAAAAAAAATATTTGTCCCTTTTCCTCTTTGATTTTTCATTTTCTTCTGCCGATTTGTGCTTTGTGTGTAATAAACTCACATATCGCTCACAAAAATGGAAATAATTCAATGCATGCTTGCTATGAAGGTGCTTCAATATTACTTGATAAAGCTACATCTCGGTGTATGTAAATTTTGCACTATTTTAATATTCCAGTAATTAAGTTCGGTCCATGCTACATTAATTTATTGACTTCACTAATAAAGTTTTTATAATAACGGAGGCAGGCTAGAGTTCTGGAATTGGAGAGAATTTACAATCATGAAAAATTGCTAGCAGTTACATATAAAATGTGAGACCTTATTGTTTTGGTATAACTAAGGAAGGTGGTGTGAAACTTAAAGTAACTTTTGGAAAATATGACGCATTGATTAATAACTCGTACACTAGAAGCACTATTTTGAATACTAATCTACGATCAATTCACAATTAACCATATTTATTATTAAGCAAAAGTAATATTATTGATGTGAGCAGGGTTAAAGGGATGCATCCTGTAGGGTTAGCGCACATAGTATGAAAAGCTGCTGTCGATCAGTTTACGCGATGTGATGCCGTTGAACCATTTGCCAATTATCAAGCCAGCTAGAATACAGGTGTTAATTGACCCGATAAAGTGATTGTGGTGTTTCCGTTCAAAAATTAAAGAGCACTTATTTATTTTATTGTTACATTTTATTAATTTGAATTTAAAACATTGATTATAGTCGTACTAAACCGTAGTTGTTGTTGATGAAATAATTTATGTTCATTTTATTTATTGGTGGTATGGGTGCTTAAATATGTGTTTTTTGTTGTTGCAGGCTTTTTAAATGCAAAATATATTTAAAAAAAGGAATTTTAACGGGGGCACATAGCATGACGGCCACCATCCACTGCCAAACTAACACCCGTAGTGAACGTAGCCAAGTCGCTGGCCAAAAATGTAATGGCATTGGCAACCTCATCAGCTGTACCAGGACGCCCTAAAGCATGAGTTGTTTTCGAATGTTCTAAGAATTTTGCATAAACTTCTGCATCCATACCTCCGCGTTTATGTAAATTGGTCACTGTTACACCAGGATTAACGCAATTTGCACGTACACCCTTACCAGCTAACTCTAACGCCACGCACCGGGTAAATTGATCTACCCCCATTTTCGAAATGTTATAGGCTAATACACCGGGAAAGGAACGTATGCCATTAACACTGCTTACATTGACAATATTTCCACGACTTTTTACAAGTTCCGGCACAGCCAACATTGTTAAATGATACATGGACCTTAAATTAGTATTCATTACTCGATCGAACTGTTCCAGGCTGGTATTCTCAATAGTGCCAGTTTCAATAATGCCAGCATTATTTACCAATACATCTAGTTTGCCGTGTTGCTTGAATGTATCATTCCATACTTTTTCAGTTTGGTCCTCTTTTGAGAGATCACCTATCACTAATTGCGGCTTTTGTTGGCCTACTTTATCGCATTCGTCAGCGATTTTATTCAAATTTTCAACATTGCGACCATTTAACGCTAAAATTGCACCAAGTCTAGCAAACTTGACTGCGGTAGCAGCTCCTATGCCAGAACTAGCACCCGTGATAAGCACTACCTTGCCGCTAAAATTCATTTTGCATTGCAAAATTATATAATCATAAAAGATCACTTTGTATTATTATCATCATATGATCATTTATTTAGTAATGGTGTGGTGAATATGAAGGGAAATAAGAAAACTGTAATTAAGTGAGGTGGAACTTGAAAAACCCTTCACCTAATTCTTATAACACACTTAACGTTTATATACCAAATCGCAACAAAGCGGAAAAGGTCTAAAGACTGTAAAACGCAATAAAGCTTTGCAAAAAAGAGCCGTTATGGCAAAACATTTGTAAAAACACAAAAATTAAGAATTAACAAAATACTGTAAATAAGAATTTACAAAACAAAAATTTTAAAAATTTAAAAAATTTAAAAAATGTTAAGCTTTCGATCGATTTTTATATTCACATTAATTGAATTATTCCCAGGTTTGGGCGGGGTCAGGGCACGTTTAATATGAGTTTTTAATTTGTACTTATTTACCTAGATCAAATCTTCAAGGAATAATGTCATCAAAATTTGTTACGATATGGAGACGTAGTTGAGGGAAAAACTTTTGATATAAGAATTGGTAGTTTTCCCATACAATAAGAAATATCTCCTCGGATTTTTTTTTGGATTAGTCAAGAAAGGTGAGAGGAGTTCCATAGGATCTATAACGATAACGATTTTTTTTTGCTATATTGTTAAATACTGCCACGCCCAATTGTTTAATATATTTTATGCGATTGCTTAAGGAATATAGGAGACGTCAAGGAAACCTCTTTTTCATTTTCACTTACATATATATTTAAATTTATTTTATAATGACATAATATTTATTCTTCTGCTTATGTTTTTTCATTAGACATATGTGTGTATGTATTTAATTTTATTGAGCCACAATTTTTGCTGTTGTTATCCCCACACGATAAGAAGCACTTAAAATTATTATGTAATGATCAAACTTCCAACGATGGGCTCTACGGATTTTCATTAGAAACCAATTAATTTTTTCACATTGTTTTAATAATATTGATTAATGTATAAAATACCGTCTCTGTGTGATATTTATTCCAAATATTAATTTGTATAAATTCCGTAAATTATACAATAAATGGGGATTTCATTTCATTTAATTAATTTACTGTTACAAAATTTATCATTTTAAAATTGAAATGAACTCATGATTCTATAAATTGTGAGGTACTCCGATTAGAAGATATTACAAAAACTCACATATATACGTACATTTGTATTGGGATAAGAATTTTTAGTTACATGCTACAAAAATATATTCTCCTTGCAGGTTAGGTTGTTCGCAACTTTTCTGTAGCAGGCTACGCGACAGCCCTTCTATTTTCTTATAGTTCAACAATTTCTAAGGGCGTTTTATTATTACTATTAAGTTTTTATTTTGGTGTAAAAGTGTATTTTTATATTATACGTTTGTTATATATATTTAAAAAGTCTAGATCTAAGAGTTTTGTCACTACGTAGTAGGTTGGTTAATGGAAGTTTTTTTCATGTTGAATTTATTGTAATTATAGTTTTATTAAAGTATGAAACAAATTAAAACATAAAATTAAGCATTAACGTTGAGGGGGGTTTTCTATTACAGTGACCTTAATTTTAATAGTACATGAAATAAGAAAGCAATTTAAAAAATAAATACTTTTGGTACAAATGCCGCTAGGTGTGCTGTTATGACACAATTGGTGTATAACGTGCACTTAATTGATGTAAAACTGAAAATTGTTAAACGAAAGTTAGAATTATTATAGAGTAGCAGGCATCAGCTGTTCTTTAGTTAGGAGAAAGTACTTTCAATTTAATTCTCTACACACGCATATATACAAGAGAGTGAGTGCATTAAAAAATGAGAAAAAGTGAAATTATAGGAACCTCCCTAACCTGTTCTAAATATGTTAAGCTGCCCTCACTGTCCACGGTCATTCTATATCAAATCAATCAAATGAAAATAATAATACCACAAAGCCGACAGCATAAGTGGCGCAGAATATATTTAGAATTATTACAAAAATAATTCAATCATATGCAACCAATTAGTTAAAGCATTTATCGCATAAAATATATATCAAAACACAACTTTTTATCAAAGTTAAAGGAATTTCTTAAAACTTGTCATATATCATACATAAATATCAGAGACCGCGCGTACGGGTACCCCATTTCGGGTGGCCTATTTTATCCAAAAGCAAATTCAAAAGGCTCTAGATATACGGACGAACAAAAAGGCTAAATCGACTCGTCTGTTGTGATTAAGAGTTTATATACATTTGCAGGAGTGGCTCGTCCCGTTCTGGAATCTACAAACGTTTAAATTATACCAAGATATCCCTCATAATTATTATATGGTCATAAGGTATTACAATAATTATGTCCTCACGTCTGCAAATATTTTACAAAAATTTCCGAAAACTCATATTGACATATATACACGAATACCCATTAAAGAGCTAAAATAGCTTTTTTACTTGTTAATAATAGAAATGTTCAAGTGACTCCGGCGGATCCATACACTAAGGTGTAAGGAGATCCATTAATCAAATTTTGATTGAATCATAAAAAATGTGGCAAAAACCTTTCATCCACACATATAGCAGGACCATCGTCCACTACACTACATATACATACAAGTGTAAATAAGTGGGTGTCAAATTTTATACCGATCTCATTTAAGTCTATTTTCTTTTTTGCTTAATTAAGTTATTTTTAATTATAAAAAATGATTTTTTGATTACAATTAACTAGATTTAGTCAGTTTTTTTTTGGATTACATTTAAAAAAAAAAAAAAATGTATTAATTAACAAATTTTTTAAAAATCCAAACAATTATTGATTCTTTTTATTACTAATAAACCGATTAATAACCAAATATTTTTGGTCATTATACAGCTTTTGATGAATATGAAAAATGTTCTTCACTTTCTGTTTGTTTATCCAATTCTTTTTGTAATTTTTTGTCTCCAAACAATTTTATATACTTATACTGAAGTGGAAAGAGAGCAACTCGCCGAGTAATGCTTTAAATGATTGAAAATAAATAATTTTATTTGAGTTGTTTTTCGATTTTTTTATGATGGCGTGTGTATGTGTATGTGTGTGTGTGTGCAAATGTTTGTTAATGAAACTCATTTTAGAAATACAAGGTTTTTTTTTTTAACGAAAATATAAAAAGAATATAAAAAATAAAACATATAAAAATACATATATATATATTAATAAATACCACAATATTATTTATAAATTAGTTTACTAACATTTGTTTAAACTAACACAAGCAAGCCAGTTATGATATTAATGATATTAAGGATACACAAGCGAAAGGATTGGTTTAGGACATTTTTTGAAAGAAAATTGTTTGATTTTCATTTACACTTTTTTTGGTTTTTCTAATACAGAACAGAAAAAAAAAAAAAACAACAACAACAACAACAACTCTTATTAGCTTTCAAGCATTCATATAAATGCTACCATACAATAGTGTTCTGTGCGCTTTAGCAATTATTTGGATATGAATTGGATGTTCAATTAACCTAACACTAACGCATACATTTATAACTACCCCCTAACACGAAGGCAATAATTAATTAATGAAGGAAACAAAAGAACATACAAATTTCACAAAGAAATAATTCTACATATATTGTTTATAAGTAAGTATGTTTATATTATATAAATATTGGTTATAAATTATCATGTGCCGGAGAGACTACAATATGAGATAAGATTGATGCCATGTTTATGGGGGGTGCGGTGCTCTTTTTTGCCTTAACTGCCTTGACCCTGGATCAGTTCATCACATATTTTCACAAGTTCATTATTTTCTTTAGTTTTCTGCACTAATTGCTCATTAATCGATATACGAGCAATTTCCTCCTTTTTAAGTAGCGCTTTCAATTTTGTCGTCTCTATCGCATGCTCTTTCGTTAGCGATTCGAGTTTTTTATTGGCTCTACAATAGAGGAATTTTATACCATTATTTTTAAATAGATGTATTTAATTTTTTTGTTGTTTTTTTTTGGTGCTTACATTTCCAATTGTTGCATTGCATGATTTTTCATTTTCTCATAGCGTTGCTCTTGTAATCGCAGATTTTCTAAATTCTGTCGCTTTTCTACCAATAAACTTTCTTCGTTGGCTTTCAATTGGAAGGTCATTTCTTTACTTTTCTCATATTTTCTAAGAATAAAATTAAAATGAAACGATATTGGATGAAACAATTTTTTCCTTTTTTCTTATTATTGTATATGTGTGTATATGTTTAAGATTAATAAATTGAAACAAAAACAAGTAAAAAAGGCTATTTTAGGCGCATACCAAATCTAGGATATCAATGCCACGCCTAAAAATTGCAAAAATATAACCGAAAAAAAAAAAAAACTACTTTTTAGAAATAGTTTTGTTCAGTTCAGAATCTCGTAAGAACGCAAGTAAAGCGCAGTCACTGTGTGTTATCAGTTAAGCGATCATAAGTACCTAAAGTTCTGTACATTTCAAATCTCCACAGGAACACTTTGACTTTCCCGAATATATAAAAAATAATTAATAATGCGTTATTATTCGGACGAAAATTTTTTTGCTTATGGTTTGTCCCTAAAAACTATACGTTTTGTAAAATTGTATGAAAGTCCATGGACCGATTAAACCTATTTTTTATTTCAATTACAGGTCTGTAGGTCTTACGGTTCACGTTTAACACAAATCAAGTAAAATTTAAGGACTCAATTTTTGCAAGCGTTAGATCGTTTACCACAGACGGACATAACTAAATCACTTAATTTCATGCTGACTCTGATGTTTCTTTGTGCGTGTTACAAACGCTTCAAGAAAGTGAGTATACTCCCGACCTATAGGTGGTGTAGCTCTTGTGCTTGTATGCGGAAATTGCTATCCTACAATTTTTTTCAATTATGAATTATCTTTAACCACAGTATGTATTATGTGTACCAAAATTTGAATCGATCTAAATTTTTGGACTACGACTCGGAGTCTAATTTTTACATTACAGTTACCGTTTACATTATCGTTCTATTCGCTCGTTAATCAAAGAAAAAGTGTGGATGGACATTCTGTCCTCGTATACCGCACCGCATTCATACATCTGATCTGATTTTATATCGATATCTCTGTAGAAAATGTATTAAATTTAGTTTCAAACGATATGTTTTCTCAACCAAACTTAATCGTTGTCCCTGACAAAGAGCTTTTTGCAGCAAACTCAATCGTTATTCGTGATTTTTATTCTTATTTTTGTTCGTTTTTTAAAGTTTCTTTCTGGTTTTATGAATTGCTGTTATGTCTGATACATATTTATATACATACACATGTAAATCGGAAAATGTTGTTTCCAATGATGTCAAATGATGGTAGTATGAGTCACGATCAGCTTTCACTTCCGCCAATTGTTTCTCATAATTTAGCATTAATTCCTCTTTTTCAGCAATAAATTCAGCGATGGCTTTTTCATACGCCTCTACGACACCGCTACAAAAAGCAACCACAAAATTTTTCAGTATTTCAGTATTCACAACACATACAAGCACATGTCTACTCACTTCATTTTTGATATTGTTTTGTCCTTTTCCGTAATACGTTTAATTAAAGCTTCTTCACGCTGCTCCGCATCTTTCAATTTCTTTTCAATATCCTCCGTTTTAAGGCTAAGAGAATATAAAAAAGTGGACGCTAAAGACGTTTATTTGTTTGTTTGTAGTTTCCGACCACGTTCACATTTGATACATGGATGGTGTTCTAAGTTTTAGTTTGATAAGTAAATTTTTGTCCATTGTAGGTGTGGCACTTGATCGATTTCGTCCAATTTAAATAGGAACCTATGTACAGATACTTGACGCATTTTTAAACAAAATTTATGACTGTGAGCGTTTCTACACAACATACAGACACACGGACGGACATGTCTAGATCTGGTGATCATTAAGGGGAAGAGTGGGTATAACAAATAACCCGTAGATCGGGGTATAATTATAGTTGCTGACACTTACACTTCATTTTTGATTTTCTTTTCAAGTTCATCCATATTATAGTTGGGCTGTTGTTTGTCTTCGATTTGTGTGGAGCTGATTTAAAAACGAAGAAGAAGCAGAATATATCAAAAATTATTTTTTCTTTTTAATTCCATTTAAATAAATAATACATACTTGGAATTTTCATATGTTCTGTTGCAATCATTATCCAAGCTCATGTCTTTAATAACATCAACATCGACACTCATTATGGCATGCCTCTGCATAAATCAAATAGTTGTTATCATTATACTACAACGCTTACGGTTAAGCTACACCTGACTTACTTTCTTCTCACCTTCCACCAAATGAAGTTTACTCTGGTTAATTGGAAGTTTTACGGGATCACTGTTAGGCGTTTCCTTATTATTAAAACGTTCTATTGATGGCTTATCCGTTGCATCAATATTTTTATTTTCCGTTTTGTGGTGTTCTTCACCCTTTAGTTTCTCCTGTTCCTCTGCTTCTTTTATGTCAGTTTCTACCACCACTCCTTCTTCTTCCTCTTCCTGAGTAGGACTTAAATTGTTATTATTATTGTTGTTGTTGCTGTTGTTTATATTTGCTAATTCCACGTGTAGCTTTTGTAAATTTAAACTTTGTGCTTGATTCCCAACCGGTACTGGTACACCGAGTAAAGGATCAAATTTCATTAACAATGAACTACGATCCACTGGCACATTATTGTTGCCTTTAGTTAGGAGATAATCGAAATCAGACGGTTGTAAAATGACTGCAATAAATCATGTAAAATAGAAAGGAAGACACGCACGCACAATGCATTGATTTTATTAATATTAGCAAGCATTAGTGACGATAATTTTAATTTTAAAAGTAAAATTTTTAATTTCAATTATTAAAAATTAATAAAATAAAATAAATAAAAACTAAATTTGTTTAGGATAAATCTGAAACGCCCCTCCTAAGTACGTACATATAAATAGTGAGCGTTGCAGGTATATCTGTGCGCTCTCTAATAGTAGATGCGTTACGTTTCAACTTTAACTTGTCCAGTTTGTGATACTTGTGAGACATGGTGTTGAAGGGGTAGCAATTATACGTATGTGTACTAATTTTCCACACCATAGCTAAATGTTTGGAGCAGATAAATAGATTTTCATTGATTGTGGGTGTGGCTCTTAAACGATTTGTCTCAATTTAAATAGTGTTTTTCTTAAAGAAACTATAAGAATATGCATGTATGGTATGTATGTGTGTATATTTTTGGCTCAATATTTACGACTGTAAGAATGCCAGCAACAGACAGAAACATGGACGGACATGTCTAAATCGACTAAGATTTGAATGCTGATCAAGAATGCACACATATATACTTTGTAGGATATGTGATGACTCCTCCTAGATATTACAACCGGAATGACAAACTTAGTGTGTCTCCATCTTAAGGAAGGAAAGGATGTAATAAACTTAACAAAATGTTTATAAGTAAAAGTAAAAACTGGGTAGAGGTTTAGGCCTTGGATGTTTGGAAGCCCCCCCAATTTCATTTACTCCTGATACATTTCTTAGCCAATTATAATGAAATTTTGTAAAGAGAAAGAGAAACTAAAAATGCACTTCAAGCATGGCAGTAGTTATCAAGCCCACTTTTAGGCATTCGAATGTCGTGACATTAAGTTTATATATGTAATTGATTCACATTGAAATCTAAATCGATTTAAGAGATCTCGAGTGTCCGCTTATTTGTTGTTGAAACCGTCACTCGCAAGAATTGAGGTTTTAAGCTGAAATTTTGTTTAAACATTTTTAGTTCATGCAATTAGGTTCGTATTTAAAACGGGTATAACTAATTAATCATAAGGTGGTGTGTGTATCAAAGTTATTATTTCCTATACAAATTTCTATTAAAAGCAATCTTTTTTTATAGGAGGGATTATTCAAATAGTATAAAATGATAAACGTTCAAAAAGAACCATCTTTTGAACAAGTCATTCGTACGTCTATTATAAAGATATCCAGAACATTTCTTCATATACAGGGGATGCCCTAGGATTAGCCAAATATCTTAATTTCAATTTGATTCAAAAATGATCAAAAATGTTTTCCTGCCGCATATCACATATCTTTAATGTTAATTACGGCTTAAGCTTAGCTTTCTTATGCAAAAGTTTTGGAGCGAGTCCAAGTCTTGTCTTTAGCAAATTACACTTGTACCTTTCTGTAATTATTAAAATGATTACGAAAAGACGGATATTTACTTTTTTTACGTCACTGCGGAGTAGCATGACTCCGTAATATTTCTTAATTTACTCACATAGAGGAATAAATAATAAACTAATTAAAGAACTGGGAGTAGAAGGCTTATAAGAAAAGTTTTGTGCCAGGGGAGAATTGCGAAAGGGCAACAGAAACAATTTATATGAAATAAAGTGTACAAATTATTGTCTGTTAAGGCTGAACATTTAATATACTATAAACATTACCGAGACTTTTTTCCACTTAATATATATTTATACCAAAAAATTATTTGGGTATAAAGTGGATATTTTTTAAACCTTTAAAAAAATGAGAGGAATGGAGGAAAAGTGGAAAAGGTCAAAAATAGTCTCATCTGAAATGTTATATTATCAATTTTCTTTGTACCCTACACCACTTGCGGGAAAAGTGTACAATAAGTTTAACCACCTAAAGGGCTGCAGAGAGTCTAAACGAAAGTATCATGGAGCACCTGATAAAAGACGACATGTTTTAGACTGATTTCCTTGCACCTTGACAATATTAAAACTGCATGTTCCCTATAATTCAGCGTCACATGTTCCTATGGTTTTATAATTGACTTGTAGATCAATACTTTCTTGCCAGCAAAAATCTACGTTCATTTCAACTTTTTTTGATTAACCATGGAGATGATCCAGTTTCATTTCGAAGTATTTGATATAAGTTTCTAGGGAATCGTAGAATAATAAATAGTTGATTGAGGACACGTTTCTTCCCTTGCCTGACGGTTACATGAACGCATTTGGAAGACTTAGTCTTTAACCCTACAACTCTCTAGCCACCTCACTGGGGGCAATTGAATGATTTGTGGTTGTTATTAATAATACTATCAGCCGTAGCAAAGGCAGAAATTCCTAGCCCACCGATATAGTCGGGGTGAAAGTGGATTTGTTTAAAAATTACTCTTTGGTTACATAAAATATATTTGCCCACATTGAAAACTCGTCATTTTACGTATAATTTATTTGGGCAAAGCATACACATTTGTTTAAGTTACTATGAAACCTGCAAGTATGTAATCATTCTACAAAACAAAGTTTTCCGTCAAATGTTAAAAATCGATTTTCTTTTTTTTTTTTATCAATATGAAACAAACACGTCGTAGTATGTACGTAAAAGTGTGGCACCGTCATCACGGGCAGCTGGTAAGAGATAACTGACATTTGAACATTTATGAAAAGAAAGTTTTTCCAAACCCACACATATGTTCACACATATATGGATGGATGGTAGGCTTTATTTGAAAAGTAGCGGATTAAATGTAATCATAAGAATTTACACGCATACCATATGTACCAGGAAACAGCGATAGGCCAAAATACACTTCATAAAAGGAACGTTACCACTGTAATACTTTTTATACCCTCAACTTCACTGCATTAAGTTTGGTATTCATTTTGTAACAACCAGAAGGAGACCTCAGAGACCCTATTTAAATTGGGTTTAAATTATGTGCCACGCCCATAATCGACAAAAAACCCTCATAGCCAAAAGAACATATGTATGAAGCTAAACTTTGGTATAATTATTTATAGTCATGTACCACAAATTGGCGTAGTCGGATAACAGGAACGTCCACACTTTACGATAAATCTTTATTGTGTAGAATCTAACGCGTAAGTTGAACGTATATTTACCGCAATTTTTGATTATAAATTAATCTCAACGTTAAAAGAAAATCTAAAATCAATGACTTAGGTGTTATGTTTGATCATAGATTATCTTTCAATGAGCATACTGAATACATCACCTCGAAGGCTTATGGCTTATGGGAATTTCTAAGAGTAAACTCAAAAGAATTTAAAGATCCACTTACTCTTAAAACATTGTTTGTATCGCTAGTCCGTAGTCAGCTTGAATATTGTTCAATATTGTGGAATCCTCAGAGTTCAAAGAGTTCAAAAAATATTTACTAAACAAGCCCTAAAACTGCTTAATTGTTATAACGAGCCTTTTTACCATACGCTAGTAGATGCAAATTGTTATGTTATGGTTTATTTCATCTCTTATCTGGTAAATCGGATTGCTCAGAGCTTCTTTCCTTCATACGAAATCACGAATCTTCAAGAAACCTACGTCAATTACGCTTATTTGTTGTTGACTTTCATCGTACTAATTATGCAATTAATGAACTAATAGCCCGTTCACTGAGCCTATGTAATCGCCTTAGTAATGTTATTAATTTTGAATTGTCACGTAATAAATTTAAACTTCAATTATTTAAGATATTTAATTAACATTGTTTTTGCATTTATGTATAGTTCTTAATTTATGTTTTGTTGCAATAAATATCATGATCTGTACGAGTTATTTACTCAGTAGACTGAATTAAATAAATAAATATTTTATATATTGGGAGTCAGTTCATTTAATATTATACGAGAATCAGAAGTCAGATGAGGAGCTTTGCACATTGTGGTACGCATTTCTTTTTTAATATATTTCCCGAATAGTTGATTCAATTTTTCCCACTCAAGTAGCGTTGATATCTGAGTAGGATAAATTTGGTTTTTTTTTTTAAACTGGAATCCAAATATAAGCACATTGAATTTTCTGTGGGCACGTTCCTGAACTGATTTTACTCACTTGCAATACCAAACTTTTAATTTCAGCTCTACATCTCAAATTTTGCGTCCGTGAGCATTCCACTAGAAAATTCACATGAGCACATGGACGGAGAGAAGGTCCAAATGGACGTGGCTGTTGGTGCCAATCAAGAATTTATATACTTTTAAGCGTGTGGCTCGCCCATTTGTGGTACTTTATAAACGTTTGAACAAAACCAATATACCCCCTTAACATTATAAAGATTGATATAAAAATACTTGTTTTTGCTCTTACTTCTTTGTACGTACCATCACATAACTGGTTCTCTTCAGAATATTTCTGAGATAAATATTTTCTTGGCCTTCAGAATTTTGTTAAAATTATTTTCTTAAAACAAACATTTACATATTTTACCCACAACCACAGACAGGAAGGACAAGTTCATATTGATTAACAAAAGTTCAGAGTCAAAATCATTTTCGTTGGAAATGAGTAATTAAAAGTACACACACTTTAAATTCAGCGTAGGATTATTTTTTAGGTGTATGGGCAGTCAGGTAATGGGTATTACTTTATGTTCAGGTATGTCCGTCCGTTACTTGCTCCACCTTTTCAAACACATAATCAACGCGTTATAATTTTATGGTTTTTTTTAAATTTATTTTAATTTAATAACTGGATGTGTGTAGCTGTGAATGCATTGCAGATTACACATGGAGAATAGAAGTCTTGGTTGCCAAAGACAGGTTTTTCTTTACTGTTGGTTGATTTTGCCTTTTGTTTTTATTATTTGTTCTTTTCTTCGTTGCTTTTTTACATTGCATCTACAGAAAGCTTGATGGTTTTCCCTTTTGGTAAGAATCTACGCAGACCGAATAAGTGTACAAAGTGTACAAAAGACAACACTATTACACACTCTATCGAAAATGAGGATAAAGAGCGCTTCCAAATAAGGAATAAACAACAATAACAAAGGAAATCTTATAAGAGAAACAGTGGAAGTGGAAAATGAGATGGTCAAAACCACACATTTAACGCCTTATTCTATCTAGTTCCGGCTTTCTGTTCAAGAAGTAAAAAAATTATAAATTTAGCCTAGGCTATCTTCTTAAATACTCACTACCAACCCATAAGTACTAGCAGCCAACCAAGTTTAGAATCGATATCTTAATTTTAGTGACCAGGAGAATGATTTCCTTGAACAGACGGGAAAGGCTAGATCGATATAGCATGCGGTCCTATGCCTTCGCGGTGTGAATCCGTTCGGACAGAGTGACATATACGACGAAACTTTGGATGGGGAGTTTATTTCAATCCATATTCATGGATTGGGCTCGTTTGGTTGCTTTTGGTGATTTTAGCAAAAATACTTACAAGATTGCCACCTGTAGGTTAAACACAACCACACAGAGACAGACTGACTGACATTCTTAAATGGAGTCAGATAATGATTGTAAGTCGATCGGTCTAGCAAAGTTGTAACGTCCTCTGCCACAAGGGTAGGGATCAAAAAAGGAATTTTATAAAAGAACTATACTCACATAAATGCCGATGCGTAAGGTACTATTTTAACATTACATACTTAAGCATACAGGCGTATTTAAAGGCGTATACACACGTGTGTGTATGTGTGTATACAGCCATAAAAATGAAAAATTCCACAAGATTTTGTTGATGAAGTTCAACTTCCATTTAATTAAACGTAATTTTTAATGGAAAAACACACATATCTGCAAAAAATTTAAACTTTACAAAAGCACACAAATTCCTTTCACTTAATGAAACATTTCCTTTTGATTTTTTCCGTCCACTTGATATGCATCAAAAACTTAAAAAACGGTTTAGTGGATATAAAAAAATACAACAAAATAAAATAACTTTTTGCTGCATTAAAACATGAAATTAAGAGAGACAGAGAAAAGCGGAGAGAGAGAGAGAGAGAAGAGATAGCGAGCGAGCATCTGATTCAGATACAAGTGTCACGATGTCGTTGACGAATATTACACTTTATGGTAAGACGACTTGTGGTCGATTTTTTCTTTTTTTCACACATTTTTGATGACTTAACACAAACGCACACAACCTCTGACACATCTGTGTATTGAATTTTAATCAATTTCATCAAAACTTACACTTTTCAACATTGCATTCCAACTGATACCCGACTGGATGATTGGTGTAAAAACAAAACACATCACATTCATAATTTATTCAATTTACATTTTTTCTTGTTTCCTTTTTTTCCTTCAATGCGCATTTATAATAAAAATAGAGAACACAGCTCGCTTAACGCAACGTTTTGCTTTGCTCTGTTTTTCTTTCTCTATGTGGAAAAAAACAATATAAAAAATTCAACTCCGCGACTTCACTAACAACGACTAACAGCGAACAAACGATGGCCATATATGTTGAAAAACTAAATCCAATTCTCCAAGTCGTTCATAAGAAAACTGGAGCCAAAGCAGGCAATTGTAATTTTAATAGGCTCAGTATGACTCAGAGAATCGCATGCGATGGACAAGAGAGTGCCGTTTATGTAGTTGAGGGAGAACTATTACATTTGTTTGAGAGAGAGAGGGAACAATGCGCATATCGTCCACCAATGTTGGTGGGTTGATTTGCAAACCTATGTATCTGCACGTATTGCTCCTATGCACACATTTGTTGTTGGTGTGAAGTACATATAACACATGTGGCCCACACACCTTACTCACCTATTAACAATAAACACATTAAACGAATATACGCCGTTAGGCGTCAAATTCGACGTCATCATTTCATGTGAGTGTAATGGAGGCCGCACGGCTAAGGTCATAAGCTTACATACGTTAATAATCCGCATAGCAGGTAAAAGTAAGTTTTTTTTCAAGAGAAGCACATTTAAGAGTGGAATACGTGCGTAAAAAATATAAAAGTTCCAAAAGCAATATATAAAAAAAAAAAAAAAAACGAAAAAAAAGGAATATCTGGTTTAGGGCTAATTTTGAATGTTCGCACATAAATATTAAATAAGCTTAAACGAATTTTGAGCATTAGGTTTCTAATAATTTTCTCCGTCCCCTCTTGTTCATGTATATAATTTCGTGCATTCATCTTTCAGATCACAATTATTGGGATATTTCGATAAAATTTGCACAATAAACGGTTCGTGTTGAAAAGAATAGATTGGACACAGTCTTCAAGGACTGACCTGATTATTGGACCACTTGAAATCAGACGATATTGTTTACTACTATTTATAGGGATAGTATAAGCCGAATACAACTTTATATATTTTTTTGGTTTCTCTTTTGTCAATTCGTTCTCTTGAATATCGTACAAGAGAAAATACAAAAGAGCGAATTTCAACTTGCTACTAAAATGCGTTGTTGACATCTTAAGCATCTCATTAATATTCTGTACATATAAGAATATTCTGTAGATAATACGAAACGCAGTAAGCTTGCTTTCGGACAAAGGGTATAAAACTGTTCGAAATCGTTTACGTGAAGTGTAACATGCAATTGGATAACAAAGCCAGTGAACTGTAAAAAAAAAACGATAATATGTCTAATGATTTTCATCTAGTGAACTTACGTAACAACAACAAACGTACAAACAAGTAAAAAGAGAGGCCATTTAATAACCCACATCATTTAGCTCCTTAAATTGCGCTATTTCGTAGAGTATCCTTCTATAGGGAGGGATTCTAAAAATAGTTCAAGCGGATCCAAATTTGGCACAGCCAAATATTAAGCCAATTAACTATTCTTCACCAAATTTTGTCAAGAAATATTAAGAATTGGGATTTTATGCCATATAAAGACTTCCAATACAATACAATCTTATATGGGCAAGGGTTCTAAAAGTGCTCTAATACTGTTCAGTTTCAATATCGATTGAGATTCTGAATCGATTGATATAAGTGGCATTTAAAGTTATATGATAAAGGTTGCGGACAGCGATTGGATAGAATGACAATTAACATCGAATTCTTATTTTAGTATTAGACCATTGACCTTTAGTTCGACTCCAAGTCGTCCTTTGTTAAAGTAGCTTTCTTTTTATCAGAAACTTTACACATACGAATACACAATTATACGTATTGTGCGGCGTGTGCATGTGCGTACATATGTAGCATGTAGTATATACAACCACACTGTGATATCCACTGTTTTCCCTGTTTTGCCTTTCTAAGTGAATTGTCTGCGTTTTAAAAATGGATTTTCAGTTGAGGAATGCTAAGGACGTTTTTTACTACCATTTCGTGACGCCGTAACATTTCGCATAAAAATGTAAATGAATGTAAGAGTTGTATTGGGCAAAGGCGGCGACTGCCTGCAATTCAAGTTCAAAAGTCGTCGTTTGTTTTATGGCACATGCACACAACCAAGTAAGGATTTATACACACATCTACATAAAAGTTCATTTTCTATTTCTCCTTCAAGGTCCGCTATTTACGAGAACCAATTATATCGAAAACCGAGCGATATATATTTATTTGAAGAAGGCAGAGACCGACAACAACCCACCGTTGATGATTCAATATAATAATCAACAAGTAAACTAAACCAGACTAAATTTGGCTTAACTAACTCTACATAGTGGGAGTGGCACGTGCGTGCCTGTTATCCGACCACGCTCACTTTTGCTACATGGTAGATGGCATTATTATAAATGTGTGTCCGAGTTTCAAGTTCACAATTTTTGTGCCAGATAACTACATTTTTGACAATTGTGATCCAGGTTTTTGATTGAACCTGGCTAGGTGGATCCTAAAAAGCCTGTAGATGCAGATTTTTATCAGTATCAAAGTCTGAGTCGACCTAGACTTGCCAATCGTGGAGGCCAACTGTTGGCATTCTCAACGTTCTAAATTTTGACATTTAAAATTCCTGTGAACAGGTTCCCATAAACGATGAGCGAAATCGAGCAGTTGCCACATGTGCAATTCACAAAAATTTATTTGCAGCATCGATCTGACAAAAGTGGACGTGGTCGGGAAACAGTTACATTTTACAAAAAGCCTAAAGTATGTGGCTTTTCAATAACAAATCAGATCCATTTGAGATTACATAAGAATCCTTCCCGCTAGAGAACTCTCTTTTCATTCATTAAATTAGTAGAATAATTACAATATAGAGCACATGAAAAAGCGCAAATTTTGTCCATACTACCAAAAACGAAAGAATTAGACTAGGGTTACAAAAAAAATACCATTTTCATGTCCTGTCATACTGTATAATGTTAAGCTAACTCCAATTTAGCTACACATTGTATTTTGAAAGGTTTAGAAAAAATTTATGGAAAATGAACACATGGCTTATTGCCAAATATGTCTTGTAAAAGAGTAGTTTCCCTTTGAATCCCTCTTCATTGGGATGACTTCTCCGAAATTACGTAGAAATAAAAATGAAAAAAAATTATATCTAGTTTAAGCTAGCTAAGACGTTTTTCACATTTTCTGCTAATGATAGGCACTCTCATCCCTCCACACATATTATGATTACAGACATTTGTCTGTAATTTCAATATATGTGGGCATGTCCCTTCATTTAAGTTAAATAGAAAAGTCTACCTAAAGCATGAACGAATGTACTATACAACGTAGTTACTAAACACATAGATTTTTTCCGTTTATACGCACGTAGATTTAGTGTTTTATGGCGGCGTTAAATTTAGTGTGTTATTGCAAATCGAATGGAAAACTTAGTACACTCGCTTGTTATCCTGAGGTGGAAAGTAATAAAAAAGGATTGAGTTCCGGATATAAAACATAAACATTTTTCAATGTTAAAAATAGCTGACAGAGGGTGTTTTATAAAGGCAGGCAGACAGACAGATTTGTGGCCCAGACGAAAATAAGTTATTTTTTTTTTATAAACTTACACACTTACTACTGTGTGGAAACTATTTACAAACTATCTATAGATTGCCATGCAATTACGAAAAGGTGTTCTATGGGAGGAGTTAAAGTGTTATATTGTTTTTTCAGCAAGATTTATACGGTACAATTTTTATTAAGTTTATGCAGATGTTTGTAACTTTTAATATTCACTCTTATTGTAGCCCAAAAATGAAATATTCAATTTTTGGAACTTCTTTTCTCATATGAACGAATTTTGTATGGCGGCATTACGTCGAGCTAAACCGACACTATCTCTTCTTTTGTATAATTATTTGGTTAACTTTATGTTGCAACATTGAAATATATTGAGGCGCAAATGGTTGTTTGTTGCTCGCGTTTTAATAATTTTAATAAAAGTTTCTCTTCTCTGCTCGTGCACATTTAGCTTTGTCTATATATAGACAAATACCGGCACGTTGTGTAATGAAATGTGATGTGAGGGTTAACAAATTATTACTTACGATTATTATTGATGTGATCGAATTCGTGCTCATCGATATATTGCTGGTGTCTATGATTTAATTCTTCGCGGATTTGTTTATTGTTTTTCGAATTTTGTGCAGGGAGTTGTGCTGAGGCGTTACCGAACATTTCATCTAGAGGTGGATTGTTTTGTTGGTGGTCAAACAAGTCTTTTTCATCTCGAACTCTAATTTTAGTTTTCTCTTTAGCTGATAGACATTCAGTTTTTTTGTAATCCCGTATTGATGGACGTTTTTGTATAGTACGTATGGAAGCCGCCAAACATTCAGGAGATTTCACATGATTTTCTTTCATAATTTCTTTATCTTGTGGTGTCTTTTCATCAATTTGAGATTCAGTGTCCTCTGGCTCTGGGATAGACTCTATGCAGCTAATTGGATATTTATCATACTCTTGTCGTTGTTGTTGTTGTTCTGTATTAGTTCCTGATAATTTTTTGGGTGTTGTAATTTTTTTTTCGAATGTTTTGTTTTTGAAAGGAGAGGGGAGAAGAGGTGGATCTATATCCATTGGCTCAATGCTATGATTCATATTCATTGTTTCAGTTTGTTGTTGTAGTTGTATTTGATTTTCCTCTTCAGGCAATATATTAAAAGTACGACGTGATTTATTTTCTTTGACACATTCCTTTGTTTCTTGGAATTCACTTTCGTTCGATGATTGAGTCACACCCACATCAAGCGTTTGCTGAATATTTTCAGAGTTACTATTATCACGAGAAGTTTGTGATTCCTTTATTATATTAAAGATGTAACGTTTATTTTCTGATTCCAGCTTCTGATTAATTTCAGTGGATGATCCTATATTAAAAGTACGCCGTTTTATTTTATCAACTTGTAAAGCATTCCTTTGTTCCACATCTTTTGGCGAATTATCGCCATTAATTTCGATTTGTGGTGGTGTTGACATGGCTGCACTTGTATCTTCATTAAGCTTTATGCTGGAATCGGCCGGATTATCAACTTCTACTATAGCTTTTGGATCTTTACAGGCATCAAGTACTGTCGACTTTTCTGATGCATTTATAGGAGATGATGGTACATTTATTACCGAATATTTCTTACATTCCATTGTTGTCACTTCTTCCGATGAATGGGAAGTATCACTCGTAGAATTTTGTTCGGGATTTGTAAAATCATCTTTAGTGGCAGCTAATTCGGTTGTTGTCCCTGATAGAGGCGGTTGCAACTCATTATTTTCCAACCAAGTTACTGGATTATTATCAACTGCTTCACTTATTGGATTTTCTTTTTCAACATCACTTTGTTCAATTTTGTTTTCCGAATGCTGCAGTTTGGTGGATTCCGCTGCTCCGTGCTTTTCTGCCCATGGTTCATGTGCTCCTAAATGTTCAAATACATTTTCAGCATACTTTATGATTTGTTCCAGCCGTTGGGGATTGCTTGTAGAAGTGTTTAAGTACTCCAATGTTATATCTACATCCATAGGCTCTTCGTCCCCATGTAAAGTTGGCTCCTGCTTCAAATCATTACTATCCATTGTTATATCTTTAATGGAGTCCATGGTATTATTTAGAGTTTCATATAATTCACTGCGAGATGATAAATCAATATTAGTATTGGCTGACGGTTTTACCAATAAAGAATCGGCTAAAGGATCACGCTCCTCCTCCGTCCCCTCCCCTTCAGTGCAATCTGTATAATGTTCATTATCTGAAGAAACAGCTGTATCGGTTTCAGTTGGTAATAATAATTGAACTTTATCGTTCAACGACAAAGTTTCTGGAATATTAAATTAGAAGTGGTTATAACTTCTTCACTTCACTTCTTAGGACTCTGTAATACAATTTACCTTCGATTTGGTGTTCAACATCGTGGTTATCTGGCACTAGACATTCTTCAAAATTGATTTGTACTTGTTCTGGAAATTAAATGAAAATCAGATTAGTTAGCGCAGTAGGATCACATGATTATTAACGACCAAAACAAAGCCGAAATTCCTTTGCAAAATAGTTAGGACAAGAGCAATTTCATAGTCAGTCACTACTCCTAATCATTTAATAACATACTCTATGTGATTTCTACGTATCAGTTTAAAAGTCAAGTTTTACGTGGAGTGTAGTTTTCTGTTAATTGCGGGCGGGACTGTTATCCGGTCACGCCCATTTTTGGTACATTAATGGATAAGTTAAATGTAAATATGAATACTAAGTTGTAAATTTGTAGATTTTTGTTGGTTGAAGACGCGGCTCTTGACCGATTCTATATAGCGATCTGCGTGCAAAAATTAAAAGTGTCTGTACAAAATTTCACCTCAATATCAAAATTTATGACCATAAGAGTGCCAACAAGAAACATATATGACTAGACATATATGTCTAGATCGACTCAGTATCTTGATCAATCAAGTATATGAAACTGAGTATGGAACCCTTTCAGTATTAATTGAAAAAAATAGTTTAGTTTTACTCTGCTTTACCTTCGCTATAACTTTGTCCGTCCTCTTTCGGCAATGGTGGTATTTCGTTTTCTTCGACTTCCACTAAACCTGAAACAAGTTTTAAATAATTTATTGTAAGGAAATTATGTATTTAAGAGACTTCCAGTAATATTCTTTCTTACCCACAGATTTATTTAGAGATTTATTAATTTCAATGGTATTATTTAAATTTTGTTCTGCCCGCGCTACTGGATAAATGTTGCCATTCGATAAATCAACCTCTGACGTTGGATTGAGTTGGCGAACCTGTATATTGGAAGCACCAGCAGCTTTTGCAAACGTTGTGATTGTTGTTGTTACCTCTGTGGAATATGACGTTGTATTTGCAGTAGATATTGCCAAGGTAGGCGAAGTTGGTGCTATGATTTTCGTATTAAATGAAGCAGCCTTAGCAACCATAAGGGGACTATGCTGTTAAAGACATAAAGTTCAAATATATTAATAAGTATTAATTTTGTTGATTTTTTTCCTACTATGAATAAAACGTTTGTAATGGATTCGCATTGTTTGCTGGCGAATCGTTTGAATTAATTGCACGAATGAATAGTCGCAGGTGGAGCGACACTGAGAAAATGCTTTAATTGAAATTTTTATAAACACTTAGTTCTCACTCAAATAATATTTGACTTTTGACTTTTGCAAATTTATGTGATTTAATATTTCTATATTCATTTTGGCAATGTCCGTGTGACCGTATGGCATGTACACAATTACGCTATTTGGTAAAGACTTTTATAGTATGAGTTGCATTCCGCCCTAAAGATTGAATACAAAACAAGATGCAGTTTTTGCATATCGCGGACATGTCTCTTTTTCGATATCCATTATTTTAAGTAGTCAGAAATTGTAACTTTGAAGTCGTTAGGCTCTTTTGTCAATTGGCGGTGCATCTGCAGCGCGTTTTTACCCACTTAACTAATTCATAATAAAATCATAATTTTAGAGGTTGGGAGCGCTGTAGCAAAGCGTGAACCCAAGAACATCATTAAATAGACTCGTAGAATACCTACATTTATACCTGCCGCTCCTACTTTAACCTACATTGGCTTTAAGCCAAACAGTTTTATAACTCGGCTTAACCATGTTCGTTCTTTATAAGCATCATTCACTCTAGTGTAAAATTTGTTCTATTTTTAAAACAACTCTTTTTGTAACGATACTTCAAGAAGTGAATATTTTACATGATAGTTATAAATTAAATGATGGCGCAGATGGTTTATGGTTGTTTCTGGAAGTTTTTTAGGTTATCAATTATTGATCACCCTTGGCCGAACATACAATTTTCACTTACAGAATGTTGGTTATTTACGCTTATTTTCAAAGCGTTGCGTGGGACTTAATTCCACTCTATTCATTAGATACCTTACAAGATGTACTGTAGTTTTGTCAATTTTGTAAAACTGAAAAATTTTCAAATATTTTTAGCAACACAATGCATGCGTTTTATATATATATTAGGTTGGCAACATAAAACTTAAGGTGCTTCATATAACAAGTAAGACTTAATTTGACTTAGGCCAAATCTTAAATACGCTCTACATCTAAAAGGGTAGTCGTGGCAGTTATAGGTCGCAGATTACGCCCCCTAAAAATGCATGTACGTAAGTCTAGCTTTACGTGGAGTATAGTTTTTTGTAAATTGTGGGCGCGGCTGTTATTTGACCACGTTTATTTTTGGCACATCGATGAGACCAACTTGATAGCTCGATTTTTGTAGCAGATATAAAAATGAATGTCCATTATGGGCGTGACTCTAGACCGATTTTGTGTATTTTAAATAGCGATCTGCGTGCAAATTCTGTACAAAATTTCAGTTCAATATCTCAAAATTTACAACCGACAAACACAAGGACATTCATGTCTAGCTGGACTCAGTTTTTGATGCTGATCAATTATATATATACTTTGTAGGGTCTTTGCCGTTTCCTTCTGGGAATGACAAACTTAGTATACTCCCCCCATCTTAGTGTATATAGAGGGTATAAAAATTATTCATACATTGAGATATATATGTATAAAGATGTATACCTTTTAAGTAGGTAGACATGCCACCACTATGTGCCAAGTTGATATTATTAATAAAATATAATTCACATAAATATATGCCGATATATACACGGCGGCATACACATTATGTATATGTACGTTTTTTGGCGCATGCAACCCAACCAATATCATGCAAACATGAAACATGGCATTGACTTTGACTTTAGTTTCGCGTACAATTACTAAAATCACTTAAAATGCCACAACATTTAATATTTTTGCGTCGTGTGGTTTGTGCTTTTATAAGTGTTTGTCCATCCGTTTGGGTATAAAAAGGAAATTGTATAAATTGAAAAATGTTTACATTGTTCTGAAGTTGGACTTGCCTACTTTTCAAGAAAATTTCTAACAGAACTTAGTTTGATGAAAATAAAATATATGAAGATGTTACAGTCAGTCAAGCCCGACCGTTTAGTACCCTACGTCACTTACTTCCAACATTTATATTGTACTATAATTTGTTTAGTTGTATTGATAAGCTCGAGACTTTGTCGTGAAAAATCTTTATAGGGAGGGAGGTTATAAAAATTGTCCAATAGGGTTTAAAATTAGAAAATTACTCTTTAAGGCTAACTAAGCTATTGACGAATATTTATTTAAATTTATTAAAAAAGACAAGTTTAAGATTTGAATTATACCAAGTTTTTTGTTCCTTGTGCAACATTCAGAAGTTGTCGCCAGAAACCCAAAATATTTTTGATTAATATCAACGATCGAGTCAATGTCAATCCGTAGGTCCGTATTTTGAAAAGATCATGATCGTACATTTTGAGATATTTCGTGAAGTTTTTTACATACATTTCTAGTTTTTTTACGCAGGTCGTTATACAAATTTCAAATTCACGCCATCGAATGACGTTCTTTATAAAAAATACGGGGCAGGGATCAAAAATGGTTCGATCGATGGGACCCAACCAGTCAATTATTAACGCAATTGACAAGTTTTGTCAAAAAACTTTCCGCTCAAATCGATTCAGATAGGTTAGGGTATAAATACGTGTATATTTATGTAATCCTGCATATTTTGAAAGAAGATTTCATATTTTCTAACAAAAACGGCAAATGTTTGACATTATTTTTATCCCCCTCCCATAAAAGCTTCTATAAACGAAATATATATGTTATGAATGATGTTCCTATTATGGGCTATATTCTGTTGTTTTGAAAATATTTCGTGTAATTTCATTCAAAGCATTATAAGCAGTACAAGTGCGCGGCGCACACACGTCTAATTGAATTGAAGGTGACAAATGTGCCAAACGACAAATTTACAAATATTACATTTGAAGGTACTAACAATGATCAATTAGTGACCCAAACTACAACGCAAAATGTATTGATTTGAATAAAAACAAATCAGAAAACTAAATCTTAAACAATTGTGGCTCATCGATGGACGGGATAATTATAAATATGCATATATTTCACTCATTTTTTTGCCAATTGTGGGTGTGGCTCTTTGCCCATTTTAAATAACGATCTGAGGACAAAAACTTAGAATGCATGTATAAAATTTCAGCAAACAACAGCCAACAACAAACGGACACACGGACATACGCATCTGGATCTCTGTTTTTGTTCCTGATTAGAAAAATATACAACTTTTTGTAGGGACTCTGGCGCCATGTAACCGTTTTACCTTAGCATGAGGAGACGAGGAGGCCAAATTATAATTGAAGACATCTTCCATCAGACCGGCTTGATTGAAATTATCATTAATCTCAATTAATAATTGCTCTATAGTTTGTGAGGGTGTACTGGGCGTAGTCGCTCTACTGCTACTGCCTTTATTAACGCTAATTATTGATGATGGAGGTTTAAAATCCAGTTTTGTTTGTGACGGCGACGGTTTAATATCTTCAAGATCTACTAGTAGATCTGATATATCGGCCAAATCTATAATATTTTTGCTGCGATGGCGTGGGGCTGTGTTGCCTGGAGAAGTTTGACGATTATTAGTCGCGGTTAATGGTTGGCGTTTATCACGATCCCAGCGTTCAGCTTCTAATATATTTGTTGCAATGGGTAAAGGAGTAGATGGTTTGCATATATTTTGAGACCGTGTTTCTGCTGTTGTATTCGGAGATTCATTTAAAACTAAACTAATGGGACGCTTAATAAGATTGGAAATGAAATCCATTTTATATTTGAAATGATGAGAGCAGCAGCAACGTCTTAATTTTTTTTTTTTAAATAATATCTTCGGCAAAAATTTGTTTAATCATTAACTTATTCCAAACGAATTCCGTTATTAGTTTAATTATGAATTTCAATCACGTAACTATTCTGTTTTACGGGTTCACACGCTTTTTTCGGATTATTGAAATATTTGCACTAATTGAAAAGTTTACTCAAGTGAAACCATTCTTTCAGGTTTTTTTTCACAATTTTTCAACAGTTGAATGACTTTATGTATAATAAATAATAAATTGTGGTTTAATTATTTCTAAAATATTTATTGTGTAATTCAGTTTTGACAATTTTCTCTGCAACACTTTTTCGTTGTCATTGTTTCTTAGCTTCTGTCTATTTTATGAACATCACAAATTGTTTCACTCCGCTAGTGTTTTCTTATTCGAGTACCTTTTCCTAGTGTGATGGCGTAGTATTTTTTAGTGGGATTTCGCACCTAACATTATTTTTCGCGAAAATTTCTTTCGCTTAAACGTTCGATTTGCACTCATTTCTCATGCGATCTGTTTTATGTTTTCCATCTACTTTTCTCTTCTTGTGTGCCCATCCGCACATACATATGTATGTATAATATTTAGATATGCTTAAATATAATGTTTTTTACAATAATTGTACATAGACATGTCATGTCTGAGTTGCTCTTGATCTCGTTGCTGTTTATTTTTATGTGCGAATTATATGTACAAGCATCTGGTAGTAGAATATGTGCAATTTTATTTCAATTGTCACTTTAACCGCAGAGAAGCAAATTACATGTACTCGGCATTTAAATTGTCAAGAGAATCCTAACATCTAACTAAGTACTGAAGAGTTTTAAACAAAACAAAATAAAACAAGTAAAAAGGTTATAGTCGGTCAAGCCCGACCATTTTATATCCCATACAACTTAGTTTCTTAAATTGTGCTACAAATTAGGCACAGCCAAATACGATACTAATTAATTATTCCGCTTTGGTCCAAAAAAATTAAAATTTGCGATTTATTGCCTTATAATAGGACCTTATATGGGGAGGGGCTCTATAGGGTTCCTCTTCGAATCAAAACAATTTGATCTTTGTAACAAATTTCATCGAAGTATCTCAAAAAATGCGACCTGGAGCTTATGCAAAAACTTACATGGACAGATCGTTAAATCGATTCAGATTTTGATTCTGAATCGATCGATATAAGTGAAGGTGGGTGTGGCATTTGCCGTTTAGGAGTTACAAAGATCGACACAAACTTAATATACCCTTTGCCACAAGTGGTGCAGGGTTAATAAACCATTTTTGATTGGGGCCACATCTTAAATTGCGAACTCTGCTAAGTTCCCGTTTACTGATGCTACTAAAATAATTGTAATATTAATTTGTAGAAAGTAGTGTAGGGTCGGACTTGGCCGACTATAATCTTTTCAGTTATTTACTTGTTCATTTATCCATTATTCATCATTAAAAATGTTTTGTGGTTATATACAAATATAAGATGTTCTAAATCCGTATTCAACCAATAACTTATTCGATGTACGAGTATGTAGGTCTGCTATGATGCAAACTAAAATAAAAGTTTTATGGTCGACATTGACAAATAAAAATAAAACTTTTGTAATGTTGATCAGTTGGGGTTGCTTTGGAGTAATCACATTATATAAGAAGACACATAAAACGCAGTTCTATATGTATCGAGCAAAAAGAGGTACACTTGGCTTAGTTCACATCTTCAATAATTATCACGTACATTTGTAATTCCTAAATGGCTAACGAGAGACGGATCCATTTGGGGTCATTTTCTGAATCAATTTAAATATGTGTCTGTCTGTTCATGTGAATTTATGTGCCAGCAGAACACATTTCGATGTAATTCGGCACAAGGGCCTTGAAAATCGTCTAAATTAAACCTTTGCAGAACTCTTTTTCCATGTAAGGTCTTGTCTTGACAGAAGTTTTTGTTATTTTGGAACCCCTTTCCAATTAACGCTTTTTATATGATTTTTATATGACAATGCGTTGCGATTATTGATGCAAGTCAATTAATTATAGCACACATCATGAACTATATAATGGGTGGGCTATAACCGGGCACAGCATTTCCATTTGTTTTATTGTGAGCATGGTCAGTACATCAATTTGTTTTAACATGTACACACCAGCCCTTAATAACAATAAAAATTTAGTTTATGAGTGATGCTTAAAGTATTTTTTAATGTTCACTTGTGTTCTTGTTTAATCCATTTGACAACTATGAAGTTATTATAATAATTCTTCTACCGGGAGTAGTTTCCTATTTACAGTAGACGGAGAAGCAGGCATGGCAAGATCTATTCAAAAATTTGATGTTGATCAAGTTTGCTGTTTCTTATTATGTTTGCTTCTCTTATATCCACTACTTTGAAGAGGAATATAAAAAGAAACAATTTCAAAATCTACAATGTAAGCAATAGCAAAGAGGTGTGAAAGGCAAGCCTATGTGTCTGTTACAGCGGAAATGAATGAGTGAGCAAAGCTATCAACTGCGAGTTTGTATAAATTTATGCTTTAAGTTGAATACTCTTTTCGTTGGTAGTGCAAACATATGTTCATACAAAAACAACAACAACAACAATATCTACAATAAAACAAATATATGAATGAAACTTTGCTATTTATTTTGTTATTAAAAGAGGAACACAAGCAGCAATAAAATCTTTCAAAAAAGTTAGTTGAGCTTGTTGAGTAGGCGTCATAGACGTTGTCATAGAATTACTAAGCAGCAATAAACAGTACAAAGCATATTTGCATCTTTGTTAAGGCAGACATAATACCTATGGTTATAAAATATCCCACGATTCAATGCACAAATAGGAGCAACAATCTCTAAAGAAAGCTATCAAATAATACACTTATACCAGTATGTACATTTACACAGGTATCCCTCCTATGGCACAATTTCGCTCTTCCACGATAAGAAAATTGTGGAAACCCTTTTATTGCATTCCTTTAACTGCGGGACTTATTCCAAGCACAAAAAAACAAAAGCAAACATAATGTAAGAATGCCTGCACAAAACTTTGGTTCAAAATGCCTATTTTTGTGAATACACATATAAATGTGGTAGGAACTGTGAAGCTTCTCTTTACAACTTTTCATATTTTGTAGATTTTTATTTTACTATTCATATCAATACATATTGAACAATATAAATTTGGATTACGTCAATTCAATGGTGTCCCCTCCCCTGCTGACTAGCACTAGCTAGAACAAATCTTGAATGGAAAAAATGGAAAAGAGTGCACTTTGATCGTTTACAAACATTCACATGCTACCTGTCACAATGCATTAATAGACACTTCAACATAAAGGTTATTTATGCCAGAACCAGAAGACTTACAATGTAAGCTTATATTGCTTTACTAAAAATAGATTTTTGTCCGTATATTTATACTAAATAGAAAAGCTTTTTTTGCTTTGCTTTTAGCCAAGGCTGTAAATAATATCAATATTTTTGTGCTGGAGAATAATTCCTAGATACCTAGGAAGGCAGTCTAAGGTATACTTGCTCACACTGGAAAAAGTATCGGGGATCCCACAAAGTAGATACAGCATGAAAATGTGTTTTGATCTAACAATGATCGTTTCTGTGAGGCACGCCCAATTACAATTACAATTAAAAATGCATTTCTTTTAGAACATTCATTACAATCACCATGTCACCAATCACAAGGTGATTGGTATCTAATCCGACCTAGATAGTATATAATTTTTTTTACTTATACTTTTGCGTAAGCATACCTTTCGTTCCGGTATTGGTTTTGGCAGTTGTTGCTGTGATTGTTTACTACCATAACCACCCATCCCGTGGAATTATTCAAGTTACAAGTTTTCTTTACTTATAATTGTAAATTATTTAAAATATTTAGCCTACATTCACATATGACATAAAGTAACACAATCACAAAAGTTGTCCATACTAAAATATATGAATGTAATAATTAAATTTCGGAATAATTGAACGATCAACCACCAGCGTACAAAACCAAAATGTTTTTCATTAAAATGTTTACAATAAACTGACGAAAAAATTATTAATAAATTGTGTATATGGGCATGTGTATGGAGAAGGGGACACACGCACACGCACATAAACACAATAGACCACAACGCAAGACGATTCGTTCGTCGAACGTACCACTGTGTCGCCGTAGACTTTCTTATTCTGCATTATTTTGAATGCTAGCTAGCATAATGAAATAATGCATGTAGTGTACATAAAGGCATACATATATAAACATTTTTAAATATTTATAATAGATAGACAAAAACCATAATGACCATATAAACACCAACGATAATGATGGCAAATAAACAAAGATTCAGTAATCGAATAGACGTCAATAACTGTATGTATAAATTAATACAAATTTGCTCTTGTGTATGGAAGATGATGTTTTGTTTTGCTAAACTATTTCGTTTTCCTATGTAGTGTGTCCTATATTTCACATTTCCAAAATGTATGTATGATCAAAACATGGTCACCGGGACGCATGTATAATTAAAAGCAAGTAAGAAAACTAAATTTGGATTGGGCCAAATCTTAAATACCTTCCACACCCACAACAGTGGACATAGATTATATATCGCGGTTTCAGTGGTGTATGTATTACGTATGAGCTTGCTAGTCCAGTTGCAGAGCCAGTACGCTTAGTATAGTTTTTTGTGAATTGTGAGTATCTGTTATCCGACCATGCCCATTTTTGGCATGAAAGAAATATTTATAGATGTATATACCAAATTTCAAGTTGCAGATAAATAGATTTTTCTTGCTTGTGGGCGTGGCTCTTGAACGATTTTGACCACTAATAGCGTCCTAAATGCAAAAACTAAAAGTGCCTGTAAAAAATTTCAGCTCAACATCGAAAAAATACGCCCGTGAGAATGCCAACAGACGGACGCACGAACATACATGTTCGGATCGACTCAGCTTTTAATGCTGATCATGAATATATATTCTTTGTGATGGTCTCTGACGTCTCCTTCTGAGTGTTGCAAACGGAAGAACAAACTTAGTATACCCTCATCACTAAGGTGAGGAGTATAATAAGCATGCACATATAATTCTGCGCTTCACCATAAACGCAATTGGAATCAACTCACGTTATTTGCGGTTTGCACGACACAACAAAGTTCTTTAGTTTTTGTTTAGTGTTGAATTCCAAAAAACAAAATCATCCAACTCATTTGGAATTCGATACGCATATGGATATGTACAAATAACACATAAGTGGTAGTGGAGAAAAAATATTCACTTATGGCATCTATTCCTAAGTTAAGCAAAGAATTAATAAGTTACGTATTTTACATAGAAAAACTTTCATTATTAATCGATTTTAATGTAAGTATATAAGATATATTTTTGACAAATTAGCTTATTTAGCGGTTTTCTTACAAAGTAGACAACGCATGTTTCTTAAATGTCAAGATCAAGACACAAAGTAGTTTATCGTATTAATTATATGATTTGAGTTTTTTAATAATTATTGACTTACCAACATTACGGTACCACTTTCGGTTGTATTAAGTTCCTTCAACACCGAACGATTGCCCGAATTATAATGCAATGACGAATTGTCCGATGTTAAGGAATTTGCTAGTACTTCTCCACGACTTGTATCAGTATAAGAAGTCATGATTTATTACGTTTATTATTTTATTCAATATTTTGTAGAATTATTTGCAATCAACATTTAATCTTTATGCTTAAATACACTAAATAAAATTCAATGATATTCAACAAAATAAGTAAAACAGAACTTGCTTTGTGAACCAAATATTGCAAAAATGGCGCCATTAAAAATATATCACCTGTGTTACAATTAGTACATTTTATTCACGATTGATAATTTCTGGCACAAAAATTTTCAACTAATATCAGAGTTACCAAGTTTCGTGGTGGTTTTTGCTTTAACTAAATAATTGAGATGCGTGAAGTTAAAAAGTTTTAAAAAGTTATAATTCTCTGAGAGAGAGAGAAGAAGGAGAGAGAGAAAAAAATGAGAATCCGAGCCAAAAACACTCCCTATATTTTCAGAAATATATAAAGAATACCGTTAACAGAAAAGAAGATGTGGACCAAACAAAATTTGTGTACAGCGTAGCTATTTAGTGGATATATAACATTCTCGGAAAAAACATGTTGAAAGTACGTTTAAAAAACATAAACTAAGTCAATAAAATAATTAATCATTGTAAGTAGAGATAAAAGATTTGAGCTGTAAAGAAAATAAGTTTAATGTTGTATATACATATGTGTATGAATATAGTTAATAGAAACTCCCTGAAGAAGCCACAAGATTGTGGCGAAACGTCGGAGAAGTTAATGTTTTGAATGAGAAGAAAGAAAAAATAAACTGACCTGTTTTATAGCCCGTTTTATAAGTATATATATGTGATGGAAAAAAGGTCTTGTTGGTTTTACTATCAGAAAAAAGGTAGTTTTTTTTTTAAATTTTTTTTTATTAGTGTCATTTAATTTTATTGATTAACTTTAACACAACTCTTTATAATAACGTATCACTCTGTTGAAATTTAAGATTATATTTATTTATACTAACTACATGGTTTTTTAACTTTACATATTTATCACATGTTATAATATTTATCACACTTGCAGTGTATTATCCGCTTTATTGATAGTCCATACGCTTAACTTTTTTTGTGGAGGTACATATGGATTCGTTGTCACAGGTCGTGATTCTGAATTGTTGAATGTTGGTGTAGCGAAAGCTTTATTATCAATTCCATGTTTTTCAGTGCTATGAAATTGTGTAGCTGCCGCCATATTTGTGGCTGCTTGATAAGTAGTTCGCTTTGGTATGGTGCGATTACTTGAGATCAGCGTACTCAACAAACCGCCAACAATGGCCAATGAAGCGAAAGCTGTTTGTGGTATCAGCTGACCGAATACAACAGTCGCCCCAATAAAAGGTGCACCCAACAACCAAAAACGCGCCCAACAAATTACAGAAAAACCACATATTTTCCGTTTTTCAACGCCAACCAGTTCCACAGTACATGTGGTGAGAATGGCTAAAGTACAGGAAATAGCCACCTTGGATACCATAGCTGATAACATTAAAAATGCCACCCGTTCGTTTAATGAAACTGAAAAAAAAAAGATTTTCAAATTAAAAATTCAGTATAAGTATATTAAGATATTTATAGAGACTTACTGTCATGTGGCACCAGCCAACCTAAATAAGCTATTGAACCGGCCAGAATATTAAAGAGACCGGTCCATAACCATTTACGTTTTGTATTCAATATGAAGTAGAGTCCAATAAAAGTGCCGGTAATTTCCGATAAACCAGCTATTACCGTGTTAACAGCTAAGTGGTCACGACTAAACGAGCGTATATTTAATAGCATGCCATAATACACAACAATATAAATGGACCAGCACAAATGTACACAAGCCATGTGGCGAATGGAACGTTCGCCTTTCCATAAACTCCACCAACTAACTTTGGTTGGTGTATCCATGGCGGTTTCGGCTTGCCGTTGCAGTTGCTGATCAATATCATAAGGTAGACTAAAACGTGTACCATTAAGTTCAGCACACTGCAACATAGGTGATATGTATTAAAATGAAAAAAAGTTGACTCAACATTGTAAAAACCTCAAGTAAAATTTTCTTTGCTTCCAAAACACGACCATGAATAATCATCCAACGTGGTGAGTCCGGTATCCACCTAAACAAATAGACGTGATAAATAAAAATGGGAAAAATTGTAAAAAGGGCAACAAAAAGCTTACTGCCACAGATAAATCAGAATTAAAGTTGGCCATGAAATGGCCATGTATAAATCATTCCAACGGGTGAAGAAACTCGCTATACCAGGCAATAAAATCACACCAATCGACCAGAACTGTTCAAATAAAGTTGAAACACAGATTCGATAAGTGCCACCCGTAATATCAGCCACTGAAATTTTCACAAAATCATAACTAAAGCATAATGAAAATATAATATAATAAATGGAATAGAAACACTTACTTATCATACCACCAGCGGTGTACATTTGAGCACAACATATCGCAGATAAGCAACGGAATAGAACATGCAACTGGTAGGAGTTTACATAGCCTGTTAAGTTTCCACAAAATATTTGTGTAATCATGCCAAACAACATCACATTACGTGGACTGAAACTAAACATTAGACAGTTATCAAATTTTATATTCTCCTGACGCATTTATGTTCTCAAGCGGAGGTAGTCCCAGAAGTATCGAACCGAAGGAGGTTGTTGGTTCAAAAGTTCTGGGTTGAATTAAAAAAGTTGAGCTTACATTCTGGCTGGGAATATTAACATCTTCGTTTGGGACATCCTCTTACCAAACTTAAAAAAAACTAGAAGAGGTGAATTCTTCAATTAATGGACAGTTTATTAAACATGATGTCATACCATAAAGCTTTTGAACTCAGTTGGGGATAGTGCGTCGAAGAAAACTTTTTTTATTTTATGTTTTCTTTGTTCGGGTCGGGTACTTCTGGGACTGCCATGTACGTCTGACGTACTGTTTCAATAAATGATACGCCAATATGCCTCCAGTTAGTACACCAAACAAATGAAAGAATTGTGTCACCGATACCAGTATATCGCGCGAACAAACCAAATCGTACTGTGTGATGATCGAATGATATTCAGTCTCGTGATGGAATTCCTGACACGGTATAATGTCTTCTCTGTTGGGTAGTGGCTGCTCCCAAACACGCGGCTCATCATCGGGATCAGAATATTTGTAATAGAGATGGGCATGGTCTTGAGCATCCTTGTATATGTTGCAGAAATCGATATTGAACTCTTGATCGTCGACTTCCTCCTTCTGGGGATGCGATATTTTTATCCATAACGTTTGATTCTCAACACCCACTGACTTTGGCGGCTTGCAAAAAAATTCGCCGGGCTTAGGAGCGGGAGCGGTAAATATTATGCAGGCCATAAACCATGAAGAGGGGATTTTACATAAAAATATCAATAATACAGCCCGCAATTGCCATTTACCCCACTCCCCCGTCACTCTACCAACAGCATCTACTTTGTGTTGCATTTTTGTGCTGAATTTAGGCGCTTTACCGTCCATGTTCCAGAAGAAATCTTTCGGATACAAATTATAACTTTGGGTGTAGCGGCGTCCTGTGTTGGAAATGTAGGCGCTTTCTCTCCTTTCAAACCTCATCAAAGCCGGTATGGATTTGCGACGCTGATACTCTCCCGTCGTCTTATCCCATAGATTTCGTAATGGTTGCTTTATGCTTTCTATACTAAGTTTACGCGTGTTTGGCAATAAAGATGGAATAGAATACCGCTTTGTGCTGGCACTTACTTCCTGATTTGGTTTGGTAAAAGTTGGGGGTAATGTGTGTGATATGTCAGTTGATGGTGTTGGTAAAATGTTTGGTAATTCGGTGATTGTAATGCCGGGAATGCTGGGTGTGGTTGGTGTACTTGTGTTGCTACATTTATCTTCGGACGTTTTATCCTCTTGAATGGGAGGCAGCATAGATTTGTCCTACAAGAAACGTAAAGAATATTTGTAAATATTGGGCGTGACAGTTATAAAGATAGTAGCTACTAGGGTCCAAGGATGGGGGTATACTAAGTTTGTCTTGCTTGTCCGTTTGCAACACCCAGAAGGAGGCGTCACAGATCCTACAAAGTATATATTGTAGTTCTTAATCAGCATTAAAAACTGAGTCGATTTAGACGTGCTGAAAATGGGCATGGAGGACATTTAAGATCTGGTCTAAGTCAAATTTAGTTTTCTTATTTGTTCTATATTAAATAAAGTATATTTAAGAATGTAGTCTAATTCCATAAAGAAGGTTTAATTTAATATAAAATAAAACAATTACAATTCTAATTGTGAGCGTGGCAGTTATATTTGACGTTTCTATGTTATTGAGTAAAAAAAAAAGCCATATATGTTGTGCCACCACGCCCATTTTGATCATTCGGTTAATATAAACTGTACTTTTGTAACTGTAGAATTTTTTTTATTGTGGGCGTGGCTGAGCATGTGGGAAACTATTATCCATTATTACGATCGTGAACGTTTTAAGTACACAGAAGACACACATAACATGACTGGATAAGGCCAGCTCGACGCAGAATTTTGATGATGTCCAAGATAATATAATAAATATATACATATATGTATATTCTTCATATTAGGTTTTGCTAATATATATAATAATTTAATTTTAATACTCAACATATACGCGCAACAGCATTAACTTAACAACTGAAATGCACAGAACTACAAGTATATGCAATATATTTAGGTAATGTCAATTTTATTATAAGGATCTATTCTACTATATTATTACTTTTTCTACAATCATACATTATTAATGGTACATACCTTCTGTTATGTTTATGTGCGTATATTATATATATATATATGTGTGTGTATGTATCCATGTGCAACAAGTGTATGGCTGGAGTCGTAAACATTTCTACCAAATGCAGTAATGCAATCGTACTACTAAACCATAATTACTATCATGACTAAAATGATCAAACGTGATGCATTTACTAACGCTGTGGTGATAACGCTGCGTTTAAAAATATTTTGCTACAAAGCAACTTATATTTATGAATACATTCTCTAAACTTATTGTGTATACACAACTTCCTTGTTATTACTTATGACCTTGAATGTAGAGTTAAGACAACTCTTTTTTATCCATTTATTGTGATTACCATTACTTGTACGCATTAGATTGACGTGTGTTTGTCAACACAATATTGGTTAGAATGAAGTACACATCTGCATGGTAGATTAGAAGACCACCCCTTTATATTGTGACGAGTGACAATGTTATAGTTCGTTAAGCTCGACCATTTAATACCCTTCATCACTTAATACCACTAAACGCGATTTATAGGCCCGATATATTTGGCCCGATTTTCAATAGGGTTCCAATTTGCTCAACACATCCTTGTACCAAATTTTATAAAAATTTTTAAAAAAAATGCGACCTCTAGCTTGCACACAAATAACAGACAGACGGACATAGTTAAATTGATTCAGATTTTGTTGCTGAATCGATCAGTATAATTGAAGGTGGGTGTGGTATTTGACAGTTAATTTGCCACTAGAGGTGCAGAGTATAAAAATTGTTATTGTATGTTACAGTTAAAATTAAAATTATACCAGTACAGTTAACTATAAATTAAAATTAAAATTATACAAGTACAGTTAACTATACAGTAGTTGAGTTAATTAATTGTCATCCATACGCCATGGGAAACGAATATTACATTACAACACGGTACAGTCCACTGACAATTCATTATACACTAACAAGTAAGAACTAATTATACATAAATATGCATTAAATTTCAACCAGATATATACATTTTTGTTTCAACTAATTTTGACCATTAGTACATTATCTACGTAGACTGAAAATGTCTGTAAACTTCAGCTCGATATCTCAATTGTTGCGAAGTTGAGCGTTTCAAGAACAGACACCCACAGGGGCGGACATGGTTAGGTTGACTCAAATTTTGATACTGATAAAAAATAAATACTTTGTAATGTTTCTGGCGTCTCCTCAGTATTTCAGTTTCAGTTCAGAATACCGCCCCTCTTATATGGGGAAGATTTAAGAGCGAGTACTTTATTTATTTTAAACATATCGCATTTCTTACCCTATGCGCGTTCATATGGATTTTTGCTCTCAAACGAATAAAAAATAAAAGTTGGATTTATAATATCTTTAATTATAACATGGATATGGCATGAGATAACGAGTAAAAACACCTATACTTGGCTGAGGTCAAATGTTGAATACCTACTAAGAAGCACCAAAGCTTCCCAAGGAGTGTACATAAGTGTCAACATATCTTCCGCACTTCATAATTATGGAAAATTTACTTAAAAAATTATTTTTTAAGATTTTAACCAATTTCAGTTTTTGCGATCAGAAGAGTTACTACCATAGAACAAACACACACTCACCCGCACACACACACACACACACACACACACACTCTATCGGACGGACAGACACACATTGCTTGATCAATGCTGATTAAAAATATAAACACTTTGTGGGGCCTCCTATGCCTCCTTTTAGGTGCATAAACATATGATTGTGGATGTAACACAACTAATGTAAAATGTCATGTAATTGCTGTACCGTGACAATATGTTCATCGTAATCCTTTTTAACAATATCCTTTCCATTCGCCATAATTCAAAATTTCTTATGTTTTGACAGAATCATAATTTTTTGACTCGAAGTCATTTAAATCACTTTTTGTCTTTCACTTCATCATTCGTCACTTTTGTCATTTCTCAACACTTTTGAATAAAATTTGGTAGTAATTTATGATTATTAAAGATATTTTCTTCTATACAATAAAATTGAGTTGAAAAATATTTTATTAATCGCACAGCATTTATATCGCCTGACAAATGAAATGCAATAATTATTTGAATGCCTCACTTGCCAAATGGATTCTTTTTAAATTATAAATTCAAATAAACGACGTGAACTTACAACATGTAGCAAGGTAGGACAGCAACAGGTACTTTAACATTAAATTTTAATAAAATTAAGAAAGTTTGTTGAACCGATTTGACAAGTAAAGCATTCACTGAATAAAGCACCGTTTATAAAATTTTGACATTATTCGTGATACAATATATCATGGACTGCCAATTTTCGTTCAATTTTTTATCACTATATTTAAAGCCATATGTTAGTACACCTTGTAGTAAAAGTCAACTGAAGTCTTTTTCGGAAAAGGTGCCAGCAATAAGCGTTGTAGGTTTAGGAAACTTCGTAAAGTTTACAATTTGGCGCCTAAGCTGCTGATATTAACTTGAGCTAACATATGTTATCAATAAATGAAAAGCTTCTTGCTGCCAAAGGCATTTGAAAAGCTCTTGTAAGATATAAAAAGAACTGCTGAACATTTCTCACAGTGTTTTCATGCCTTACGTCCTTTCGATACACTACTAAAGGGATTATTTTGGAAATATTACGAAAATGCTTCTTAAAAGTTAAGAAGCTTTGTCTTTGGCCCAATCATGGATACTCTTCATTAATGCATCAAACTCTTCCGGGAAGTACAATACGCTAATGTATCGCCCATATTGTAGGAGTAATACGGTGAGAGTTACTTAAAAAATTGCGAGCTTATCGTTTGACTGATTTTCTTCAACTTCAATTTTCAAAATAAACCAACGCCCCAAGACTACCAACGCGGTCAACAGCTACGTTTCAGTTTTTGCGATCAGAATAATGTTGTACACACGCAGTCACTGCAGTCATATGAAGACCGTTAGAGGAGGAAAAAATGGTCCAATTTAAACCATTTTTAATAAATTTAGCCTTTTAAATTTCATTAATGTTCAAGACGGGCAGAAGGACATGGTCAAAGTACTTTTTATAATTAATGTTCCAAAAATGGGCGTAATCCAATAATAGAGACGCCTCCAATTAAAAAAAAAAAAAAACTATTGAAACACAAATCGGTTGACATCTAACGTACTACATAAACCAATAGAGAGCATAATTAGTTGCTCACCCCGCCTTCGCCCCGATTCTGCCTAAGCTAAATTTAGTTTAGTCCTAGTCTTCTATAATAAAGATTAAGATGTTCTGCCATTCCCATCCCATTTGTGAAAAAGTTCTTTATACCTGTCTTTAGTTCGATTGAAATTATGTTGTTTTATCAAAGACTTGGATTGAATTAATCAACGCTTTTTGGTGGATATATTGAACTTTTAATTATAGTTTTCTTTGTCTGTTTATATTCGTTAATCAATCACTGAAACAAGTGCACAATTAAAAGGTTGCATTGCTCTTGTGTTGTGTTACTAAAAAATGAACACTTCGTGGAGCAATTCATCTCACCTATTGTAAAGGAATTCTAAGCAGATCTTTGTAATAGAGCCTAGTAAATAAACAAAACTAAAATAACAAAACACTCTTTGTTAAACATCGCTTCCAGCTAATTAACGCCATTGTACAAAATATTAATATTTGAAGAATGACTGTCACTGTGAGGTACACACAGCATTTCACTTATTCAGAAGCAGTATAATTACGTTGCAATTTTATGCATAACATTTTCACATTACTTCAATCCAAATGATATATCATCGATTGTTTGAAAGCTGTTCAAAAATTAATATCATTCACCTCAATTTTACGCATTACGATTTTAATTTCCATGGTATCCGGCCCATTTTCATGTGGTATCTGCACTTTTTCAATGTTGGGCAAGCCCAAGGGTAAATTGAAATTGTCATCCAAGGTTTCCGTCTCATCACTCCGATCATCTCCATCATTACTCTCAAACTCGGCGTTACCACATTCATTAAAGACATTGTCAAACTGTATGAAACTCATTCTTATATAATCGGCAATAATAATTTACAATCTTTAATCTCAATTAGTTACAAAAAAATTACATATAAAATTTAATTCAGTATTTGCTTTTAGCCACACATGACAATTGCTAAATTGGTCCGCTAATACAATAAAAAATATGTTCTTCGACCGTACACATAGAGCGATTACTTAAGACGAAACAATTGAAATTTCATTTTAATGATTTCAATGATTATGCAGCCAAAAAACAAGACATAAAAAAAACAAGTAAGAAAACTAAATTTGGCCTAGGCCAAATCTTAAATCCCCTCCACAACCACAACGGTGGGCGTCGCATATATATATAATGCGATCTCTAATAGTGTAGGTCTTACGTATCAGCTTGCAAGTCTAGTTTTATGGTGAAAATGGTTTTTTGTAAATTGTGAGCGTGTCTGTTATCCCAACATGCCCATTTTACGCACATCGATGAATGGGATAACTATAAATATTTGTACCAAATTTCAATTCCATAGGTCAACTTTTGTAGCAGATATAGGTATTTTTGTTGATTATGGGCGCGTCCATCATCTGACCACGTCCATTTTAGGCACATCGATAGATGGGATAATTATAAATATTTGTACCAATTTTCAACTCCATGGGTCACAGATAGATCACGGGTGGATATATATAGCTTTTTGTCGATTATGGGTGTGGCTCTTGACTGATTTTGCCCATCTACGTGCAAAAACTAACCAACTGACTAAAAAATTTCAGCTCAAAGAACAACAAACTTAGTATACCCTCATCACTAAGGTAGGGGCTATAAAAATACGAAATGAAAGAGAAATATTTTATGCCTCGTAGACATATGTATATACGAGTACATACATATATTATAATGTTACAACAGGCACCTACCTCTACTCAACGCTTACAAAACTAATTTGTAGAAAAGTAAAAGAAATAGAAACTGTAAGTGGTCCCCAAAAACGACAATTAAATGCGTTACATTACGAAAAATTTATTTAAAAAAACAATTGAAAATGTTATAGTCGGTCAAGCCCGACCATCAAATACCCTACACCACTTGATGTATTTTTCAATTGTTTGTTTATGAAATAAAAAAAAAAAAAAATCATTATATTTAGACGGACAGAAGGACATGGTTAAATCGATTTAGATTTTAATTCTGAATCGATCGGTATAATTGAAAGGAGTTACAAACATGCGCACAAACTTAATACACCTTTTGCCACAAGTAGTGCAGGGTACAATAATTTATTATATCTTTAAATATATTTATACTAAACTTTGTATTTATTTATTTGATAGAAACAAGTAAATTTTCTTAAACCAAATCTTAAATATCCTTCACATCTATGCACAAACAATGGGCGTGGCAGATAGATGATTACGCTCCATAATAGTGCCTGTATTACATATCAGCTTGTATCAAGCGTATGCCAAACCTAGGACTAGCACTTGCTAAATAGAGCACCATCACTTTACTTCTGCAAACAAGGGACAGTACCTCAAATTTATTCGAATGCGACAATTTGATAAATTTGTGGGCGTGGCAATGTCAATATGTACATTCTTCTTATATAAGGAATTCTTATCCCATCCCTTTGAAGAAGTTTACATATTTCATTCATGTAAAAAATTCGCGTTGGCAAGTTCGGCCATTTGAGCTAATTTTGCGTGCCCGGTAATAAGGAAAAAATATCTGAGATTCAGATTTGTTAGTAGTAGGGCCCATCCACACCAGGGTGACCTGCGTCAAATATTCTCAATAAGTTTTTGAAACATATTTATATCTATAATAAGTTTATGGGTGGACATGGTTAAGATAAATTTTCCATATACGAGTATATAAAAATATCGTTCGGCTGTTATGTGGAGCGTATAAACATGAATTTTCTTCTACTGTTTTATAGAATGTCTTTTATTGTTGCTAAATAATAGAACAACTGATCTGTGTTACTATTAATGTAAGGTGTTATTATTCATATTTATTATGTTGCATATTACTCATATTAATCTCTAGGCTATACAGGCAGGAGCACAAAAGTGCGACAATTATTTTATACATATTATTAAACGAGTGAGAAAACTGAATTTGGCTTCGACCAAACCTTAAATATTTTTGTATGGCTATGAGAGATTTTTGTAGATTGTGGGCGTGGCACTTGGCCCGATTTTATATATACTTTGTACGGTCACCGAGGCCTTCTTTTGAGCATTATAAACCTTAATATACCCACGCACCTATCACTAAAAAGGGGGGTAAAAAAATTGGCGCACAACCATTGGCATGGTGAACACGTGCTTATGAAGAACATGAATAAACAAGCAAATAAACAGAATTCGGTATTTCATAAGGTACCTATGTGAACATCTACACATATATATGTCGATGTATGTAGATGTTATAAATATGTTGCATATGTGCTCATAATGTATTCGTGCAATGGGTAGTTTTGTTATTTTTATCCATTTAGCAGTCATTGTCAAATGAAAATATTGCATCAAACGTACGAGGTCTTCATTGTGCACAAGTGTGCGGGTGCTAGCAACTGTAGTCTGTTAGTCTGCCTTTTTTATTTTTTTGCACTTCAATTATTAAAGCGAAGACTTGACATGTCCGTTCGTGTATCCTCACGTATATGCGTTTTTGTGTACAATTTGATTCTTAAGCACGAGGCCTTCTTTATAACTCTAATGATCTACAACTATACAGTATGAATTAAGAAATTTTCGAAGGCGCTTTTAGTACAAAACATGTGAAAATGGTATAGTCAGTCAAGATCACGGCATCGCCATATGGTGAGGGGTTCTAAAAATGGTCCACTTCAGTTCATTTTTAATAAGATTCCCCTTTGCGCTAATACAAGTCCTTGTACTAATTGTGATAAAATATCTTAAAAAATGCTACCGATATATTGCGCACAAATTTATATGAACAGACAGACAGATGGACATGGTTAAATCGATGCAGATTTTGATTCTGGAACGATTAGTATAATTGAAGGAGGGTGTGGCATTTGCTGTTTAGGAGTTACAAACATCTGCACAAGCTTAATATACTTTTTGTCACAAGTGGTACGGAATATAATCAAGCAGCGATCACATCAGAAATGAAACGTTTAAAACACTTACTTTTTTTAAAATTTCGGGCCTCGATTTATTTATTTATATTTATGCTGGATGCATTTTTTACATGTCTTGGATTCTTCATTATTAACCATTAATCAATAGGAATTAATTGAAAAGAAAAACTTGCTCAGCTTTACACCAACAATAAATACTTTACAAATGAATGAGGTTTACATGAATAATTAAAATCATTTACACTTTTTATTATTATAAACACTGAATTTTTTAAAAATGTAACAAAAAATTAATATTTTCGACAAATTTCTTTTTTTAGTCATGCACCGTTATCCGTGTTGGTTCTGTGTCAAACACTACATGTTACTTTGTTAGTTATCTAGCCGTACGAAATGTGCTCACTACTATACCCGTTGGATCTTAATTAATCCCGATAGTCGGTGTTTAAAAAAAAAAAAATAAATTTGCTGTTAAAGTTTCCCAGAATTATTGCACTTTGCCTACCTTTACTTGGTTTTAAGCAAGTTTTTTGTCGAGAAATTGAATGTAACCGCAAAACGATTTCACAATAAAATACAAAATCAATGATGCACTCAATGAGATGATAAACTAATAAAGGAAACTCTCATTTTAAAGAGCGCTCTATTATACACTTACTTTGAACTTTTTAATATGTATTAAAAATTAATTTATTTTTAATTATTTTATAATTTATATGCTTCGGTTATAAGTGGATATTCTTACTGGTCTTGTTTCAATTTTGGCAGCTTTAATCTCTGGACAGATTGAAGCAAGTCTGTCCTTCGCTTAATTGAACAATAATAATAATAAATGAATTTATTTGTACAGTAAATTGGTATATATTTAAAAACGGTAAAAAACTATATTAGGTGTAGACCAAATCTAAGGGACCCACCATCAATACCCAATGTTAAATGTGTGCTTTGTTATATTAAACATGATCAGACAAACTATGTGAATTTGTACAAAAGCAACTATCTGGTGATGTGCGTGACGGACGGACAGAAGGGCTAAATCGAGTTAAAATTCTAGGTTGAGCTAGAATATATATATTTTTGGGGGACCGGCTCGCCCCTTTTTGATACTTACACACGTTTGAACAAGTGAGGCTTGACAATCTATAATAATTTCAATTACAGTTAACATTAGTTTGCCTTAATGTTTAATGTTTAAATATGGTTCCATAATGAAAACTACAGTTAAGTGAACACATAACCGAAACGGTTCGTTCTTCAACCGGGGTGTTCGCCTCTGGAACCACCTACCTCACGCCATGCCAGGTGTGCGCAAATTCAAATCGAATGTACACAAACACCACTCCCTCTAATTCCTTCTAACCGCCACCGTGCTTGCACGTATAGGGGTCATTTCTCGAGCGGATGCTTATAAATAAAAAAATATATATGAAAAAGTTATAAATTCTTCTCATATTAATTATTATTCATTGCAAAAATTTATTTTTAGTACCTTCCGGTGGTAATGGAAACTTAAAACAATTATGGGAACCTTTTCGTCCTTATATCTGATTGATTCTATATTATCGATTCCTGTAATAGGTTGCGTTATGGAGTGATTATTTAAGTTATACGTAACATATGCTTAGATTAGGATGTTCAACAGCTAAATGCTTATGTCAACTTAAAGTCGTTCCTTAGTACATAAGGCACTTATCTCTTATATGTAGTTGACTTAAATTAATTTCATAAATAACTGTTTTTTATTTGCTTAAAGCTTAAAACTTAAAAGATGTATTTGTGAGCTTTTAAAGTTTATTTACAAATCTTACAAATTTCAAGTCCAATCGAATCAAAGGGGAAATAATAATATTTTAATTATCATCAATTATTATAACCACACATACACGAATCATGCGAAATAATACGGCATGGGATGGTGGGAAAATTCACTCTTTTGCACCGGGTTCTTGTTCTTTGACCCCTTGATCGGTCGACTTTGAGCGTGACTCTAGAAACGCATACCAAAGTACATATAATCTCAAAGGTTATTATACCCTCCACTTTAGGGAAGAGAGTATATTCATTTTGATCATCCGTTTACGACACATCGAAGGAAGCCTCGGAGACCCCACAAACCATATACTCGTATATTCTTAATCAGCATAAAAAGAGAAATCGTTTGAGACATGTCCGTCCGTGTGTCCGTCTGTTGGCAATCTCACGGTCGTAATTTTTGAGATATCAAATTAAAACTTTGCATACTTATTCTTAGTTTAATTTCGCTATTCTGTATTGAAATTGGGCAAAATCGGGTAAGAGACACGCCCACAGTAAACGAAAATCTCAACATACCTCGAAAAAATTGTATCTTTAAAAAATTATATATCGCACAATATTATGCCTATCAAGTTGAAATTTGGTATAAATATAAGTGGTACCGTTATTCAACACTGTGCCAAAAGTGGGCGTGATTGAATAACGCAAACGTCTATAATTAAAAAAAACACTATTTACATAAGTACATAAAATAGTCATATACATAAATATGGCAATAGGAACTTATTTTTTAGACGATTATAAAAGGTGGAGGGTATTTAAGCTTCGGTCTTAACCGAACTTCTCTATCTTGTTCGCTTTAACTTTTCCCATTGATTACCAATTTGAAAGATGCTGGCGATGCTTCAGAAGCTGATCGGATATATGTTTAAGCATAAAATGCATCGTTTGCATATGTATATGATTGTTACGTTTGTATTTGCATAAGTACATTGTTTTGAGATTAAAAGCAGAGACTTGTAAATACAAATATGTATTATATGTTTATAGAAGCGAAGCGAAAAGAATAATAATTAACGCCATCTTTGGGGGAGAAAGAGAGATTGATATTTTCATGGCAAGTTTTTAGCTATGTTGCGAGGGAAAATTTTTTTTAAATCTTTACAGCTAGACTTTATCTTACACTTTATTGATTAGTTTATTTGAACTGGTTAATAGTTGTATATCACATCTTTAGTAAAAATGTTAAAAAATGTTTTGTAACTTATAATGGTTGTGTAAACAATTGATTAAATTTTCATATTATCCTATGCAAATTATTTAAGATATCAATCAATTATGCCGCCTACTATAAACAGTGCTACGCCTCCACAAGATAAAAGACCTCAAAGGCCTGCCGAAAGAAAGTGAGTACATATCTTAGAAAGTTGTAATAAGAAGTCTTATACGTTCTCCACTCTAGGAGTGATTTAATATGTCGCGTTAAATATGGTAATAATTTGCCGGATATACCGTCGGATTTGAAATTTTTGCAATATCCCTTTGATAGTCATCGTTTCGTCCAGTATAATCCCACTTCATTGGAGCGCAACTACAAATATGAAGTTCTCACTGAACACGACTTGGACGTTACCATTGATTTAATAAACCGTGAACTCTACCAAGCTGATCCATATGCGCAAATGGATCCGGCTGATGAGAAATTATTGGAAGAGGATGTACACACACCGCACGATTCAGTTCGTTCGAAACAACATTCACGTAGTGTTTCATGGTTAAGAAAATCCGAATACATATCGACCGAGCAAACAAGATTCCAACCGCAAAATTTGGAAAATATTGAAGCCAAAGTTGGTTATAATGTAAAGAAATCGTTGCGTGAGGAAACTTTGTATTTAGATCGTGAGGCCCAAATTAAAGCGATTGAGAAGACATTCAACGACACTAAAATTGAAATCACTAAACACTATTCCAAACCGAATGTAGTGCCGGTGGAAATTTCACCTGTTTACCCCGACTTTAAGAATTGGAAGTATCCGTGCGCTCAGGTAATATTTGACAGTGATCCGGCCACCGTAGGCAAAAATGTAGCCGCTCAGTTGGAGGAGATGTCTCAGGCCATGATACGTGGTGTGATGGATGAAAGTGGTGAACAATTTGTTGCCTATTTCTTACCAACCGAAGCAACTTTGGAGAAAAGGCGTGTCGATTTTGCCAAACAGATCTTCTACAAGGATGATGAGGAATATGTGTATAAAATTGCTCGCGAATATAATTGGAATGTAAAGAGTAAAGCTTCTAAGGGTTATGAAGAAAATTATTTCTTTGTAATGCGACCGGATGGTGTGTTCTATAATGAGCTCGAAACGCGGGTGCGCTTGAATAAGAGACGCATGAAAGTTGGTCAACAACCGAACAATACAAAGTTGGTAGTTAAGCATCGTCCCTTAGATGCCAATGAGCATCGCATGCAACGCTATCGTGAACGACAATTAGAACCTGCTGGCGATGAGGATGAAGAGGAGGAAGAGATGGATGAAGAAATGGAAGTAGGCCAAATGGAAGAAGAGGGTCAGAAACAGTCGCAACAGAATCAAAAAGAGCAGGAGCCTGAGAGTAGTAATAAAGACAAGGTTTCAGAGGAAAAAATGAGGGAGCGAAAATCACGTTCACGATCAAAATCGCACGCAAAATCACAATCTCGTTCTCGATCTCGTTCTGGATCCGGATCGGCATCCGATGTAGGTTCAAGATCACGATCACGCTCGGGAGGATCGAGAGCAACATCCAGATCACGTACACCATCCCATTCAGGTTCCCATAGTCGAACGCCCACCCGAAGTCGTTCCCGCTCACACTCTGGATCCCGTTCGCGATCTAGATCAGGTTCGCCGGCCCGTTCCAAATCTGGCTCAGTTTCGAATGGTTCACGTGCTTCTTCAAAGTCGCGTTCTCGTTCGGGTTCTAAATCCGCCTCTCACAGTCGCACTCCAAGTCGTAGTCGCACCCGCAGCCGTTCTCGTTCGAGATCAGCATCTGTTGAGGGCTCCAAAACAGGCTCAGACTCAGCATCTGGGGGGTCGCGTGCCTCCTCCCGATCCCGTTCCCGCTCTCCAACGCCATAAAATTATTTTACAATCAACACCAACAATAATTCAGAATAAATGTATTTCACTGGGGGTCCCCGTAACCCCAAAATTTACAATTTTTAGTAGGTATAACAAATGTTAAGTGTGCATGTACGGGTAGAGGCATTTCGTTTGATTTTCGAGAAGATTTCACATATATTTTCCATTTCATAATTAATTTGGTCAAAAACAAGACAACAAAATAAAAACATTGACGTTTTAGTTTAAAATATTTACAAGTTTTATTTTTTCTCTGGGAAATCCAAAGACACCACACTCAGTTTCAGTTTCGTTTCTTCGGATATGGCCGATCGACTAGAGGATGGTACTTCTATAATGACCGTGAAAACTGACTATTGTGTACACTTTCGAATGGTTTTACATCTTACCTGCGGATGAACTTAAGGAGACGCTATCTAAACCAGACAAGTCACTGCTACGCCACGATATAGAACTGTGTGACTTTTGCAGGGTGTGCGGCAATTTCAAGCCACGTGACATTAAGTTGCGAGCTATCTTTGGTCCTATCTCGAAATCCGTCTCAACAATTTCACCCAATTGATTTAGAACATTCATATTACGCTTCTCTAGCTCCTTCAAATCCAAATCGCGTTCAAACAATTCCATGAATTCATTGCTGATGGGGCGCTGCTTAACAGCTTTTACAGCTTGCTTTAAATCTCGATTCGCCCGTTGCAACTTCACTTCTTGATCGAATAAATCTTTTTGCACCTTTTTCAAGAATTCCTCGTTTTCACTTCTATTTACGGGCGGAAAATGCGACGTTAGCATTAATCAATTGAATATAATTCGATAAATTTTTTTCACTTGGTCTTTTTTATACCCTTCACCACTTGAGGAATCTGGCAATTTTTATCCATGTGAGACTTTTACACCTACCATCGCAAAGTCGTTTTTGTCAAAACCTTTATAAAACCCAAGCCAAGTATATATAATCTTGATCATCATGAGATTCTACATGTCCGCTGGCAAATATTGAAGTACCAAACTCAATGTCAAACTTGGCAGAAACAGTCCTAGTTTTTGATATTGATTGATATAAGTTAAGAAAAATCTATCGGACACTCCCTCAGTTGAAATATAATTGAAAGGATATAATTTTCATGGGGTTTTACGCAGCTTTTCTACTAAATATTGAATTAAGACAGAATGACATCGATGATCTTTGCCAGACACTTTATGGCAATTTTTCATTTTTTGACTTTCATTTAAGAAAAAATAGGGTTCGCAGCTACTTATAAACAAAATTATGCTTTTATGGTATTGTGCTTGGTCTTAACATGGAACCAGGTGGTGTAGGATACTGAATGATCTGGTTTGCACTTCTTTTACTTTTTATTAGCCGCTGCCGCCAATTTGTTTTCCAAACTTTCTTTATCTTTGAGCGCTACATCGATGTTTTTCTGGAGTTTATTGAATTTTAAGCGCAATTCTTTTAATTCCGATAAAGCGGTACAATAATTATTTTGCAAGGTTTGAAATTCTTTTTGGCTTTCCTCTGCAAGTTTTCTTTAATTCTTTTACAAGGAAGTATTCATTAATATAAAAACACTCACCAGTATCGTGAGGGCTCACCATTTTCTTGCGAAAGTTGTCGTTGACATTGTTAAGCAGAGCCAATGTATTTTCCAGTGCTTTTATGTCTTCTTCGGCTTTAAGGACGCGTTCATTGAGAATGTTACCCTCATCGAGAAGCATTTGCTTTTCCTGAGCTGTTTCCACACGCAGCTGTGTTGCTGTTATAACAGTGCCATCAGCATTCACTCCCAATAGTTTAGAGGTCAACTCAAAGCGAGCTTTTACTGCTTCGATGTGTTTTGTACGTTCACCGATATCCGCCCGCAAAGTACTCAATTCTTCATTCAAATGTTTACGCTTCAATTGTAATAAATCCATTTGACTTTTTAACTCTACCATACGGTCACTTATGGTGCGATTTAGATGCATGCGATGCTTCAGCAAGTTGTACGTGCCCTCATCACACTCATTAATGTCACTTTCAAATTCTCGCGCTCGCATTTTCAATAGACTCAGCTCTACAATTAACTCTTGATTATGTTGCGTCACCTCACGCATCCGCTTCACGCCGCCCTCGCAGTACACTTGGGCCTCTTTTATCTTAAAACTGACCTCTTCCAAATCCACATGATCATTATTATATATAACGGTGAGTTTGCGCATATCATCATCGAGTTTTTTGTTTTGCTGTTGCGTTCCTTGTAAAGTTTTCACCATTTTCGCATGTTGGGCTTCCAAGTCTTGAAAATACAACCGATTGGTTTGTTCGGTTTCAGGATCAGCAATACCCCCTTGTATTGTTATTATGTCACGTTCTAAGCGTAGAATTTTGAAGGCCTATATTAGGACAGACCGGCGTTACGAAAGGTTTCAAGGATTGTAAGAGTCGTGCAGCACTTACCAGGTCATAATGCAATTCGGTTTGACGCTTCAGCTCATTCTCTACATTTCCTATATTTCGAGTTACGGCCATTATATTATTCTTCAAGCCATCGTTGGAGACCTTAAATTGACATGAATTTTACGCAAACATTCTACACTGAAGTTACAGATTAAAAACGTACCTTCAACACGGCGTGGTCGTCTTTGAATGTAATCACTTGCTTTTGTGCCCGATATATCAAGGCGTTAATGCGATCTGTTTCCTTATTAATGGCTTTTTGCATTTTCTCCTCCTCATCCATGAGTTGTTCCAATTGCTGCAATCGTTCCGAAGCGGATAAATTTTGATTTTGTTTATCTTTAAATTTTTTAGTCAATTCCTCCACCACCGCATTAATAGCTTTAATTTGACCTAATCGTTCCGTATACATAGCTGAATTGCGACGATTTTCCTGACGCTGTTCTTCAACGCGATGACCCAACATTTGTAATTCCTTTTGCAAGGTTTCCACCTAGAACAAAAAGCTGTTTTTATCGGGTTCATCTTCCTATGAAAAAGTTATTCTTAAACCTCATTCGCTTTCAAAATTCCCATATCCGCTAATATTTGTATTTGTTCTCTGATTTGTGATGTTTCAGTATTCAGCTCTTCAATACTGGCCTCGACACTCTTATTGGTGGCAATCATTTTATTTAGTTCCTTTTCCATCATTTTCAAATCTCTACTTTTGATTGCAGCCTCTGCTTTCAAATCAATCATTTGCATTTCACAATTGCGAATATCGTTTTCCCGTTGGATCATTTGGCTGACAGCGCTTTTCCAAGTCTCTACCATTTGCCGTCGTTCGGCATGAGCTGTACGATATAGACCAGCTGTACACTCCAAATTGCATTCTAATGTTTTTTGCTCGTTGTACAAGTCCACCAAACGGGCATGCAATGTACCGATCTCTTTGCGTGTTTTCTGAAGCGTTTGATTCTGTTGATTGGCCCGCAATTGGTCGTCTTTGTAGTACATTTCAATAAGTTGATAACCACGATTCCCCTCCTCCATGGCTTTGTGCCATTCCGTAAGAGCATTCTTTGCCCACTTTATACAATTTGTCAAATTGTCAATGTTCTGCTTGCGCTTGGTCATCTCCTCTGAAATACTAAAGAGTTTTAATTTAATCATTCTTTACATCCCAACAGAATTACGAAATACTTTCGGTATTATCCACAAATTTCTTATAATTATTCCAGTCTTTATTAATATTTCGGAGGTCTTCTTTCAGTTTTGAATGGGTGCGTTGCGTTAATTTATAAAGATGAGCTTCGCTGCGGACTTGAGCTTGATACGCTTCTAAAAGTTTCTACAAAAGTGTATTTTTATAAATCATTTATACGAGACCTAGGTCATAATTTTGATTATAGGGGACGACATGATCGAAATGAAAAAAATATTTTAAAAGTGTACAATGTGATGAGGATATAATAAGTATGATATTCCGTTGCAACACCCAGAAGGAATCCTCGGAGGCCCTAAGTATATTCTTGACAAGTAGGAAAACATGATTCCACCTAGACATTTCTGTCCGTGTTCCTGTTTTGTACAAATACTTCTAGTATTTGCCGGCGGGGGATTCTACTTAAATTGTGCAAAATTAGCAAAGCATCACTCCACAATCAAAAATCTCATCACTACAAAAATGTACTTATAAAGTTAAATTTTTTCATATTATTTTTTTTGTGATTGTTACCGAGCGTAATCAGGTATGAGGTGGAGTATATTGAAGAGATTTGGGCTAAGCGAAATTTAGTACTTTTACTGGGTCCTTTTTATTAATTTTTAAAACTTTTCTTTTAGTATCTTTTATGATCAAATAGAACACGTCCGAATAATTTTCAAGAGCCTCACTCTATTTTAGATACATGCTCCCTTCAGTTCAATTTAAACAAACCCACGGGAACGTTTGAAAAATGCTATAAGTCGTTGCAAGTTATTTGCTTAAATTTTCATTTTTGGAAAATCGGTTCAAAATGAAAAAGCTATGAATATACATGTCTCATGCCCTTCCGGCCATGAAGATAATCTACGCGTAGACGGATAAGACTACATCATCTTAAATAAGAAGTATAAAAGCTTCCTTCCGTATATTAACGCTACCATTTAATTAAGGTGGTGGATATATTGCCCTCTTAACTTATCCCCATCTACAGAAAAGTCTCACCAGATTATGATTAATAGTGACTTCAGCATTTTTCGTATGCTGCTGTAGTTTCTCAGCACGTTCAGAACTTTGTACATTATTATCCAATAGCTCTTCTTTCTTGCGATATAATTGTTCCAATTCAGTTAAAATAGCGCGATTTTCTTCATTAGCCATGGGTATAATAGAATTGGTATTCCAACCCATGGCTTTCATAGCTTTAACTAATGCTTCATCATCCATCTTTTATTATTATTATTAAAAATTCTTCTAAAATTCCGCTTTGAAAAAATATGTTAATCGAAAAAAAAAAAAGAAATATTTTCACTCAATTCATTTTCTTCTTGACAATTTTAAATAGAGTATTGATTAAATATATATTCGGAGATCATCATGGCAACAATTTATTCCTTTTAACTGTTATATTAATATTATACAAATCATCTGTTAATTTGATTTGGTTGGATCTAAATGTTGAGATAATGAGGTGAAATTTTGTACAAGAATTTGTAGTTTCCGCACGAGGATCGCTACTTAAATTGGGTAAAATCGATGTAGAGCTAAGCCCACAATCGACAAATATAGATTTATCTTCCCAAAAAATTGACCATTGAAGTTGAAATGTGGTATCGCATTTCTATAACTACCCTATCCATCGATGTGCGAAAAATGCGTCGAATAAACATCACGCCCTCAACTTCCAAAGGACCATTTTTAGCGTAAAACTGGACCTGCAATATGTAATATCTATACTATTGGAGAGCCCACCGCTTGTATTTAGATGTGGCGGGTATATAAGATTTGGCCTATAAATGAGCCGTTGTGAATGAAAGCAGCGCAAGTCCATTTTTGGAACCGATTAATATTACCACATATGTCGTTAAAGTCTATCAAATTTTGATTTTTTTTTGAAACAGAGTCTTTTGCAACCCGAGTGAAACCATTTATTAATAAATTAGTCATGAAAATGAGGCTTTGTATGGATCATACACGTATGATTGTAAATGAAAAAAAGCGGACCTCTCCACAAATTGTGCTTTATTTTTAATGCATTTCTCAATACGTCTTAAAGTTCTTTGCCAGATATCGTTTAATTAAAGTGAAATTTTGAGTTTTCCGAAAGCGGACTATATCAGACTATTGTTAAAATCGGTCTCTTTATGAAGTGACATTGAGTTAAATATAAGTAAACACAGAAACTGCTTAGGTTTATAGGGAATGGTCAGACCACTATTATTACCTGGAACCAAAGCATTTGCGTGGTAAATGATATATATGATCATTTGCCTGTCGAACCAACCTTGACTGTTATGGTAATTTTCTTAACTGTCGATGGGTTACCAATCCAACGTGACATCTGAGTTCAAATTCCAGCTGAAAAAACTGCTTCACTTTTTTCTTCCGTTGGATTTGAGCCTGTGTCCTACATGCTAAAAAAAAATCCTTAGGCCACTCAGCTACTGAAAGGATGAAACGTAAATGATAAAAAATGGGCACTTTCTGTATGCTGTATGCGATCAATTTTGAAGTAAGAGGTGAAGATTTCACCAAGATTGTTGGCACATCTGAATTGATTAAAAGTTTTACGCTGTAAAAAAATGCGAAATCTACATACATTTCGTATCTGAAACCGTCTTCTGATAGATGCAAGCAGAATGAAAAACTTTATAAACCGCCACCATTAGGGTGGAAAATAGGAAAAAGCCGAAAAAAGTTGTCCATTCTAGGCATTAGTCTGGCTAACTGGCTAGCTAAAGGAATTATAATAAAACATGTGAAGAACGAGAGAATTTATTTCATTCATTTTCTTTTTATCATTTTTCAAAAGCTATTTTTAGAAAGACATAGAAAATCTCAATTAACATATTCAAGATGCATTCATTGCTCATTTGCTCGAGGGCATTTGACCAAATTATTCACAGAAAAACGTAAACGAAAGTTTAGTTATAAATTAAATATTTCGAAAATATTCTTACCTGTAATTTAAATATTATGAAATATTTATAATTGAAAAAAGTGGAAAGTGAAAGTGGTCGTAAATATACGCTAGTTCAACACATAAGAATAATGTGTTCCTTGTCATTACTGTGTCCATTGTGTGCTCAAACCATATTCCCAAGTGTTGACGCTTTACGTGGCAGTTTAATTAAGGCTGCAAATGGACCCCTATCATGCCCCATTTGTCAGGAGTTGTTTTTGGGTTTAGATAAATTAACTATACACTTATTTAGTCACAATAATATTATAGCAGCATCATCATCATCATTAACAACAACAACAACAACAACAACAATACAAGCAGCAGCAACCCCTACTATTAGTAATAATACGGAGATAGCCTCTATTCCCAGTGCGAACACTATAGAAGCAACAGAAACGAATGTGCAAGCGAACAATAAATTAGAAAATGCAACGGAATCAGTGATGATGTCAGATATGGTGAATTTTGAAAGTATTCACCATCAACACCTCCACCACAGTGAATGTGAAAGTAAACAAAATGAAAATATCAACAATATTGATTCGATGCAACAGCAACAACAACAACAACAACTAATGTCTTTAAATACAACAATAACTACCATAGCTAATAATACCATCACCACTACCACTACTACAACTTCTACAACTTCTACTGAGGCTACCAGTATTTGTAATATTTGCGAGTTCACTTTTAGCAATGAACTGTTAAGGGACATACACCTTATGTTGGCACATGAAAATTATCCCATCTCCTCAGGCACCCTTAACGATCATGACAACAGTCCTAATTCTTTCGATATGAAAAGCAAGAACAAAACCACCGAATGTGAATTTAAATGCCATTTATGTATAAAATCTTTCCGCTTGAAGGGCTCGCTCAGGGTACATCTCAAGGTGGTCCATTTAATGGATTTGCCGTGTACTAAAAATAATATTTGTGATCGTATTAGATGTAAAAGGATTGCCGCAAATAATGACACATTAACAGATCATTTCAAATGCACTAAAACTGGATATTTTTGTTCCGACGGAGATAAGGTCGACTTATTACAGTCCCCGCCCCATATAGTACGACCCAATCCAGCCTTACAAACTGTTAACTACATGCAGGGTGAATATTTAATAAATAATAAAGAAGATAATGAAGGAGGAAATATTAATGCAACACCTCCAAGTCATTGTCATCGTAATTTTAATTTAGAACAATTCACTCCAATTCAAGCAGATCGATCAAATATAAAGAATTGCGATAAAAACAATTCAGTAAATGCAGGTGCAGCGGATAATATTAATCCTAAAATTTGGGAGTGTGAGGTGTGTTCGAAGTGCTTCACGACAAAATACTTTTTAAAAAAACATAAACGTCTGCACACCGGTAAGTCACGAAGGATACAAAATTTAGAAAGTACTTGGGTTAGGGAAATGTTTTTAGGGATCAGTTTTTCTAACGAATATTAAAAAATATCATTTTTGAAGATTTTTTAGTAAGAGTTCGCGAAATTTTACGCCGCCTAAATGAGAATTACAAGAATTACAATTTTGCTCCAAAGAGATTTCCTCTCAAAAAAGAGTTTTGTGTGGGAAGGAGCTACAAATTTAGTCCAGTCAGTCATTAAAGAAAACAATTTTTTAGCGACTTGTGTTTAAAATTTTTTCGAATTCTCATATTTCGTACCAAGAAGTTCAATTGAGAGGGTTTCCAAAAATAAACCGATGGATATGATTAAATCTACTTAGAAAGTAGTTTAGGTTCGAGCAGTATAACAAAAAAAAAATATATATAATATTAAGCAGCTCTGTAACATAACAATAAGAATATATCTTGCGGCAAAATGCTAAAAAATGATTTGGAGGAGAGGTTATGTCAGAAATAACTGCCAGTTGTACTAGTTTTATGAGACAATGACATTGTTTTTGATATTTTCTTAGGTTTATTTGATTTAGCCGCCTTACGTTGATCATACCTGGTGTAGAGTATACTTAAATATTAAAATTAATTGGATTAATAATGCGTTTCAGGTGAGATGCCTTACACTTGTGAAATATGTGGCCGAACGTTTACATTTCAACAATCCTACCATAAGCATTTATTATATCACAGCGATGAGAAGCCTCACATATGTCAGACATGTGGTAGAGCTTTTAAGGAACTATCCACTCTGCACAATCATGAGCGGATACACAGCGGTGAGAAGCCATTCAAATGTGAAGTTTGTGGTAACGACATTTGAAAATCTGACTTCCGGTCATTTTTTAAGAAACCGAAACCGTTTGTTTTTCGCACTTTTTAGGGAAATGCTTTCGCCAAAGAGTGTCCTTTCTGGTCCATACACGAATACACACGGGCGTAATGCCCTATAAATGTGAGATGTGTCAGAAGAGTTTCCGCTACAAGGTATCACAACGTACTCACAAATGCCAAATGGTTGTAAATAATGAACAACAACAACAACAACAATATACACAAGATAATTTAGATCAACTATCTGAGAATGTTCTAAAAACTTTTTTCGAAAGTGTCATTAACACGAAAGACACTGAAACTCGAACAATTTTACAGCAAGAACAACATTCACCCACAAGTTTAGAAGTGGACGCCATTACCTCGATTAGTAAGCAATCAAAGCAAAATATACACTCACCCCAATGTGTTAATAGTATTAATAAAGAAGCCTACAAACAATTCAGTAGCGATGAGCAGCAAATCTTATCCGGCCACCTTAATAATGAAGAACGGTCACTGTCGCAGAACATTGAACAAATGCAAAATATGCGTATATATTCCCCACAACTACTTCCAACCGATTTAAATATGTTTGATGGTGATTTGACACGTTTCCTGTTAGATAACTCCGAAGGCAGTCTGGTGGGCATCTTATAAAATATTTGTGTTTTTGTGTTTAATAAAATATTTCTAAGAAGTTTTTCACTTGAAAATATATTCATTTATACCATCCACATAAGGTGGGTGGTACACTAAGTTTATCATCCATTTGTAACACTCCGAAGGAGCCGTCAGATATCCTACAACGTATATATATTCAGACATGGATGTCCGTGTGTCTGTCTGCTGTTGGCATTCTCACGAGCATAAATTTTGAGAGATGAACTGAAATTTTGTATAGAGACACACACTTTTAGCTTTTGCACATAGATCGCTATTAAAAATGGGCTAAATCGGTCAGGAGCCACGCCCACAATCGATAAAAATCTATTTATCTGCCACAAAAATTGAGCTATAAAGTTGAAATTTTGTACACATAGATGTGATCGGATAACAGATACGCTCATAATTTACAAAAAAACATTATAAAGCGCAGAACTCTACTTGCAAGCTGATACGGAATTCATAAATGATTAAACGGCGTCATCATATACTTACCACGTCCAACGTTTGTACGTAGACGTAGAGGGTATTAAAAATTTGGCCCAGACCGAAATTCAGTTTTGTTAATTGTTTTATTATAATATTTATAAATCTTTCTCTCTGCCTCTGTCCTCAGCCAATAATTTCCTATAAAAATGTGATACATTAACGATACAAAAGATTATAAGTTTCGTCTCGTCTGCGTGACTCCTACAAGATAGAGAGATAGAGATGATTAATTATGAACGAAGGACATGGCTACAAAAAGAAAAACAATGCAAAAGACAACGGACAGGACATTCTCACTCGTACACATACACATACAATGCGACAATAAGAGTATCCTGTTGTCGATCCTTTACACGATCACCATCACAGTAAGTGACCAATAAATGTTTAGTGGTCCAGGTATTTGCTAACTTGAAATTTTGCAGACAGGTTCCCATTTAAATTAGATGAAATCGGTAGAGAGATTACGATTGACAAAATTCTATCAATCAGCCATAATAATTTGGTACACACTCATATTTACGCCATCCACCAATTTGACAAAAAATGAGGGCCCACAACTTACGGAAAAAAAAACTTTATTTGGCATGGAATCCACTTTACACGAAATCACACAGATTGGTTAACAAAAAATTTCTCAGTTATAACTACGCTCTTAACACCGGACATATACATATCATCAAGTTTCTGTAATCCTCTCATGTACGTCATGTGTCCGGGTGTCCGCCGGGAAGGTATACTACTCGCAGTAATTCCATTGTAATCCTGGCTGTATGTGATGTGGCATCGTCTTGTTGATACCACATGTTAATCAAGCCCAAAGCATGCAGTTGTGTGGCATTAAAAAGTTTTCAATCATATCACGATATCGCTCGCCATTCACAGTTACCGTTACGCCGTTTTCATTTTCAAAGCAGTAAAGTCCAATGATTCCTCCTGACCAAATTGCACCCCAGACTGTCACTTTTAATGAATGCAAAGATGACTGATGAATAATTTGACGGTTTCCCGTTCCCCAGAACCGACTATTCTGTTTATTCACATATCCATTCAAATGAAAATGCGCCTTGTCACTCATTATGATTTTTTCATGAAAATCGGAGTTGTCATGGGAGAGCTGTAATATCCTATTGGCATATGTACGGCGGCGTAAATGGTCTTGTGGAAGAAGCTCTTGTGTCAACTGAATCTTATATGGAAACAAATGCAAATCCTTGTGCAAAATTGTGGCCAAAGTTGTTCTTTGAAGAGCAAGCTCCTGAGCACGGCGTCGGGTTGAGGTTAATGGATTGTTTTGAACACTTTCTTGAGCAGCAGTAATGTTTTCAGCCGATCTTGCAGTACGTTGTGGTCCATGCTTGGGCCTATCAAGAACTGTCAAGACTAACGTTTACCAAAATGGCGGCAAAACAAAGTAGTATACCTTCCCGGTGGACACCCTGTAGTACACATAATAGATCGGCGTGTGCGTATTTTCTGCCATCCACTGTCGACTTTTCATTAATCTGGCCATACGGTTAAATTTTAATGTCAAAAAAGTTATATTAGATAAAAGACAAATAACGGCATATTCAAAATTTGGTGTTGTACGTGTAGCGATGACTTTAAAAAAAGCGACAAAAGAAAATATAACCAAGTGAGGTATATGATGTAATTGCGAATTTTGTTCTTTTTTTTTGTTTTGTTTTTGTTTTTTTGTTCCATATTTGTAATGAATTTATTTATTTATATTTTTCACATTTTTCACATTTATGAGAATATCTTATATATATGTATGTATACGAATGATTGTGTATGATTAATATTTTTGTATATGTAGATAAGTGAAAATTACACTCTTGTCGTGTTTTTTATTATTTATTACCATTGTTTTTATTTCATTTTTGTAATGTTTATTAGTTAAACTTAAAAATAAATATTTAAAAAAAATATGAAAATGAAAATATTTGTGTTCATTTTTTCCATTTAGTTTTTTTTTATTTGTGTCTTTTCTTTTTCTTTAATCTACAGCACAATAAATTTATAAGTATATTTAATTTTTTCCTTCAAAGTAATTTCACAAATTAATTGAATTAATTTTTCGTGTGTTCTGTCCTTCTGAACATACTCCCCCGCTGTATAGTTAATATTTATTCCGGGATTGATTTGTTTGAATTATTTAGAATAAAATTTAAATACCGCAAATAAATTGGGGTTGAGGGTTAAAGGAGTGCTTTAAACGAAGGTAAAATTTTACTTCATATTTATTACCAACTAAATAAAACCGCCTTGAAAGGTTAGAGTTTGTTTTTTATTAAATTAAAAACAAGTTTATGGAAGAATTGAATACTTAAATTTATATTTTTTTTTATAAACATATGCATTTAAAGCAGCAAAAAAATAATTCAAAATTTCACTAATTTTTCTCACACGCGCTTAATTTAAATGAAATTGCTGGTGGTTGTGAATTAATGCGGTTAGGGGTTGGTTTTAAATAAGCCTTAATTAATTAACCATTAAATATGTGAATTATTTTTTTCAAGATGTCTAAAAAGTACGCCTTAGCAGTGTGTTGTCGGCTCCCCTGTGAAGTAAAGTTATCTTAAATCTTTACATGAAATGGTCTCCATTTAGTGTTTTTGTCGGTGTATGGCTGGCGATACATTTTTAGTTATAACTATTAGAGATTATTGTTGTTGTTGTAGTTGTTGTAGTTGTTTAATTTAAAAATTTTGCTCTAATAGCAACATCACCCATTTTTTGCACATATATTTTTAATAAGTATGTAGTAGTATGTGTTGTATTGCATGTTATTAGAGTAGGCTGCGAAGACAGCAAACATACGCTTACAAAGTATTTCTTTCTTTTTTTTACTTTTCCTAAGTGTATGTAACACACATAAAATCTATTCCGCGCTGTTTTGTATGTTTTTGTATTATATTATGCATTATATTTATAAATATATTTAAATGTTTGCGTGTGTGTTTGGGGTATTGCGTACGAAGTGGTGGGAAATCAAAGAAAACAACGTCGACCGATTGTAACTATGTGTGCGTGCGTGTTGCCTTCTTATATATGTATTGTTATATATGTCTGTATATATAGTATATTGTAGTTGTGTGATTACAAATTTTATAATTTTTTTTCTCCCCAGCATTCTTAAGATAAATGGAACGACATACTGCCCTCGCTAGCCGCCACTCTTAATTTTTGACGCATAACTTCGCGACTCGAATAATCGGGTAGTTTTAAATAATTTACACACGTCATTACCGATGGTAAATAATCATTCGGATTTTGATTAGTGTCCAATGTTTTGCGTACAATAGTTAAGGCGGGACTAAGTGCCTTAAAACCGCCAGTGGGTAAACGTGGTGAACCTGTAACAAATTGCAAGAATAAACGTTGTTCCTCTCTGGTATAAGTGGAGAGGATGTCGTATAAATATTTAATGGCTTGAGAATCTTGATTGAACCCGTGATCGGTACGACAACTGTCCTGTAACATTTTTATATCCCAGCGTTGATAGTTAGTGCTGCCACTGCCGCAAAATACGTTCTCCAACTCCTCGGGATAGAACATTCGTAAACGTTGCACGGGAAATATTGAATCAAAACCTACAAATAAAATAATAATAATAATAAATACAAAAATTATTTGCGGCCTTTAATAGTTCCCTTTGCAATAACTACTAAAAACACCATGAAACACTTGGAACCAACAACCAAGTGGTGTAGAGTAGTAAATGGTGGGAATTGTTTTTATTTAAATTATTCGACTTTAATTTCATACAACTCACCTTCTCTGAGGGCTTCAAATTGCTTCTGTACACCTTCGATCAGGAACCAATATGTTACTAAGCTGATATATTGATGTAAATTATGGATGGTAACTGATGTGTCGCGTCCCCCACGGCATAACTCTATGTTCGCATGACCAGGCAAAACAAAATCTAAGCCCAACTCAGCTATGGGACACCCATCCAGATCTAATGATTCAATCTATAACAAACGAATTACACGCATTTTATCAGAATAAGATTCACACACAGATGTTAGGTGGCATACACATACTCTTTCAGTCTTCTCCATGGCATCTACATTGGCGTCGCCTAATATGGTGTCACGTTGATGGACTACATCTTGTAAACGAACCAAAGTGCTTTGCACTTCCGGTGCTACATTTGCTAAATCGGCCAAACTCACATAAGACTCTTCATTCAGGAGCCAACGATAAAAGGGTATAGAGAACGGTAAATCCAACTAAAAATAAAACACGATTCAAGATTATTCCAATACGATATGAATTTTTGCTTTTTCAAAACAAAACAAAAAAATTACCATACGACTGTCCATGACCGCCTTAGCCATGAATTTGCCCAAAAATTTAAATTTCGATTTAATTTTAGACACTTGTGGCAGCTTGGATGATTTACCCATGGGTAGGGGAAATAAGCCATGAGGTGTATGTACGTAGGTGATGGGCAAAGATGGTGACGCGGCGACAGGAGGACTTGTGGGTACTAGAACTGGCATATTGTACAAAGGAGGCATAGAAGGCGCACCACCAGTACTTTGTTGCTGCTGTTGCTGCTGCTCGTAATCACCTTGGTGTTCAATAAACATGTCAAATATCTCATCGGCTAATAATTGTTGAGAAGATTGTTGTTGTTGCTGTTGCTGCTGTTGACTATTTATTGTATTATTGGTGGCTACAGTCAGGCTGTGTCGTGTGGTAACACCACTGCTACTGTGCTCTCGATTATTACGACTACTACTGCGCGTGGCTATTGTTGAAATGTTGTTAGTAGTGATGGGTGGAGATTGAACGGTTGCCGCATGATTTTGGCTAACATTAGCATTTGAATTTTGTGAATTGTTATCTCCCACCACCACCACAACAGATGATTGTTGTTGTTCCGATTCATCTATATGCAGAGTAGCCGTCGTGGATTTTACCGCGTCCACTATACTGGCTGAGTTGTGTTTATAACTATCACCGCCATTCCATAAATGTAAATCGCTGCGTTGCAATTCTGCCGATACTAGGGCATAGAATTCCAAAGTAGGACCCAATCCAGTGCCCACCTGTGCACAATAAACCAAGACCAAGCATAAGTAAAGAAAAAAATTATAATTGTGCATAATAATTAACATCTAATGCGCATCTACCACCACTCACCTCATTTTCGTATTGAATTTCTAGGAGAGCTCTTGAATGGCCGAATTCCTGTATAACCAGTTCCGCTTGTTTGAGAATATCTTGTCGCGATATGGCGCGCTTACGTCTATCTAAACGTGGTGCCACTCGTTCCGTAGATTCGGTTGAATTTAAATCGGGCGTTGCATCTAGTAAACGTTGTAGTGCCCGATCTCTATCAAAACTGGTGGCGTAGAAAAGCAAGTGCCGGGTTTCGAAGGGGAATAGGAATGGACAGGCCATACCAATCTGTGGCAGCCATTGTGGCAAATTGCCGGTCATTATAACCAAAGGATCCTGCAGTTGACGATTTGCTTTGGCAGCAATTTTCGGGTGTATGAACTCGTTTTGGTTGATAATCGGATGACGCACAACAGAACCGTACAAATGTTCCCAATGGCGATTGAGGGCATTAAAAATGCGCAACATACAGAGAACTTCAAGAGATGCATCTTGCACAGAGGTCACCACATCTGTGGGCAGTGATTTGGTAAGGAATGGCTTGAGAGCAGATACAACTGGTGGAGCTATACCCTCGTGCCATAATTCGGTTTTCTTACGCAACAACTTCGATGACGATTTATTCGATCTTTTCATTACGAATGATGATCCAGAAGCGGCCGCATGATTTGCTGTAACACTTCCTGAGGTAGAACTCGATGTGCCAGCCGCTGAAATTGCATTAACTGCCGTCGCCTTACCAATAACACTCAATAAATTGCCACTTGCCGACGTTTCATCATCCACTGGGCGGTAGTAGATAGTGTGCTGTTGTACCCAAATACTAGCATTGGCTGAAACGGAGAGAAAGTAGGTGAAAATGTAGTACAAGTAAAAAAGCGAATCTTGTGCGTTGCTTGCACCAAATCTAAAATATTAGCATATCGTACACTAAGGGCGTGGCAGTTGCTTGATTGCGCCCTCTAATAAAGTACATATTAGGCAACAACTTTGAAGTCGAACCCAGGTGTGAGCTAACAAGCCCAATTTCGGCACATCGATGGATGAGCTAATTATAAATACGTGAAACGAAATTCAACTCTGTACCCTTAGTGTTGTGGCTTTGGTAAAGATTTTTGTCGATTCTGAGATTGGCAGACTTATGAGTATATTTGGTGGGGTTTGTGCTGCCTACTTAGTATAAAAAATACTTACCTAGGGATGTTTCAGTATCAGTGTCCGTTTCGGATTGATCGTTAGCCAACGGGGAAAATTGCTTAACAGCTTGATAAACTGTCATATTGTAGGGCAGTACATGATCACCGATTAAGAATTGTAGCTTATGCTTAATGCCGCTCTGGGCATTAACTACCGCCGCCACATTGTCGTCCATATCTTCTTCGGAATCATCATCTGAATCGCCGCGTATGCCACCATAACCGCGTATCACTAAGTAACGCTCGATTGCTTGTACCATAGCCAAGGGGTCGATTTTGACGGTGCCGCCCTTCCATTGACGCAGATTAGAACACTCTGGATGACGTTGCAAGTTACACTAAAGTGGATGATTAAAAAAATGTAATAATTTGATAATTTAACTGCTCTCATTAACAACAACATCAACAACAACAACAACAACAACAACTCACCTTCAATTGGTGCGTATTGAAGAATTTTAAAGCGCTAGTATTGGAGCGACCACCTCCTGGACCGGCGGGAAAGTCATGTACTTTAACTGGAAACTGTTCCAATTGTGTAACGCAGGCATTCAATTTTGCAACAAATGCTGCAAAAGCTGTTGCATCTATATTCGGCAATTGGCCAACGTTGCTTACAGACTGCAATGGTAGGCCGGCGAACACGTGCAAAAATGTTCGCAGCCGTACATCACGTTCTACTAAACCTTCTTCGCTGCTCATGAAATTCAACATGGCCTTAATTAAGCCCGAGTGATTGACCTCAAATGGTGAGATGTCACTTTCCATTAATATTTGCTTCAATTCGTTCAATGCATCCAAACAATTAGATGAGGTGCCGGTCAGCTTTTCGATGACAGACGCTAACCTTTGCAAAACATTGATATTATCGGAAATGCCACCAGTGCCGGCGCTGCTGTTAGTGGTGCTGGTGCTACCGCCGTTGCCACTGTTCTTGGCATTGTCTTGATTAGCATGGCGTTTAATAAACGAAATCGATTCCTCACGCACCCATTGGCGCGCTTTTTCACGATTACCAGCCGCTATCAAATTTGCTTGCGATATGCTTTTACTTAAATGTTGCGCCGTCAAACTGTTGCCGACAACACCACCCCCACCCGAACCGTGTGCTGTTGCAATGCTGCCTGAACTTGTGGAATTTTGATGAGTTGAATGAGAACTATTTGCACCGCTACCGCTGTTGCTGTTATTACCACCATGAATGGCGTCTTTGGTAAGTCCACTTGAAGATGTCGTTGTGTTATGGTGAGATGCTCGGGTTGCCCAACGCACAGGATTTAGGGAAGCCAAAAACGATGTTGTTTTTGTGGTGGCCGACATTGACGATGAGCCATGATGACTGCCACCACCACTATTATTAGCACCTCCTCCTGCTCCACCGCTCACACTGAAACGTGTTTTTGAACTGCTCGGTGCATTGCTGCGACCCGATGTGCTGCTGCTGCTGTGGTTAGTGCCACCACCACTCATGCCAGCCGCCGCTCTACTGAGTAGATCGTGCATGGCCGAGGTAGATGTAGTTGGGGCTGCAGGGACAGATATCGTTGTAGCTGCCGTTGTTAAGGAGGAACCACTTCCGCTACCGTCAACGTCTTGGCGTGTTTTTGAACGGCTGCTCGATTGAGATTTCCGCTTTGGTGGGACCTTGCGCTTGAGCATATCACTCATTTTATGTTGCAAAGCTGAACTCGAAGAAGATGATGAAGCAGCCGCAGAGGTGCCTGTTGTGGTTGGCAAGTGCATAGATTGAGCTTGGCTGGGCATAGGTGCCCCGCTTGGTGGATATTGCGCCTGGGTTAAGGGTGGGGGCAGTGATAACTGATTGTAGGCTACGAATTGTTCACCAGCACTACCAGCTACCGTTGGTAGAGACGGCACTGCCGTTTGGCCTGAGGTTCCGGCATAAACAAAATAATTTTGGTGTTGTGGCTGCGAGGGATGGTGGTGGATGGACTGGTGGTGATGGTGGTGGTTATGATGTTGTAGCTGAGTTTGTGATATTAACTGTGAGTGTGCAGGAGCGGAGCTACTATATTGAAAGTGCACATTGCCCGTGGGCTCAGTCAATCCGCTGCTCGCATTAATATTAACAGCCATAGAAGTCGGTATTGCACCAATCTTGTGATTACCGCTAGCGGCGTGGGTGGTGTTACTACTACTACTACCACTCCCCGAGGCCGTGGTTAAAGCATTGATACCATGCGAAAAGCCTTTAATGGTGTACGAGTTCTGGTGATGGCCGCCGTGATGATTCGCCGCTTTGGATGCGTTCGGTGTAGCACCAGTAGAAGAAGAGCTGCCATCCATAAAGAATGGGTTCACTTGCAGACTAGAGGCCGAGGCTGGTGCACTTTGGGAGCCATGAACACTCATGTTAGTGGGCAACGGCTTGGGCGAGGGATTGGCACAAATGGGATGGTTTGGATCGGTGAGCTGTGTTATTTGATATATAACACCCTCACGCCTAAAGTGAGTGCCAAATATGTCCGGCAACTTTTGCATGAGTATCTCGGCCATTTGCAGAGCGCCAACCACAATACGCAAATCGTTGCTACCTAACATGCCGGCAATATGACTGGAGAGCAGTTGGAATTTCAGTACATTGGTTAACAGTTCAGGCGATGCATAGAAAACCATTCGAAGCAATGCGCGCAGACATTTGTAGCGCACGTTGGGACCAGCCGATGAGCTGTACACCTCATACAAGACATTGAACAGATTTTTAATGAATTCCGCAGCCAGTCCACGTTCTTCTTTGAGGCAAGCAATGCGGGCATCGACAGAGGCTCGATTCTTCTGTGACGCTGATGCTGTAGTTGACGTTATAGTTATACTACCGCCCGTGGCAGCTGCAGTTGCGATTGCGGTACTCACAGCAGTAATGGCTGTGGCAACGGCTGAGGTGGTCAAGTCTTGGCCACCAGTGTTAGTAGTAGTGGACATTGGGCCAGAGGGTGGTGGGGGCGGTGGCACATAATTGGGATTAACCTTACGTTGCACTGGCCTTGCCGTTCCCGTGTCTTCATTTATCTGCTGCATCGAGTGGAAGTCCACTGTGTATGTGCGACCCAAAGTGCTTAAGCTAAATTCATCTTCTGAATTCAAGTGGGCCGCTTCAATCATACGAGAGTCTATAGTGGAATAATTGTGCCAAGTACCGCGATCGTCACGCCATTGCCATTGCACTTGATCTTGAGTGTTAATTGTAGGGCGGTCTAACAGAGCATCGACCACAAAGATGCCATCGGTTGGCAAGCGCGGCATAAGTTCTCCTATTAAACAAGTGATTTCGTACAATTCTGATGGCGACCTCGAGATCAATTCAACGTGTGTGGCAACCGAAACTGGTGTGGACTCAGCGTTACCGGTCAGCAAGTACAACAAGGTGGCGGCAATATCGCTTTTTAGCAACGATATGGCTAAGTCTGGACAATTGGCGCACATTAGGCTCAACATTCGCACCACCGCTGTAAAAGTGCCCGAATTAAGTAGTGCCGGCGTTACCACCAACAGTTGTTGGCAATTTTTCAACAGATCTTTGCTGGCTATTTCCTGTAGACGTTTTGGATCGTGTTGGAAGCTCTCCACCAAACGACAAAACGCTGAGCAAACGCTCTCTACGCACTTTTTGTCCTGCTGAGCCAAGAGGCGAGCCAGCAATGCCAAATTGTCCGAAACGAAGTGAAATTCTTCGGGATGCAAATTTAGGCAACAATTTGCCGTTATGGCCAGTGCTGCCCGCTGAGCGTTAATGGAAAAGAAATCCAAGTAGGTGAGGCAAGCCGATATGCCGTTGGCCTGAAGAATCGCTTTATTATGGCGCCGCGACAATATTTCCAATGCACTTAAGCTTTGTTCCGCCACATCCATGCACTGTATGACCTGAAGCTTCTCGAGGAATACAGGCACTGCATCCACCACCGTGCCCGAGGAGCGGGGCAATGCCTCCAACATATATGCTAAGGCCCGGCATGCATTATTCATTATGTCGAAATTGTGCTCCATACGTAATAACGTAATCAAAGCGGGGACAACTTGCTTAATAGGAAAACCGGCAAGCGTGTCCTCATTGCCCATTACAAGCATCTGGCACATTTCAATGGCCGCCTGTAGCTGCTGGCTTTCATCATGTGATTGCAATCCCTGCAACAGCTGTTGGGCTTTAGACGAACTACTGTTGCCAATAGTGCGATGGAGAATGTGTGTCATGCGAGGTCCCAGGGCGCCAAATAGATGAGGCGGCAGACCACGCGCTTCTAAAAGTGCCTGTAAACGACCCACCTCACTGTCATCACTCTCCGAATCGCCATGTGAAGTTGTATTAGTCGTGTTGGAGGTGGTCGTTGTTGTTGTGGTATTGCTACCGCCCGTACCACTGTTGGCAGCCGTGGTGGTGGAGGCGTTCGCACCACCGCTTGACCCAACCGCCGAAGTCGAAGACGTTGCGCCACGCAAAACGTTTGCAGCCACTAAAGAAGCTACAATAACACAAAGAAAAACAAAGCAGACACAAACGTTTCGTTCTTTAATAATATTTTGGCAAATTACAGTACGTGGTCTTTAATATTTAATAATATTAGATTTTTTATTATCACACTCGCAAACTTCACTGTTCATTATGGACGTGTTTTTTTTTTTTTTTGTGTACAATAAAAGAGACGTTCGGTTAAAATAAGTCGGATTCCGTTTAGGTCAACGTATCAATCACAACTATTGCAATATTTTGCAAAATGCTAGATTGAAGAGTACCGACTCTCTTCGACTTAAATCTTGGCCTGGTAAAGAGATCCTGACAACAAAGCGTTTACATTGTTTTTTTTCTTTCTTTTTTTTTTTTGGGAATTCAAGGTAAATGATTTGGTAGCGCATTCTTTGCATTTAAATGTATATGAAAAAATGAACGCAGGTATCGTAAGAAAAAGAATGTACTCTTCGAGTCGATCAAGCCGACTATTAAATGCGCTACACCATTCAAGCGACGATTCGGAATCGACATAAATATAAAATAAAATATGTTTGATTTGTTGCTTGCTTGCGGGCGTAACAAACATCTGCACAAACTTAATATACCCAGTCTATATAGGTGGGTATTTGAATTTCTCTTATCTACCATAAAATATCTGACTGCACGGCATTATGGGTGCCCGGTTATCTATAACAACAAAATTTGGATAAATTACGATAACGAACAAATTTCGTTGAAATCTTAAATTTTTTGAAAAGTTTGACATAATTGAACATAGTGTTAGAAATAATATTAATGCAATGAAAACAAAATGCTGTCACCTTGTGCCTAACAAAAGTGACAAGAGAATGAGATAGGAAGACATTTACGTTGAATCAATTTTAGGAAATTCCGCTTTCTTACTCCATCACATTCAAGCGAGCACACATACACACGATAGGGTACAAATATATTGTATGTATAGATTTATTGTAAATTGTTGAAAAAATGAAAATGTGTCTTTTTTTGTTTTTAATGGGTTAAGAATTAGGAGTAACAGGCGGATGTGGGATGAGTTCAAGGCGACAAAAGAAAGATAGATAGAGAGAGAGAGAGAGAGAGAGAGAGAGAGAGAGAGGGACAGTGCGTGTGTAAAGAAAGAATTTACCTGTATTTGCTTGTCCACCAGCAGCGGCGGGTGCATATGATGCTGTGGTTGATGTTGGTGGTGGTGGTGGTGGTAATGGTCCAATATTAGGCGTTTGTTGTGCCATTAAACTATAACTTAATGCATCCGCAGAAGCTGAGCACAAGCCAACAACGTTAGCAAACGAACGAGCGAATATGAGGGAACGATTACAAGAGCAAACGAGTGAATGAGTGGGAAACGAAACGAGTCATGAAAAATAGATATATTTCGATTTTTAGTATCAACATAAGCGATTGATTCAAACAAATTGATCTATACTTATATATTGCATTTATTATATAGATACGCAGTCTCTTACGCAATGACACTAGAGATCATTGTAGCAATTTGCGATAAGATCTTAAGTTTATCTTACGGGGTAAGCAAGGGTTAGGTTGGGAGTCTTTATGTACCACAACCAAATGAGAAAGAAAATATTGTTGTTGTTGTTGTTTCTTTACACTCATTTAATATATATTTACAATTTACTTAACCACCACCCTTTTTGATTTTGTCCGCACCTCAAATTATCTTTATTCCCAAAAACTATGTACACAAGCAAATACATCCAAAATTACCAAAAAAAAAAAAAAACAAAAAGGAAAAAACGAAAAACAAAAAACAAAACAAAAAAAAACAACTTGTTGGCCTCTCTTCAGTTTGCATTAATCAAAGTAGAGCTAACGTTACGGCAAGAATGTGTCGCATAAACTACACAATTATGGTACAACTTGAAACTCACTTTTCTTGTTTAATTTTGTGCCAATATGGGTTATGGTAAAAAATCAGTGGAAGGATGCGTCCAGTACGTCTGTGCACATAATGTGGATGTGTGTGGGTGTGTCTGTTGTAAAGAGAGCATCATCAACACTTACCACTGACTCTGTGGGGATTTTGATGCGTGACCAAATAAGAGCCCGCACCGGGTGGCACGTTGGTTATGAGGGCGGTGGCAGCACTAGACGACGTTGATGCACCTAAAACTGAAGTACCCAAAGCGCTAGACGTACTACCAGCAGCTGCACCCACACCAGTTCGATAACTGTACAAAAATCCTGGCTGGACTATAGTCGTCCGTTGAGGTAAAATTTGAGCTTGAGGATTGTGATGGTGATGATGTTGTTGATGTGCCACAACACCGTGATGCTGCAATAGGGAATTCTGTATATGCTGCTGCTGCTGCTGCTGTTGTTGTTGCTGCTGCTGCGTTGCTGCAATGGCAACTACGACGGCACCACCAGCGGTAGCTAATGACTGATGCGGGGGAGGGTGAACTGTATGAATTGTTGAGCCAACAATTTGTTGCTGCTGCTGTTGTTGGTGGAGGTGATGGTGGTGGTGGTGATGGTGGTTATGATGGAGAAGGTGGTGAGGTGCCGATTGCGTTTGAGTTTGATGAGACTGAGGCGGGGGGGTAGGGTGCAATTGATGGCCCACTACTACGGGTAAGCTTGCGGCAGGGTTTGTGGTGCTGCGCAATATAGCACCTGTACTACCAATGCCACTGCTGCTACTCGCGTTTCCGTGGTGTTGGGCCTGCGCTGAACTTACACAAGAACCCGTCTTGCTACGAGAGCTGCGTCTAAGCGAATGCGAAGACTGTTGGTGTCCCGTAGTAGTAGTCGCGTGATAAACAAGATTCGGTTCGTGAGTATTGGGCACAGTCGGAATACCTCCCACACCGCCGAGACCTAAATTCACTTCAACCGAAGGATGATGTGTATTGCCGCCTCCCCCTATTGCCGTTGCTATTGGTTCGATCTGTGTATGGGGCCGATGCAGACCACTCACTTGGGCACCGTGATGGTAACGCGCAAGTGTCGGGTGTTGCTGTTGACCGTGAATCGGTCCCGTTAATTGCACTTGTTGATTGGTGGGTGGTGGCGGTACTTGATATATTAGAGGCGTAGTGCCCGCGGAACCTCCAGTTGCACTGGGTGGGAACGTGCCCAAATTTAAATTTACTATAGCAGCGGCGGGTGATGTTGCCACCCCCGACTGATAGGTTTGGTAAAAATGAATTTGTTGCTGTTGCGTTGGGTGTGTGGTATAAAAGGTAGTAGCTGCTCCTGGCTGTGGACTTAGATAATGAGTTTGTGGCGCTGCTGTTGGGCCTGTGTGCTGCTGTAGAATATGAGCGGTGTGCGACTGTGGTGGATAATTTGCAGCAGCGCCAGTTATCAAAGTATGATGCTGATTATGACTGGAATGCTGTTGTTGCTGTGACTGTAATGTATGAACGACAGACGATCCAACTATTACACTTCGACTGAGGCCTTGTAATGGGGCGGAATTGCCAGTATGCAAACTATGAGGGTGGTTTGTAATGGTAACACCAGGGGCAGCTAATGGTGATCCTATTCCTCCAAATCCTCCTCCCCCTCCACCTCCACCACCACTATGACTCACCACCGGAATACCGATATTATAATCCGTACTATGGCTGATCGTCGATGAGTTACTGCTGCTACTGCTGTTGTTGATGATGTTCTGATTGGGATTAGCGCTTAGGCTGCCACCACTGCTACGGGAGTGTCGTGCCCCCAGATTCGGGGCTCTAGTATAGCCCGTCGTCGTAGCTGCTGTTGTTGAAAACGTGCTCGCAGTTGTAGTATCCTCTGTACGTTCTCCTAGAGTTTGTATTTTATTCTGACTGGGACAACAGTCAACTCTAGTATTGTGGTTACTCCCACTCGGAATTATTACACCTTCTTCACAATCTGTTTGATTTATTTCCAATCCACCTCCACTTGCACGTTCCGTTCCACTTTCGCCAACTCTTATTCCGTCGTACTTTTCCTTATTCAATTTGTGTTGGAATCGCTGCTGTTGCTTATTGTGTTGTTGACTTTTCAAACGTTTCGAATTTTTGTATCCCTTTAGACGACGACCGAAATGTCCTCGTTTTTTAGAAGAGATTTCGTGCTTTTCTTTTATTTGTTGTTGTTCTTGTTGTGGTTGTTGTTGTTGTTGTTGTGGTACACGGTTACCTTGAGTTTAGAAAATGAGTAGAGAGGCAAATAGAAAAAACACAGGTGGGTGTTGTAAATTTTCAATTTTCAACTGTTGCGACTCATCATCACACACATCATCACAAATATAGTAAACACTCAATTTCTACTCAATTCAAATTGAAATCAACTCAACTCAACTCAAGTTAACTCTCTACCGGAAAAATTTTTTTCAAGGCCTGATTTTTTATTTGACTGTGTATAATAGGCATTTTTATATGCCACGCCTTGTTCGTATTATGTTTCAAATTTCGACACATATACGAATAGATTGATTTTTCGAATAAAAGCGAACCCGAGAATGTTCTGTTATTGTTATTTTTTATTTCTTGTAATGCTTCCGTTTTCATCCACATTTTTATGGTTGCGTGTTATGTTAAGTGGCGAAAAAAGAAAATTATGTAGGGGACTATCGTATGAAGGAAAAAATTTTAGATGAAGATTTTTTCCCATTTTCAGATTACAACTGTTGTAATCTGAATTGTTGTTGCAATTAAAAGATAAATGAGTTTACGTTTACGTTTCCGTTTCCGATTCTGATTCTGTTTTCATTTTTATTGTTAGGGACGATAGGTCTGTGGTATCCGTCTGTTAACATGTTACAACAACGCTGTTTTTATTTGTATTTTTTTGGTAACATCAACTGCCAGAGCTGCCACCTCCTGTGTCTGTGATTAGTTTTCAGTAATTTCTTGTTTTTAAAATTCAATCCAGAATTATTTAACATTAACTGCTCTTTGTGTGGTTTTCACAAATAAAACATTTTCATTTTTTCAATAAATAAATAAATAAATTATGGATGTAGAGGGCATATTATATATAACAAATAATTATATGCATAGAAATAAAAATCAAACGTTTACCTGTACAAATAGTTCAACACATGTGGATTTGTTTGGGGTTTTTATGTTCTCTGTGTGTGTGTGTGTGTGTGTTTGTCAGAGAGAAAGAATGAATGAAAGAAAAAGAGACAGAGGGTGGGAGGGAGAGGAAGAGGGAGAGGCAGAGAGACCAATAAACAATAAAAGCGTTTCAAGGTTCGTTGAAGTAAAATGCTCTCGAGTTAGTTAAAATAATGCGGTTAAGTGAGAGAACAAACAGTGGTCGTTTTTCCTTTCGAACTCTTATAAAACATTTTTTTTTCATTTTCAAAATTTTGATTTGGGGCTTATTAGTGTATGTGTGCATAGTAAAGTACTAGCATGTGAATTTGAAGTGCAGGTGCCTGCAGGTCTATTTCTCAACATTGGTAATCGGATAAGAATAAGCACGGACTCTACTTGTCAATTTATAATTTAAAATTCCTTATGTTGCATTTCCTCCTAACACCCAGTCTTGTTATTTTGATATTGTTTAAGGTGACAGCACTGTGCGGATTGATTTTGTTGCTATAACAAGATGCTACACAATTAGTTTTATTTTCACATTATCAGAAATATTGATTACTACCATGCGTTCTTTGTGGAAATCACCGGAGCAACCTTAGTGATTTATTTAATATTAACATATGGTGTGTTTTGAAATCGTTCGACAAAAAAAAAAAAGACAGCTTTTGCGCTGTTGTTATAGTCGATTAAACGCAACCACTTAATGCCCCACACCACACTCCCTACACTCGGGGCAAAATTTAGAACAAAGTATCATTCAGCCAATTGACAATTATTCAGCAAGCAAAAATGTCAAAGGCAGTTATACTTGATTATTTAATACCCTACACTAATGAGTTCAATTTAGACGCGAGGTATTGTCATATAAATCACGTACAAAAGTATGAGAAAGCGATTCTAAAAATGGTCTTATCGGGTTCAAATTTGGCACAGCCAAGCTAATTAAATGTTGATCAAGGTTTATCAAAAAAATTCAAATCGTCCATTCTGCCGTCCACCACTCCTCCCTTGTACCAAATTTAATCGAAATACTTTAAAAACTGTGGCCAATATTACCATTACAGACACCGTACGGACGGACGGACATTGTTGAATCGATTCAGTCTTTGTTTCTGAACGAATCGGTGTGCCATTCACCGTTACAGACATTCGTAAAAACTTAATATACCCTCTACCCCTCTACTACCTGGTGTAGGGTATAAATGTTAGGAATTAATTATCTTAATAAAGATGGAACATCCAAAACATTTTCACTACCGCCCATCCAACGGCGGATTCAGTTGCTCGTGTTTGTTACACAATCACTCCACCACAAGTGATGTAGGACATAAAGACTGAGATATTTAATTGAATGTCAAGCATGAAGGTGAAATGAAATCTCCATTACATGGCCACCCCAATAAAGTGCAAAAACGAAGCAATGAGCTCCAACATAAGCGACGATTTGCTCCTAAATTTTACTTCTTCGAATTTCTAAATTACACTTGGAGACAAATAGATTCTGGCACTTTAACCGGTCATGGTAGCGTATAAATAAAAAGTATGATTCAATGCGGCAAGCACAAGACATTTGGTGAAAGGTTTTATACATATAGTGTTTACATCCGACATTACTATTTTCATTCCAAACACCACCCGACCGTACACCGCCAATGTATAATGAATTAAATAAATAATCAATTATATCACTACAGTAGTGTAAAATAATAATAATGGGAATGATGAAATATTGCAATTTGAAACAAAAATGTGTTTTGCATTGGGGCGATAAAGGGAACAACAGTAATAACAATGGAAGCAATGCAAAGAAAAAGAAAACAATATTAAATAAACATGTGCACCACCCACAAAGCAATGATAAGTAAAAATTTTATATATGATAATAAAAACAATAATCAGACACAAATACGAATACAAATGCAAACACAACAAAAAGAAAACCAGAAAAGTAAACATGTTCCGAGTCCAATCCAGTTGTGTCTGTTTGTGGTATATATTGAACGAAAATGATCTTATTGTTATAACGGACCGTTTATAAATATTTTATATATACACATACCAGATTCATGATGGGGCAGAGAGTTGGGAGGGCGTGGAGTTGCAGTATTACAAAAAATATTTGGTATAACTCACCTTCAATAGCTGCTACCACGGAATCGGTTACTTCGTCGGAATCGTCGTCGGCTTCTTCCTCTTCTTCAATATCTTCGTCGTTGTCCTCGTCTTCGGCAATTGCCTCGTCGTCGTCCTCAATATCGCTATAATCTTCGTCGCCTTCGCCGTAAAATGCAATTTCCTCGACGTCAGCGTTAATAACGTCTTCGCCGTCGCCTTCTTCTTCTTCGTTTGATTCCTCAGCGTTTGCTCCAAGTTCAATGGTGGGCTGCTGCAATTGATTTGTGGTAGTTGTATTCAATGTCTCTTTTCGCGAACGACCACCACGTGACTCGCGATGGTAAGCCTCTGCGCCTGTGCCACCAAATGCGTTTGAGACGTTTTCAACAACGACGTTTCCACGAGAACTGCTGCGATTACCTTTATTGGTGGTGGTGGTTGTGATATTAATGCTGCTGCTACTATTTGCGGCCACCACTGCACTAACGCTGACCGCTAATGGTACCGGAGCACTTGTTGGTGATTGCAATATGTTTGTGTCACCTACACTGTCGCCGGTAGTCTGTTGGCCTCTGTTACTATTGCTGCTGCACCAATTTGAATACGTGCCACCAAACAAATTTGAAAAAGTGAAACGTTTGCGTAAACGATTTGCTTTATTGTCCGTCGTTGATGATGTCGATGGTAAAGTTGCTGCCAAATTATCCGTGACAGGAGCTGTTGAATGTGCTGGTGCTGATGCCGGTGCCGGTGCTGTTGATTTTGATTTTGATGTTAATTTCGCTGCTCTTGCAGCTGTTGTTGTTGTTCTGGTTGTTTTGCTATTTAATGACGCTTTATTTCCCACAATAGATAAAGAATTATTGCGCTGTTGCTGTTTCAGTTTCTTATCGTCAACTCCTCCTCTGCCAGTGGCACCACTTTTATTTATTGCGTTTTGTTGTTGATTGTTAGGGCGCGTAGATGACGACGATGCCTCGGATTTTGCAGTGCTTTTACTTTCACCGCTCCTGTTCGTATTCTCATTCGCTTGAGTTCGGCTATTGTGTTTTCTGTAATTGCGTTTACGTTGTCTGTCGGCCGTTACCCTCCTAAATTTGTAATTCCTTTCCTCTGACGAGCTGGCGTGCAATTTATTTAGATTGTGCTGCTGTTGATCGATGCTATTACTACTGCTTCTACTACTTTGATCTGAACTCTCGTCAGCAGCAAAAATAGACGACGACGACGTCGATAGATTGAAATTTTCTAATTTTTGTTTTGATCTTGAAGCTGCTGATTTACCAATAAACGGGGACGATGTACGACAGTGACTGATTTTACGTGTTTTACGAAAATAATTTAACAAATTACCTTTATTAGCAGCGTGTGATGCAGCGACGATGCTTTCTCTGGAGATCGTATTATTAAGTGTAGTAGTGGAGGTTCCAGTAGTTGTACGTTGTAATGGCGTTGACGTTGGTAGTATTAGGGGTGGTGATGGTGCTGGTGGTGTGAAAATTGTAAATTTCGTGTAGGACGTTCGGGTTGTTGTGCTACTAGAATTATTATAAGCGGCGGCTGCAGCACTTGTGCTAGGTCCTTCCTGTAATAAACTCGTCTTAGAGCGGGTCCTTTGCGCTACACAATCTCCCAGTTCTGTAGGCGTTGCCGTTGAATAATTACCAGTGGAACGCCGATCACGTGTACGACGCCAACTGTTATCGTCAAATGTTTTTGTGTTTAACTCCTGTAAACTTGTGTTATGTTGACGACGTCTCCTCTTTGTCGGTGTATTTACGTCGACCGAAGGCGATTCTATACATAAGTTAAGTAACATGAAGAATTAATTATAGTGAGATCAAAACATAATCTTGATGAAAAGTTAGTAAAAAAGTTTTAACAAATCTGAGAGACTTAAATGATTGAGGGATGTGAGGGACGTGGGGTAGAGCGAATAGCTCTGAAACTCTATAATATGAACGTTCTTGATATTGAAGACTTCTTTGCCAAACACATGGCAGGTAGATTGTGGAGCAGTTTAATAATCAAAACACATTTTTATGCCACCGTTCAATATATTTATCGATTTAGAATATCATTTATTTTTTATGCTCTTTATGTAGACGGTGCAGAACTTTTTATTGTGACCGCTCTTCTTGCAAGGATTGGATACAAATTCTGTTTAATACAATTAGAGCACTCTTTAAGTAGGGCATTAATATAATGAAATAGTCACCGACTTTCAAGGGCGTATGCTTATTTGTAATAATTATTACCTTTATAAATTTCAGATGTCTGATGTTGTTCGTAATTTCGCTTACGTTCCCGACGATCACTTGCAATCGGTAGAATTGTTGATGCAACGGGTGATGATACCAATTTGGACGGTGCTGATGCGTTCAAAATACTGCGTTGTGAAGTGCGCTTTGATAAATTTTTCGAGCTGCTAGTCTTACTGGTGGTCGATGCTGAGCTGTGTTCGGGTTGTTGCTTTGAATCGTTTACTTTTCGAGCAGTGGAAGTTGCGACTGGATGTTGTTCTGCTGTACAGTTGTTTTGGTGTTGTTGTTGCTGCTGCGGCTGTTGTTTGACGTATGATTGAGATTGAGTCGAGCGAGAGCGTTTTGCTTTCGTTTTAGTTGTATTTGCAGTTATTGATGTAATTGTTGTTGTTGCTGCGGTTGTTGATGATATGGTATGTGTTGTTGTACTGCCGTCGCGTTGCCCCTCCGTCACTGCAGAGAGCAATTTACTACGAACGGATTCGGCCATAGACGACACTTAACCGCACATTCAATCCCACTAAACATGCCCTCACAACAGTTTATTAATACGTGTGGGTAAGGTGAAAATATATTCCTCCTCTTCCTCTTCCAATCTAACACTGTTTTTTTCTATTTAAATATATATGTGTACATACATATATGTGTGTTGGTATATATAAACTCTTCTCCCACTATTGAATCTTTATTTATTGGTTTTCTGAAATTCTCTTTATATATTTATTGTATATTTCGTCTATTATTACGGCGTTTAATAGAGAATATTAAATGCACATACGCACACACTTTCACTTTTTTTTTTTTTTAAGTTTTTCTTTCTTACTCTATATATTTCATTTATTTACACCACACACTGCGTGTTTAGTGAAGATTGTAGAGCCCTCTCGCTTCCTTGCTTTTAGTATGATTTCCAGGCAATTGTTGGTTTCTGAAAAATGCCTTAAAAACGTATGTATTCCTTTATTATCAGCAATCTCTTAAAAAACACAAAAAATTTTGAGAACTTTTAATGAAAACTTAAGAAACGTTTCATTTAATAAAAACTTTTCATGTCAAAAATGTCAAATGAATCGAGTTAACCAAAAAATAAATAAACGCAAAACAAGTAAAAAAACTTTATTTGAATTAGACTTTAATACCCTCCACACGTACATACATTCGATGGGCGTGACAGAAACGCGTTACGTCTCAGCTTGCAAGTCGAGTTTTGCACTGAATATATTTCAGTTTTTATATTTTAGGAAATTGTGGGCGAGTTTGTTATCCGACCACGTACATTTTTGGTACATCGAAGGATGGGATAACTATAGGGATGCATGCAAAGTTCATTGGTGAATTTTTTTGGTAGATATATAGATTCTTGTCGATTGCGTGCTTGACCGGTTCTGACCATTTTAAATAGCGATCTGCGTACACAACCCAAGATCAGATTAATATCTCAAAATTTACCCCCGTGGGAATGTTAACAACAGACAGACACACAGACACGCAGTTTTTGTTGCTGATCAAGAACATATATACGTTGTAGGTTCACTAACACCTACTTCTGGGTGTTACAAATTGAATGACAAAGTCAATATACCGACCAAGTGGAGGGTATAAAAATAAAAATTATTAAGTACGCTGCTTATTTACGTAGAAATCGCAGATATCGTGACCTGTCACAACCTGATTGCTCCCTCTTCGGTTTATGTAGTAGTAGTGTATTGAAGTCTGGGACTCTTCTCTAAATAAGGTTTTCACACATAATATTAATAATAGTGATAATAATAACGGCAAATTGAACGCACCGATCAAAATCTGAATCGATTAAATCATGTGTCTGACCGTCCTTGTGTTTCTTTCCCTTTTAAATAAATCGACTCGATTTTTGATGTTCTTGGAGAATATGTCTCCGAAGCATCCCTCTTGGAGGGCGTAAACACCCGCTTTTATATAAATTATAATAACGCACCATCATATTCTCATATGTGTACGCGTAAACATAAATAAGTCTATACTCCCGTTAAAAAAAAAAAAGAAACAAACAAAAGGAAGATAAACTGGTCTGTCTTGTATAGATACATAAATTTAACTGGTTAAGTGAACTCTCTTCAACAGCAACACGATTGGAAAATACGCAACACCATAGAACAAAATAAAATAACAAATATTGACTTAGGCCAAATCGAAAACACCGTACAATTCTTGTCTTATATGAAAACCTAAAAACCTAAAACTTAGTTAATGCATTAAAAGCAAGCAATCGCTTTTAATGCATTAACTAAGTTTGAATTCTGCATTAAAATGTTGTTGTTTTATTGTGGGCGTGTCTTTGTGCATTTTTAGTTAAATTTTTTGGTCTTTCAATGAATTTCAATTTGTTAGATTTATTTTTTATTACTGTGAGCGTGTGGCGCTTGACTAATAAAATGTGATTTGCATCCAACAACTATAAAATATTCATGGAAATATATAATACTATGTCGCCTTCCTCTGGCTGCTGCAAACGATATAACAAATTTAGTATACCACCATCTCCACTTTCGTGGAGGCTATAGAAAGCGGAGATACAAAGTAATTTAAGCAACACAGTGACCAAGCAGTCGCCGCAGTATACATTTAATAAGTTGATATGTATTGAAAACGCTTATACACTGCCTATGACTATGGTGTAACTTGTCCAGATTCGGTAAGATTTCTTCTTCTTGTAATTATCAGAAAAGTGAGAAACGCAGAACAACGCATATTATTTCTAAATGTATAGTTTGGCAGCACCATTGCATGGGTTAAATGTTATGTGCGCTTTAAGAAAGTGAAAATGACTTTGACGTGTAGTTAAAATGTGAGTTTTTTCTACTCGAAAAATATCTAATTTTCTTCTTCGAACAAAAACAGATATATACATAAGTAAAGATGATACATGCATATATTATTTGTATATACAAATAAAATGGAACTCGATGAAAAGGAGAGAATTGGACGTATCTCAGCGTATATACTCAATTCGTGTACGAATGCATTTGACTAATAAATTTAATACATGGTGAGAACGAGGTTAAGAGAAATATAAGCAGAACAAGAGCTTACGAGAGAAAGAGAGCGCCGCAGTAAAGCTTGGATACAGGTTTGTGTGAATGTATATGAATATACGAATCAGCTGTTTAGCTGTTAATAGTTTGTTTATATTGCATTTTCTTATTTATTTTCGTAGAAATGTTTTGTTCGCTTTGTTTTTGCTATTCGCATAGAGATACTAAAAACAGATGTGTGGGATATGTTTATATATGCATGAGCCATTTCGAATAATGTCTCAATATATCATCGAAAAACGATAACGAAACTCAAACGACACGGACAATTTCTCTTGGTTAAGAAAGAGCTAAAATTTCTATATAATAACATTACACACAGTCTAGCGATGCATATTTATATAAGAATTTTGTATAATTCTTGCAAAACGCAATTACACATTCTTAGGAACTAAAAAAAAAAAACAAGAACAAAAATAAAAATATTTACGTGTTTTACACTAATACATTTTTTATACTTTTAAAGCGTAGAAACCTTGACAAATCGCACGTTTTACAATTCAAGAATAACAAGTAGAAAAGGGCTGCATTAGGCGGGTGCCAAATGTGGGGTGTACCCATCATCATTAACTTCTTCCACAAATGGTAAGGAAATAAAATGTTAAATTTCTTTGAGTTAATGCTTTTTTGGGCGTGGAAGTATCAATGCCACGCCCAAAATGTTCTACCAAATTTTAGAACTTTCGCTTCAATAGTTCCAGAGTAATGCAATAACAACCACGTGACATCCGTGTGCACGTACATGTACATGCGTTGCTTATATTAATTATTTTGGCTATTGTTTTATAGAAAAGACACACATGTGTTTTTCAGTTTTCATTCGTACAACGCTACAATGTACAAGCAAAGGATTAAATTCTTTCTAAATAGGAATTTATTATACAGGATGTCCACCGGGAAGGTATACTACTTTGTTTTGCCGCCATTTTGGTAAACATTAGTCTTGACAGTTCATATTTGGCAGTCGTGAAGTAGACACATGACGTGTCCGAGGGCGGATATGGTCTATTTTAAATACCAAACTATGGCCAAATTCGAACCGAATTTTGCATCATTATGGTGATGGGTGTAAAAAGAGCAAAATGACTCAATTTGATTTAGGCCAAGTCTTCAATATCCTCCAAGTGGGCGTGGCAGGTACCTGATTACGTTCTCTAATTCAGTAGACTTTGTAAATTATAGACGACACTTAAACGATCCCATTCATTGTTGCACATTGATGGCTGGAACCATTATGTTTACGTCTGCGATGGAAATTGTGGGCGCGCCATACGACCGGTACGGAAACTAAAAAATAATGGAAAATATCCCAGACAGACGGACGCATGGACGGCAATTCAAAAGTCGTTGGTCTTAAAGGAAACTCTACATATAAGACTCGCATAACATTGTGTGGTTAGATAAGTAATCGTAAATATCCGCACTTCGTACAAATGAACAGAGAAAATATATAAAATACATTAAGTATCAACAATTACGATTTTTGCTTTTTACTCACAACACCTTCATACTTTATATTAAAAAAAATAAATTTATTGAGTATGATCACGTCACTCTTTTATCAAACTTCCTTGCAAATGCGAATACAATACATAACCTGATTGCTTGAAAAACTTTGGTACACAATCTCAGGAATGTGTATGCATATGCAGATCATATCCTTTATATACTGAGTACACATACCAAAAGCAATAGGTGGTGACTAAACCTAGTGTTCCTTTGAGGCGATAACAGCAGCTACTCTATTGATTTAAGAAAATCACGACTTAGAATGTTTAAAAAAAATATTGTATATAACACAACAGTTTAATTTATCTTCAGTTCTAAAGTTTTTTATACGAATACGAATTTGCGTTTCGTTGTATGAGGCAGGGGGTAAAATGAGCATGAACATGGCGTAAAAATATGAAGAGCAAACCAGAACTTCCACGTATAATAAATGCCCCCTCTATATATGAAACAAAAACGAACACATATGCAATATGTATACATACACATGCACTCGTACCCAGGCAAGTACAACAGCACTAATATGTGAAGTACTACATGGGTATATACAATAAGGTACAATTCTGTGCAAATGTTTTATATGAGCATTCATTTCTATATTTATCTACACACACACACACACACACACACACACACACACACACGTATTTGCTGTTTTATTAGTTGCAGCCCTTCAATTGCGTCTGTAATGTTTACGTAAGGTGAAAAAAAGTGAAAATTTTACGGACTACTTAATACCCTACACCAATGTTTCCCATAGTGTGATTCGAGGACGCCTTCGCCCTTTCATTACTTAAGGGATATTGGAACTAAATACTGTGCATATTGCTAAAACGTTTACCCTACGTGCACACAGATTTACATCAACAGACAGACAGATAGACGGATGTGGTTAAATGGATTCAGATTTTCATTCTAAATCGATCCGGGTGTGGCATTTGCCATAGATGCATTAAGTCTCTCTGAGGAGTATACACATCAATTAAAGAAGTGCTCCTTTTTCAATTTTTGTTGCATTGCAAGCGTGTCGTTCGACCGATTTTGCCAATTTCAGAGTAAGAGCTCTCCCAACACTTTTACCAAATTAGGAACTTTTGAGGCCAGGCGAGAGATTACCACAGAACATCCACACACTGACAGCGAGCGGACATACAGACATGGCTAAATCGATTCAGTATTATATATATTTGCGGGGTCCGCGAAATCTCCTTTTGGGCGTTGCGAGCTCTTTGAAAATGCAATACATATGGTGGTATACAGATTGAAAACAAAATATTTTACATATTTTTTATACCCTCCACCTTAGGGAAGAGAGTATATTCATTTTGATCATCATCGAAGGAAGCGTCGGAGACCCCACAAACCATATATATTCTTAATCAGCATGAAAAGAGAAATCGTTTGAGACATGTCCGTCCGTGTGTCCGTCTGTTGTTGGCACTCTCACGGTCGTAATTTTTGAGCTGAAATTTTGTACAGGCACTTTTAGTTATTGCACGCAGATTGCTATTTAAAATGGGCAATATCGGTCAAGACACAATCGACAAAAATCTATCTATCTGCCACAAAAATTGAGCTCTAAACTTGAAATTTAGTGCACTTATTAAAGGTTAGCCCATCCAACGACGTACCAAAAATGGGATAGCAGATACGGAAAACAGACACGCCCACAATTTACAAAAAACTATTTTCACTATAAAAGTTGACTTGCAAGCTGATACGTAAGACCTACATTATTAGAGATCGCACTATATATATATGCGACGCCCACCGTTGTGGTTGTGATTGTGGAGGGGATTTAAGATTTGGCCTGGGCCAAATTCAGTTTTCTTACTTTAATTCAATTTTGTACAAAAAAAATTGTGTTTTTAAATTATACATTGTTTTATATAGTTTATTTATCTATTATTATACCCTCCACCTTAGGTAAGAGGGTATATTCACTTTGATCATCCGTTTACAACACATCGAAGGAAGCGTCGGAGACCCCACAAACTATATATATTCTTAATCAGCATGAAAAGAGAAATCGTTTGAGACATGTCCGTCCGTGTGTCCGTCTGTTGTTGGCACTCTCACGGTCGTAATCTTTGAGATATCAAATTGAAACTTTGCATACGTATTTTTAGTTTAATTTCGCTGTTCCGTATTGAAATTGGGCAAAATCGGTAAAGAGACACGCCCACAATAAACGAAAATCTCATCATACCTCGAAAAAATTGTATCTCTAAAAAATTATATATCGCACAATACTATGCCTATCAAGTTGAAATTTGGTATAAATATAAGTGGTACCGTTATTTAAAACTGTGCCAAAAATGGGCGTGATTGAGTAACGCAATTTCGATTAAAAAAAACCCTATTTGCCTAAGTACATGATATAGTCATATACATAAATATGGCAATAGGAACTTATTTTTTAGAGGACCATTAAAGGTGGAGGGTATTTAAGCTTCGGTCCTAACCGAACTTTTCTAGCTTGTTTTATTTGATGTTGAGCAAGCTTATGTAAAACTTTTGGTGCGTGTCGCGCTTCTCCGACTTCTTTTCCATTTTTAAATAAAAATCTCTCTTTACAATCGAATTTGTTGTAGTGAACAACCTGAGTACCTAAACGATAAGTCGACTTTATCTAAACATTCTTTTTATGCCCATTGTCATGGTTTTGACAAAAGGAGGCATATATATTCTTGATCAGTATCACTATACGAGTAGACTTAGCCCCTCAGATTGCCCGCCTATGCCTATGCGAATTTTCCCTCCGCACCATGGTATGGTACCAAAAGTTAATATCTACAATACAATACAATATAGTTTTTGGGGATTTCTCCTTTATTACAGACGAATCATTACTGAAGCCATATTTTGCCGGAATATTAAGGAAAACTTTTTACGTATTTGAAATTTAATTTTAACCACGCCCCACGCCTAAATGTTGTAGATGTTAATTTGTTTTAGGGGTTTACTTACAATTGTGAGTGATTATAATTTTGCACCCAGTATTCGTCTTTTATTGGTTAACACACTTAAAAACATAAAAACATTTTGCAACAGATCATTGATAGGCTTTATGCCTAACACAGCCTTTTTTACTTGTTATAGCTCGAAACTTGAACATAACACGTGAACTTCGTCACATCCCGCAAAGTAGGTGTCGTAGATTAAAAACCCCTTAAATGTAGAATGTCACGAAATGAAATCTTTAAAAGAGCAACGAGCAGTACTGTTACAAAGTAGAAAGAAAAACTCAAACGCCATCTTGCTCTTAGAAAGAATATAATACGTACGTATATATGTAGATACAGCAATTGATTATTAATGGTAAAATATTGTCAAATGACATAAACAACAGATATGGTAGATTTTTCTCCTTTAAAAAAAATGTATACATTTTTTATCTAAATAGAACAAAAAGTATCACATAAATGCACAAAGTGCGATGTGCAGATATCGGCATATACTAGTTTTTAATTTTTTTTATAAAATTTTAATATAACACTAAAATACGCAATAAAGTTATAACAAAAAATTTTACTTTAAAACAATACGAAACGAATGAGACGACATTTAAAGAAATCTAATTATCAGAGCGAGATTTGAGTACCTACATATAAAGCAAACGGGTATTAAGTTTTAACACAAAACAACTAACAGAAAAGGAGGAACAAGACGAAAATAACAAGAGATGTAAAAAATAAAAAACTGTCTTTTTATATTCTCCCTTTTTCTTTCTTGACCTTTTATCAGAATACGTGTATACATTCATGCATATGAATATTTATTCACGTATAACAAATTGACAGAAATGGCCAGCTCGTTGTTTTTGTTCTCTCTCACTATTTAAAAAAAAAAATGACAACTCATTATATATATTATCAAAGTTTTTGGAGTAGAAAACACACAAGAATCCCCGTTAATATAATGCCAATCATTTTTTATCTCTTATTATATCATCGGTTCTGTTTTAACTGTTTTGCAAAATATCATACGTATCACTGAAAAGAAATTGTGTAATTTTGGAATCATTTTAACGTATACTCTCGCATAAGTATTCTCTTAAAATGTATGGTATACATACTGTTATGGTAATTTCGAAAAGGGAAAACGCAAATGTAGGAAAATTTTCTACCTTGAAAGTAAATTTTACACTTTCGTCACAATTTTGTGGAAAAAAGACTTCATAATAATATTGTAGGTTATCGTTTTTTAATTATTTTTTTAAATTCTTTCAACACTTTTATTTACTTTTTTGTCTCAAATTTCATTTATTCATTAGTCCGATCAACACCACACTCACAGCATAAGTATTTTCCTTTTTTTAACTATATGTATTTCTTCAAACTAGTTCTTTTTCTCCTTTTTTGTATTCACTCACGTACGACTAAAAGCAAACTAAAGTTATGGTTGGTATAAATGTAAAAATTTTAGACAAATCCAACCGAAAGCAGTGTTGCCAATTTTATATTTATACGACAAAATTGAACCAGAGCTTTGAACTAATACAGAGATGCACGAAATCCCCAATATATAAGACTTTTACTTATTAATTTGCCTTTATTAATTAATTCAACAGAGACGAATTGTATTTGTAATGTAAGATGGTATTACTATAATTTAAAATCCTTAACAGAAACATCTGCCCTTTTATCGATCAAACCACGAAGATGTATAAACCCCATATGACACACTAACCTTTACTGCCACGGATCAGGTTAGAATTAACATATGAATCGATTGTATGTATCAAAAAAGTCATAATTTTTCATATTTTTTAATGCAATTTGTCCTCTAACTTATAAAGCATTTTTGCGAAGTGATTTACTTATGACAAGCTTTCACGTTTACTGTTCCAATTCAACTAATTAGAGCAAAAAATTGGGAAACTAAGTGGTGTAGGGTATTAAATGGTTGCATAGAATCAACTTTTTTTTTATCAATATTATATTACTTTATAATAATTTTCAGATAATGCGCATTAATGAAATGATATCAAAATCTAATTCGATAGTTGGCAACACTTAATAAAAGTTATTGAGAGTGAAACACTAAGAGAGACCTTGTATACGAAACAATAAATAATAATAATTAATCGCGTTGTTTTGTTACAAATCTATGTAAATACATAAATATGAAACATTTTGTGTCCATGTTTATTATTTGATTACGACTGATTAAAAAACGATGAAGTATATTCTTTTCTATGCATACATATTATAAAGAATGCTCACGGTGGAGATGCAAACAACTAAACCACTCTCACATAATTTTTATTTTTTTAACCACGCACGTACCTGTTTATATATGTAAGGAAAATTGTTATACCCTCATTATTTAATAAAGGTAAACCTTTTAATAAGCATGATATTCAGTAAAATATTATTGCACCCTATATCGTAAGTGGAAAAATTAATTTTACAAAACACCATATTTTTAACACATACCATATATCGTATAAAAATATAACGCACAGATCACCGAAAGGATTTGATGCTGTTTATAATAAAATTATAAAAAATATTGCTACTTTATCTATAATTAAGGATACTCAGATATATTATAAACGATTAGTGGGCGTGGAAATATAATTAAAGAAGAATGAAAGATCTTAATTTTTTGGTATAATGATACAATTGTCAATAAAATATGTGTGAAATGGATGGGATACGCAACCATTTGGCGCAGTTTAAAACAAGTATAAAAACCAAGTGTGATTTGGGTCAAATCTAAAATACCCTCCACATCTACGAACAGCCTGGCCGTGGCTAAAATTGTACTATGCCCTCTGATGGTGTATATGTGCTTATATCACACATTAACTTATTCTGCGCCAAATGCTCATTTATTTGGCGAATTGACATGCAATCAACTCTGCAGCTTTAATTTGGCTGTAAAACATTTTGTTTAGCAAACTGCTTGCTGGCAGAAACAAAATTCTAACTAAATATCTTAAATTTTTTGATCGTGAACACGGTCAGATTCAGATTTGTCTGCTGATGAAGAGTGGGATCCATAGATGTTGCAACTGTAATAATAAGCCTAGTATACCACGACATTGTGGAGTGTATTAAAAAACTCAAAGTGCCATAACAACGCATGGCAGGTTTTAACCAGTATTTTATAAAAACGCGATTTAAACATTTTTCGCAAATAACTGAATTGTTCATTAACAAAATCTTTTAAACATTACATGAATTACTAAAATATATTTAGTACATTATGTGCATATAATGCAATCAATATATGGGAAATTTCTACACAAAATATGTGTACGCGTGTATGTATAACTTTCACATTGCAATATCAAAAATTAAAACACACCGCACAGTTCAGCTTTAATGATTTTTCCTAAACTGCACTAATGCAATATTTACACAACTCACTCTACGTGGGTTGTTGAAAAAGTTTTTCTTTTTTTTTAAAGAGTTGCCATCTCCGTGTAGAAAGAGAGAAACAGATTATTCAAATTCCCAACCGAATGAACATCACATTATGTATGTGTTTGTTATGAAATCTTTGTGTAATTGCGCACAAACTTATATACTCTAGAGCCAGTGGAGCGGTATTATATATTTACAAACTATTACTGTCAACGCAATAAAACATTTCTGAGAAATTTTACTTCAACCTACGTATAATGTGAAAAAAGAAACTGTAAAAAAGTTATATTCGGCTTAGCCACCTGACGATAAATTCTAATAAATTGACTGATAACGATGCTTAGAAATTGATCGGAATCTAGAAACTCTGGGCGTGGCCGGTAAATAATTACGCCCTCTAGTATATATGTATTTCGTATCAGCTTCCAAGTCGGGTTTTTCGTAAATTGTGGTCATGACTGTTATCCAACCACGCCCATTTTTGGCACATCGATAAATGGGGTAATTATAAATTTCAATTTACCAATTTTCAACTTTATTATAACATTTTCGTTGATTGTGGGCGTGGCTTTTCACCGACTTTGCCCATTTTAATTAGCGGTCTGCGTGTAAAAACTAAAAGTCCCTGGAAAAATTTATGTTTGTAGAAATGCAAACAATAGATAGACACATGAACACACATACCAGATTTCGACTCAGTATTTGTTACTGATCAAGGACATATATACTTCGTAGGGCCAGGACACCCCTTTGGAGGGTATAAAAACTAATTTGGGCTTAAATTAAATCTTAAATACAACGTTGTATAATCCGATCACGCCCACTTTTTGGTACATCGATGGATGCTTTAACTGTAAATACGTGTAAAAAATTTCAACTTCCTGGGTCAATCTTTGTGGCTGACAGAGATGATTGTATATGGTGGGTGTGGACCTCAACCGAAGTTGTATTTCTAGATCCATTCAGATTTTGATGACTTGACATTTATTTTGTAGAAACCTTGACACCTCCTCCTGACTGTTACAAAGGGACCAACAAACTTAGAATGCCTCTATCACTAAGGCGGAGGGTATAAAAATTTAAATAACGAGAGATTGTGAGTGAGAGTAAATACTTCAGGCTCTCAGTTAATACACGCGTAGTAGGAACGCATATATAACTACAGTGAGTAACAAAACTCTTCGTATACTCGTACATTAAAAGGTTTACCTTCATGTTAAACATTTTTGAATAAGAAGGGGCATGGCATACACTTTTAATACATTTTAGCACGTCACACACATGCAAGAAATTTTAACTCGTCACTAAGTATCGTTGTGTAATTGTAATTAATTGATTGTAAGCGCGGTTTTTATGACAATGATTTTTAAAGTTCATTTCATTTCCAGTTTGTTTATCTTTTTAACCTTTTTTTTTTTTTAGAAAACTTTTTAAGAACGCACATAAGTACACTTGTACGTTTTATTATAAACACAATCTATATATAAATAAATTCATGTTCACCAGAAAAAAAAGTATTCAGGCCCCATAAAAGGAGACAAAGGAAACAGGTTCAACACACATACGCACGTATATAAAAATGTCATAAAACTAAAATATTACACATTAAAAAAAATTCGTTTATATAGATATTTATACACACTAGTTGGAATACTTTCCTATGGTAACCATTTCCTCACAGTTGACAAACTAATTATTTAATTGAAAAAAATAGTGTCATCGCTAAACACAAAATAATCCCGAAGTCGCCGAAGGACTAAGTTGCCCAAACCAAAGACTGATTTGAATAATTTGGTAGCAGTTTGCAAACGTGAGTCTATTTATGATAATAAATGTCACACTGTGAGCGCAGTACGATCACTTTTTTAACATTTAGTAGAGTCGTACGTTATAAGATTCTATCTAAACAAAAAGAACCTATAAGGGCATGCAAAGTTTTTCATTTCATGTGTGCAAAGTACGCATCCGATGCACTACATTTGATGAGTATCATTCTGGCAGTTCCTGGGTTCGTTTTGTTGTTATATGCTAGCAAAAATTGAAACACTAAGAAATTTTTAGTTATATGGGCTTGTACTACAAATTCTAAAGGAAATAATTGGTATGCAACACGTGACCGCGGTAGGTATCCTTTGCTCTACCTACAGCGATTTTCGAACTTGGATGCACGGACTTTCACCCCATAACGAAATTTAAATAAATTTTTTGTTATTTTTTACTTAATCTTACTCGTTTAGCTGAACTACGTGGTGTAGGATATTAACGGTTGCGCTCATCCATAGCTATGAGGGTGGCCCGGTGTTTGTCATTCCGTACGCAATGATTAGGCCTTAGGTACATATACTTGTAGTGCATTATTGATCAGCATCAATATTCGTGCGTTTCTTTCTGAAACGCTCATAGTAGCAATTAAAGAAATTTCAAACCAATGTCACTTGAAAATATTTTTGTATTCGTTGAAATATCACCTAATTCTAGATAAAACAAATTAATCTGTGCGTGTGTATTCATTCTTTTTGTTTTGTATTAACGACGAAATCACTTGTTTAACACAACAGCTCTACATCTTTCACTTACATTGTTAATGAAATGTATACGTACGCATGTGTGTGTATACAAAAACCCATAAACCATAAAATGGTTGTTGCTTACCAATTTTACTTTTCCTTCTGTCAGTGGTGGTGCGTAGAAATAACGTCAATACTTTATGAAGTAACAAAAGAAAACAAAACAAAATAAAAACACAAACATGTTCATATAGAAGAAAAGCATATGAGAGAAAGGGAGAAAGCATATCTATTACATGACTGCGGAGTAATACCCGAGCTTACATGAGTTACAATGAGCCCACATAAAAGTAGGACACCATACCTACAGTTGTTTTATAAAACAATAACAACACAACGACAATGACAACGCCAACACCAACAGCAGTCGTACACAAAAAACAAACTGGTGGATCCCCGCAAGTCAGAAAACTAAATTTCTTTCGGCTTCGACCGAATATATAATACCCTCCACATTGGGCGTGCCACCTATACAACTGAGCTCTTCTTTAAATAATATTTCTGTACGAGTCACAGATTTTTGTTAATTGTGGGCGCGAATGTCAACTAGGAGACTACCAACGTGGACTCCAATTTTTGCGACTTTTGTTAAATAAATCGTTTTTTATATTAAAGTGAATTTTTTTTTTTATATATAAAAACTTATTTCTAAAGTAGGGTATTACAAGTTGGGAGAGGCCAATGTGCGCATGTGCTCGTGTCAAATTTAATACACCCTGAATACAAAACTATATGGACGGACATGATGAAATGCTTCCGAATCAATCGTTATAATAAAAGACGAGTCTCTGTTTAGGCCGTTTAAAAACACAGGGTTCAATTAAACATTGAAGGTGAGACGTCCGAAAACTGATCTGATTCGGTTCGGCTTAAGACACATGCTTGTTAAACCAAATTTCATGGAATTATGGCCACATATAGAGACGAACAGACGGGCAAACATTGTGTAATCGCAGCAACTAAACTCTTTCCCATCACAGCTTGTTAATCAAAAAATTTGTGCGTTTATCTTTTTATTGTTAAAATTGATTTTATATCCACCATCTCACTCAAAGTTGCACACGCGCCATCATTCTTCTAATTATGAGAGATATCAACGCTGGTAAATAAACGAGAAATCTATAGGCTATGTACAGCTTTATTGGCCATTGGCATGGATGTCATGGATTAGGACACATTTTGTTAGACAGCATTAAGTAGTTCAGTAATTAAATGCAAATAGCTGGCAAAATGGAATGCATCGCTACACCCGAACGTACATGCACTGCAAGATGTATAAGTTGATCATCGTGAATGCCGCAAGACAGTTCTGCAGTTGGTACTTGCAAAGCGGTCAAAAAAACGGCAGCTTTCTTACAATCCACCGTACAAGCAGCTGCCCTTGTTGCCTGTGTTTGTTCGTTGGAATGATTTGGTTGAATTATTTGCAAGTTTTTATAACGTGTTGTTATCGTCGCCATTTCTGTTTTAGCCATTAAATTCATTTCACCAGCTCCATTGGCCTCAAACGTAATTGTGGGTGAAATATTTTTCAGCTTATCAATCAAATTCTTCAACAAACGACTGGACTTTAGCTGGATTGATAATTTTACGTTTGGAATTTGCGGTAATTGATAATAAATCCATTCGTCGTGCGGCACCACCGTAACAGGAACATCGTGTACGATTTGACGTATGGTGTGCTCGGCATTCGGCGTAACAATGTCGACTTCTACGCGTAGGCAAGGAAATTGCAAATTGATTAATTTCAGTTTACAAGTCCGAGCTTGAAATTTAAGAGCATTCAAAGCACGACCAAAATGTTGCGGCGATACTGACAACATGATGTGATTATACTCGGGAGCTACGGCCTCCATAATGTAGTTGACAAAGTAAAGTTTCGCATCAATTTCGGTCCATACTAAGGGCGCCGTTGTGGTCGTCTCCTCATTGGCTATGAAATGTAATTTATCCGGGCACACATCGATCACACACTCCTTGGTCAGCTTCGACAAGGTAATGATGATGTTTTGAAATTCTCTCATATATTGGAGATCTTCCATGTTGGCCAGAAACTTCATGATGTCAAATAATCGCTTTCAAGCTGAATACCATATACACGCACACACGTGCAATTGTCTCCGGGTCTATCCAGTTTTTGTTGTATAACAATCATCATTAATGATGTTTCGGGGGAAGGGCAAAACGGAACCGAAAAGGAGAATTGAAGAAAAGACGCAGTTGGTGCTTTTGTTGTTGGTAGGTTTTATTTTTATTTTTTTCGTTAAACGACGACAATGAGCAATGAAGTCTGTACAAAAATTATGTATGTATACTTGTGCACACTACACCTACATTTCAGTTTGGTATGAATTATGAATTTTAGACAACGTTTTGGAAACTTGAGGAAATTTTTAAATAATCTATAACTGGATAGGGAGAACACTATTAAAACGATTGAAGTTGTTTATACTTTTTCATATTTTCGTATTATAGTAGGAGGTGTACAACGTGTACAAATTTTGCATATTTTGTGGGGTTTGTGTCTTAAAATTTGGGCCGTTGTTCAACGCTTATGGTAGTCATTCCTAGTTTCAGTTAAAACAAGTGAAAATATTATAATCGGTACCCCCGTTCTTTCGATATCCTACACCACACCGCACAAATTAAATTGTAATCAGTTTAGTTGAATCAGTAAACGTGAGGCATTGTAAGATAAGTCACTTCGTGAAATATCTTTATATGGAGGTGGGTGCTAAAATATTAAGAATTGCGATGTTTCACCCCATGAAAACTTTCTTCTCGTATGAGAAGGCATTCTAAAAGATCCAATTCAGTCCATTTTCAATAGCCCTTGTGCTTGGGCCAAAAAATATCCTTGTATAACATAAGACACCCACAATCGATTTAAAATTTCTCACGATTAGAACAGCAGAGGCTACAAAAATAATGTGTGCTACTTCCACCCACGGAAGTTTTTATAAACACAACAGATGCGCGCACATTTTAAAAAAATCAAAATTCTGGAGCAAAAACATCTTTTAGTGGTTGACGAGAAAACAATTCATACCATGCCACGCCTACAATTATTTAAGTATCTCCAGACCACAGCTGGTCATAGACAGTTACAACCTTAAAATGCGGCAAAATCATTTTCGGCAACCATCAATATGATATACACGTCCCCTTTACAAACTTTTTTTTATATAGAATTCTAACGACATACATACAGAGCCTATTCCAGATTTAACTTGAACGGTTAAATGTATGCTTTAATAATAATGCACACACAGTCTTCTTAATGGTGGTGGGTATAAAAGTCTACAAGTACAGAAATAACTTCATAATAATGGAAGCTGGAAATTAATTTTTACCAGAGAAGGAACATGCGTAATCAAACATGACATCAAAATCTCAATTTTTACGACCGTAAGCGATCTAACAAATGGACATCAAACTGCCAAATAGTATTTGTTACAAAAAATTAAATCATGTATGAGTAATGACATCTAAATAATTCCATAACCACGCTTAGTAGGCAAAACTCAAAGGGAAGGTCAAGTAAAAAAATTGTGTATGCTATATGCGTTGGTGTAAAACAAACAAGGAGTTCAATGAATTTAACCAGTTTGCTTTTCTTTGTGGATAACAAATAGGGTTAACACGTCTGCAGTCAGTGTGTGTATACACACACATATTGTTCATTGAACATATAATAAAAAACAGGCTTCATTGAATCCCTTTAGAACTTGACCACATAGTGGAATAACACTTTGTTAAAACTGCGAGTAGAAATATTTAAAGCAAATACATCTAATATTTACTTTAAGATGAATATTGCTTTTGCACAACAGTCATAACTTATAACATCGAGTATTCAAGTACACTTTTAAGGATTTAAGGATTTTCTATGTATATACAATTTAAAAGCACTTCTCCTTTGAATTCAGAAGAGAGCGCATTATAAACCAATCAACGAACATGTTCCGTCCTTGTTTTCCTATTAAAAACAATACTCTTTGCCATTATCTCACCAAATTTATCGTGTACCAATAAAAAAATATCAATTTGAATAAATTTTGAGAATAAACTGATAATTAATTAACCGACATATTTACTTGCGCTTAGATAAACACGTACATAGGCAAACGCATACACATACATTTTGTGGCCATATGATTAGTTCAAATTCAAGAAAATGTGAACATTTTAGTACACACATCGTGCATATTTCATAATATATATATTTTTTTGCTTTATCAATGTCTGTCTATACATATGAGTGTGTTAGCAAAAGTTCTACCACGATGTTACTGACTAATTGTAGAAAGAATTCTTTCAGTTGAATTATTGATATTTTCGATGTTTTCTTTAAACTCACCTATTTTTTTCTGTATTTATATATCTAAAAGTTTATTGTCACAATATTTTAAGAAATTTAACACCACCTCACTGAAAATCTTCACGCCATTTAACAGACGAATTAAACACGAAATAAATTCATCAGTCGTCTGCTAGCGAGGCAAAAGTACTGCTGTAGTTAAAATAACAAAGTCATAAACCAAGTCGCAACGAAGGAAAATGAAACAAATTATTAGTAGTTACCAGAAAGCAATGTCACACTCTTAAATTCCCAAATCTCAGTTTTACATGAAATTTAATGGATTTTGACTAAAACACATCTAATGTAAACATAAGTATACATATTTCAAGTAAAACTCTGTACATACACTGAATTGGGTTTGATACCCTGCTTAAGGTTTGTGCAGATGTTCATAATTCAAAAACGACTGATGAAAAATTTCTCTATCATTATCACTTTGTTTCAAAATATATCGGCTGATATTACTATTCGAAATCGGCAACTCAAACAGATAAGAATAAGAGTAAACGGCAACAACAAAGCAATAATAGTTGACAAAAGCGAAAAATTGAGGCAGAGTTCTAATCTTCATTCAAAAGAATATGCCCAAGATCTTCAAAATAATGGATGATTGTTGGAAGAGACTTATACTAGAATGTACAAATACTTTTCGAAAAATATAAGATAATTATATGAATAAATATGCTTTAGTACAAGAGCTGGAAAACCTCTGCTTACAAAAGGGTTTCTTTAAATTTAGTAGTAAAGGAATCTTTTATTTTAAAGAGTAACTTGTTAGTGAAGCGGTAGTTCATGGATACTATGTAAATGTAAATTTGTGCCTAAGCTACAGGTTGTATTTTTTGAGATATTTGGTACAAGAACATGTATTGGCCCAAGGAGAAACGCTATTGAAAATGGACCGGGTCGGTCTTTCTATGGCAATATAGTGCAATTCTTAGTATATTTTAACATTTGGTGAAGAGTTAATTAGCTTTAAATTTGGAGTTAAATGGTGTGTGGTGTGACTTGACGGACCATTCCATTTTCAATTGTTTTTGTAAGGAAATAGTTTTGAAATTGCAATATTAAGGAATGCATATTAAATTGAGGAGTACTAGTTATTGTATATATAAATAATCAATAAATATTGTCCCAGTTCCAAAAATTAACATATGGTGCAATAAGAACAAACACAACAACATAATTAATTTTCAATCCCTGATTGGAAAAAGAATGACTGCGAACTAGTTCTTTTTTTTAAATTGTACAATACAAATAGTTCGATTGCGCATTTCGTTTTTAAGAAATTTACATATACATCTATCGCATTTGTTAACAATTGCAATGTAGTCGGATTCCTTTTTAATTTAAAAATATTTATTGAAGAATGGTTCAGTGAAAAAGTAAAAAAGGATACATTTTAACGTGTCTCTGAATGAACAAATCAAATGTTAAGATAACTTTTACTTAATATTTAAGAACGCATCAATTAAAGCGTAATTTAAATATTGTCGTCACTTTTATTTTTGCCCTGTATATCAAAATAAAATAAATGTAAATAATTGTAACCATTGTACTACGGCTGTAAAGTATACGTGGAGTGTAGGTGTGATATAAGTGACGTGTCACGAATTGATAAAATTGCTAAAATGTGTGGCTCTAATACAAATATTATAAAAGGCGCCAGAGCTTTGATATTGGTGGGGGGCTACGGCACCCGTTTGCGACCACTTACTTTAAGTACGCCAAAGCCTTTAGTAGAATTTGCTAATAAACCGATTTTGTTACATCAACTAGAGGCTTTGGTTAGTGCCGGATGTGAGCAGGTTAGACAATCTTTGATTTTTCTTTTAATCATTTTATGAGTAGTGCTGATTATGTATCCAGGTCATTTTAGCGGTTTCCTATAGAGCGGAGCAAATGGAAAAAGAATTAAAATTGGAAGCTGAAAAATTGGGTGTTGACTTAATTTTCTCTCACGAAACTGAACCCTTGGGCACTGCCGGTCCATTAGCCTTAGCCAAGCCCATACTTAGAGCCAGTACTGAACCATTTTTCGTATTGAATTCTGACGTTATTTGTGAGTTTCCGTTCAAGCAATTGGAGCAATTTCATCGGGCGCACGGCAAAGAAGGCACTATTGTAGTAACTAAAGTTGAGGAGCCGTCTAAATATGGTGTCGTACTCTACGACGAAGTGGGCTGCATAAAGAGTTTCATTGAGAAGCCACAAGAGTTTGTGAGCAATAAAATAAATGCCGGCATATATATATTTAATCCAACAATACTGGATCGCATCGATGTGAAGCCAACATCAATTGAAAAAGAAATATTTCCCTCAATGGCTGAACAGCAACAATTGTACGCTATGGAATTGTCCGGTTTTTGGATGGATATTGGGCAACCCAAAGATTTCCTAACCGGTAAGTCAATAGAACCCTTTAGCAAATGTTTGAAAACATTAAATCAATTTGTTTGCAGGTATGTGTTCATATTTGAGTGCTTTGCGTCATAAGCAGTCGTCTAAGCTGCACGTGGGCCCTGGTATTGTTGGCAATGTTTTAGTAGATCCAACAGCTAAAATCGGTGACGGTTGTCGCATTGGTCCCAATGTAACCATCGGTCCCGATGTCATTATCGAAGATGGTGTTTGCATCAAGCGTTCCACCATTCTTAAGGGGGCAATTATTAAATCGCATTCTTGGTTGGACTCGTGCATAGTGGGATGGCGTTGCGTGGTGGGCCGTTGGGTACGCCTCGAAGGTATTACCGTGCTCGGTGAGGATGTTATAGTGAAGGATGAACTTTATATAAATGGTGGTCAAGTGTTGCCACACAAAAGTATTGCTGCCAGTGTACCAGAACCACAAATCATTATGTGAATTTATTTTTTAATATCCATTTGGATGCAATCGGTTTTTTGTTAAAATTTGGTTCATAAATCAACTAAAAAATTCCGCACTGATCGCGTATGCATAAATTTGCGTTTTTGCAATTTTTTATTTATTTATTTTTATACATAAAAAATTTTGTGGCAATATCTTGTAATTATTTTCGTTTTGTTTATTATACTTGTAATTCCATCTGTAACATGACTGTATACACATGATAGGCGTATTTTATATTATACTACAACCTTAAATCGTTTAAGGCCTTTAATAAATTCATAGAATTATGCATAAAGTTAAAACTCGTATGATTTTGAATCAGTTTTAAGCCGGAACGTTCAGACACCCTACTCTTACTATTGAAGAGTGTTTTAAAAGACTTGGAAAGGATGTGTGTATGTCGGTTTGTAGTAGCTTAGCAACCGGTAGAGCACTGCACATAATACATTTACATTCTTAGGACATTTGCTTTGCTTTTACGCAACGATATTTTATTAGCCCTATTAGCAAACATGGATGTAGAATCATTTCGTCTATTAGTGGAAGATAAGGAGATTAAATTTGATACTCCGCACATGTAAGTTTCTTATTGCTATGATGTACCCATGTTACCTGACCATGGCATTAAATAGACAGCAGCGTTTACGGAATGGTGAACATATATTGGCCACCATATCCCACATTGAGGACAGTAAAGGCAATCCGGGTGACAGTGGGCGTTTGTTGGTAACAAATTTACGCTTAATATGGCACTCGTTGGTACATGCGAAATTCAATTTGGGTAAATCAGTTTTTGAAGAGAACTTTTCTACTACTTTTTACTACTAATACTTTTTTGATATCAAATTATTCTAAACCTTCCTAGCGATCGGTTACGGTTGCATTGGTAATCTTAATACCCGCTCGGTTGGCGCTAAAACGCAATCTAATAATCGTTTGGCTCTGTTTATATTGGCTGTAATTGGAAGCAAACAGTTCGAGTTTCTGTTCACAGACGTCTCTTCCGATAAGGGACGCATTAATGCACCCATTTTCCAAAGCGTGTTCGATATATATGAGTAAGTAAAGAGAGAAGGAGGCAAACAGGTATAAAAATACTGTATGCTGTGACATTTGGCACCCATACCATGGAGATCTGTCATTTTGCTTTCTACTCATGTTGTGTAGATTGTGGAGGAGTTCACCTTTTCGAATAAAGTATACTACAGAATGCTAGAATATGCAAAACTGTTGAAAAGGTCAATTAGATGGTTATCATCGTCTTTTATATACATTGAGAATAATCAGCCTTCAGGGGAATGTTGAGCGTATACGTGACCTTGTACAAAATCGGTAAAATCAGTTGTAAAAGTTATGGGAAATGTCACAAGGGGGACTCCATTTCATGTCAGTTTTATATAAGTCACATATCCAGTTTATGCCCTGCACCAATTGTGCCAAAGGTTCAGAATGAAAATCTGAATCGATTTAAACATATCCGTCTGTCTGTTCATATAAAAGACGAAATATGGTATCAGGACATGCATTGGCCCAAAGAGGAACCCTTTTGAAAATGTCCAATTACCGGATTGCATCATTTTTAGAACTCCTCCCCTATTACAGTGAAAGTCTTTATATAGCAATAAATCACATTTCTTAATATTTTTGTACCAAACTTGCTACGGCTTCATATTCGGATGTGCCAAATTTGAACCCGATCGGATCATTGACCTATGCAAATACGCCTTAATGGTGTATTAAATGGCCGGGCTTGACCGACTTGTTTAATACATTCGCACCTGTTACCACTTTTTTAATTATTTTATTGCGCAGCTTATATCGACGCACTCATTTATATCGGGATTTAAAGTTACGCGGTGCTATTCTACAAAATGGACAATTATTGATGTTACCACGCGAACAAGTTGTTAATCAAGTGGATGGTGTATGGAATCTGTCCAGTGATCAAGGCAACTTGGGTACCTTTGTTGTGACCAACATCCGCATTGTGTGGTACGCCGATGCTAATAATACGTTCAACATCACATTGCCCTACATACAGATAGCCAGTGTAAGTGATAATTGCTGCAGAATGAAATTTTTAATCAATTTAATCGTATCCTCTAGTCTGCGTCTGTACGTCAATGTGATATTGTGCTCCACCGAAAGGCCACTTGTTAAGACATGCCTCGGGTTTGGTTGAAAATCGATTAAAATAAATCTTTATGTGACGAAAATTTCTGAGCCTTTTATGGGGCAAAAAATTATAATTTTTTTTTGGATTAGAGTCGAATCAAACTATTCTGAGGCTACCTCCCCAATCTTTCTCGCATTTAAGTATTTACTGAGACCATTACGGGAATTTTGATAAAGATTGCGTTCAATATTGAATTTTTTTTTTTTTTGTATTCAAATCTCGCCTTTTATTTTTATTTTAGATTCGTATACGCGAGTCCAAGTATGGTTTGGCTTTAGTTATACAAACAGCGGAAACTGGTGGCAACTATATTTTGGGATTTCGCATTGATCCCTCGGAACGTTTAGTACAGATCTACCAAGAATTCACGGCTTTGCATAAAATTTACACTGAAAATCCCGACTTTGGTGTACACTACAAAGACAACGGCCAACAGCAACAATTAAGCGGCAATAACGAAGACGGTACAAATTTCAAATGCGATGACTTTGAGGAGATTGATGAGCGACAAGAAAAGGAAATTAATAGCAAGTTGAATACCTATCTGGCAGAGGGTGGTGGTAATGGTGTTAAAGAAGCATCTGTAGCCCGTGAACCTGTTTATTGCAAAGAATTGGGCTTTGCTTTGGAGCGTATAAGAAGTGGTTACAAATTGAAAGATTTGTGGGATGTACTGCCGCAGCAATTACTTATAGTGGAAGAAGAAGAACAGGAATAATATGATAGAAAAATAAACGCATTGCAAGCTTTTACTGAAATTGCTGTTTTGGACGTCGGGGTGGAATTGGGGAAAGTTTCATAGAGAGGCTGAAAGTTTGGAGCCATCTGTACTCTGGTCACAATCTATTTGATCGAGTGAAAGGGATTGGGTACTGTGGGGCTTTGGTCTTTCTCTACATTCTTAAAAGGAAGCTTTTTTCTTCTTTTTTTTTGGCTTATACTTTTATAACTGAAAATTTTTTATTGGGAATATGTTATGTTTTGTTTTATTCTCTATATTTCTCCTGGAATTTATGCTTTTAATTGTTGAAAGTCAAATGTGAAGTTACCACTTTCGGATAATTGCTTCAGGCGTCCACGCGTCAGAGGTGGTGTGAGGCGATTACTACTAGGACGTGCTTTTTTCTGGTTAATTGGGACAATGGGCTTGACCCCCCTTTTGGCCTTATTAGCTTGGTTGGGACTAGGAGGGTTGACCTTTTTGGACATAGCAGTGCTCGGTTTATATGTTAAGGCTCGACTTTTGGCAGCTCTTGATGTATGATTTGCTGTTGATTCCTCATCGAAAAATTTACGCTTGAGCATTACTCTTTGATTTGGTGTGGAAGAGTTACTGACACTCTTCCTGGTTGTTCTCGATTGAAAATTTGCAGTCTTCCTCTCGTCAGGGGCCACTGGGCCAACACTGATGTTTTTCGTCTTAGGACTTTGCCCCATCTCTTGCACCAGTTTGACAATGTCAACCACTTTCGTTTTGATGCCTTTTAATTTGCGTCCTTGCGTATATTTTGCTCTTTTCCTTACCGGTACGGGTAGGGTGGTTGGCGCTGTAGTCGAAGCTGTATCCCGAATATTTTTTTTCAATTTTGAAGCAACTCCCACACTGGACTTTGTCTTACTTTTGCTAACAAGTAAAGGTTTACTTGTTTTAGTACTGCTGCGCCCAGGCGAACGCTTCAGGATGTTTGTTGTGGACGACCTTGTGGAACGGCCGGGAGCTTTGTTTATTTCGGATTTTCGAGATTTAGTTTTAGGTGGACCACCACAATCTTCACTAAGCGGCACATTGGCAATAGACTTGGACTTTCGAGTATTCTTAGTGGCTACGGGCAGTTCAATGAGATCTTTAGTACCCCTGCGTGCACCACGAATCTTGTGCAAATCCCCGCAACTCTTCCGCTTCGATTGCGCACATCTCTTTGCGCTGGTGGTGGAGTGGTTTTCTTTCAGTTGTTTCATTTGTGCTACCAAACAAACAAACGCTGATCGACGAGAAGATGTGGTTAACACACGGGACAATAATACGGCGGAGGAACTGAAAGTATATATTTTGAGCAAAAATTTTTCATTAGTTTTTGAAAATCAGAAAATCTCCGCGCTCATCATACTCACTAATAATTGGAACAAAATTTTTCTTAACAATTCCCCTAAATGTACAAATAAGTCCAAATGCGCTTCAACAACATGTATCGCTTATGTGAGAAACTCTTTTAAACACATAAGAAGTTAATTTGAAAGGCAGAAAAGGTTTCAATTTTATACCAAAACGCAAATGTTTCGAAAAAATTTCGAAATGTGTTCAAAAAGAGACTAAAATTTCAAAGGGATCTTAAAATATAAAAAATAATTCCACTGTGTGCAGCAACTGAGTGTCTGTTTGAGGGAAAACGGCCCCAGTCGGTTAAAAGTCGGCACCTGCCAGTACTTTGTAAACATAGACAGTGATGTGGTGCCACAAGCTCCATTCAGACTAGGCCTACAATTCATACACCTTTTAAGAGCGCAATCAGTTACATGCCGCGCCCACCTCTAATGCAAGTAGATGTTGAGGGTGCCTAATCCAAATTTGTTTTTGCTAAACTTAACGTGACTGACTTTATTTTCGTATTCGCGTATTCATAAAATGTTTACACTGATGTGTCCATTGCTGTTCTTTACCTTGGCTGTGGTCTGAGGTTCACACAGACATCATCACTTACTGCCACGATGTTCATATTGAGGGAGTGACGGTTTGCCTCCTTTTTATGCATAACATCACAGTTTTTGTTTACATGCATTTCTGTTCTGGCTGTGGGGAAACGCATTGGACAACCGCGTGATTTACTGCCACTACATAAGGTATGAAAAAGTTGTCATTGCGCATGCTATTTCGTTTAAGTGATGTGTTAGGCATCACTCTTTAAAGACACGACATAAAGCATTACCTTTTCCATAATGTAACGGGAACGGTGCGAATCGGCTTAAAATGGCACATTTCCATATGAAGGCTGTCAGTACTGTTTCGGCTGCTACTGCTCCCACTACCTCTGTTGCACTGTTTATTTTCATTAGGGAAACGATGATATATTGTTGGTGGTATTGTGTATAGTTTAAGGAATGCCGCTGACGGATATTTACGATTCGTTGCTGCTAAGGCTGTTACAGAACTGTTGTTATTTCTACTGCTACTGCTAATTGTGTTGTTGCTATTGTTGCTGTTGTTTGGCACCGCGTTTGACTGTAGTGAGGAGCTGCTGCTGAGGTCAGCAGATGATTTTAATGTACTTAAAATGGTATGCGACGTTGTGGTGTTTATTTTTGCCGTAACAGTGGCTTTACTGGTGGTTAGTACATTATTACAGGTGGCAGTTCGGTTGCTGCTGCTCATCTCAATGAGGCCACTAGTTACGCCGGATACTGCACTGGCTGCTAATAAGGCTTTCTGTACGGTAGCTTTTAGAGTTTCCGTGCCACGACTCAAACGCACCGTCAGTGATTTGACCAAATTGGAGGCGGTGCGGTTGCTGCTCTGTTTCGGAGTAGCTTCCATATATGTCTTATCCTTGGACATAAACAAACTTGAAGTTGCCACTGTGCCGCTTGGGTGATGAGCAACGTCCCGGCATGCATTAGTACCGATGACATTTTTTAAAGAATTAAAAGTAAATTTATTATTGTGTCCGAGTTGAGTTGAGTTGCTATTGAGGTTATTAATGTTATTATGGCTGCTCGGGTTAGTGTTGGAGTTAGTGCTGGTTGATTGGTGATTAGAGGTGGTTGTAACTGTTTTCTTTGAAAGACCAGCAGCCAGAGCATAAGTGGCTGTTTGGCCTGGCGTAGCGATCAGCATACTGCCGGTCAATATTAAGTTTTTCACTTTACTTTCAATAAAGCATGCTTTTAAATCTGTAATAAGAAAATAAGATAGTTTTTGTGTTTCTCGTATATGTGTATACAACAACAAACTCATACATTATACATATATTTTGTTACAACACAAAGTAAACATTTTGGGAAAGATCAATTTCTCTCATACTCCAGACAAAGTAGAAAAAATCGGCAATTCAGATTCTTCTGTTTCCCTTTTAAGCCGAATACTGACTGACTTAAAAACTTTGGCTTAGGGCAGCAGGCTCACAACTACTTATTTTACCATATGTATAAAAATATATACGTATGTGTGTTAATAAATATGCAAATTTTTGGCAAGTTTAATACTTACCCCGTAATTAAAAATATTTGTAGGAGTTGATTACAAAAGCCGGAACCGGTTTTTTAATTTTTTACTATAATTAATATTCTCGATTATATTCTAATTGAAATTTTAAGTAAATAATACTTTTTATCTTATGTATTACGTTAACCCGTTAGGTTTTTCTGTAGTGTTGATGGAATCTGCAACGAGACATTTGGGCAATTTAATACTTCTCCGATTCTCTACACACTGCACTAGTGCACTTACAAACTACAAGAAAATAATGTCTATTGTTGTTGCTTTGCTTTTTTACTACTTTACTATTATACTACTAGTACTTACGTTATCCTTATTCGTTTTCTTCTTATTATTAAAGGAATTATTTTTGTTTTTGTATATATGCGGATGGCTAACAGTTTTAATTATGGTTTCTTATTTCGTACAACATTTTAGTTTGCAATTGCAATTTAATTAATTTGTGTTTAATTACCTTCATTATATATTACTTATTATAATTAAAATTACTTTGTGTGTTCTTTGCATTAATTATTAAATACAACCCAAATATTACTTTTCCAATTATTTGTAATAATTGCTTTTCCCTTTCATTATTTTTTCCTTGTTGTTTTGACGTTTATCGTTATTCGATTCGCATTAATCGTATTAAATTAAGTGTAAAAATAATCAACCACGTCTCATTTACAGATTAGTTAACACTTATTGGAAATTAAACAAAGCGGAACGCCATGAACATGCCAGCTAGAAGACAAATTATGAATAAACAATAAAAGTTAAGCGTTTTATTAATTTTAATTTAGTTTAAGATAATGTATCCTTAAAGAATTTAACGAACGATTTTATATTCTTGTGGTAAAATATTATAATAATTTATTAATTATATATATATTTATTTACTTGGTTTGTGATTTGATTGTTTTATATAATGTTTGTATCTCATTCTATTCTTCTCAAAGACGCAAAATAGATAAATTATAGAGAAAGAGATGGCTTTTACCTTAAATTTTGCTACCACAGTTTTAATTAATAATAAAAAAGAGCTCCCTTCGTGGTGCGTATTGTTGCCAGTTCTAAGAAAAGTAATCGATGAACGATAATCAGCTGATATATTTTTCAGATTCGCACAAAGTCAGAATTGAGAGAGCGAATGGAAAATCCAGTACATAGGGATGGAAAGGCAAAGAAAAGAAAATTTTTTCAAGGCCACACACATACAAACGAAGGCCGATGCCTTATTTCTGTGGAAAATAAAAATGTAAAAATAAAACGAGCGGAGAAGGGATCTATTCTTTTCCTTGTTGTATTAGTTTTTTATGTGCTTTAATTATTGTTAAATATAATTGTATGAGTATGACTAGGGCGGATCCCGCTGTTAAGTGAGGTATGGAGTGGTCAAAAGGCAAGGGGGTCACTTTTACTAACGCGTTCGGAGATGATTCGAATTGACCAAATGGTTGGGAGGGCGATATTAAGGGGGAATGCCGTAACATCCAGTGAATTTCCCCGCGCATATAACTCGAGCAGTAATAGGCGTCCCGTTTAATATTGATGAGCGCGTCAAAAGCCGCGCCTTGACATTGAGCTAGCCGGAACACCCGGCAAAATGCGGTTGGCCTGAGAAACGATCACATAACATTCGTAGAAAAATTCCATTCTTTGGAGGCGTTCATTAATTTTAGATCAAAATCTTGACGCTAATTTTGTTCATAATAAAAAATTGATATAATTTTTCGGTCCCTGTTACAATGCATATTTTCTACCACTAATTTCTTAGTACATACAAGTTGAACGGATGATTGTACATATACTACTGTCGTTATCTCTTTGGTAGGAAGAAAAGTCGCGTAATTAAAATGATAACATAGAAACCACCATCACCCCAACCACCAACAATTGCACAAATACATGAAAAATATTAAGCAGTACATGCGATGGAGGCGATATGTATATGATGACATATCGTATCATAGTTCAAACGGTGGGGAATCTTTCGATCAATTTTCTACACAGCAGGCGTCAGTTGTACGCAAAACTGCACAACTCTTGTTTATACACAAAAGCAACACAGTAGTAAATATATTGGTGTTTGTTAACATTATTTCTTGTCAAAAAGGAAACACAACAGCAACACAGTGAAAGAGAGAGAGAGAGAGAGAGAGAGAGAGAGGATAGAGCATAAAGATTCCACCGGCACCAATTCTTTAATGATGAGCCAATAAAAGATTTTTTATAGTTTATATGAAAGTGCGAAACCTGTTCATGTGTGTGGGAGAGTGGATAGTGGATAGTAAATAAAATGACGTTTTTTTGGAATCCCCTTAAAACATTATCTCTGATTAATAATTTTACTAAATTTATTGTAATATTCAATTACAACTAATACAAATTCCAGCGTATCTTAAAACTTAAAATGAGACAATAAAATTTATTTCTACATACAAAAAATTAAAAAAAAAAAAAAAATTAAAAAAAAAAAAAAAATAAAGTAATAAAAACAAGTAAGAAAACTAAATATGACTGAGGCCAAATCGTAAATACCCTCCACATCTGCAATGGTGGGTGTGACATGATATGATATAATTACGCCCTTTACGTAGCTTACAAACGATTTTTTGAAAATTGTAGACTTTGTCTTTGTGCCTTTTATCCAATTACGCCAATTTTTGGCACATCGATGTATGAGATAACCATAAATATGTGTCCCAAATTTCAAGTTCAAGCTGCTTTGTTTGCATTTTCATTTATTGTGGGAATGTCTGTTTTGCGAGGACGCCTATTTTATACTCCGACCGGACATTTAAGAATTCGCTCAACTAGAAATGCGCGTAAACTCTTGGTAAGGATGATTAGGCCACCAGTTCATTTGAAGTAGAAACATTTTCCAGAGAATTATTATTAATTGTAGACGTCCGTCTAAGACGGACCTCAGACAGACATGCTTACAACTCACAAAAACGTGAAACATGTATGTTTTAATGGAGGCGCAATCATATGTCACGCCCACGTTTTGTATTGAAATGTGCAGATTAAGCCAAAACTAATTTTTGACGTTTCATTACCATGCTCATAGCCTCATAACCTTCGTTACATTGATTGGATTGTTGCACATACATGTGGTTTCTGTTTGATTAGCTTCCATCGATTACTTATCCTATCTTTCCGTATTGTTTGTTTGAAAGCTTATTAAGTGCTCGTACATATTTCATAATTAATTTTGTATTGCATTCAAATTGTTGTTGTTATTATTGTTGTCGCTCTTATTTTAATTTGAATTTGTGGTTTGTTAATTAATTTTCCATGTGGGAGAGGGCACCAATGAGATCTATATGGCTGTGGATAGAGCTAAGCCTAAATGAGTTTTGTGGTTTTATTGCAATAACAGATAAAAGCAGTAAATTTGGTTTAGGTCAAATATTAAATAATCCCGACGTGTACATACAAACATTGGGTGTGGCATGTATACGGCAGATTATGCCCTCTAATCATCAATAAATATATCACTCCGAGTCAACATACACTCTGTACTGTATGTGGAAAGATGACTTTAAAAACTGTTTCTTTCCATGTTTTATTGGAACAGTATTCGAAGCTGCTTCAAAATGTATATATTTTACTTGGTGGGATCTACGATGCCTCCTTTTTGGGCGGTGAAAACGTTTCGATAAAGTCACATAGACCCCCATATATTTATGTTAGTGGGCATAACACTTATTGAAGCTGAATTCACAAGTATGCTCTTAGAGTATTTAGAGTAAAGATATCAGTAATTAGTTAAACATGAAATTTAATTGTTTAATTAAATTTGAAAAAAATCTCATGTCGATAATAATTGAGAATGAAACTTTCATTGATAAGAAGTCATTCATTATGAACCGTTTTACCGATTGTGTGTGGACATGCTTCCGTTTCAGCCGTACTTTGCATTTGACGGATGTACAGTTGATCTATCACGTAATTAATAATTTTTGTCTCAGAATATATTTTAATTTTTTTTTATTTTTGTCCCTTCCTTTCTTTTTTTGAACAGATATGATTTTCATCAGAAACAATCACAATGGATTGATTTTCGTTCGTATAAAGATTCCCTGCCTACCATGACTAGATCATCTCGGCCGTATGGATCAAAGTATGCCAGGATGGTAGCAGGACCAGAAGAACGTTGCGCAAGAGGCAGAGCGAAACTCCGGTGGAGGGACCAAGTGTTTGATGTCCTCCAAACACTTGGTGTAGAAAACTGGAGAAGGCGCACCCATGATCAAAGCGCGTGGCGTTCTCTTTTGCAACAGGTCAAACACCTACGTATGTAGGTTGTAATTGGCCAGTAATGATGACGATGATGAAGGTTTGAACTCATAGTTTGCATTATTTTGTATTTTTTTTAATAACAGCCGCACCTAGGCCGACCCTATATCGAAATATCTCGGAAATGGATGAATTATAAGAATGACTACATGTTTGGGGTCGAAATGTCCCATTGATGTACAAAATAACATCATTTTCGCACTGTCCGCATTCATTTAACTTCAGTTTTCAACGAATTTGATGATGTCTCACTTTCAGTCTACAATGGACATATGGCCACAAAAAAGGAAATCACGTATAACGATTACATATCATTTCAATTATTCTATCCTCACATAATCAAACATAACGAATTAGCGTTAACTGAGGTGAATAAATCTCACATCGTGCTTGGATTAGTCAGCGATTTATTTGCTTATGGCATAAGTACCGTCAAGCTGCACTTCCTAATGGGGGGCATTCCGCTTTTTATTTTTTCCTTCTTTTTTGATGTGTGCCACATCATATTAAATATATTGACAACGAGCACAGCGTACTTGTAAGCTTGTACTACCAATGGCATGGATGAGTTATTCTTAATAATATAATAATACCAAGTGTTTTACAACTGTGTACAACAAGCATCCTAACTGCGGCTACCGCAAGCCATACAGACCATGGTATGAGTACAGCTCATGCTTACATTTTGCCGCAGCAGCCAAGTTTAAACGATTTTCTTATTGCTAATGTAATGTAAGGGGTAAAATGGGACTAGCTGAAGTCGCACGGGAAGCGCTTTGTAAAAAAAATTAAAAAATTATTTCAATAAATATGTGACCGATGTAACTTCGAGGTAGTTTGAGGATTTGTCTACTTATGTTGCTACAGCTGCAAATATCTCTAAAAACATAAGCATGCAGATGAAGCGGATAATTATGATTGCTGACAGATGCTTCTAAGGGGTTAGGAATCAATTTTTAGAATTCAATTTCAATTTGACACAAGCCTTACACTCTACAAAACCCTGTGCTTTTCTACGGCGCTGAAGCATGGACGTTGACCCAAAACGATGAGACTTATTTAAGAGTGTTCGAAATAGAATCCCTCTATAAGGTCTTTGCTTCTGTACGCGTTCGTGCGGACTGCGACATTGCTATAATGCGTCGCATAAAAATCATGTTTGTATGATATTCGTTCGTGAACCTTTTGGATGTGGTGTAAGGGGCAGGCCAAAACTCCGGTAGAGGGACCAGAAACGAGCGAAAACCGCTTTATTTATGTTCTAATATCATACACGTACATAATGTTAGAACAATCACTCTATTATTAGGTTTAAGCCATAGCCTTAGCTCACTGTACTTAGACAGAGTGACGGACAAACGTGTTACATATGTAATGACACGTTTTGTGAAAGTTCATTTTGTACTTAATTTAACATACTTGCCTCGACTTACTTATAAGCGATAATTTTTTTAGTTTTGGTTTTACCAGAAGCGCAATTCGCGGTTGGACATCATCAACTCATCAACCGTGTTGTGGCTTTACACAGCCAATAGCCAGAGAGCTGGTATGCGCACGTACGCGTACACGTTTGATTTGGTTTCGTTTCGTTATTTTTTCGATGTCGACTGGCAAACCTCCTATTGCGGAGCCGCAGCACGTGCTAGCACGCTCTTACCTATGTAGTGGTACGGGTGTACATGGGATAGGCTTTAGTTTTTTGTTGTTAATAACTAAATACGCGCGTTTCGATTTTGTTGACATTCACATAAAAAAGTCAAACTTTTCAAAAATGTGCTGTCCCAGCAACAATTCTTCAACGGCATATCATACATACATATATGCGCGCAAATTAAAGTCATGCCTTTAATTTCAGTTAAAGTGCTGCTTTGGTATATTATTAGTTGTTGTTGTATTTTATAATGTTTTTTCACATTGTTGTGGTGTCAAGTATCACTGTGTCGTGCCCCATACTTATGGCACAGTTCACGCTCATTAACGGGTTTTAGCACATACACTTCGTGGTACTCGTCACCCGACCACCTTGTGTGCTTTCTTCCGGTTGGCAAACATTCATACACGTATAAGCATGTACTTGGTAATATATTTAAATAATTTGCATTCAGTTGCTTTTCTTCTTTATATTTTTATTTTTATTTTTAATTATAATTATGGTTTTTGTTGTTGTTGCTGTTGTGGTTGTTGCACGATCACCTATTGCGATTTCTAAACATATTATTTGCAGTAAATTAAATTTTCACTCGTGCTGTGTGTTTTTTGTCTGTGATTTATTTTTTCATTATAAGTTTAAAACTAAATTTGGCTTGCGCCAAATCTTAAGCACCCTTCGCTTCTACATATAAAAAATGGAGGCGGCAGGTATATGATTGCACCCTTTAATAGTTTATGTATTCCATGTCACCTTGCAACTTGATTTTTAGGCTGAGTATGGTTTTTGGTAAATTGTGGGCGTGCCTGGTTATCCGACCGCGCTTTTTCTTGCCATATTGATGGATAGTATAATTATGAATAAATACGCAACTTAATAGCTCAGTTTTTGTAATAGACGAATAGATTTTAGTCGATTGTGGGTGTGGCTCTCGACCAATTTTCCAATTTTAAATTCGTGCATAAACTAAAAGTGCCTGTAAAACATTTCAGCTCAATAGAATGCTAGCAAAAGACGGACACACGAACATACATTCTAGATCGATTCAGTTTTTATGCTGATCAAGAATCTATGTACACCTCCTTCTAGGTGTTGCAAACTGATTGACACATTTAGTATAGCCCCGTAATACGTAATGGAAGTTGTACGTCGTATTCTTTACAAAAAGGATTTTTTTCATAAATTAACTTAATTAAATCTGTTGTTTTTCTCCATCCATTTTTTCCATGGATGCGCTAACTTTAATTAAATATACAAATTTCAACTTTTAAGGTTAGATTTATGCATTGTGGGCGTGTGATTTGAGCGATTTCTTCCAATTCAAAAAACAAACTGCATAAGGAAAATAAATAATCAAAAACGGGGGACGGACACATCGACACATGGATGGACAAATTTTGATGCTGATCATATATATATATATATATATATATAGGCCTTCTTTTAGCAGATGTAACCTGAATAACAAACTTGGTATACTTCTCTTATGTGCAGCGTATAATAATGAGTTGATGGTCGGGCTTAACCGACTAAAATATTTTCACTTGTTGTGAATATTTTTTTTGGAAAATACTTTTTTTGTTTTTTATACCCAACATCAGAAGGAAAAGTCGACCCTCAAACTCCTCAAAAGCATGGAATACTAAGTCGATTAAAAAAAAATTGAATAAAAAGCATTTTTTAAAATTGTTTCCAAGGTGCTCGTACAGTATGAAATACTTATTGACATGTCCACATATGTACTCATTAGAGGGCTTTGGTGCTTAGATGATTGGTGGGTATCCAAGATTTGATCGCAGCCAAATATAACTTACGATGTCGTCGTATAAGAAGTGACTCTTTTCTTGCCGATATATTAAAAAAGTCTCAAACGGAATCACGTACTGGCTGCGCCCTTATTTGGTTTATAAAAATACTGTAATGGAGTCAACGTTAATTCTATTAAATTGAATGCAGTTTAACATGTTCGCACCACATTGTTTCATACATATTTTAATAGATGGCGATTTTGGATTTTCTTTCACATTCCATTTATTTTGGTACACCACTCATTTGTGGAGCTGTACAATATAATAAATGACAGTACAATGAAAAATTTGTTACAACTAAACGAAAACTAGATGGAAGTAATTTTTATCATTTTTCATCAAGAACATTTGTTGTTGAAGTGGTGTGCTTGTGCTTTTATCATCCCATCTCACTCTCTCTTTCTTTGTATGAGGTTTTCATTTCTGACACAACGCAATGTAGGGTTCACACAAAAGGTGCAAAATATCCCACTGAGTCGCGCCTACAATGCTATCATCAGTCATAGCTTAGAACTCATTGTTGTTAACATAAATTTCCAAATTAAAGAAACGACAACAAAAAAAAATCACATTTTTCCATTACCTGTAGTTTATATTAAAGCATTAAAAAATCATCTTTTCCAAGTGCTTGAATCATGAATAGGTTCAGGCAGAGAGACAGACAAACAAATAGAAAAAATTGACGAGAGGACAGACTGACATACAGGAACAGGGACAAACCATACGGACAGGAGATAGAGGAAATATAAGATAACCCGGATGGACAAGACTAGTAGTTGGAGTTGGAATTTTGAAACGATCAGTATAATAAAATAGAGGCTTTTGAACTTTATTTATTTATTTATTATTTATTACCTTTTTCGAGCTTACTAGCATTCGCACAAGGTTAACAAAAAGTTTGTTTTAACCCTTTCCTTACGCACATCACCTTTCGCAATATTTCAGCTTATGGCTTTACAAAGAATTTTAATTTATCAACATAAACACAACGCCAGCACAACACCATCTCCTTGTTTGCTGTTGTACAGAAATAATTTTTAATTTAATACTAAACAGTGGTGCTAAATGTTCTTTTAATTATTTTTTATTTATTGCATGCGTTGAATATGGTTTTTTTTTTTTCATTAGTAGTCTTTGTTTCCTTTATTCATTATCAAACATTTCCAACTTTCTCCCGTAGAACGTCACATATTTTATATAAAAATGTATGTGTATGCGTTTATGTCTCTTAATGAATGTGGGTTGATGTAGGTGTTCTTTGTGTTCTGTAGAGAGAGAGAGAGTCTTCGTTAATTATATGGAATATAAAAGTACGCACACACGTACATGCATACCAAATATACACAAATATGAAATATTTCGCATTTAACAAAAGTCTCATACTGTGAATTGTTGCATTTCTTTGTTCATGGAGAATTATTAATGAATTTTTTTACCCAATAAATTTACGAGACTGCAATAATTATAATTGTAATGTAAAGTAATTATGATTTAAATAAACACAAATTGTAGAGTTTCGGCGAAGAGACCAAAGCACTGCATTATGCTGCAGAAAGTAACCTTTTATATCATATAATGGAAAAGAATGAAAAGATGGTTAATGTCTATTATTTAAGGGAACGCCATTGTAGGAGTTTTATAAAAAGTTTCTAAATACTCGGCAAATGGTTTCAGGATCCATTTTTCTCGGTGAGCATCTAATTTCAACTCGTCTATGGTAAACCTTTTTCCAATCGCAAAAAATGACAATAGTGTTGATAGTCTTTGCGCATAGGTAGCAGAAAACAAGTGAAAATATTATGGTCGGTCAAGACCGAGCATCAAATACTCTACACCACTTTTATTTGAATCAATATTATTTATTCTGAAATTCGTTTTATATAAGCTGACAAAAAATATTTTACAATGTTTCCATGGGCACAAAATGTACATCTTCTGTAAGATCAAATCCTTTGACTACTGTATTCAAGACAGCCGTAGTGCCATCTTTAAAGGCGTAATTCAGTTGTCTTTCGCTTTTCTTGTTAGCTAATTCATAATTACGCAAATATTCCACCGAATCACACACAAATCTATATTTGAACCGGAGCCCAAATCGTTGAAAACACCTGCAGCAATAGCATCACGTACTAACTTTTTACCATCCTCTTCAGATACATTAGGCTTCCAGAGTGCCTCAAAAACGGCCACGGCCGCTAAACTGCCCGAACCCATGGTTGTATAAGGTAGAACCAAAATGATGAATGCAAAAGATGTAGGCACCACTACTGTTGACACCACCCAACACCAAAGAAGCGCTAATATAACCCTGATAGCGATAAAGCCTTTGTTTTAGCAACGTATTGGCAGCTACCACAGGCACTTGTCGCCCCGTATTAAGGCGGAGCAATTCCAACTGTGAGGCAATCAAAGAAGTAGTCACAAAAGTGTCGGCCGCTGTACCAGCACCACAGCAATACATGTTGGGAGCTAAGGAATGAATTTTTGTACAATTTTTATCCGAAACAATAGGACCTTCCGTGGCACGTGTGTCAGCCCCCAATATAACACCATCTTTAAAAATTATACCAGCGATGGTTGTGCCAGTTTTAACAACGTTTGGTGGTTCATAGCCGCTTTTAATCAAATCAGCATTTCTTATGCAATTGCCGAAATTGAAACCTGATTTAGGTTTATCTATATGTTGTTCCATTGCAATTTTTTAAACTTAGTTTATTCGATGAAATACATATTTTACTAATATTATATTTCTTCACCGTAGAGCAATGACAAACAACTTTTACGAGATATTATTCAATTAATTTTTTTCTTTGACAAATTAAAAATTAAATTTTTCTACACCGACTTGTATTTTCAAAAATTCCAAAATGATACATATGACGGACACTTTTTTTAATTTTTTGTTTATGAAAAAAAAAAATAATTTATATGTGGAGGGGTTCTAAAAATGGTTCCATACTCTCCATTTTTAAAAGGGTTTATTTTTGGGCCAATACATGTCCTTGTACCAAATTTCTTCAAAATATCTCAAAAAATGCGACTTGTAGCTTGAGCACAAATTTAGATGGACAGACGGACGTTGTTGAATCGATTCAGATTTTGATACTCAATCGATCTGTATAATTGAAGATGGGTGTGGCATATGCCGTTTAGAAATTACAAACATCCGCACAAACTTAATATACCCTTTTCCACAGCGTGTTGCAGAGTATAATTGTAAGTAACAAGTGCGAGATCTAAATTTGGCTTAGAAAAAATCTTAAATACCCTTCATATCTACACTCAAACGGTGGGCGTAACAGGTATATGATTACGTCCTCTAAAATTACGTGTCGAGTGTTATGCTGAGTATGTTTCTTTGTAATCTGTGGGCATGTTTGTTATTCGGTCACGCCCATTTTTGGCATAATAAATAAATGTACAAAATATTTATATGAAATTTCATTTTCATAGACCAACGTTTTGAAAGATAAACCATATTTGTCGATTTTTGGCACAGCGATGAATGGCGTAATTGTAAATAATTGTACTAAATTTAACCCTCTTATCTTAATTTTTGTGGTAAATAAATAAATAATAAAGGGTGTGGCTCTTAATCTATTTTGTCCTTCTGAAATCGATCATGCGATCAGCGTTTAGAAATTAAAAGTGTTTGTGACAGTCCTCTGAACAGACGAGTACGCGGATAAATGAACACACGGACGGAGGTGTATAGTTGAACGGGAATAAAAGTACTTTGTAGGACCTTCAACGGCTCAATTTAGATGCTGAAGTGGCATTAGTAAGTATACCTCTTATCTTATGAAATAATTTTTCAAAGTCAAGTACATAGTAAGTAAATACACAAATATATATATGTATGAACCTCACGAAATTGTGAATCAATTAAGCTTTGCATGTCTATCCGTCCAGGGTAAACCTCTTTCTGATCGTAACAATTTAAATACCGATTCCTCGCTTGGTATAAATTGATTGTTCTTATAAGCAGCTTCGTATTGAAATTGGGCTAATTAGGTCGAAAAGCGGTTAAATAAGATCTGGAAAAAGGTGAAAAAATGTGAAAAGTTTTTCAAAATTTTCATTCGATATTAAGTTTCATAGAATTGAAATACTTTGCCAAGTATAACCGCTCTTGCAAAGCGTACTTTGTACTCTTTGTCATATTTAGCACCTTGAAATATTTCTAAAATTTTATTCAATTCAACAATTATAACAAACAAAAGCGCAGTTAGAAAAGAAACGCATTATGAATATTTTACAAAACAAATACAAAAACCACATGCCAACAATCACTCACTTATCCACTCATGTCATTTATTCATTTATTTATTGTTTTTATTGTATTTAGACGACGACAAAAAGGAGGTTATACGATTATATTAAAACAAGTCAAGGTTGGCTAAACTGATATTTAGTGACTTGGAAAAGGGGGGTCGACTGTAGGAAAGAAAAAATGAACAAATACAAATACTACGTTGTAAAAACACAGAGAACAATAATAAAACAATTTAAAAAATTAATTTTGACTTAAGCCAAACCTTTAGTACCCCTATACTGTATATATATAAATATAAGCCAAGGGCGTAGCCAATGCCTGATACGCCCTTTAATAGTATATTTATCAACTTACAAGTCGCATTTTTCGCCGAGTATTTTTTTATTATTCAACCAGGTTCATTTTTTGCGCAGTCCTCGATGGAGTAATTATAAGGTATGTACCAACTTTTAACAAATCTTTGTGGTTAATAGATAGTCTTTCCTTGATTGTGGGAGTGGCTCTCAACTGATTTCGCCCACCTAAAAGAGGAACCTGCAAGTATTTACCATAGCTTGATATCAGACGGGCTCACGGATATATTTAGATCGAGTCAGATTTTGATGCTGATCACCTTAACGGGCTTCCTGACGCCTTTATCGGACAACGTACGGAATGACAAACTTAATAAATAAAAAATGATTTAATTCGCTTAAGAGCGAAGAGCAAAGGCAAAAACAATATTTGATTATAATGAAATATCGGAAGCTCTCCATTTTGGTATGATTCATACAATGACAACTCGTATCGATTAAGACTCTAAAGTCAATAGAAACTGTGCGCCAAAGAGAAATTTTCCGCTCATTTTCGCAACAGCGATACATATACTTGTAAATTTCAGTGGCGTACCGGTTACCTTAATGATTGAAAGAACTTTTTTAATAGTGGGCGTGGTTACTATCCGCTTCTACTGCTAACAATTTTTAAACTGTTTCACTCTTTAAAATTTTTCTCAAGTAACATTTAGATTTAGGGTTATAAAACAATATACGAACATTAGGACAAACTTAGTATACATTTCACACTAGGTTAGAGTGTTGGGTTTGAAATGATTGAATGAACATAAATAAAAACGCAATGGTGAGCAATCATACAGCTTTAGTTTGGTTAGTTCAGTAAATTAAATCATTTAAGTTAACAAAAAAACGTCACAGATTGGTCTCTAATTTTCAGTCGTAATGAAAGGATATGAACTTTATTAAAACAATTCCATTTAACTAGAAAATGTCCGATTGTGATTGAAATTTAGGATCTGTTGAAATCATGGAGCCGCGATGGATCCAAGCGCGTGCTTTCTATTCTATATTCCTTTATTTATTGGGATAATATTTAGTGACAAATAAGTAAGAATTATTATTCTCCAATACTCCATAAATACCAAGTGAGGATTGGCTCTCGAAAGAGATGTACGTCCAGGTGTACGTTTACTCAACACAATAAAAGGCAAATAAATGATCAGGAATTGATGCATTTTCTACGTACATATGTATATGTGTATGTTCTGTACATAATTATGCACATTCACACAACGCAAATGTAGTTGGAAACAATACAACACCCACTGCATGAGACGCTTGCGTCATATTAAAGGAAGATAACAGAGCGTAGTGTTGGTGTGAATACGAGCGGTTTCCGCCTGCTGGTGCTGTTAAACTGAACGAGTCAGCCTTTTGTACATTTCACACACATAATACGTGTACGCATGCTGCAATTCCGCTTATTCACTCGCTCATTCAGTGGGTTGTAACACAAAGTTAATTTCCTTCTACGCAAGTGTTTTGTATGTGATACAGATGAACCAGTTTATGACTTGTTTTTGTTGTTGTCGCTCTTTTTTGCTTTTTGTAAAATAAAAGGCGTGTTTAGCTTTAATGGTTAGTATATAGTATAAACCACCTCGTTGTTGGTTGGTCAACATTTTCAATTTATCCAAACATGGTAAATGGAGTGCGTATGTGTTGAAAGGAGTTCTTAAGGCTAAGTAACCGGTTATAATGAACGTAATAAAACACTTTGCTGACACACAGATAGACACATAAACCACAAGAAACTTTCATAATGATCCCAGTGTTTGTTACGTTGTTTTGATTAATCAATGGGAATAGGAAGTATCGAAATATCGATAAATTTATTTAAGATGCAAATGTACACCCCCTTTGATTAGTTAAAGCGTCCTTGCTTAACATTTTTATCAACGTGGTTAATTTCTTTTCTTTACTCATAAGATCTGGGTAGAGTGCGCTATACTAAACATGGATTCTTGAGTAGAATAAAATCTGTCTGCTTACCTGCCTTTTGATAGAACTCGCACGGTTACAAAAATTGAAATTTTGAGTTGAATTTTAGCACAGAAGTTATTTATTTAAGCAGTATCAGTCATGTGCTGTGTCCACAATGGACAAAAATCTTTTACAGTTTTAAATATAAGTATAAACAAGTAAAGAAGAAGAGATATATAAGGCGTAAACCAAAATTAGTAGACCCACCAACGCCACTCCCAAAATGCGCATGACACTCCTTCACAGCTTTATGAACAATCTCATAACAACGCAACCAAGTTTGTTCCGGATATAAAAGAGAAATATTCGTTCTAAATTTTGGATCGATATAGGGTCACCGGCGCCGTATATTCTATATAAACCACTAAAATACATCAACATCCATAAAGTATAGGAGGGGGCGGTTAATTTTACTCTTCCAAATACATAAATAATTAATAATTTGTAAATATTCTGGCAAAATTTTATTTCTGTCCTTTTATGGTTTATTACAAAGTAAAGGGAAAACCCTAAAAACTAAAATTGTAGAAAGCTCCATGGACCGATTTAATCCATTTTCTATACATATGGGGATGATCTATATTAAATTTCACGTCATGGTTCACATTTAATAACAATTTGTCTTTCAAGTAGAAATTAAGAACCTTAGAAGAGGCGTGGTCAATTCCAAAACAAATTTAAATATAAAGGGTACTAATATAAACAGATCTGCCAAAATTTCGGAATATTCGGTTTAGTAGATTAGCAGCATTAATGCTTAATTTTGGAAAAGTATGCAAATTTAGACAAAAACAAAAATGCACGTAAACGTGTGCATTGTTCATCAAACATTGTGAAATTATTCTATTAAAATCGACATCTAATTTCTATTATTCGTGAACCGTTATACTCGTAATGAACAAATAAAGGACTACTATCGCTTTTCTTTGAAAGCGGATTTCACTGATGAATAAGTTTACCAAGTTTCAGCTCTTTATTATAGCGTTTGGCGCTCTTATCATGAAAATTCACGCATGTATCTGTTGTTGGCATTCCTACGGTCTTAAATTTTGCGATATTGAGCTGAAATTTTGTACAGACAGTTTTAGATTTTTGCACCCAGATTGCTATATAAAATGAATAAAACGGTTAAGAGCCACGCCCAAAATCTACAAAATTCTATTTATATGTCTTAACAATAATTCTATGAACTTGAATTGGGTATGTATATTTATAATTAACCTTAAATAGGCGTGGTTGTATAACAGACACGCTCACAATTTAGAAAAAAACGTGTTCAACGTAATATATGACTTGCAGGTTGATGCGTTATATGTACACTATTAGAAGGCATAATCATGTATCTGCCACGCCCACTGTTTGCCCTCAAAAGCAGAAAGTATTTAAGATTTGGTCTAAGCCGAATTTTGCTCTCTTACTAGTTTCACCCTTAAATTTCTAATTTATTTAATATTATTAGATTTTATGGTCAATTTATAACACACGTGGGAACGGTTAATTGACCAATCCTTTCTCAATATTAGGGATCATTTTTCAGCTGTTGTATTGTGTAATTTATTGTACGAAATGTATATGATTTAGTAATTATCTTATAAAATTTTGTTACAATTTGCGCTTTATTATCCGTACATGGTGTGCCTCACAAAACGTACAAAACACATTTGCACCCGCTTAATTGCTGTGTACCAATGTGAAATGAAGAAGCCCTATGTAATGTTTGTTGGTATTTAACTGAAAAGGTTATCATTGACATTTGTACAAACATGTTTACTGCGCAGCATGGTCACAGAAGTATTCCACACAACAGTGCAAGTTCTGTGAATTGTCTTTGTTGGTCTTTTCATCTCTATTATTGATTGTTTCCTGGCTTTTCCTCATTTACAAATGAATAATTCAATTAACCACATCATCCTCACTGACAAATATGTCACCATTTTTCGAACCCCACCCCTGTAAGGTCCTATTATAATGGGAGTTTTTATATGGCAAAAAATTGGAATTTTTTTGGTGAAGGACCCGGTTGAACTATTTTTAGAACCCTTTTCCTTATAATGATATTTCACGAAGTGACGTGTACGGCAGTGCCTCGCTTAACTAAATTAATTGTAGCATACTTTGAGGAACTAAGTGGTGCTGGGTATTAAAGGGTCGCGCTGGACTGGCTGCAACATTGTCAAACTCAATGTTTACAAAAATAATGATTATTAAAAAAAAGTTCATGAATAATAAATAAATTAATAAAACAAATGAAAATGATTAAAATATATGTGATGCTGACAGAGCCTGATGATATTGATGATGCTTTATCAGTATCATCAGAGACCAGGCAATCGAGCCACTATACTAATGACAAGTATTTTCTCACCTTCAACAAACGACCTAACAGCAGATTGTTTGTGCTCATGATAGCCACACAATCATGGTTAGAATTGTCAAGTGGTTTTACTCGGCTCTGGAAAAGAGAGTGAGAGAAGAAAAGCCATCAGAGTTAAAAGGTAAAGATGCAAGCACAAAAAAAATGAAAACCCAAACAGCTGCTCCAACTGATGGTATGCCACGGTATAGCACGTGCTTTACAATAAAAAAATTCTCCCTTCTCCTAAATACAAAATATGATGTACATCGTGCATAATGAAAATAAAGAAAATACAAAATTCTAAAACCAGTGTATGCATCATAGGGTAGAGTAGGAGTATTATGTTAATGATGGTGCGATAGTTTTGTCTAGTTCATCCTTTACCCACACCATGCCGACAAAAGCCATGGGAGATCAATTTTACACCTTTTAAATATATATTTTTTTCGTCTCTTTTTATTTTTGCTGGTTATACAATCACATGGATTTTCTATCATAAAATATTTTATTACAGTTGATGTTGTTGGTCCGAGTGTTATTGTAAACCACTAAATGTTGAGTTTAACATTTTTCCTTGTTAGTTGAAAGATGATGAGCAAAAACATTTATTTGACATTCTCGCCAAGGGAGAGAGGAAGAGGAGACAGCTGCAAAATGTGGTAGGTGTGGTAGACACAACAGAGTGGAACATACAATTAATGATGGACACGTTGATTGGCTTAAGCCAATTAGATTGTGCTTCGCAAAGACTGTGATCTTTGTGTTTAGAGATTTTTGAGAAAAGATAAGAAATTTATAGCCTCAGGAAAGGTTTAATATTTAAATTACGATTTTCTATTTTGTGCTCTCGTTTATAAAATTATTTTATATATGTCATTTAATATAATTACTAATAATTGCCTCCACTACAATTTACATGGAAATGGGGTGTGAGGGACGATTTGCAGTTTAGGAATTACAAACATCCGCACAAATTTCACTTTTTGCCACTTTGTGGTGTAGGGTATAACAAGAATAAAACAATTTTTTTATAGGAGTAGCTTTATTTTAACCTTAGTGTAATGTATACTGACACATAGGCATGACCCAGTCAATTATGTAACTCCCGATAATTTTTTTCTTCAATGCATGGACAATTAAAGTTTCAGTCTATTGAAAATGTTATCAAAATTAACGATAAATGATATTTAAGAACTTCGTCTATGATGTTTAAATGTCTCTTTAAATTGTCTACTTCTATTTCAGTTGTTGTTGTAAATTTGTTTATTAGCATTATTAATCGCATTTGTTTACATTCGTTTGTTCCCGTGTGTGTGTGAGTGTGTGTGTTGTATGCGAGGGTGTTTTTCTCTCCATTTGTTTATATTAAGATTATATATATATTGATATTGTTGTTGTTGTTGCTGCTGCTGATGTATAGTAAAAATGGGTGGCCTCTTGTTGTGATCGGAAATTTTACTTATTTATGTCTCGATTTATTTATTAACCACTGAGAGTATAACGACATGACATTTTGCCCTTGGGGCAATCAAACAAACAAGCAAACAAACAAACACATGTACACATACTTACTTACACATAATTTATAATAATTGAATCATAGAGTAAAGCATATGAAAATATCCACATGCACTGAAGGGAATTCGCCATTGAGCTGAGTGTGTGTGTGTGTGTGTGTGTGTGCGTACAGTAATTGTGATGTTTGTTTGAGAGCGTTTCATATATTGCGAGGGAGTTTTATTTATACACAAGTTGTGACGGACATAATCTTCCATGTTTTCACACATTGACTTGATTGGGAAAACATATTTTATTACAATACATAGGCGAGATATTTTGATAAGGTATGGTGTAAATGTTATTATTTTATGGTTATTTGGTTTATGTTGTTGTTGTTGCTGTTGTTGTTGTTAATTAAGTAGACATAAATTCATACAAGATTATGTTTAATGATTTTAATAAAAGTACAATGGATCGATTGTACTTATGTTGGAGTTTATTTACATTTTTCATAACACTCGATATTGGGTGGGACACATTTAAATAAGTATTTGGCCATATGTGCTTAGTTGTTATTAAAGAACTTCTCCTTCCCAATTCATTTCATATAATGCAGTTTAATATTCAGTATAGATCCGACCATTCCAAGGTAATATCAATTTTATTGAAATTTTGCGTTTGTCTACTGTCCTAATACTAGTGCAAAGCAAGCAACGTTCAATATTAAGATGAAAAACATCCACAACATCCTTTAAAATTTTACTACACATAGCACTATAAAAAATATCAGAAAGTATCCAATGAGACGTACTTTACGTATATCAGGAAAGACATTTAAAAAAAAAAATTTACCTCAAACTCTCCTCTAGAATTATGCGGGTTGAGTGACTTTATTTATATTTTTCATACAAACAGTTGTATACTAAATATGCAATTTTCAATATGCAAATGAAACGTCGATTTGTCAAATTTCTTATAACAAAAGTCATAATTTTCGACAATAATGTACTTCATGTACCTTTGATGCCATTGCCTGCATAAGTGAAGGTATCCGTTGCAGCAAAGCATGTTTATACGTATCCATAATACAACAACAACGTTTACATATATAGGTGTGTATACGATAGCATACTCACAATCAACCACCTACACCCATATGCAGCATAAATGTAAATGAGACGATAATTTGTCTCTGGGATCAGTCAACCATCATTTCAATTTAGTTGATTCACTTATTTATTACTTATCCTCGTTTCAACTTGAAATGAACAATTGGTTTTGATTATGATAAAACAAAACAAACAAAAAAGATAATACACTAACGAGTCCCTACACTTCACTACGCGACACACACGTACGCACTACATTGTGTATACGACTAATTTGCCACAATTCAATCAAGTTTGTATTCATTTAGAGACAAATCTATCATAAATTGAATAAACAAAATAATACCGACATGAATGGTATGCATGCGGAGGAACAACTGCTGATGAATGAATGAATGAGTGAGTGGAGAAAAACAAGTAGAGATATTCTTTGTGGCTTGGGCCAAATCGTGGATACCCACCATCTTAAAGCATTACTATAAAATTTATTACCAGTAGTGATACGTAGTGATTTGTGGGCATGGTCGTAATGTAATTAGTAATGCTAATGCTATATGGTGGGCGTGACCTTAAGAACCAGATGTGACCATTTTAGATTTGTTGCGTTTAGGAAAAGTGTTTAACAGAAAAATAAGGTGGGCATGTCTATTCTTCCATTTTCAATAATTGTTTCTAAGAAAGAATTGTTTTCATGGGCAGTCGTAGTTCAATAAAAGATATACGTACACTTTGGCGGACCTTCAGTCTCGTTACGGGTGTTACAAATGTTTTAATAAAGCGAGCGTACCGTCGACCTCGGGGAGGTGAGTACAGAAACAAAAAAATGAGGGTCATAGTTAATGCTTAAGTGCTTGTCAAGTTTTTGTAATTCAGAACGGAAAAAGACAGGGAGAGAAACAGAGACAAAAGTTGAAATTGAATTGGGGTAGAGTTCAAGTGGTCTGTGGTTTCAATTATGGGTTAAAGTGGTTAAAGAAACATTGTTAATAATATACTGACTAATTGAAATCTGTGAAAGATATATGTATATAGACATAATATACATAATTTTGTAAGTAGTCTAGGACAATTTTTCAAACACATCCACTTATTAGTCAAATTTCTTTATAAATATTCGAATGTCTATGTTTTTGGAATTAACAAAACGTTTCAATAAATAGGACGCGGCCCTTAAAGTAATACATTGTGTAAATTTTCATAATAAACAATACTCTCATCTGTCCTTAAGGTAAAACATACGCATAACCTTGCCAATAAATTGACAAATTTTTTACTAACTGCTCTCCAAATATACTGAGTTATTCATTTATTGTATATTTCTTGAATGTTCGCATATGTGTGTAGCCATGTGAGGTGAAGATAATATGAATTATGAACAAATCTCACGCAATACCACTCAAGATATAATATTTGTATCATATTTTATATATTTATATATTTCGGACAGCCAAAGAGCAGGGAGGAGACTTTATTCAAGTATTCTTTTAGCAGATATATTATCTTCACACACATAAACATTTATGTCGAGTAAAAATCCGTAGAACAAATGTTTTATGAGTTCATTTACCATAAAAAATTACAAAACCGAAATATATTTTTATGATATATTGCATAAAGTGAAGTGAAGTAAACAAGCAACACATCGGTTTAGATCAAGTCTAAAACACCCTCCACATCTGTAAGGTAATTGTGCGGTAATTGTACAGATTCATTTTTTACCTACCACCGTAGCGGTGAGTGTCTACTCCGCTTGAAACACCCAAAAAAGGAGGCGTCAAAGGCCCTGCAAAGTATCATCCTCAAAATCTGAATCGATCTAGATATGTCCATATGTCTATCTGTTGTGGAAAAATAGGTTGAGATCCACACCCACAAACGACAAAAATTGATATATCGGCCACCAAAATTAACCTATGATATTGAAATTTGAAATGAAATATTTATAATTATATCACAGATGAGACAAAAATGGGGGAAGTTGGATAGAGGACTTTATTTTGAGCAAAATCTGACGTATTAGAAATTATTATTACAGTGTCTAATCATCTACTTGCCACGCCCATTCTTCGTATATAGTAGGGAAGGGTATTTAAGATTTGGCCTCAGACAAATTTGGTGTTCTTGTTTATTTCATTATTTTTTCAATTAGGCAAAATCGGTGGATAGCCACTCCTATTATTGATAGACAGTTAAAATTTATAATTAGATAAAAAAGCAAAATTAAACGCTCATGATTTTTAAAAAAAAGTCGATTTTTAGTCCACGCTCCCTTATAATTATATATCTGCCGCGCCCGCAATTGTCGTAACAATAAGCTAAAGTAATTGTTGAACTAGGAGCTGCCGCTAGTCAAACATTAACACATTAAACAGTCTATGAAATCTCCTTATAAAAGTCGCAAACGGAGTAGGAAATTCAGTATTCCCTGAACACATATGTTCAGGTCATGAACACAAGTAAGGAAATAAGAAGAGGAATTTCTCAAAAAAAGTCTACTCACTAATAGTACATATGAGAGTACAGAATAACGAAAGGAAAAGATAAATTGCATTATCTAACTGTTTGATATATACTGTTATTAGAAGATTGGAATTGAACTAAAGCTTCACAATAATAAATTTGAAGTGCATAAATACGCGAGGGTAGCCTTAAAATATCTCCTCTGATCTGAGTTAGTACGTACGGGTGTGCCTTGAAGGTTTTATAAGGTTTTATGGTACTATTAACAAACTTGGGCTTCTGCTTCATAAATTTTTAGGTTAAGTTATGACCTTACACTGTATAAGAAATTATAAGAAATCATTAAAATTTTACTATAAAGTGAGTTTTTTTTACAAAGAGAGACATGGAAGAGAAGGAAGTGGCAAACTTTTCAAACTGCCCTCGTATGTGCTTATGTAATATATTGTTATATAAAAAAATACAGAGAGAAATGAAAAATCACTGAATAAAATGATAAATAATGCAATTTTAAGCACTACGTAAACAAAACTCTCACAGTCAGTGTTATGAGAAATAGTTGATTAGAAACTTGTGTTTAGTTTCTAATCAAATTTTGGCGTCGTGTTTGATTCATAGAGTCAGCAAGTAATGACTTGGTTGAAACCTTAGATATATGTTCGAGGGTTGTGAAAATGTAACAAAACAAGAGAAAAGCTTCTATCGGACAATACCAAAATTTGTAATTAATAAATTGCACGAAATTAAAAAACAAATGAAAAAAAGTAAGAAAAACTAAATTTGTTTTACGCCAAATCTTAAACACCCTCCACATCTGCACACAAAAGAAGGGTGTGGCGGGTATTTGATTACGCTTTCTAATAGTGTTTAAAAGTTACAAAAATCCGCACAAATTTAATATACTCACATAAGTGGTGCAGGGTTTACAACACAAATCACTTTGCAAACCACCCAAATATTAATTTTCGACTCTTAAACACTGATAAGTGCTTGGATTACGCTAAAACTTCATACGCAACAGCAACCGATGCTGTACTTGGTTTGCTATGAATAGATGGATGGTTGGATATTTTTGATACACTCAGTTACTGTAAAATACTTAAAAAGCCAGTCAACCATAGATAATAATGCAAACGAATGTTGCCAAAAAAAACATGTTTCTGAATTTAATTTCAAAGGATGCAAAAGATCAAAAACACTCTCAAGAGTCCATAATGTTCAGTATTAGAGATTTAAGCATCGATACGTTATGAATAATGAAACAAAAAATCAAGTTGAGTTCATTTAAAATCATTTACCACTCCATACAAAAAGCAAAAGAAAAACATTTGATGAAGATGAGAATAATGGTTTGTTTGGTATTTAAGTGAAAAAGAAACCTTTAAATATTTTAATAAAAAAGGAATCAACAACAACAAAGCAACACGTTGTTGTATTCTACAGAAGCAACACTATATATACAACAGACTCGTAATGAAACGAAGCAACAATAGCAACCGAGAGTATACATAGTAAGTAATTGAAAAGGAAGGGTACAGCCAACGACCACACCAGGTGAACTATTATATTATTGTGCAGTCCGTGAGCATTTCGCTAAGTTATTACGTTTATATGCATTCATACGTTATGTGGTTCATTTATGTACTCTATTTTATGCGTATATGTATGTGTATGTGTATGTGTTTGTAAGCTTGTATACACCATACGCAGCGGGTTCCTTTAAGTATTTGGACGTTGCTGTTATTGTTGTATTGTTGTTCGAATAGAATTTCATTAGTTTCCATTAGTAATTACATGCTTAGATACAATAACACACACACACACACACACACACCATTCGTCCGTTTTCTCATTGTGTTAATAGTGAAGCCAGAGAGCGCAAAAATACATCTTTTCAGCCTGAATGTCACATATGTTGAAATTCCTGTCGCCGCTTAAAGTCTGTTTAATGAAATTTTAGCAAAAGAGGCGTTAAACCAGCTCCTGTGGCGTTACACAATCAAAAAGTTATTATTAAAAAACAATTTTTTTCTGAAGACTTTTTGATTTCCGTAAAAACACGAAACAAACTTTAAAATAAATATCACAAATATGTCACAAGTAGGGTGCTAAAAATTAATAAAAACAACAACAACAACGATAAAGGTGTACCGTAAATATTTAATTGTACACCTAGTCCAATTATTGATGCGAATCACGCATGTGGCGGCTGGAAAAACTTTTGGCCCAAATATGTTAGAAGCGCAAGTCTGGGGTTTGTTTTTAACTTTTGACGGTTGGCCATTAATTAACGTAATTTTTAAGGCATTGTCTCAAAGATGCCCTACTACCAGACCAGATATGTATGAATAATTTTTTTATTGATTTCGAAAAAAAAAAAATTCAATATTACTAAATAATGTCTTTCTCCCCCTATTTACCCCACCCCCCCTTATAAAGTAAATTCATATAAATTCCTTATAACTTGTATATGTTGGTAATGGATAACTGCAGGCGTCCTGGAATGCTCTTGGCAACGAAATGCGTGTCACGTAAACATACACATACACACATGCATGTGCATGGGAGTGTGAACATGAACACATCATGTTGTTATGTTATCGCTAGATGTTCATTTGAAATGTTCTCTAACCATGTTTTTAGATTAGCTCCTCCTTCCACACTATGCACGTCATAGTGTTTATTCTTTTAGGCCAGTAGCAGCTAGCAGCAGTTTGAAGGGGAGCATTATTAGGTATTATAAAAATGTCGCCACTTTGACGTAACGTAATTATATTAAATTATATCAATGATACCCAAAGACGCCAATCTCTCATGTTGTTGTTGTTGTTGTTGTTGTTTTATTGTTTCCGTTACTCTGCTTCTACTCAATTAATCCTCTATACCCCTATACACTCGCTCACACTTTTACGTTTATATATATATAAGGTTTTTATTAACGAAAGTCATGTTTATGAAAATTTCTCTTTTGTTATTGACAATCAAGTGACTGTGGCACCCAGTCATGCAAAGTATTTTGCTAATATGATGCAGGGTGTGTTGAAGTATTTAATACAATTATATATTGGCAACCATGGCAAAATTGATAGGAAAAGCTCTAAAAACAGAAAAGTGATACGAATCAAAGTCGGAAGTACATATAATATTTTCATAAAAAGCGTTCAAATTTTGTATTTATTTCACCGATTGATTCAGAATTAAAATCTAAATCGATTTAACCATGTCCGTCAGTCCCGAGCTAACATATTGTACAGACACTTTTAGTCATGCAGATTACTATTTAAAATGGGTCAAATCGGTAGGACTTACAATCGACGAGAATCTATGCATCTGCCTCAAAACGGAGCCAAGAAGTTGAAATTTGGTCCGCATATTTATAATTATCTATCATAGTCGGATAACAAACACGCGCATATTTTACAAAAAACGACACACATCGTAAAACGTGAAAAGTTACTATTAGAGGACCTACCGCAGCCACCGCTTGTATGTAGATGAGGGGTGCATTTAGGTTTGGACCAAATTTAGTTTTCTTACTTGTTTTATTTTGCGAACAGAAAATAAAATTCCGCCAAAAAGTGTGCTGATGGCAATAAAATGCCGTAACAGTCATTCAAATATGTGACAACAATTTCTTTTCCAATAATGAAATGAAAAAATGACTGAGCAATGCTTTCATAAATAGAAACACTTCATTGTGCAGAGCAATGGAAAAAGAGAACGGCATTCATAACTTACACCTGAATAGTTTGATTACTGAAAACTTTACACTTCAACATGAACTTGACTTGAAATCCAAATCAAACATAAGCCTGCATGCACAAGTAATGAGTGTATAAGGGCAAAAAGGTACTAAACTAAACCCTCATTACCACTTTTAATGCGTACGTACTACACATAAAAAGAACATAAAACAACAACAATAACAATAACAACAAACAACTTGCAGTTCAATACAAAGTATAAAACAAAAGCGACTTTTTGTCAACTCCTTAAAGAGACTTTTGTAAAAATAAAACCCCGTTTTATTTAACACAAATTGCAGTGAACTGAACCGAACCGAACTGAACTGAACTGAATTGAACAAATATGAGAAATCACTGAACAATTATTATGAATAACAAATAAAGACGCTAAATGCCTAAGGCGAATTAACAGCACAACAATTGTAACAACAATAGCAAAAAAACGAATTGTTCATGACTTATGAGCAAGGAATGGTAAATCTTAGGGCGGTATAATAACACAGCGTAACAGCAACGTAACGAAAGGTATAATTTTGTAAAAGAAGAATCCTATCCACGCTAGCCCTGTTATACAAAATAAAAGTCAAAATGATGTTATAATCAGCAAGGCTGGAAAGAAATGCCCGCATAGAACTTCATAACATCTTAGAACTATTGTAAGGAAATTTGATACACCGGAAATGTGTAAAACAATGCGAATAATCAGAAAAGTTTAAGATTTACAAAAAGCATTTTGCCCAAGAAAGCATAAAACCCAACGAAAAGAATGACGTGACGGAGTTAACAGAAGCAACAAAACTGGCATCTTTGTTGGTGTTCCATTTAAATGTTTTTCAAATGTCAAAAGTATTATAATACGACAACAATAACAATTAGATTGGGTCTTTCCCTCTCTCTCTCTCTCTCTCTCTTTCCCAGTCCCCTCTTTTTTCACTCTTCCCATTAGTTATTTAAATATAACCGATAATTATACACTTTTCATGATGTTGCGTTGTTGCATGTAGGAATAATTATTAGGGTGGAGAGGGGTGTGACGGTGAAGCATTTCTTTGTTTTTTTTTTTTTTCTTAAATAGCCCCTTTCCAAATGTTTGACTTTATTTGCAAGAACAAAAAACACAAGCAAAACTTTTTCTCACGATTATTTAAACGCGCAGAAACTCATAAGCAGTTGCTCTCTTCCATCTATCCTTTTCCTTTTCTTCTATTCTATGTGTTCCGTTATATTCAATATTTATGTCATTACTAAATCTTATAAAATGACTAATATTATAAAAGTGCTTTTTCTTCATTTCTTTGAAAAGTGTTCAAGTGGAAATTTTCATTGACTTTTTAAGGTCTTCAAAAGCTTACGAGTTCAGTATTTGTTCTTTTTGTTTTTATTCAACGAAACAAAAAGGCAAATATTTACCGTTAGTCCTTCTTGTTGAACGATTTTAAAGTGGCACAAAGTTTGACGTTCTGTAGTTAATAACGAAAAAAAAAAAACCAGTTGAAAATGTTATAGTTGGTCAAGTGTGATTGTTTAATACCCTACGCTAGTTGTAAGTATGAGTATATTTGGAACCATTTGTGGTTTGATTTGGATATGTGAATTTAGAATAGGGGTAGAATAGAATAGAACTATTCTGGCCTCTACTCACCTCAAGCCCAAGCTGATGCACAATCTCCACGAAGTAGTCCATATATCCAGCTTTGCAGAGATAAGTTAACACTAAATATCTACACAGCTTCTTTAATCGAATTGTTAAAAGTTAAAGTTGATAGACGGAAATCATGCTTCAAGTTACTGACACCATTGAGTGTTTTGATACCACTCTGAAGTAAGTCGCCACAAGAGAGAATATATCGCAAAAAGGGAGAATATGAAGAGAGTGAGGTGGAGGTGATGGACACGCATAGAGGAAGGAATGCAACCAAGAACTTTTACCAAAAGGTTAAGCGTCACGCCTTCTTCTGTAAAAGTTAAAGACTCTGGAATTAAAGAATCTTGTCACTGGTGTTTAGAAGGGTTATGGGGAGAACATTTTTCTAATTTGCTTGTCAAAAACGATACTTGATAGTTCGATTCCCTCAGTCTCTCGGCTATCTCAAGGTTAAAAAGCAACAAACAACAACATTTGCAAGTATCGAATGAGAATCAGAAAAGATAGGTCTAGCGGCAAATGAGGTTAACACGAGGAGTATGGTTCCTAAACGCCTCGAATCTCTTGCCTATTGTGACCTAATTTTGCTTTGACGTAGGGCGCGAATTCGTCTACTCGGGTACAGTCGTAAATAACTCCCATAATGTGACGAAAGTAATAAAGCGCAAATTTATGATTGCTTTGAACTAGGTGTGTACGCAAGGTTTTTGGTACCGTATGCATACGCGATAAATTCCGCTTTTTTTTTAACGAGCCGTAGGTCAGTGTGGGGCCTTCACCCACTAAAACCTCCTCGAATGTCCGACGGCGCATCTCCCGGGACCACCGTTAAGTATTACGTTGGGAGAGCCGTCTGAGCCTAAGCTCAAATCGTCAGTGATATGATCTCAGTCCTATGTCGTTGGCAAATACGCTCCTCCATTCTAAGGTGGGTCATTTCAGAGACACAGGCATTCTTGACGCATTGCCATACTTCAGCAGAATAGTAATGCACCAGCACAAACTGTTTGGACTCATTTCTTCACCCGTTACTTCCTCTATCAATTGCCGTTCGACACTGAATCTAGGGCATTTCAGAAGTACATGTGCAGCCGTTTCTTCCTCGTTTTTGCACGTTGGACACCAGGTTCAGTATCGTGCTTGAAGCGATACAAATAGGCCCGAAAACATCCGTGACCACTGAAAATTTGTGTCGTGGAGTAGTCCATGCAACCTTGCTGCCTGTTCAGCCATGATCCTATGCTGGGCAGGCGCTCATATGTCCATCGTCCTCGTGAGGAGGCATTCCACTTTACCTGCCATTCATTAACGCTGACCTGGAGTATGGCGTTTTTCTCGGCGAGAGTGAGCGTTCTGCCCAACTCCTTCCTACTGTCGTGCAACCTAGTGAGCTGGAGCACCATTATGTCAGGAGGTGCTATGCCCGCCAATATAAGTGCCGCGCCTAGAGATATAGTGCGGAATCCACAGCATACTCTTAGAGCTGTAGCACGCCATAGTTTATTTAAGCTTTTCGCATAGCTTGGGTACTTCTGAATTCGGTTGTTCCATATCGGTGCGGCGTAGAGAGCTATCGAGAATATCACCTTGGCCAATAGTAATCTTCTTGTTTGGCTAGGGCCACCAATGTTAGCCGCCAAAGTTCCGCTTTGGAATAAATCACGATCTGTGTGAGCTTTACGACATTGAAATAGTCTGTGTGTGTGTGGCATAAAAATTCAACGTTTTATAAAGAACTAAACTAATTAAACTTGTAGGAAACGAAAAACATAATTAGATTGCAACCAGCGAGTAACGATTTTCTAAAAAATGTATTATTTTCTTAAAATCGATTTTTTTTAATATATAGCTACCGCGTATATAATGGAGTTAATTTTTAAAATCTATAAAATCTTCCTTTTTATTTGACAAACCAAGAGAGGGTGATGGCCTTATGATTAGAAAACGGGCACTACTTTAATTATTTGTATGTTTTTAATAATTTGATATATAAACCATATTATCTTTATTCAGATGTATTTAGCAGAAACCCTGCTGCACTTTGCATTTAGTCCACGGCTTGTGTGCGTGTGTATTTTTTAAATTGAAAGTTACGCCTTTTTGATTGTTTAAGATCACTAATTAAATGATTGATGCCCACTGAGGAACAGCACGAAATTCAGAAAATGATAAAAAAACACACAAGATGTTTGTTTGCCTTTAAGTTCTTTTAGAAAATCTCTTTAAAGAATACAATTAAAAGCAGAGTCCAAGGCAGACGTCATAGTGGATTGTTGTTTAACATAACACAAGTACGGGTGTGTATATGGTTCAGCTCTAACTGAGTGCGGCAAAGGCGTTTACCTCGTAATTTTCAAGTGTCAGTAGGCGGACAAGAGAGCAGGCATTTAAGCTAAGTCGAGTGCACTTTCAAGTTGGCATTGCAAAAAGAAAAAGCAGCGTAAACCACTTTATTTTCCACCAACTTCATTTTTACAACTTTTTTATACTCTGTTCCCATTCGAATTTGAATTGAAGGCACGTTTTCGACTGCTTGGTTAATTTAAGCACAGTTTACGCCTTCATTTGGTGGACTGAATGAAAGATAACCAACAATTAAACGGTAGTTACTTAATGCTTAAGACATTGTTTTTGTATGTGTTAAAAAGCCTTGTTTAATACGGACTCTTATCTTGGCAACACTTTTTCACACGCCATTTATCAAGCTACCAACCTGCATAAATAAAGAAACCCTAACAAAATTATACTTAATTATACATGAATACATACAACCACACAAACTTGCATTTAACTTAAAACCCATAAACAAGTAAAGTGGTTGGCAAAAGAAGATAAAAAAACAAACAATTTTGACACACCTGAAGTTGTTGCGGCAAAAAGATATCAGTTTACAAACATTTTGTCACAGATTTTGTTTTTGTGCACTTTCAAACCATCCACACAAGGCGGGGGGCTATACCAAGTTTATTACTCGGTTTGCAACAAACAGAAGGCGGCATCAAAGGATCTTACAAAGCATTAAAAACCGAATCCGTCTGTATGTCGATCTATTATTGGTTTGTAGAAATTGTAATGTTGTACAAATACGTTTAGTTTTAATTTGTCAGAATTTGGTCACGCCCATAATACACAAATGTATACCTTGAAATAGGTGCACACACGGTGTGCCCACGATTTCTAAAAAAACCTATATTGTGTAGAATTCAACTCTCGATACGAAATACAACAGGTTCTTCATTTGAAGACTTATTCATGCATTATGCATATGCCATGGATCTGTAGGGTGTTTTAGATTTGGTCTCAGTTACATTTAGTTCCGCATAAAATAATGAGTACACTAGGTTTGTCATTCAAAAAGAGGCGCCAAAGAAACCACAAGGTATATATATTCACGATCAGATCAATTCTGAACTTGGTACAAATACTCGATCGATCGAATGACACGCTTGTAGTGCCAGGAGTGCATCCACCATAAAACATCCTATCTAATTCCGTTATAAACGTAAATAACACATCCTTTTAGCCAGAAAAACCCCGTTCGTACGAGGGAGGGCCTTAAATTTGTAAACAAGACCAAGTTTATATAAATAACAATCGATACTTCCATCATATATTTTAAACAAGTGAAAATGTTATAGTCGGTCAAGCCAGACCATCAAATACCTCACACCACTTGATGAATAAAGGTCTCTATTATAAGAGGATCTTATGTGGCGTTCTAAAAATGGTCCGGTTAGGGTTATATTTGTATTTCCCCTTTCAGTAGCTGAGTGGGCTTAGGCTTTGCTTTAGTAAGTTAGCTGATGAAAAAAGTGAAAGATTTTTTTCAGCTGAAATTTGAACTTGAATGTGTCGCGTAGGATTGGTAACCCACCGACAGTTAAGAATAATATCATAAAAGGCGTATCAGCATTTATGCTTTTTTTTTAAATTTAAACAGAGCTTCAAAAAATGGTCGATTACGATTCATATAATTTTGTATATTTTTACCTTAGCTGCTTATTATTTATTATTATTTTCAACAGGTTGGTAGTTATTTCATTACATTAAGTACCGAAAAGTGTTCAGGAACCCGACCTTTTTTTTGATAAATCGTTTTAATGTCGATTCCTTCGTGGTGCTAATTTAACAATTGAACTTATTTTGATGTTACGTTGCCCTATTGAATATTAAACGTCTTCCTCATAAAAACTTGTTTTCAATTGTGGAGTGATGAGTGTTTGGACATGATTAATTGTTGGTGAACCATTAATTCAACTTGATTCATAATGTTTTTACATACATCAGCTCCCATTGACACTGAAGTAAGGAATAGAACACATCAAGTACTTCTCATATGTTTTCAACAAAACATCCCATCGTTCCAAATCCTAACATTTTACTTTCATTAACTATTTTATTAGTTCACCCTGTGCCTTCTGCAGGTGATTTATTTACAAAACCTGTCAGAGAAGCGTCTTGAATATTGGAAAATTGTTATTAACAAAATTGTGGGCTAACACATACACACACACACACACACACACACACACACAATGAAGCAAATAAAACACTGAATGCAGTTCTCCCAGTTTATTAAGAACTTTAAGAGATGCAAACGTTTAGCATACATTTTTAAAAACTATAACGAGACAAAAATTTAAATCATTTACAACAAGAACTACAACACAACGTAAACAAATGATCACAACAGCAGCAGCATATAAAGCAGAAGGAGTTACAAATCGAATGGAACAAAGAATTGAAAAAAGAAAAAAAAGAAAAACAAGAGGAGCGAGCATATATATACATATGTATGGATGGATGTTCGAAATTCTGTAGTAGAGTGTCATTAATTTTGAACACGAAATAAAATTTTATAATTTATGACAATGCAGACGAGAATGAGAGCCCCAGCCAGAAAGCCTATGCCCCAACAATAACAACTACAAGCATCAAACCGAACCAAACCAAACCAAAGCAAAGCAAAGCAAAGCAGACAGCCAAACAGTTAACACACCGGCCAGCCGGGCTACACTTAATGTGCCGCTCGTCTTATATGGATTGTACAATAAAAAGAAGAGACAAACTTAGTGGACGCAGCTGTAATAGTGTGTGTTGGCCTTATAGCATTAAAGTCAAATATGAAAAGAAATGTTAATGCAGTTCTTCACGTACGTTACTCCACTCTACGCGTACACAAGTATGCAGAGATGACCGTTTTCAATAATGTTTAATAACGTTTTTTTTTTAGGACCAAAGATCATAATTATGTCTGCGCATAAAAATCACATAAATTTCCAAATAAATTCAAACTTAACAACAGCAACAACAACAACTTCAACAACCGTACTGCATCTAAACACAAGAAATGAAACACAACCAAGAAACTTTTTCATTTAAAACATAAAATAAAACGTCATGTATGTATAGGCGACGATACATTAAATGATGGCGCTTAACGAATAAAGGATTTCAGTTTATTTTTTCTTATTTCAATTACCTTGTGGTTGCTGAAAACAAAAATTCGATATCGGGAAGATCGTAAGAACCGAGCATGAAAATTAATTTTGGCAATGTTTTGTAACATTTTTTGTTGTAAGAGTCGTTAAACACCCACCACTAGTTGAATTGAGATTCAAACAAAATAGTGTTTGCTTTCAAATGAATGAATGGAAAGTAAAGATGTGGACAAAAGTTTCCGAATAAAATATGGAGAAGAAAATCTAGAGAGCGCTTCGGATAGCCAAGCTACCCACTAGCTACAGTACATCTACGTTCTAAATGAAGGTGTAGACGCAACAGAGTGTGTTTCGTTTGGGATTTGAAGGCAATGAAAAACGGGACAGACTGAAGCTTTCTGTGGTGTATCTAAATGCTATTTATAAGAGACTAATGCGTGAGATCACACAAGAAAAATCTCTCGACCACTGGAACAATAACTGTAAAGGCCGAAGGCAAGCAAGAAAATTCATAAAATCTTCTATTCAAAAGAAGAACCCATGACTTGAAATTACTAACATACTTCTACTATATTGCCCAAACCGATGCAGGTCCTCGTATGTACTGCAATGAGGCGAATGGGATGCAGGATTCTATATGAATGTGTAGGGATCAAACTTATGTTAACTCGAACACAATCCCGAACCCCAGAGAATTATTCGCTTCATTGAAACCTCTCAACTGTAGGGAACCGAGGCTAGAACGGTAGAACCTAGTATATATTTATTAAGGGGTTCAGTTATAAAGTTTTGTGATAAAACTAAGCAATACAACACGTATTTTGATCGTAATTCTTCGTCCGTTAAAAGTTAAGAAGAAATATTCCATACCTTCTAACGGGTTTTTTCAGAAATTAGGCAGTTGGGGTGTTTTTCATGCGAATACGCTCATTTCCAGCACCTCGCCACAATTGTTTTTAGGCTGCGAGATATTTTAGTACAGCGCGGGGTTAGTTGTCAACAATATTTGCTAATAATAGAAAAGTCCGCTCCAAAAAGTTCTTTCACCAAATAAGTACAATCATGGGAGAAGGATCTGGATATATCGATTTAGATATTGATGCTGCTTGGTAGCAGCCTTGTGACTTTTGAATGCTGTCATCTTACTTCCTAAATAATGTAATGACATTTTCAAGGTCACAACTATTTATACATATAACAATTCGAAGCGCATCCTAGCGTACAAAAGCAATGAATAACAACAAATGAACATTTGGTTGTAAACAAGGCTGGCTATACTGTGACCTTACCATTGAGCATTTTTGGTCATTATATTGTATTTGAAAAGTATGTTTTCCAATACCAAGGAAATGAAAGGATCGGATACAGTTTAACAAGATTGTAAAATGTAATAATAAAAAAAGGGAATGAGATAAAAATTGCAAAATTTACAACCACGTCAACAATAAATACATTTCAACTGAAAATGTTTCTGCGGTGGATTGTAAACCCTAACCGAAACATCAACAAATCTTACCTGTCAAATGTCCCAATATATCACACATTATTCGCAACGGTGACAGACGACTTTCACATCCAACCAACCTTAAAGATTGTTTTTATAACATCTCAAATAATTCCTTAATTTACACAGAAATCGTTCCGAACTGCCTATAATTTTGCATATAAAATGCTTATTCTTCAATCTGTTCTGTAGTTTAATTATATTTGAATTTTGAGTTATTCCAGAGCTATAACGCCAGAGTTATAAACGACATTACCGTGACATTTCCCGGGAAGGATATTGTAAAGTGAAGGCAATGTATTTTTCTTTTTAATACTGAAAAAGTTTATGATTTTCCTTTTGTTTTCCTTCCATTTATGTTAAATAGCGCTGATAATATTTTTTTCTTTTATCAAAGACAGCGACATGTGTGACACTATTGTTACAGTTATTATAATGGAAGCACTTTATATGCAATATATATAAATTTTGATTCTGTTTAAAGGAATGAAATGTGTGCATAATTTCCTGTGATTGTATGGTTGCTTTAGAAATGGCGGAAAAGGTAGCGTAAAGACTCCGACTGTAAGCTCAATGCTGCGCTATACTGAATGCGTCAAACATATACCTTGCATTACATTACTGCACTAATATGATGGGCCTCGTCTTGAAACGGAGCGCCGGAATAGGTGTCATCGTCCAAGGAACCGAGGCGACATTAATAATGCAAGCAATCTTGGAGATTCTTTTTGATATTACATGCAAAGATCATAATATTGTTTAGCAAACAAAAAAAATGGGCCACCAACCCATGAGTAAATAGTACGGCTTGAATTGGTGGACCACATGGTCTAACGTCCTACCAAAGACAGTAGTTTGGTACTGCGGGTAACTGGAGCTCCAAGAACTTATGTTCTTGCCAGTCTCTGGGATGGAACCCTAAACAAATTTCAAATTAAACCATAGTGGTAGATGTTGTTGAAAATGTACAATTCTGCACTAATTTCATTTGATCGCAAATATATATAAACAATCAATCATACGTTTCATTCATTCTTCCGTTGGTCAATGAAAATCTGCAAGTAACTAAATTTAAAGTCGGCAAACAAATTTGCTGCAGAGTAATAGTTTGAACTCTTATGTCTTGGCCCTTGTGCATTCAACAAATAGACAACATTATGATCATATTGTAAATTCTTTACTCGTACAGCCTCGTCTCGCTTTCATGGTTCGCTGTAAAAATCTGTTGAAGTTAAATTTATATCAAGGTATCTACAGAGACGAATCGATGCGAGGCGCCGCTTTGCTCAAATGGAAACATGTTTTATTTGTTTTCAAAATAACAAAAATTTCAATTTGAAATAAATTATTATTATATTAAAACACAAAAACGAAAAATTTTATGTATTTTGTGAACATTATAAAATAATTTTACTCTGATATGAACTTGAACGCAACAATGAATGTTAAGGACTGCGACGTGCAGTGCGGCTTCTTGTCTGTCGATGCCTTTAATACGGAATCTTTTGGAATAATTAAGTTAGGTTTGTAGCTTCAGTTTTTTGTTTTCAATGGAATTCTCAATTGTTCGAACTGTGATCACCGCCGTTTCAACACTTTGTATGTAGATGAGAAGGGTGTTTGAGATTGGGAATAAGAAATATGTGATGGTTTTACTTATTTATTGGCCTCCTTGCCGAATGATTGAATAAAAATGTTATAAATTATTTGACTTTGAAAGTAAAGTTCAAGGACTCATGTCTTCAGTTTTAAAATGAATCATTTTAACCATAACAAGTTGTTTAGTGGAGCCATACGACTAAAGGATGAGTTATAGTCAATCCCTAAGGTACCAGTGTAGCGTTAAAGGCAATAATCCACTGACTTTCAGAACACATAATTCCAATAGTACATTCAGTATGAGCGCCTTGCGCTGCTTCATTTGGGTTTATTTTTAGTTGTACTGAGAGAACTGTTCGAAAAAAGATGCCGGTTTTTCATAATAACTGTAGTTGCTATTACTCGTAAGGTAAGGTTTAATAAAGATAGAAAGAGTCAGAGAGCTAGATGACAATGTCGTCTAAGAAGCATTTAAACAACATCTGCATCAGAAACATACTTTAGATGACAATCAATAAGTTATGCGCCTAAACTAAGGTACATTGCTCTCTTTCAAAATTCAGCAGATAATTTGTTGCGTTATGTTTCTAAAAAAGCCCTCAAACAAATTAACATCGATAATATCTTCATTAAAAGCAAAACAGCTTCAAATATTTGAATTCAGTATTTTATATTGTTTGTGCGTACTAAGCGAAAACCCCTAATTGTGGGTGTTTCCTTAGTCCGATTTAATTCATCCTTTATACTATATCACTTACGTATATAATATAAAGTTATTTGTGCTAAATTTCAAAACAAATGTGTGGCCGAGAGAGTACAAGGAATAAATAGGCTGGGAAAGCAAATTATTTTGTGTTGTATTATCATTAGTATTGGGGGCAAGTCTTTAGGCCGGTTTTTCTATTCAAAGAACCAAAATGCTCGCTCGTATACAAATTATCTTTAAACGTTTGCACAAATCATTGTGATGAGACTCTTTTCCTTCAGCTCGAATAGAAAATATATTTGTCTTACTCAAGTGTCACATTTGTATAATGTGTGTCCTCCACATAAGATGGGTGGAGAGTATACAAAAATTCCTTCTTGAATAAAAGCGAATTTATAATTTCTAAACTTACGGTGAAGCAAACGCTGTAAATGTTTTTTTTTTCTTAAAGAAGATATTTCCAGCCGAGCGTAGAATGATTAGAGAAATGGTTATACAAACAAACAAGTGTTGATAATAAGATATGAAGAATCCCTTAATTGTTGTTGTTTACAAAAAGGCATCTGAGGTAAGATAAGATTACACACAAAACGGAGGACACCTACGATGCAACACGTAGAAATCTTTTATAGAAAACATTATAAAAACAAGCAGAAATTTCACACTTGAAAACATTCGAAATTGTTTTAATTTATTAGGTTATCAATGACATTTGTAATTGGATTGCGTGCAAGGCTTTCTGTTTACTCTTCAAGAACACTATGACTTTTTTGTTTTTCAAGTCAATTTTCATATAATGTGAACGAATAGTTTCGTTAATGTGTTGTATGGTAATTTCCCCGACAAGTATGTGAGATCACTGTGAAGGCCGAGTAGTCCTGTTGAAACGTTTGAGCGGTGGTCAAATCTCTCTCAACCAGTGTAGAGCATTTACCATGAAAATACCAAACCTTAGGCGTCACAATCCACATTGCGTCAATGTTTAAGAGTATCGATAGATACTCTCAAGAATGTCAGGATAATATCCAGAAGCACCCGCTCACACGCGGGAATTGTGTTCTCTAGTTTCGGTCATTTATAGACAGCGTAAATAGAGATTTGATGGAGAACAACATGTAGTATATATTTTGAATCAGTAATGAATCTATCCATGTCTGTCTGTCCGTGGAAACAATTTTTAAGCCTTCTAAAATTTTCAAAACGCATGTTTCCAAAGAGCATTTGGAGGGAAGAGAGTGCTGTCAATATAACATCAATACATGTCACCGCTCATTAAATCATCGTACAAATGCTGACCCATTACTAAAACTAATTAATTTTATATTCACCATACATGCGCCATTGTGTCCCTTTCTTTTTTCGTCTTCTCCCTTAATTCTCTCATAAATTTCAGTTCATAACGTTTTTGTTTTTTGTTTTTTGTTTTTTTTTTATTAAATTTCACGTCTCCGCATACTGCTCTTAATAATCATAATCATTATTATAAATATTTTCAAGAAATATGTTTTTGACGCCATCATTTCTTCTCACATTCATTCCTTTTGAATGGACGGATGGACAAAAAAAAAAAAAGGAGGAAAAAAAGAAATAAAAACTCATATTTACTTTTATAGTATTGTTTGGTTTTGTGAAAATTGTTGTAATCAAGATCAAGAACTGATAACTTTGTAGCTGTGCCTTTATTGCCGACTCTGGAGTCAATTTATTGATGATATTTAAGATATGGGCGGGGATTGGATTTCTTTTCGTTTTTTGTCTTCTCCTTCTTTCTTTATCATAATCAATGATTTTTGGAAAATTTATTACATAATTAAATGACACTCGTTCCTTTGTTATTACTGTTGAACGTTTTTCTTGTTCTTTTCGTAGGGAAGTTGAAAAAATTGTGATCAATTAATATCAAGATATTGATCGAATCTAAGGTAAATGACTTTCCATTGAGACATCGCCTATGTATATGACACAATTATCTACATGGCGGACTAAATGAATGATGTAGTCCCCCTGTCAGGTGCAAAAGGGAGTTCCTTTGATTAGGAGGCGTATTGCAAATTGAACTAAAGAATTGCTTAAGAGTGAAGTAGGCCCTAAAATATGCCTTCGTTCGATATAAAATGAAATATATACAAACCTGATACACTAAACGATGTATTGAGCGATATGGATACTTACGACCTTGCTTAAGTGGGCGGATTTATAATTGAATTGAATTTATTGATGGACGTACGGACAAAAATATTGTATCACGCTCAACTTTTAGTATGATTGGATCAAAAGCGTGCCCACAATTGGAACAAACGGTAATTTATCTTTACATAAAAAATCAGAAACATTCTAGCCATAACTGTCCAGGTGTCCATGTGTGTATTTGTTATTGGCATTCGCAATCATAAAAAATTGAGAAGTTGAGAAATAAAACTGTGGACATTTCGTACGTACATTTCGTTTCTGAACAAAATCGGTCAGGTGCCACGCCCACCGTGGATAAAATCTACCCATCGGCCATAAAAGTTGAGCTACAAAACTTAAAATCATTTATAATTAGACCTTCCGTAGATGTGCCAAATATATGACCGGACACGTATAGCAGACACGCCCACAATAAACAAAACAAAATTTTGTACAAAATCCGACGTGGAAGGTTATACGGATTGCAATCACTATTAAAGAGCATATTAAAGTAACTGCCACGCCCACAGTTTGTACATATGCGCGGCCTAAGCTAAATTTATTTTTATTTTTTAAACATTTTCATTGCACCGGTTCCAAATTGGGGTTTTTTGAATCAAACCATTCTTACCAATGCGAGAGAGTTGAAAAATACATAATTTTTTTAAATTTATTTTTATTTTTAGTCAATAACTTGTGGAAATGAATAATTTTTGTTAATAATTGTGAGAGTAGGTCGGGGAGACCACAATAAAAAACAATATTTATAAACAATTATTTACGCACACAATGAATTCCCCAAAGCACACCACACCACTGTAACAACAGCCTCGTAAACAAAGTGGAAACAAAATAACAACAAATTGAAATTGGAATAGAATGAAAAAGTATGTATGTATGTATGTGTGTGTGTGTGTTTGTCTATTTTTATGCATATGTAAAAACGGATAGAAAATAAATAAATCGACAAGACGCTTAGAGAGCACAGCAGTCGGTCAGTGTAAACATGCACGCCAGGGAGAAGCAATATCAACAAGTCAAAAAAATTGAATGTAGAAGACACACACACGCACACACTCACACATTCAGGAAATTATATCAATAGCAGAAACTTATCTGCATAAACTGCCGGCCCATTGGAGCAATGCAAGAATGATGGGTAAAATGAGAAAAAAAATTGATATGTAAATTATTGTATGAAGGTGTGTTTGTGTGGCTGTGTGCAAGTGTAAGTAATCACTTGTGAATGAGTGACGAGTATTAGCCATGTAAATGCTTTCATTGCAGCGCTGCTCTCTACAAATAGCTGCAACATTGCTCAGCTCGAGAGAATCTACTCCACTCTGCCGTACTGTGCTGCGCTGTTGAATGCAATGAAAGGCGAATTAATATTTAGACGTGGAATCGATTGAATTGAGAAACTTGGCGGGCGGTAAAATATTAAGCATGGCTACTGTTGATAAATGAATTCGAGCAAACATACACATGCACCCCCCTACACGCATAAGCATGCCTTCTCATGCATAAATATAAACTAATCAAATAAAATCATTGTTTATTTATGCAATCTTATCAAATTGCCGGGTGAGTCGACAAATTTAAAACAGATACTTGACTAACAACCCATTAGCACTAACAGAACACACTATACACACATGTACATGAAGAAAGAACTGTAAATGGTGCGTTGCGGTAGGAGGGAGGTGAGTTTGTTGACAATCACTAGAAAACAATTTCAGTCCTTAACGTAAATTCGAAACACTTTTATGCAAAAACAAAAAAAGAAAAGTAAAATCATTAAAAGTTATATCAAAACATTAAATGCCACTTACACGTACAGGCACTATTTACATGTTACATATGTTTCGCTTTGTTTTGATTTTTACAGTTGCTCTATGCAGGAGGAAACAAATGAATTAAATAACAACAATAACAACACCGGATCATTGTATTATAGGCATTACATCTACAATATAAACAAATCAATTTTGTAAGATCATGACGACTTGTAAGGCAATGGATGCTGAGTGATGTTCGTCACTTTCTATCTCCCTCTCATGTGTTTTTATCTAATCTTCAATTTGATGTGCTTACAAAAGGTGTACAAACTATAAAGCAAAACAAAACAAATGGTAGGTACAGCGTATATGTATAGAGTCTCAGAAGTGATGTTCTGCGTATCAGATTTAAATGTGGTGCGATAGGTAAAATGTGCTCGTTAAGGTTTTTAATCGGAATTAAATTAATTTTTGTTCCGCTTCACGTTAATTAAAAACGTTTATGAAAAACATATAATCGGGATAATCCATTCGACAATTTAATAGCCTACGTCACTTGGTAGCACAATTTATGCTTTAATTGGTTTAGTTGGATCATTTCAATTTTGTTTATCGTCTACTCCTGCCGTGGAGGCTTAATTCCACGTGTTTGGGGATTTTTAAGCGTCCCTAATACCCACGGGATACACGGACACACGGTCAAACAAATTGGCTAAATCAACTGTTCTGTTCATGCTGATCAAGAATATATATAGGTTTGGTTTTTATTGGAAAACAAACTTGCATGTAAATGAATGATATATTCATCAATATAACATGTACAAGAAGAGGAGGCGTGCCTTTATTTTGGCGCAACTTACACTTTGGCCCCTGTGGCCAAAAAATCGAAAAACTCAACTGCACATATAGTTGAAGCAATTGCCACACGCTGAGTGAAATCTTAAGATAGATGTTGTTGTTGTTATTGTATGTTTTAGGGATTAGCCACTTTGCAGTAGCTTTTCACAAAAACACACACACATACACACACACAGTACAAACACTAGCAATAGAATTGGGGGCCAGCTCCGTTTCGTCTATAAACGAATAACTCTCGCATTTGTTATGTTTCCAACAGACATACACATTTATTAATACATAACATACTACTAAGTACCATATCTAATCGGCAGCTATTTTTCATTTAAATGTATATCAGTACCCAAGTTTCAAACTTGAAAAGGTGCAATTAAATAAATGAAGTGAATGTAGATTCTAGAAAGTGTGACTAGTACTACACAGGACAGTGTGTCGTAATTTACACAAACTGTTGTAGAATTAGTCGCTTTAACTTTTAAATGTATGTATAAAGAAATGGTTTTACTAATAAAGTGAAATAAAGTATTTGTTGAGCAATATGTGTGAATGTAAAAATTGAGAGCTTGGAAAGTCAGGTCAAAATTCATAGTTGCAAAAATGTAAGGGCTGGATCCTCCGCCTCTATATATTGGAGGTCTCTGAGAGAGATTCACATTTGTAGTTTGTATCGTGACTTATTTTTATACCCTTCTCATAGACATACCAAGTTTATCAATCCATATGCAACACTCACGGAGGAGGCGTTAGAGATCCTACAAAGTGTATATGTTGTTGATCAACATGGAAATTCGAGGCGATGTGTGTCCGTGTGATTGTCTGTTGTTGGCATTCTCACGATCGTAAATTGTTATATATTGAGTTGAATTTTTTTTACATAAATTTTTCTAAATTCTGCATGCAGATTAATATTTAAATTGGGCCAAAGAAATTGAGAGCCACTCCCACAATGGATAAAAATTTGAAACTGAAATTTGGTACATACATTTATTATAATTATCCGTTGCCTCATTGGGCCCGATCGGATAGCGGACACGTTCACAATTTACAAAAAACCGTACTCAGTGAAAACTCGACTTGCAAGCTGACACGTGATACATACGTAGAGAGAGGGCCTTCTCCCAATTTAAATATCGATCTGTGAAAAGTATACAGAAATGTTGGTAGAAAAACTCAATGTCTGAAAAAGTACAGCCATGAGCATTCCAACAACAAACGGATCGATTCAGATTGATCGATTTTGATGCTGAATAGAATTCAATAAGTGTTCTTTCTCTATTCCTTTTGTTGTTTTTCTGACAGCGTTCCCCATTCCCCACTCGTCACTCGTTACTCTAAATTCATTCACTGCGGCTGCCATAAAATTGTTTAATGGATATGAGCCATAGGATTCGTTTTAGCGCATTTAATAATTTATTTCCATAATTTTTTTAATATTTTTCTGCTTTTCGATTTTCGCTTTTGTTTTATTGTTGTTGTTATTGTTGTTGTTGTTATGTTCGTTTGCAGTTGTGTGAACTTTAAGCAGTTTCGTAATTTTGCATGCCAAATGGCATTTTGTCAACATAAACTGATAAACTGGTAGTGTCAACTACACATACGGTACTTATATGGGCGCAACGATACGCATACACACACACACATACACTTGCATACAAATGAGCTTACTTGTATATAGTTAAGGCCTGTAAAAGTAAAATATGTTTGTTATTCAACCCTGCGTTCCAAGTTGGAGATAAGCCATCAACATCAACAATAACAATAACAACAACATGGTTATTGTTGTTTTGGTTAGCTGGTTAGCTGGTTGGTTGGTTAGTTGCTTAACTGAATGGCTGTCTGGGTTCTTTAGCCGGTTAACTCTAACATTGTTGTTATTGTTGTTGTTATTATGTTGTTTGCTTTTCATGTTAACAATACCTGAATACAATACAAGTGCTGTAGTGTTATATGTTGCAGCTTTTTCTTTTCCTTTTTCGTTTTTTGTTTTTGTTTTCTTGAGCGTTAAGCCATATGTAGCCCTCTGGCGCTTAAAAGTATTTTATGGGATTTGTAGCCATTATAAGATTATGACATTTCGTTTCTTCTTACACCCTAAAACCAACATCAACACCACCACCAACAACAACAACAACGTCTTAATTCATGCAGATAACCAGAAACATAAAAATTGTGGTTTTTCCTTGTTGAGCTTAAAGGCAATTTTCGCTTATGTTGTTGTTTTACTTAATTAAGACTCCGTTTACATTTGTTTTCATTGAATGATTTCCACTTAATTTATACAAAATGCTGGTAAGGAAGTCTCACCTAGATATGCAAGCAAACGTAGGGTGTGCTAAGAATTTAATTTTCCGCTTTTTCGTAATGATTTAACAGTGTTTTGGCCTGTCGGAGTAGGCAATACTATTTTTCCGCTCGGCTATTAATGCTTGTGGAAAGTCCGAACTCTCCTAAGCCCACAAACGAAATTCAATTTCATATATCTATATATGAAGGCCTTAGCAGTTGGATTCTGTAATTTTTGGAAAAGTAAGAAATCTCCATAGAGTTTACATATGTATGCTGATCATCAAAATTTGATCCTATCAGATCGAAATGCATCTTTATGTTCATCTATTGCTGAAAGTTTTATGGTCGAAAATATTGGAGTAATAAAAAAATGTGCTAAGCTGCCCTTAACACATCCATAATACACTCCAATGTGTTGAAAATGTGCTCCATCGAAACATCTTTATATAGTTTAAACCATTCTAATTGCGAGGCTTGGCTTGCTATCTCATAGGATACCATCTATATACAAAATTAGTACCAAACCCCATGCCCTACGGAATCACCTGATGGTACTACTTTGCGGGGAGGGGCAGGTCCATTATTCGTAAATCACAAATGGGTTAATCATGCTTTTCTACTTCGCTGATGAAAGCGACATACATTTACAACATTGCTTGGTGTCAATATGCTGATGAGCATAATTGTATGCAGACCGACACTTGAATCAGATGGCCTGCTCACGACTTACATATTCATACACTTGTGCGTCAATAGTAAAGCCTGAGTTGTAGAGTCCATACATGGCCTTGGGTTATAGGAATAGGTGGTCGTAGTAGTTTATATATTGAATTTAAAAACCCAACCTTTTACGTCGAGACATCTATATGGAAACAGTGGGATGACAAATACCTGGTCGTTGCGCTATGTAAGGTTTATTCTGTAAATTGTGGGCGTGTCTTTTATCCGATTTCACCCGATAAATAAGCCATTCCGACTCAGATTTTACTGCCGATGTCGTTGCCAATTGAATAATAATCATAGTATACCCTCATCCAATGTGGAAGATATAAAAAGAAGTAACCGATACCTAATGAAATGACATTTCTAGTATTGATTTTTGTAGATTGTAGGCGTGTCTGTTTCCTTCACGATCATTTTTGGCGCATCGATGGATGGGCTACTCATAGATGTACGCACCAAATTTCAAACAGAATAGCTCAATTTTTGTGGTAGATAAATATATTTTAATCGATTGCGGGCGTGGCTTTTCATTGATCTTGTCCATTTTAAATGGCGATCTTTGAGCATAAACGAAAAGTGTCTGCTGTACAATATTTCAGATCAATTTGACCAAAATTAAAATGGAGAGAATACCAACAACAGACAGAAATACATACATATCTATAGATCGACTCAGTTTTTGATCCGGATCACTGAGTTCTCCACCTTTAAACTTAGTGGGGGATATATTAAAACTGGAGGGTATAAAAATGAAACAAAATAGCCGTCCTAGTTATATGTTGGACATAAAATTTAAGGTAAACAAGATTGGGAATCGGGTTGATTCAGATGATATGAATATTTGTGAATTTTCTATAACACTGTTATATATATATGTGTGTATAGATATTATCCTATCGCCATTATGCAAATAAGTAGGTCTGTGAAGCAGTTGTCTGCCAACTTGCAAAACTGTCCCATTCAACATATTACGATTACGATTGTTGGTGTTATTGTTCCGTTTGTTGAGCAGTTACAAACGCGACTTTTGTTTTTGCACACAATTGATTGTTTCTTCGCTGCATCGTTTTTAAACTGAATCTCTGCACTGTGTTTACTAACATATATATTTGGGCTGCTTTGTTGTTGTGTCAAAGCATTTGGGTTTTGTTTATGATGATTAACAAAACAAAACAAAAGGAAACCAAACCAAAAAATTAATAAGTGTCGTATGTGTTTGGCCGCTTGTCCACTTTGCTTTATATATATTATCCTCTTCTAACGCACGTTTGTGTTGGTAATTGGGAGGGGACAGCGTTATGGTTATGAGTACGTGTTATATTGTTGTAAATATTCCGTTCGGTTACTGCAACTCATTCACATTTATGGGCACTTCTTATCATATCTTGTGTTTTTTGTGTGTGTCCATTAACTGTCACGACAAGAGTTGGCGGTCGGCGGTTGGCGGTTGGCGGTTTTATAAGCTGCGTGTTAATATGGTCTCTCTCTTGCCAAGTTTATGTTCAATCCTTAAACTATATGCGGGCATGCGTGCGTACATATTTTATATGCTTTTCGAACATCTACTAATTTGCACCACACACACGTGTGCACATATGTATACGTTGTATGTAATGCTTTCTGCAGTATTTTTATTAATTTTTTTTTTTTTTTGTTAAATATTTTAAAATAAATTATTTCTTTTCATGTTTTGAAGGCCACATTTAGTGGGGCTTAGTTTATAGACGTGTACGCACGTCACTAAAACTATATATTTAATGTAGTGAAATGAAAAGAAATGAAATGAATTGTATAACGAACGGCCCCTTAACATGCTACCACATTACAACTTATTCGTATTAACCATTCTTTTTTGGCAGTACTTTAGTTGTTGCACAGGCTTTAATTAACTTTTAGTTTATAAATAATTGCCATGAATAAACTGACAGCGCGTCAATACAAGTGCGGAACCTGTTCTAATTAAATAAAATAATATTTTAAACTGCGTCCATTGCATACCAATAAAAACGCCGAAATATAGCGAATATTTAATAACGGCTTGAGCTTATTTGTGGCAGAGGGCATCTTAAGTTTGTGTATAAATTAGTAATGGCTAAAGATTGCACACCTATTTGGTGCTTGGCCAGGTAAATTTGTGCGTGTCTTGACCCAAAGATGTGCACTATTGAAAATGTTTCAAATTTGACTATTTGTAGGACCTCTCCCCGAAAATTCGTAATTATTAAAATGTTCCGCAGAACTTGTGAAGAAGAGTTAATTGGCTTTATTTGTGACTGTGCCAAATTTGTAACCTTTTCCCACATAAATGTGACTTAGGGTGAATCTGAGATACTCTCCACATTTACACACATTTGTTACAGTATTCAACACAAATGCCACACTACGTCCTTTTTTAACGACTACTACAGTATGAGTCACATTTTCCCTTGTAGGTCGTTTAATGGGTTAAATTTTGCTTTTTATAAACTGTGGGTGTGTTTGTTAAAAGGCCACTCCCACATTATATTTTTATGGCTGTAAAAGATCAAGAATGATCAAGAATGGGTTTCTGTTGGCTCCTTCTGGTAGTTGTTCTTCTTAGTATGTAGGACTAGAAGAAAAAATTGCTAAAAATTGTACTTACTACCTAAGAAGGAAAAAACAACAAGGCAAAGCATATGCATTTTTATATGCTTACAGTTTATTCGCCGGTCGAACCAATCTCGACTTTCATGGCAACATTCTTCCCTGTCGCTGGGTTACAAGTCAAACGCGGCATTTAAATTCCACTTCAAAGCTTTTTCAATCTTCTCCCCAGTTGGATTTAAACCCGTGTCGCAGAAGAGTGTACTAGGACAAAGTATACGGAAGGGGTTGTCCCTTCAGTACAACACAGGACCAAAAAATTAATAAAAAGGCGAGTGAAAATGTTGGGATCAAGCCCAATCATTTAATACCTTATACCACTTAGCTCCAAATGAAATATTATTACATGGGAATGGGTTCTGAAAATGTTTTGATCGGATGCAAATATGAAGCCAATTGACTGTAGGTAGCGTACAAATTTACATAAACAGAGAGACGGACAGACGCATATGGTTAAAGATTTCAGATTCACATTTTGATTCTAAATCGATCGGTATAATTTAAGGTGGGTGTGGCATCTTTGGCACAAGCGGTGTAAGGTATAATGATTGGAGATAAATTATATAATAGTTATATGAAAATAACAACAACATATATATATATATATGGACTTTTTACTTGTTTTTAGTAGTATACTGCGTGTTGTCACAATTATTGTTCACTTCAAATATAGCCCTTGTCACTTTTGCCATGCTGGATATAATTAAATAAAATTGTCAATTGGGATGTCAAACGGTGTCCATATAGAAACATGTTAAGCAATTTGACAGAACCTATCAAAGATTTTGATTTGTTACATGGAACGGTAAGATGAAAGTAAAACGAATGTGAAGGACAACAACAACAACAACACCGCAATCACTAAAATGATTATTTGTTATAAAAAAATCATAACTTTTCTAATATAAAAAATAATAAAAAAAATTTTTACAATATAATATAATTTGTAGAAACAACATGAACATAAAATCACACGTAATTGCACAATGAAATTCATTCTGGGTGTGGCAAACGGAATAGCAAACTTAGTATACCCCTCCCCCCATCTTTTGCAGATGGTATAAATATGTTCCTGTTATCAGGAACGACCCATTTTCCTTTTGATACTTAGATTATTGTGTGCACAAAATGTACACAAAATTTCAATTTTATAGTTTTGTTGTAACTGTGTAAAATTTTTGCCAATTATGAGAACGTTTTGCCCACTTTTTGCTCCACGAAATTGAAAATGTCCTTAAATTCAGCTCCTTACGGACATCGGCACGGACAATTTCATTCATCCAATGGGACTGTGATGGTGATCAGTTTAACAGATCCCACAGACATTTTTCTGCTGGTAGCAAACAGAATGAAAACCTTATTTATAATGCATTAGTAATGTTTTAATTGAAACTTGCCCGTTGTGAAATATTTCCCTTTATTTAACTGGAGTGCCTTATATTCAAACTTGTTTATTTCTTGGTTATATATAGACCTCTTTGTATAGATATCAATACATTATGAATATGTAAGATTTTAACCAATCCAGTATTTGTTTTTAGAGGTTTATATACAACAACTGAAAGGATGTCTACATAAGAAGACATGCGTACGCACGCCTTACTTTATATTTATAAACAAAGAAATGGATAATAGTAAAGGCAGTTAGGAAGAGTGGATGAATCCAAGGAATGAAGGAAACCAGTTCTTTCAAAATAACAACCACCATTGCAGCGAGATGTAAGAACAAAATAAGGGGAAATATTTCAAACCAACCAACACCACGCTGAATAATTTTTTATATTTTGCTCTTTTGCTCTAAGTCATAAAAGCAACAACATAAAACTCACCATTAGCGGCGTAACTGGCATAAAAAGAGATAAATGCTCATGGTTAAGATAACTTCCCTAAATAATTCATTTTTAATCGCCTTGTTGTCTCTTTCTTTCTTACGGTTATATAGTAGCAAACAACAGCCATTTACACTTATTTTCCTTTTAATTAAAATTGAAAGTCTATCTATCTCTCTCTCTATCTCTATAATTATAATGAGTACAAATGAATTCACCTCTCTAACAGTTACCCTTACGCGTTGAAAAGAGAAGACTATAGAAATAGTTTTATTGTAAATATGTGTTTATCTCTATTTAACCACTTACAGTAGAGAGCAGAAGGTGGTAGTGGACTCTTTCAATTGTCTGTTCTGTTGTGTATGCAGAGTAGCTCTGTGAGTGCACTGTAGCACAGTGTGTGTTAGTGGTGAACAATTTGTCATTGTGCGATGTTATGTGCAGCATGCATAAGCGAAGATATTGTGTACATAACAGAACGTGATCCCGTTTCTTGGTTTCTTTGTTCTTTGTTCTGTGTTCTGTGTTTTGCGCTTGCATTTTTCATAAATATTTTCGTTATATATATACTGAGCAATGAAGAATAAGCCTTTTTTTTAATATTCACCATAAGACAGAAGAAGGCATGCAACATAAACTGGTGAATGTTCGTGGTGTACACGCCCAGGCAGGGGTCATTAAATTTCCCCCTTTTTCGTTTACGTACATATTGATAAGCATACACTTACGCACACAGTTGGATGACCGGTTGGGTAGCTGTGCTCGCTCACTTAAGTTGCTTGCAAGTTGCTTGCTTGCTGGCTGGCTGGAGTTAAAATGGAAACGTTCAGGATATACGTTCAGTCCTGCTGCGCATTTTGTATCGCATAGTTTACTTGTGCAAAAGTATTGTCGCATGCTGTTCGCGCGGTATATGCGCTAATGCAAACGCGTACATTTTTACCGTAATAAAAATAAATACGTGAAGTAAAAAAAAAATAAAAAAATAGAATTATATTAAAGTGCATCACATTCAATACGATTTTGAAAATATTTCAAGTGGAACCAGTGCGTTTAATAATTATTACAATATTATAATTGTGTTTTCAAAAAAAAAAAAAAGAGAAAAGATAAAATATGTTTGCAACAATTGAAATAATTGGAATGTGTGGAAAATGTGTAGATCTCAGTGTGTATAAAATTTGGTGTCACGAAATGTTGCGCAATAATTGAAAAACTAAAAAAAGAAATATTAACAACAACAGCAAATAAATAAAAGCTCAGTCACCAATGATGATGATGAATGCTTTTATAGATCCTTCAACGACCAGTCAACATCATTTGGCCTCGTACGGTTTGCGTATGTCACCGAACAATGCGACCAGTAGTCTTCAGCAAAACGATTTGGCCACTCAACAACATGTACAGCAACAACAGCAGCAGCAACAACAACAGCAGCAACATCACCATCAACAGCAACCACAACAGCAACAACAACAGAGTCAAGATGATTCACAGCAGCAACAACAGCAACAACAACAACATTTGGATACAGGAAATCTGATGGCGGCCAGTCTTACATCTGACATGTCCATTTCTCCGGCGGCGGCTGCTTACCAACAGAGCAGTTATGCACCATTCAATACCCAATTGGGTGGTTACTCGTCAAGAGATTTTTTATTGGGTCGACGTACGGATCAGGATTATATGACGGCCAGTTGTGCGGCGCAAAGTGTCGGTCAAACACCAACTGATTCGATGCTCTTTTCCACATTCCCCCCCACCCATACCAACCATCCCGACTTGTCGTCCTCCTTTGGCAATCATCCCTTCCACAATCATCCCCACGCCGCTCACCATCATCACGCTCATGCCCATGCCCATGCCCACCATCATCATCATCCGCATCAGATGCGCATGAGCAGTATGGCCGATTATGCGCCACATCCGTATGCGCATGCGCAACACCACAGCAACTTTCCGTCGGTACATGCCCACCACCATCACCAACATATGGGTATGCATGCAGCCGCCGGCGGTGCCTTCTTACGCTATATGCGTCATCAGCCACCAACGGCCGCGTCCACCATTAAACAAGAAATGCAATGCCTCTGGGTAGATCCCGATCAGCCGGGCATTCCAAATTCACGCAAAACCTGCAATAAAATCTTTCATTCTATGCACGAGATTGTTACGCATCTGACGGTGGAGCACGTTGGTGGGCCCGAGTGCACCACTCACATATGCTATTGGATAGGCTGTTCACGCAACGGTCGCCCATTTAAGGCCAAATACAAGCTGGTCAATCACATACGCGTACACACTGGAGAGAAGCCATTCGCTTGTCCGCATCCCGGTTGCGGTAAAGTGTTTGCGCGTAGTGAAAATCTTAAAATTCACAAACGCACTCACACGGGTAAGTGACGAACGTTTTTTTTATAATTACTTCCATGCATGTATGTGTGTATGTATGTATAACGTAATGGTAACAAAAACGCTTATAAAAATGGAACGAAAACGCATTTTCAAAATTATAAATTTTGTTGTTGTAGCAAATATCACAAACATAACAGAAGTGTTGAAATTGGAAGTCCCTCAATCCCGACCACTCTTATTAGTTTAGAATCAGTAAACGGGAGAAAAACCGCTGCAGAGAGAGAGTGGTTCGATTCGGTCCAAATGTTGGAAAATATTTTTAAAGACTTTTTAAAGCGTTGGATTCAAAAAATTAATCAATCACATCGACATTTATTTCAGTTCAATTTTCTGCGTCAGTTTTTCTTAAAGAATTTCACAAAATGCGACTTTTCGTCACAGAAGCACTTTTTCTTTTTAATACAGCCTTATATTGTACGTTTTGGGCCTCTACGATTAATTCCATTTCATTAATTTTTATGGGAGTTCACCTTTAACCTTTGTACTAACTTTCTTGGTAAAATCTCAAATAACCGCGACTTATAATTGGAATCTAAAGCAGAACAAATATGATTCTAACGGCATTATAAAAGGTGGAAGCACCTTTAGTTGGATTTTAAGTTGAAAACATTCATTCAAACTTATTTTACTCTTTGCCGCCCAAGTACGTGTTTGCGTACGCTATAAAGTCTATCTATGTAGAAGAGAAAAAAATGAGTGTGAAAATAAAATACCTGCTCAGTTTCTTTGTTTGTTTGTTGGATTACAAAAGAAGTTTCATATGTTTGCACTTGTGTTCTACATTCGGATTCTGTCTATTCATTTAACTGAATTGTATTTAACTGAAAGTCACAAAGTTAAACCGTGTAGTGTACTACTGTGAAAATTGTAAACATTTTTTGACATTTGTTACTTTACATAATGAGATTAGTTTTGGCTTAGACGAACATTTTCTTGTAACTCTTTTGTAATGGACTTTGTCAGCTAAACAAAGATGTGGGACATGGGCGACTTACTTTACTGTTTAACAGTTACGCAGGTTTAGAGATGTCATTCTCAGTTGGTACATATGCACACAAACCATAAAAATTTAGTGGACGTGCCAAAAGTTATTTAGAAATACAAAAAATACAAAATGCAATAAAATATTTTTATGCAAATGTTAATGCAATGCTTGGATCGATCGGAGATACATTGTTATACCCTACAAATAAAATGGAGGGTAAGTTAAGTTTGATATCTCGTTTGCAACACTCAGGGGCACACCCTTTTATATATCTATATACGATATCTATATACGATGAGACATAAGACAAAGTTTTAATTTGTTTACTTCTTTTAAAAGCCTAGTAACGATTACAGATGTGCATGTGAATGTATGTATTTCATGCAATACTTACAAAGATAACATTTTAAAGTATTTGCATATGAAGTGCTTGGAATTGAGCTAGAAATTGATAAAATAATGACGGACGCACGGACAAATGTTTTTCTTTATTCAAAACAAGCCAAATTGAAAATTCCAAAGTCAAACGTGTCTTCAAATTAGTGTAAAAGTATTGTATCAGATGGAAAAGTACACCTTTTCCGTTCATCAATGCTTTTTATTCAAAGATTATTTAAAAAAATTCTTTGGTGAGAAAAAAGTAAAATTTCCTTAAAATTCCACTAATTCTTAAGCACTTGTTTTGTTGCGTGATTGCGTGGATGGACCATAGCGAAGTGGTAAATAACATTCCAAGTGCAGAGTTTTTCAAATGGATATTATTTTATTGTTATTATTATTATTATAAGCAAGTAATGGATGTTTTTGGATGGATATCAAAACAAATAAATAAACACATATGTTATGTGTACGCACATATATTGACATTGACACTTCGATTACACACACACACACACACACACACACACACACACACACACACACACATAAAATGTGTTTTTGTGTACAATTCACTCTCTTGACACTTACGCATGCTGTGTTGACACGTGTCACAACTTCCGTCTAATCGCTTGTATATAAATTTTGTTTTTATTACACGTTTACTCGCATGGGCTGCATATCAATTTTCTATTAAATGGAAGAAAATGATAAAATATATAATAAATGTGCATAAAACGAGAGTAGAAAGGAGAGAAATGAAATTCAAAGTGTTAGGTGTAGAATAAGAAAGAAATTCATTCTGATGAAGTTGGTTCCTCTTAATGAAACGCACAATTGTGTACAAGATAGAAACACGAAATGAACATAAGAGCGACCATTATGTGTATATCCTAAGAAATGATTACATATATACAGCAAGTATTTATACACATATATATATATATAAATGCAAATGCTTTGAAAAACAAGCTCAAGCTTGTTTTAGAGATCCCACAAAGTATATAATAAAGTATATATTCCGAACCGATTAACTATGTCTGTCCGTCCGGTCGCAAGTACAGATATATCGACCATAAATTTGACAAATATACAAATTGTTCTCGGACAACCGCAAAATTTGCCAAAGAAGAGGCCTGCAGTTCAACAAAAAATGAGAAAAAGTTAATTTTCGAGAACTTTTTAATCACTTTTCCTGGCATCGAGACACCACCCACAACACAAATGAAACTTTTATTTTAATACTTAAAACTGGTGAGTGTTTAAGACTTGTGCTAAGATATATAAAACATTTCTTACTTACTTGCCGTTAGTGGCAAAGGGAGGATAAACATTTATTAACTTTGTTTAGATGTTTGTTATTCCTAATCAGCAAATGCCGCACCCACTTTTAATGATAACGATCGATTCAGAATTAAAATCTGAATCGATTTAACCACCCACCCGTCCGTCCGTCCTTCCGGGTGTCTATGTAAATTTGAACGCAAGCTATAGGTCGCACTTTTTGAGATATTTTGATGCAAACACAAGTTTTGGCCCAAACAGGAACCTTCACCATAAAGGGGTAAATCTTTGCAATTCTCAATAATTTTTAAAAACGTTTAATAGAAAATTGTTATTTGATTTAATAGTTGACGCCCTTCCACTTAACATTTGATCTTAATATAACATTTATAAGACAATGCTTCTCGTTCATTAATACAACTAAACCACTTGTTTTCACTTGTTTTAATTAAAAAGTTTGTTGCTCAGTTCTTTAGGTAGATACTTACACGCACACGTACATCTAAATTATAAATTTTGTAAATTGTTGGCAAGTTATGGTGGTACAGCCTAACGCAGGACGCATGAGACATGACGCATTGTATATTTGTAGTCTTGAAAATTTTCCAGCAACTCACTCCCTCTGCTGCGTTTGTGCGTGCATAAGTCGATACCGAGAAGGAGCAACAACAAATCCAATGCAATGCAAAAAATTCATACAATTGGTATTTATTGTGTTGTTGTGTTGTTGTGTCAGTGATTGATGACTTTATTGCACAAATTTGTTATTTTTTTAAACAGTTTTACTCCATTTTTTTTGTTTGTTTTTGTTTTTGTTTTTGTCCTTGGCATGCCAAAGACAGTTTACACTTAACTTGGAAAAATGACTAAATGTCTGAGGTGAAGACATAAAAACATACACACACACACGCTTGCATACGGGCAAAGAGAAAATGGCCAAGACAAGATTGTTGTTGCATTGCACGGATGTGCTGGAGTTTTGGAATGCAAACGCATTCTAGTGTGTTGTTGTGTTGTTGTGTTGACGAGAGAGCATATCTGATTTCACCATAAAATATCCTATTATCCTTTAGGGAATTGATTTGGTGTCTGCCCGAAATTTACAAACAATTGTTTTAAATGCCTACGCATAGGAAACATCATGTACCAACAAATTGGAAAAACATGACCTTCGCATGAGGTGTACGCTGCGCACACCTCACCATTAACAAAACAATTCAAAAGAAAGCAATTAGTTACGCAGTTGAGTTTTTCTTATATGTGTCAAGAGCAAGAACAAGAAATTGAAATGAAATAAAATGAAATCCGGTGACTTTGACTATCTATCCACAACATTTTAAAATATGTGACACATTGTGTATTATGTGTAGGTATGGTGTGCCCAAACCAATTGGCACATGCTATACATTTGTGTACAGAGAGAGAGAGAGAGAGAGAAAGAGAAAGAGATAAAGACTGCTGTAGTGCCAACTACACATAACCGGGTTGCTGCTATCTTAGTTAGTTTGAAACATTTTTACGTTGAATTTGTTAAACATTAACTTCAAACAAAATAATAAATCCACAAAGCACACACATTGTTACACATGCTTTGTCTACACTTATGTGTGTACAGGATGCATCGGTGAAAGATTTGTTGGGCATGCTGTGAGTTAAATATGTTAAATTTTTCTTCTTTTTGTCAAATTGCAAAAATGCATTATTTCGAAGTGAAGTGAATTGAAATGAAATGTAGGAGAAAAAGATGTTTTTCTCAAGGATTTTCTGTAAAAGAAATAACTCGAGTTGTTTTGTTTTTAACGAAATCATCTTCATTGTGTTTTTCTTCAGACTTTAGTTACGCTTTAAGAAGGAATCTATGACAGAGAAATGAAATGCAATGGAAAGCTGTTGCCAAGGCATAGAAAGTTAGTTTAAAGCACGCATGAGATTGTAGATTTTCCTCAAGGTCAATTACTTGTCAGTTACAAAGTCGGATTCTGTTACAATTTGGCAATGTCCGCATGTCCTTGTAAATGTATGTACAAGCTACAGGTAGCACAGTCATGTTTTGGCTAAAAGAGAAACTTTACTGAAAATGGTTTGAGCAATAATCGGCTAATCTAGGCCTATTTAAGGGAGTTTGTTTGTCTCTGAAATATTCACGGCAGCAAAAATTTGTATAAATCAATTCAGGTATCTTTAGTCCGTACAGTTAGTTGGTTAATTGGCATCGAAAACACTGATCAGCAAATTTTGGTCAAGAATTTCATTTGAAATTTGCGATTAATATTACGACGAAATACAAAAATGTTAAGTTACATGCGGCCACGGAGTTTTCAATTTGGTTGTTGTGCCTTTTTAAATAAATAGAGAGTTTTGTCCATACGTCCGCTAATTTTAAAAATTGCTTAAATTAAGACGGATGGATGGACAAATATTTTATCCATTTAAAAAATAAACAAGAACGAAATGTAAAATTCTCAGACTAAAAGATCTTCAAAGTAGGGTGCATTGTCAAACCATTTGATGTAAATTTCAGTTTACATTGTGACCCATTTGTCAGTGTAATCGCTCAACAGGAGAATCCCTTACAGTCATTAAAATGTAGTTAAAAAGTTGACATTCTTTATTTATATATACATATATTTATATAATATTCATTGTTGTGTTGATAGTGGGCGGGATCAAATAACAGGCACGTCCAGGATTTTTATCAAGTATTGAGAAAATTAAATTTAGCTTAAGCCTAATATTAAATACCCTCTACATCCATTAGGATGGGTGTAGCAAATATTGCGCCTTCTACTAGTATAGGTATCATGTATCACCTTGCAAGTCCAGTTCGTTTTTTTGGTTTTTTGTAAATTGTGGGCATGCCTGTTTTCCGACCGTGCCTATTTCTGGCACATCAGTGGATGGGATAACTATATATAGATAAATTTTTGTGGCAGATAAATACATATGTGACGATTGTGGGCGTGGCTCTTATCCGATCTTGCCCATTTTAAATAGCGATCTGCGTGCAAAAATTAAATACACGGACATACATGTCTAAATCGACTTTGTTTTTAATGCTGATCAAGAATATATATACTTTGTAAGGTGCCTGACGACTCCTTCTGAGTGTTGCAAACGGAATGACAAACTTAGTATACCTTCATCACTAAGGTGGAGGGTATAAAAAGGGGTATATTAGGAGTAATACAAATTTAGCTCAATTGTTCAGCATTAAAGTATATATCACTAATTTTCGACTAATTTTGCTTTTCTGTTAAGTCGAAATTTACTTTACTGGGTCGAAATATTCAGCCTAGTCTAGTACGTCGAACTTTCTCAAGCTGTTAGCGCATCCCTGATTTTATCCATCTCAATACGAAAGGTTTGACAATAACGAATAAAATGTGTGGCCAATTTCAGATCGATATCTCAACTTTTTCAACTATGAGAGAGTCAAACTAACTCAAAACTAAAAAATGTAGAATATTTCTCCCCATTGTGAGCGTAACCTTGGCCCATTTTGCCCACTTACAATACCAAACTGTAGATAAACTCGAATATTATAAGAGCTAAATTTCAACTCGATATTTCGATGCTGGCGAGAGTGTCGGAATAAAATCCAAGGCATTCACATACAAGGCACACGGTCTCACACAAAAGGTAAATCGACTCAAAATTCGATACTGATCAAGAATTTATATACTTTTGTGAGTGTGGCTCGCCCTCTCCTGACAATTACAAACGTTCGATCAAAACCATTATCCCCCCATATCATTATGATGGTGGGTACAAAAAAAGCAGAATTTTACTTTTAAGATTAAATGTAGATGAAAGATATTTTCAGAGGCATTAAAAAAAGAGCGCTTTTGTATGCATGCCACGCCCCCATGTTGCTTATAACTTTTGACATTTCTGAATTTTGGCCAAAGCCCAAGGTAACAATAACTTTTTTATTTATTTTTAAGTTGTTTATTTTAAGCAAAATAATTTTTAGGTTCGTATGCAGTTAATGTCAATATTTTGATACCCAGACAGAGCGTTGCCTTCATACTATCCATTTAATCAGTTTATTGTTATTATTGTTGTTGCATTTGATTATATATACCATCTTTTTTGGATGCAGTTATGCAGATGAAATGTTATTTTTTAGGGAGGGGTAACCATCACACATATGGCCGGTTGGTTAAGTACAGCTTTGATATTATGTTTGATATGAAATGTTTACCATGCTGATGGCATTTCATCTTTTTTTTTTTTTTTTTTGATATTTTCTTCTCTTTACGCCTTTAAACCATTTAATTTGGCATTTACTGGAACAACAAGCTATACCTACAACAACAGTAACAACAACAACAACAACACCAACCAAATATTAATGGTTGTTAACGTGAAATTTGTCCTGTTTTTTGTGTGCATATGTCCATACACAAACGCAAATGCCTGTGTGTGTGTGTGTGTGTGTGTGTGTGTGTACGTATAATATAAATGTTCGTTCGTGTTTTTGTACATATCACGAGTAGATGTAGATTTTATAATTTTAAGCAATCAACAGCAACAACCATAATGTCAACAACAACAATAACAATAATAATGACACAACCACCAAATACAACAACAACAACAACAATAATCGGACAACCAAAAACAAAATTGTTCATCAACACCTCCATTTATGGTTTTAGACTTTTACACAAACAAACCAAAAAACAAACATACGCACATACATATATACATACATGCATACGTACAAGTGCATACATGTTCACCACTTTACATCGCATATACAATAAATTTATAATCAGAATGGAGGAGTTCTTTATTTGTTTTTTTTTTTTTTTGGTACATGTGCACTATACCACCCCACATATGGGATGCACAAGTGTATGTATGCATATATGTTTGTATGTTTATATAATAAAGCGGACTCGTATGTATGCAATTTATTTATTTATTATGCTCACTTGTATTTAAGTTGTTTAACACACACCCACACACATTCATACATGTATATACATATATATACATAAACATACACATGCATGCATGTATTCTTTTCATTAATGTATGCATTGTGTTATTTTCTTATTCACTTACTCACACACTCACACGGCGTATATTTTTTGTATACTCGTGTGAGTGTATTATTTGTTTGCATGTATGCATGTGTTCATGATATTACATTTTCTGTTGTGTTGATATATACACAGACGCGCAAACACATAACAATGACCGGAAAACCAACAACAGCAGAACTGAAGGAAAAAACATCACAACAACTAACATGGCGTCAATTAAAGGGGGAATTGTTTCATCGTTTAATATAGAATGTTGGCTATTGTGATTGTGTTGTTGTTGTTATTGTTATTGTTATTATTGTTGGTTTTGTTTTTATTATTGCTGTTGATATTACTTCTGCCGGCAATGTCACTACTACTACTACTACTGCTGCTGCTGCTACTGGCTGGCTGTCTGCATTTGACACTGAAATGACAATAAATTTAAATCCAACATTAAAGCCAAAGAAATAAATTGGAATAAAGTGTTTGTATTGTTGTTGTTTTTATTACAACACATCGCGAATTTCAAAGTAGGTGGAGTGTAAATAAAATTGTGAATGATTTTTAAAAAAGTTCAATCAATTGCTTATAATTAGTCCACTACTACTCGCCTACAGCATACAATGTGCATTAAGTTAGACGGAATGTTTGTAAACGGGCAACGATAGAGCAAATAAACAAAAGTGTAAAAATTTTGAACGAAACGAGTCTTTTAACGAATTTCGTACAAGAACTTGCAAGTAAACGCCTATGTCATGTTTTCATGTTTCTTCGGAAATCTACAGTTCCGACAAATATCCGAAAAAAATCGTCGTTCAAGGAAGACAGAATAATACTCAAGTGATTCTGGACAAATATGACGCCGAATAGATTGATTTATTTAATAATCTAGGCACGCAAAGAAAATATAAATTCGGCTTAGGCCAACTTTTGGATAATGCTCCAATATTTTTGCATGTCATGCGCCTTCTTTAAACGACTATAAAAGTTTGCTCTACATCATACCGCAACGATCGAATTTTATATTAAAAAAGATTTTCTGCGTTCACAACGTCCATATTTGGTACCAATTTTTGACCCGCTGAATTGGGCGTTGCCTAAGCATGCAACCAATTCGTTTGATTTGGTACCTTGGAAATAGTATTCGTTCCGAAATTCCCAGAATGATATTGAAGGCAACAAATTTCTAAAGGTTGGCAGCATAGAAGCACATATCACTACCTTTTATATTTCAAAAAAGTCAGTCTGGGTTTTATTGACTTTAACATGTTGAAGGTACAATTCATCGCTTGATAATTTTAAATCACCTTTGCTTCCTGTACAGGCTTTTAACTTTTCTATTATTCAACCTGTACACCGAAATAAAATGCGGAATTGAAACCTTTTAAGTAGCTACCGTTTTACCACCGTTTACCACCATTTTAGTTGTAGTTGCAATTACCCCTACTCCCTCTTTTTTGCTGTTGTTTTTTAGTGTTTGCCTTTGTTTTGGTAGAGCACTCAAGGAAGGTAGCATTTAATGGGCAATCAATGGAATTGTTTTTATTTTATTTTATTTTGTTTGTTTGTTTAGTGAACTTGGTAAGCTGTTGCTACTGCTGTTGTTATTGCTGTACATCAATAATAATGGCATTATTGTTGTGGTACAATATAATTTTTAATTAAAAACCTCTCCGATTCGCATTCAGGATTTGCTGCTTTTAGAAAGTTATCAACTCCCACTTTCCAGCGTTGTTTTTGTTTTATTCAGATGCAAGTGGAATGTGTTTGGAGTTCATGTTTATTAAATGAATAAACACTGCCCCTCTCTCTGCCTTTCTCTCTATCTCTCTCTCTCTCTGGTTGGTTTTGAAAACAAAAGCCACAAGATTTCATGAACAATGAGTAAATAAACGAACGCAAATAATCGTAATTATACAAATTTTACATTTAGTTATGTGGAGTAGAACTATGGTTTGCCTTTTTTCTATGATTTACGTAAAAAAAATGAACTTTAGCATATTATTTAAGCGATGGCGTCGAATTGTTATACATAAATAAAAAGAGAGAGTTTGGCAACTGCAGTTAAATTTAATAATGTGGTTAGAAGTAATTAATTGTTGTGGTTTTTCAGTTGTAAATGTAAAACAATTGATATTAATATTAATGGTTCCACTCGACCATTTGATACTATAAACGCAAGTCGTTATCATTAAAAGCTTTACAAAAGCCTTGTATGGCGAGAGATTCTAAAAATGAACCGAGCAAAAGCACTTCCAAGAGTGTCCTAAAAGGCACCTCTGTGGCAAATTTCAATACAAAATATCAAAAAATGCGACCTGTACGTTGAATATAAAAAAAAAGAAATGGACGGATAGACGGACATGTTTAAATCGATTCAGATTGTGATTTTAAGCTGAACCGTATGATCTGCACACACAATATATAGTGTTGTGGTGCAGGGCACTTTGTATTCTATTCATAAGTATGAGTTTGGTATAAATTAAATTTCTTTTCTACCTACCCCCCCCCCCCCCCCCCCATCTTGCCATTTGCCAGGATGCCACGAAATATAGTTTTAAGTAAATCAATTTCTTATGCGTACCGTGTGGTGGCATTCATGCTGTAGGTTATTAAATTAGTGTGATTGTTGTGTTGAAAAATTGTACAAAATTTTACCTAAATATCTTAATTGTTGTGGTTGTGAGGCAAAATGAATCAGAAAGAATCCTGAATCCAGACGAACAGACGGACGTGGTTGAATCGATTTAGGAAACAAGTAATAAAGCTATCTATAGCTTAAATAAAATTTTAAGTACTCATTGTCTCCAATATATTTTGTGGGCGTGGCAGGTACCTAATTATGCATTTTAAAGTGTACGTATGTACTTCGATATTAATTAAAAAGTCGTATCATACGTTAAGTAAAGTTTTTTGTGATTTGTGAGTGTTTCTGTTATTCGATCACGCCCATTTTTGGCACATTGGTGGATGGACTAATTGTAAATATGTATGTTGTGCACTTTTTTGAAACAAATATAGATATTTGTCGATTGTGGGCGGTCCCTTACCACACATCACCCAAGTTTGCCACAACGATGAACCGCATCATTATAAATATAATATATAAATAATATACGAAATTTTAGGGATATTAGTTCATTTTTGTGTTCATTAGTTTCAATGAATATATATTTGTCCATTGTGGTCGTGGCTCCCAACCTCATTCTGGGCGTTGTAAACGGAATGGCAATGGTTTAGTGTACAACCAACACCAAAGTGGGAAGTATTATGGTTATTCATCGTTAAAACAGAGTGTGAGTCTCTCCTTCTTTAGCTGCGCAGACGTTCCGATCATCCACACTTTACACATGGTGTAGGGCATAACAATCGTTACATTATTTTGTCTGTCATGCACAGAAGATTATTTTTCAGTTAAACAACTAAGTATGTGTACTTACAGAGCTTGCGAAATATTTCCATATGGCTGATGTGTCATGGAGAAGGGTAAAAATCTTAATCCGAAACGTAATCGTGTTATTATGAATTTTATATTTTTACGAGGTGCTGAAACGCCCTCATTGTTATCATACGTTTCGTTCCACTTCCTTCTCCATTCTTCTCTTTCTTTTCATTTCGATTTTTTCTCACTCTTTTTTTTTGTTTTTTTTTTTGTTTTACTTTTTGAAACTGTCAATTTTAATGAGCCTTCATTTGTTACCAGTTTGTTGCAGCTATTATTTTTATTGTTGTTGTTGTTGTTGTTATTATTGCTGCTTCTGCTGCTGCATTAATGAATTATGTCAATTATTTATTGCCTAGAGATATTTCCCGAATATATATATGTGTCTGTGTGTGTGTGTGTATTAATATCTTAGCAGCGGAATATAAGGCAGTCGCGTAAAAAATTGTGTTTGAAAACAATACACTTCACTCTCGCACATATAATCGGCTCAAGCATGCAACGTTGCGCTTATCAACACACATTATAACCAAAGAATATTGAAAATATCATCATTGTTGTCACATAAAACTCGACAACAACAACAACAAAAACAACTGCTTAATATATTTGCAACTACAACAAACTTGGCGAAAGGGTACGCTAACGCTACAAATGTTAGCAAACAGTTTGTAATTGTTTCGGAAGAGAAGCGAAGATCAAACACATTAAGCAAGGGGGTAGTTTTCCTTGATGCACCCAACTATTCACGTAAAACTGACACATTTTCCCTATACATATACAAACACATACACTTTTTGCAAGAATGGCTACTTTACGCAGCAACCCTTTCCATTCGAACATTCTAACGGAATAGAAAAAGAAAAAAGTTCTGTCTAGAGTGTATTACCACCATCATTGCCTTGATCACGGGTACAATAACTAACCATATAAAACGTGAACTTGTTTTATTTGTTGTCAATGTTGTACCTTGAAATTATAATGAGCTGTTTGTGCGAACAGTTGTTCGGTTATTTGTGAAATAAAAAAAAAAAAATCCTTTCGTCCATTTTCCTATGCTTTGGTTTGTTTGCTAAGGAACACTTGTGCACAGAGTTTGTGGAAAATATGGCATACGCTACACGTACAACAATAAATATTTGTAATTTTGAAGTTCTTTTTATGGTGAAATGGAAAAAACGAGAACATAAAAGAGAAGCACCCTTAATAAATAGAGATGATGACGTCATCATACTTATTATATAATATATCAGCACAGCACTTTTCTACGGGGTATCACACGAAGAAGTTATTTATTAACAGAAAATGGAATTTTATTGTCGAATTTTGAAGACCAAATAATTAAGAAGAAGAAGAAAGATTAACAAATAATAAAACTAAATTTGGTTTAGGCCACATCTCCACATCTACATAAAAACGGTAGACATGGCAGGTATATGATTACGTCTTCTAATAGTGAATGTATGACGTATCAGTTTGAAGGAAAATGGGGCAATGTTGGGCATATGCCACATATGGGACACCCCTCATCAAATAGTTAAGAAAAAATATCTCATTTGAAATTTCTTTGAAAGCAAGTGTGGGCACTTATGTTAACCGATCACGCCCATTTTCACAAGTTTGCTCCGGACATTGTAGATTTTATAGTTATACAGGGTGACCTGCGCCAAATATTCTAATTGAAATTTTGTACAAACACTTCACGTCGCTGATAAATAGATATTTATCGATTGTAGGTATAGCTCTAGACCGATTTTGTGTAAATTTAAATAGCGTTCTAGAGAAAGGTGTACAGACTCAATATATTAAAGTTTACGACTGTGAGGGTGTCATACTTATCAAGAAAATATGTATTATCTGGGGCCCTTAAATCCTTCTCTTGAATCCTTCTACAACTAAATAAACTGTAGCATAATTTGTGGAATGAAGTGCATCGGACTTGTCAGATTATTACTCTTTCACATCTTTTAAATATTATTTATATGAACACCTACCAAACATTACATCTTCTGAAAATGGAAATATTTATAGGTTGCCTTACATTTGGCGTCGCCTACAACAACACTCAAGTGAGATACTTAAAGTGTTTGCTTATTTATTTATTTAAGCATAATTCTTGATGTTTTGCTATTTAATGGATTTTAAAGTTGTGCCAAAACACTCTTAACAAGACTTCTGACACGTAGGAAAACATTCAAATGAAATTTAGTAAAGAATGGGGTCAACCAATGTGTTGTTGTTGTTGTTGTTGTTGTTTTTGTTACTTTACCCATAATAAACTCAGATTTGATCTATTTAAAGGAAAGAATACGGTTTCATATTTTATTAAAACAACAACAACGTAAATTAATGACATGTCCGTCAGTGCGTCTGTCTTTTGTTGGCACTCAATCACTTTTCGGTTTCTGTATGCAGGTTTAAACTAGATAAAAGTTCCATTCTCCCAACCGACAAAATATATCATTTAGATACAAAATATACCTACAATATAAAATGAATTTATAATGAATCTATATACGTGTACCAGAACTGGACGCATACCCACAATTTACAAAATTTCCTAGTTCCCTGGTTGATGCGGGGAGCATACACCACTTGAACCGATAATAATATCGCACCCACATTTTATAGGTAAATGTGAAAAGTATTTAAGATTCGGCCTAAGCCAAATATGGAGTAATTATTTTTCCTTTTTTTGTTAGTAAGAGACTAACGAGGCCTTCTCAACTATAGATATTTAAACTTTTTCCTATTTAATTTATTAAAGTAATATAAGTGTATGCTACGTGTTGTATTCGTCAATTATATTGTTAGCAATAATATTTAATAAATTAAATAGAACAAATTTTAGATAAAAAATAAACCTTATACTGTGAAAAGAACTCCTTCTCAGAAGCAACAAGAGAATGGCGAAACGTTGGAGTGTGGTTCTAAATAAATAATTTAAAAAACAGAAAATTTGACATTTTATAGCCCGTTGCAGAACGTAACATATGATTTTTGGCCAAGGTCAAATGTGGACATCGACGTGGCAAGTGTCCTTTTTTAACGATTAATTAAATAAAAACCTTTTTGTTAAATTCCGCATCAAATCAAGTTTTTTGTGAATGAATATTATCTTCGCACTTTACTTTTGTGATTATGAAAGGTTTTTGTCAATTGGGGGCGTGTTTCTTATGCACTTGCGCCCATTTGAACCAAATGTGTACCAAATTTCAATTTTATAGCTTGTTATTATTGTTGTTCTCAGAGATTTTTGTCAATTATGCGCGTGCGTAACTATCCACATGGACTAACTTCAAGTATGCAATTTGTAATAGCGTGCCCATGGATACGAGAAATTTGTACAATTTTTTTTTTTTTTTTTTGTTGAACTTTAAGTAAATACAAATATTAGTAAACTAACTTTGTGAACATATGCTAGGGCTGTATTAAATGTTATAGACATGTGTGTCCTTGTGTCCGTCTGTTGATGGCATTCTCACGGTCATATATTTTAAGGTATAGATTTGAAATTTTGTACAGACACTGCACGCAGATCGCTATTAAGAACAGAAAAATCGGTCAAGTGCCACGCCCACAATCGCTAATAGTCTATTAATCTGCCACAAACATTGATCTATTAAGTTGCAAGCTTATACGTAAACTATTAAAGGGCGTAATGAGGTGCCTGTTACGCCCACCGTTTGTATGCACATAAATGTGATGAGTATTTAAGACTTGGCTGCTGCCCAATTTAGTTTTCTTACTTGTTTTAGTGTAAAAGAACACCAACCGTTACTTTTTTACATCATAAGCAAAACATTTCATAATAAGCATTAAGCACTTGCACGACGTGTATGCTGATCGCAGAGTTTCTTCTAGTTTATGGTGAGCAGTAAAGCAAATAAAAAGCCACATACTTCAACATCTACAAATAACCAACACTAGATTGGCTTAATGGTAAACAAATGACTGAAACATTTTTCCACCTAACTAAGCAGATTGCTTGCAATTCATTCATTTGCTAATTTGGTATGATGGTGAATCGTACGCATCATACGTTTGTGCGTTAGAGACCTAAGAAAAAAATGGAAAAAGGAAATCTTCATATATTTTTTATGCATATTTGGACAGAGAGATTATTAGTTATGAAATTCTTAGCATTCTCTGGCACACCGAAAAACATTTTTTAATAAGAAATGGAAATCGGCATAAAAGCATCACAACGCATTCATATAAATTTACAAACAAATAAAAGGTGAAACGGAGGAGTATAAAAATTCAGACAAACAGACAGACAGACAGACGGACACATAGAAGACAGCAAAGCTGAACAAAACAGATCAAATTCTCAGACAAACCATAAAATTAAACTGTCAACTGTATATGTTCTGCTTTAAACGAAACGATATGCAATAAACCAAAAACAAAAAACAAAAACATATTGTACACATATTAATATGAGCAAGGGAGACGGACAAGAGGAAAAATGTCTATAGAAAGAGCACCAACAACATGTATTTTTGTAGTAAAAGGTTAAATTGTATGAAGCAACAGAAATCCTTTGCTTATCATAATGCTTCATTTTGATATAGAGCTATGCTACGGGTCGGTCCACACTTGCACACAAACACTCGTGCCTGTGCGTATACGTTTATAAAGCCCTGACTAATCCGCTGAAAACTACACTTCAGAGACATGATAAAAAATAGCGATACAATAATTTTAGACTAGAACCACATCTGGCACACCCTAAACATACACATATATGTATATAAAATGAATTGTAGGCGTGGCCCGTGTTTCATATTTTACGTTAAAGGTTAACATCTGCAACATGTTACGTCTGCAAGTAAATTGTGGGCGTGGTTGTGGGTGGATGAATGGATAAAATAAACCAAAATTTCATTTGTATGGCTTAAATATAAGCAACGGGTTGACAGATTTTTGTCAAAATGTGGGCGTGACTTGAATGTCGCGTCCGTTTAATCTAATTCAACCAAATTTCAACTGAATATATCAGTTTTTCAGACCACATTTAAAATATATTCGATGCTAAAACAAAAATTGTGGGCGTGGCATGTGTACAATTTTTAATAATTCGTCTATGCGTAGCATGTTAAAGGTAGAAGTGTGCACGGAAAGGGATTTTTTGCAATTTGTAGGCGTATGTGTAGTCAGTTCCCGCCCATTATGAATGAATTAAATATATTTAGCTTCCACCTTCACTTGTATAGATGCGACTGACAATAAATTTCCTTCGTTTTACAGTTAATAATAATGAAAGTAAGAATACGTGTTAATTTCAACAATAAAGGCGCGCTCACCTAGTGTGACTTAGATTTCGATGCTGATCGAAATGGGTATTTGATGCCTTCTTCCAGCGGCATGTCAAACTCAGTATACCTTTACTTAGGTGTTGGGGATATAAAAACAACCAAGTAGAAGCAAAACAAAAGAAAACGCAAGTTTTATTAACCAACACCAGTTCATAGAGATTGGGGGACTTGAAAATATAAGTCACAAAAGCTAAATCCAAAACAAAGCACAAAAAATTATAAAAAAAAAAAGAGTCTCCAACAATAACAACAAATTTAAGCCAAATGCGTCGAAATTTTATGGGAAATATAAAATCATTATTCATAACAAACAGCAGCAGCCAACCAACAACAAATTCTCATATTTTGTTACAGTTTTAATTTCAATTCGTTTATAACGCAATACCATGAAAAAAGGTATATAGGGCTAAAGTGCGTAAAGTGGTTAAGTTCGACCAAAAAGAACCACTATTACAATCGAGCGGACTGAGAAGTTCATAACAAACGTAGAGGAATGGAATAGATTCCACTCCATGGGATAATGTTTTGAATCCAGCTGAGCAGCTGTCAAGGGAAGTGTTCTCTTCAACACAACTACAGGTGGAGGGCAATAGGCGATCTATGTTTATGCGTGAGGTTGTGAATGCATTCTGATCATAGTAATTTTTAACTTTTTCTACAATATCTACGTAATATGCTTCAGACAGGACGATTGCAAAGAAGGATGACTGACTTCAAAGCATCATTTGGACTTATTACCAAATACTCTTTCAGGTTGCAAATGTTTATTTACTCCGTATTTTTCAATTGAAGAGAATATTAAGTGATTGTAGGTGCTTTGCCATATCACCTTAACTAGTAGAAATTTTGTATAAATAATAAATACTTTTTGACACCTTAGATTCATTTCTGCGCATGTATACGTATGCGTACATCTTAATGCTTCAACGCCTTTCTTAAACCTCCTAAACAACACTCGTTTACTAAGAACTTGATATGAATAAAATGTAGAATATAGAACACACACACGTAAACTTTTAAATGCTTACAAAACCAGTACAATGACACGTCTGTCACAAGTTTAATCATTATTACAAAAAACTTGTTAAAGTAATAAGACTGGCTGGTGAAAATATAGGCAAAGTTGTGTATGTAGTCGATCCAGGGTACTTAGTACCGTTTGTTCTAATCAACATCTCTTTTCGGGGTAGTAAGCGCAACCAAACAAACTCTCTCTCTTATTAGTTAAACCCCAGTTATATTCTCTACACATCAGCATCAGAGACTCCACAAAGTTTTTATATTCTTGATCCTTGCTAAAATCTTATCGAATTATCTTATCTGTCTCTGCATGGATTGTTGAAATGTTGAAATGTGTCTTTGCTTACAAGCGCAAAAATTGAGATATCCAGGTGCAGATATTGTTAATCTACGAAGATGGGTTTCTGTTTAAAATGAACAAAATCTATTAACACCACGCCCATAATTAGCAAAAACAAAAGTAAAGCTACCAGGACACAATTTGGCTCGCACGTTTATTTGTATTTATTGTATCCATTGATGGGGTTAGGATAACAGACGCGCCTACAAATTAAAAAAAAAGTTATTTTTGGTGCATAAGTCGACTGCTGAGGTAGCTTGCAACTCCTACTTTAATAGTAGATAAAAGCGTGCGCACATACAGACTTGGCACGCCCACAAAATTTTATTATATTTAGTCAAATAAGGCGCTAGACGGATGGATGGACATAATTCTAAATTGATCTGCTTGTACGTTTTGAATAAGATATTACGCCACCCTACGTGGGGTATACGGTGTATGTACTGTGTATAAAAACTTATACAATTCTGAATTTCTTTCTTGTCTTCACTAAACAACTTATTTTCACTCCATTTGTAGTGTGTGTTATATTTTTGGTAATTAATTGAACATTCCTTTATTCTTTCCCATAGAAGATTTTTACCGTTACTTACCTCGTACACAACTTTTATTTCCAATATTCACATATTCAAAATCATTTGATTTAATAATAATTAGACAACTTGTGCGTAATTGTACCGCGCAGGGGTAACTGTGTACCATGAGGATGTGGACGAGTGCCTCTTACGTACTGACTGATACTGTATTTTGCTTTTGCTGAGGGTTGTTTTAGGCAAAGATGACCAAAAACACAAACAGACACCCAACTAGATGTCTGTCCGTCTGTCTGTCTGTCTATCTGCGTTTCTTTCAAGTTTGTCATTGCTGCTGTTGTTGTTGTTGTTGTTGTTGTGTGTCTATTCACAATAACAAACGCATTGTTAATATATTCGTGTATAATTTATGATGGTCTATGATTTTTCAATTTTCAAAAACAGCACAAAAAACTATAAAATGTGTCTGTTTGTGTGTGTGTGTTGTTGTGCGTGTGTTTCATAATTTCAATAAATCTTCAATATGCACAAGACAACGTGTGTAGTGTACGTACGTAAGTGTGTGTATATGTAAAGTGAGGGTTTTCACTGCAAAGCCTCTGCCAAGTGATACGTAAATAATTGACAATTGGGGTCAGTTTTTGTTTTCATGTGCATGCACATTCCTGGCAATGAGAAGAGCATACCAAAGCAGTCTGCAGTGGTGGATAGGAAAATCACATGCCCCTTCATAATATTGAGACATTGCGGTTTTTCCACTAAACCATCCAGCCGGAGGACCATGAATTATGATATTTGAACACATCCATCCATTCATTCATTCATTCCTTCCTTCGTTCATTTCAATGTAAATTCTGTCTGTGTAAGTGATAAACATGTGCGCGTTTGCTTGTGTGACGGGTACATTGGTTTCTTTTTTTCTTGTTTATAATAATTTTCCACTCGAATAATTTCAAAACAGTTTAATAGAGTGTTAATTATCGGAGAGTATTTACGTCTGTACAACAACAATTTTAAATAGATTTAATCATACGCATATGTTTGTTATCCTCAGCAGTGTAAACGGAGTTGAAAAAAATTGTTAGAAAATAAGTGATTGCGTCAAGTTTAGTGAAATTTCAAAGTAACTAAAATAAAACTACATATGGCCGCGGCCAAATTTTGAATAGCCACCATTGGTGCACCAAAACTTTGCGCGACATATACATGTTAATATATTTCCTGTACTTTATAAGTAATATGGAAAATCTACTCTAAAAATTGCTTCCTTTTTTAGTTTTTGTGGTATTGTAAGAGTTGACTGATTTTGCTCAATTCTCAAATCCCAAACACTCTCTATACTTACATGTAAAATATAATCAATTTACCCGTTAAGCTCTGTTATTTATAAATTGTGGGCGTGCCTGTTATCCCACTTCGACCTTTTTTAAAACATAAACGGAAGGGCTCAGAATAGATATATGTTCCAGAAACTAAAAACGTCTGGACACACCAACATTTAGGACCGCGAGAGTGCGAACAACAGACAGACCTACGAACATATATTTCTAGATTGATGCAAAATTTTATGCTAATCCTTTTTCTGATTATTCCTAATGGAATAATAAACTTAATATGCCTCCCATCTTATGTGTGGCACTTTTTAAAATCAACTATTTCCTACAATTAATAAATAATTTCAGTTTAGACAGACGGACAGACTCTAAGTGCTCGTAACGTTTAACAAAATACTTCTATTGCAAAAGAGTTTGCACAAAAGTACAAAAGCAACCATTATGTAAATTGTTCTTGTATTCCACAGCTTTTCAGTAACTTTCATTCATTCATGATCACTGCTACGTGTAAAGAAAATCAATTAATATCAAACTCGCATCAGTGATTTAGTTTGGCTTCCACTTAAACCACAAGGTACACCTACTTCGTTTTAAATCAGAGTAAATTCATTATTGGGAATTTCTTCTTTACTCGGTTTACTTGAAGGAAGCGATTAAACACCAAAGAAACAAAAAGTTTGACATTATTGTAATAAAAATTCTGAAAACAAAAGGAAAAGATATTATTACTGACATTTTAGATGACATTTAAAGTAGAGTATCAACAGACTTAAAGAATACTTACACACACGAAAACATTTTCATAATGAAGCGGAACATGAGAAACAAACACCTGAACATTCATATCCATCCAACCATACATACATATAAGTAGAGTAGTTTGGCGTAGACAATAAGTCTCCGTAGTGTTGCTCGTAAGCCTATTGTCAACTTTGTATGTGTGTATGTATAGATTTTTAATTCGACTCAAAACAAATGAAGTGAAGCAACAAAATTGTTTATAAAAACAACAACAATAATAATAATAATAACAAAAAGTAACCAAGCACCGCGCATTGAAATGAAATGTGGTAGCAAATGTGTAGAATAAGAAGAAGAAGAAGAAGAAGGAAGAAAAGCGAATATTATAGAGATTAGCCCAACTCAAAAGAAGGTGAGCGACAAAAGATAAAGACAAAGACAGACAGACAGACAGACACATCAACACTAATAAACTAAGAATCTGAGAGGATAAGAAACTTATACTTGTACTCAAGTGGGACATATAGACAAACAGACAGACATCCATTTACACATATGCAGACATGATAGCTGCACAGAGGAGGCACATACATACGTCGATATAAAGTGCAAGCAGGTTTGTTTGTTTTTTTTCGAAATACTCATAACATGGCTGGCTTGCCGTCGGTAATAAATAGCATTAGAAAATTTAAGAACTCTTCATACAAAGGTAATGTACTCTCTGCATATATGAGGAGAATATATTTAAGGGATTTGATATTTAGACGCGCTTCAACCAAACACAACTCGTATTGGTTCATATATTATATGTTGATACCTATTTAGACCAAAAAACAACTACAAAAGTGTTGAACGTTGAGATTGTTTTGTGAAAATAGAGCAAAACAGATGATAACGAAACAATGACAAAGACACGCACAATAGCAAAAGATAATCAAATGCTCTACTTCTTGTTTATCTAAAATTAAGTATGGAAAGCATTTTTTGTTTTGTTTTTTGTTTGTAAAGGATTATCTACTTAAGATATAAGTATGAATGCACACATGTGTAGGAGTATAAAGCAAATACTAAGTAACTGCAAAGAACACTAAATTCTCTGCATGTTTAAACGCAAACGGGGGCATGGCATATACAATATAACGCCCCCTACCAGAGAACGTTTGACATATCAATTCTGAATTTTACCCAATTTAATTAAAATTACAGGGGCGGACATGACTAACATGACATCAGAATGTTATACTGTTTCTAAAATGTATAAAGTCTCACAACATGTAGACATGTTGCTTATACTGTAACAACCTTAATATATCCCTAATGCGCTGTGTAGGGTGTCAAAGGGAAATAGAAACATCTTTTTAGTTAAACGAAAAGTGTGAAAAGTGTGTGTTGTATGTTTAAAGGACTTATTGATAATCTTTGGTTTGAAGAATGTTTGAAGAATGGAACACACAATATGTGGTGTCTACATTTAAAGTTTACAATGTCATCAAGATTGTCGCCGAAAAAGGAACTCAAGCGGATCACTCAACACTTTTATTATAATCGGTAAATGTATCTTTTTAGATAAATCTACTAATAAATGCCTGTAAGTGTATAACAAGATTTTCAGTTATCAGATTTTTCACTAAATAAGGACACAAGAGTACCATGCACAGAGATTTACACAAGATCTTTAATTTAACGCCTGACAAGTAATTATAACCAAAATATTTACAAATTATCTAAGATTTATTTAATTTCGTTTGTTATTGAAGCCCAGGAAGCGCATTTCATTTCGTTTTGTAGTTAAAGTTGGTCCAACACCTTCTACTTTAATTTTAAGAAATAATTTTCATACTTTATTGAATTTTACATTTTAAGACTTGGACTAAGTTTGTTATATAAAAAAAAATGCATTAGGAACCGTTTAGCATCAAAATCTAAGTTGATCTAGCTTTTATAAAAAAGCTGGCGCAGAATCCGACTTATTTGTTAACTTAAATTGTATGCTGCGCGAAATAGGTGACCACACCCACTTTTTTTGGCACACTATAAATATATGCTTTATAGATCCTTTGAAATACGTTGTAGTAGATTGTGGGCGTGGCACCTCACCAATTTTTTCCAATTTCAATAGGCCCCTACGCACAGAAACTAGAAATGTTTGTATAAAATTTCAATCCAATATTTCCAAAGTGAGCGTTCCAACAAAAGACGGACTCATGGACGGACGGACTTAGATTTTAATGCTGAACAAGAATATGGAAAATATATGGGATCTCTGACGTCTCGTTCTGGGTTTTAGGTGTTGTAAGTGGAAGGGTTTGACGAGTGTTCCTTGAAACAGATTGTGAGTGAGCCAAAAAAAATCGTTTAAAACCAACATGTACACTAAATATATGCATACACACAATAGAGAAAAAATAAGACTTAATAACTTTCATTCGTTTCCACTTTAGAGGAAATTTTTGTTAAGTAAATATTTCACAAAGGAGACGTACGCACTCCTTAATACTCGTAAACTCTGCTTTCACTCAGTTGTTGTCTTGTACATAAATATACATTGCGTTCTATGTAAAGTTTTGCTTTGAAAAATTCACTTACTTACTTGTTGCCAAATAAATTGTTATTTTTTAATGCTTCCATTTGTTGGCTGGAGTTGAAAAAATCAAAAACTTACTTTCTGTGCGACAACTTGTATAGTTCAGTGTACACAATATTTATGATAATATGCACGAGTACTAACCGAATAGAGTGTACCTAGTACACCTAAGTGAACAAACATATATTCTTTAAAACATAAACAAAGCACACGAGAGCTTACAATGAAGAGAAAAATGTTTCTATTCTCTGATTAGATATTAGCTAAAAAGATTTTATCTACACTTACACATCCCTTGCCAATTTAGTGTAGCGTGCAAGAAATTTATTCAAGTTTGTTTATATGTTCCCAACTGCTGCTCTAAATAAAGAGTGATCCAACTTTAGTTTTGTACCGATTAATTCAATATTATTTTCTGAATCATTTTCGTCTGTCCCTCCATGTAAATTTTCAATCGACCTCGAGTCGCAGTTTCTGAGATATCTTAAAGAAATATTGTGGAATAACAACCTGCGACTAAGCTGACTTTTATTACAAAATAGCTTGAGTCGGACCATTTTTACATTTGAAATATTTAAACAACAGATTTATTCGGTGGGAACTTTTTATAACAGAATTAAAATCTGAATTGATTTAACGATGTCCGTCTGTTTGTACGTCTATGAATTTGTGCGCAAACTACTGCCTCGCGTAAGTAACTCTTTTGAAAATGAACCGCAAAGGCAATGTCAAGTCGAACTTGACCGTCTATAACAAGAACTGATAAGAGAGAGTTATTTAGGTTAGTATGAGTACAGAATTTAGTACTCAGTTTAGTTGTGGGTCAGATTCAAACATTTTGAGAATCTCTTTCTTCCCATGACCAGCCTTGATTTATATTAATTTGAACCATGAGCCATGAAGGGTATTAAAAGATCCAGCTTAACCGACCGAAACTATTTTTGAATTTAGTCTAATAATGAATAGTTTTCTTTTGTTTTCACCTTTGTTTTAATTTTTTTCACCTTTTCTTTTGATCACTTCCAACATTATTCTGGTTTGGCTTTTTCGGTTTTTCTTTTAACAACAATACTGAATTGGCCACAAAGAAGGCAAGAGTGCTGAACAGTGCTATTATAAGAAAAGTAATGCGATCCTACTTATAAAGATGTTCAGCCTTCTAAATGCCAAGAAGCAGAGACAGGACGATCAATCATTAATGAACAGAAACAACTTCAACAGTTTTGGTTCAAATTGTGAAGCAAAAGAAGAACTATTTATATAAACAAACCCCTAACATGATCTACAATAATTACAGCGAAAAAGGGGAGGATTTTTATATTTATATATGTGTGTAAACTCTTACTCTCTTGCAATATTTAGTGAAAGAGACAAACGAGACAACAAAACTCAATTGCAATCAATTGCATTGATGGCGTTATTGATATATTTATTTTGTAATATTTTATGTTCGTGTTGACATTTCGAGCATTTGTAGGGAGTTTTTTTATCCAGGTCTCTGCGAATGCCAGTCGCTATCTGTCGCCGCATTAAAATGATAAAATAAAGGTATTTAAGAACTTCCGTTAATTTTAAGCATGATTTATGATTGTGTTGATGTGCATGACAAACAGACACAAAGGTTTATGAAAACAAACGTTAGTATTGTGGATATCATTAATATTTTTTATTGTGTGAACCACACATTCGCTCATTGTTCGTTGGTTGTTGTTCGTCGTCCTCCTTTAAAAGGTACAATATATTTCCAAGCCAGCTAAATTGTATCCGAATAAATACGAGACCAATTAAAGTACATAAAAATAAGCGATTTATAAATAAAATAAAATTTAATAAAATTGTCAGTACATCCGCACCGTACCATTGTCCTGTTTTTTAGGAATGTTGGAGAGAAAAGCTCTCCGGAGAGTCTTTAATCTTTTAACGCGTTCTCCACTTGGAATGCATGAACTCTACGCTAACATTAAAACATTTCGTTGTATAAAAACACAACATGTGCGATTAATAGGACTTGTCGAATGAAAATGCGCAAGAGGAAAACCGAAACTCTGGAAGTACCAAGTATTTGAGACCCTTCAGGCACTTGGAGTACGAAACTAGAAAAAACATGCAAAAGACCACAACGCTCGGCATTCTTTTTGGGAAAGACCTAAATAAGTAGTAATCGGTCCGCAATGAAGATGAAAATTATTTTTGGAAATTAATTTGTAAAAAAAAAGCAAGAAAACTATATTTGGCTTAGGCTACCTCCACATTAAGAACGGTGAACGTGGCAGATGTATGATTATGCTCTCCATCAGAGTACATATTACGTATCAGCTTTCAAGTTGAGTTTTAGGTTTTTTGTAAATTATGAGCTTGTTTGTTACTCGACTACGCCCATTATGGGCACATTAATGAAAAAGATAACTACACATATGTGCACAAGAATTTTAAGTTTATAGATAAAAATATTTTTGTCAATTGTACGAATGGCTCTTAACCTATTTTGCCCATTTTAATTAGCGATCTAGTCCGACTCAGTCTTTGGTGCTGATCGTGAATATATATACTTTGTAGGATCTTTAACGCCTCCTACTGGATGTGGCAAACTAAATGACAAACTTAGTTTACCCCCTTCTTATGTGGAGGGTATAAATATAGACAATTTTGGAGCTTATTGGCTGTTTCAGAAGTACTCTTACAGTCCTTTCTGCGCGCAGCTTTCCATTTAAGTTGTGCAACATTGGTCAAGTGCCACGCCCAAAACGACAAATATATTTCACTTTTTCAAAATACATAAAATATCATGCGTAATCGCAATCAACCGATCTATCTGTATTCAAAAAATGGGCTTCTTAGGCAACAGACACGCCTAAACACTAACAAGAAACCAAAGTTCGAGTATACGTGCTCTGTGAAAAGGCATCGTCATACACCCGCCACGTCCAAATATCGCACATAAATTTTACATTTAGGTTTTACTCTTACTGAACATGTAGAAAATATTTAATATGACAAAAGCCATGCACTGTGATATGTGGGGTAGGTATACATATATAACACATAAGTATGTTTATATATGCGCCTATGCTCAGACTTGTAAGAAAACATATTGTTTTTTCATGAAATTACTGCCGCATTGCAGAGTCAATAGGCAGGCTGGCAGGCTGGCAGGCTGGCAGTTAGAAAATAGTTATTATTCTATCATTGTGCCAAGAAACCCCATTTAACAAAAACTTTCCTAAAGATATTTTACTTGTTTGCGCTGCGCTGTTTGTGTTGTTTGTGCTGTTGGTCTTGGTCTTCTACATATATTCAATTTTCTTTTATATTGCAAATGAAGGAAAATAATCCCTAACAACCACTTTAAGCACATTTCCACCATCACCCCCATTATTACAAAAGTACACAAAACCTCCAAGAACGGTAGAAATTGTGTCTAAAATGTTTGCTTGTGACAGCTTTACAAATGTATGTGTGTGTGTGAGGATGTGTAAGCTTACAGGATGAAATCATATATAAGAATAATTTAGTGTGTGTGTGTATTAAGTGTGGGTGTTCAATAGGGGGTTGATACAAAACACCCTAAAACAGAGTCGTAATGTTGTAGCCAAAAAAACGCCCATTTACGAGTAGTAAGTGGATTTTCAACACCACCTTTCCGTTCGCACTCAAACCTCTGCTTTAGTTACGTTCCGGCCTTCTGGTTTACATGTAAACGAAACACCCTGTTATCTGACATTTTTGTCTTGTTCTTATTCTTGTGCTAAATATAAATTGTGACACATTTTAAATTAAAAAAATTTTCTACGATTTCTTTATCGTTATTAAAAATCTTCTCAAAGGCCTTCAATATGTTTGCAGCTAAAATGAAGACAAATTTAAGATGTGTTCAAAAAGCACTTGGACTTAATTAAAGTTATTTTAACGTAAAAGAAATTTGAAGAAAATCGAACTTGCTCCAAAATGTTTTGTATCAGAATTTTTTTAGGTTTAAGTTTAGTTCAGCTTCTGTGATAATTTAAACCTCTCACGCAAATCACGAAGAGGTTTTCGATTAAATAGGAATCATGCCCAGGAAATTCTATATTCACAGACATATTTTGAGGTTTCTCTCCACCTCCATTTTTCGGGGGTCTAACAACATTTGAACCTTTGCATTATAGTGAAAATCTTCACTTTGCGCACCAATCATCGTTTGGTAAGAATACACAATTGTAGATATTTTCCAATGAAGTTTCAATCAATTCTACTCAAATAATTCGTAAGACTTTTTGCGCCGCGAATCCGTTCAAAATCAGGTTCTGTAAGATTTCATAAAACATAAAACTGATTGAGAAGGTCTAACTTTGAATAGACCTGGCAAACATGAGGCTTGAGCTTAATTCGAATTGCATGAAAAGTATACGTTGTATACTGTAGCAGTCTATCATTTAAAGACTTATTGAAATCTATACAAAAGGCTATACTAACTAAACCTGTATCGCATATCGATGCGACATTTTAATATTTTCAAACATTAACTTGAACGTCATTGTGGATATAGAATTTTCAAAACTTTTTATGAATGTTATGTTCACAGGTAATGGAGAAATTATGTAAAGAGAGTAAAAAGGAAAAGTAAGAAAACTAAATTTGACTTGGACCAAATTTTGAGTACGCTTCACATCTGAATGCAAGCCGAGAGCAGGGCAGGTACATTTTTGAACATGGATGGATGGATGGGAGGATTGTAAATATGTAAACCAAATTTGAACTTCATAGGTAAATTTTTGTGGCAACTTTTAATAGATCGTGGGCGTGGCTCTTAACCTATGTTCCCAATCGGAATAGAGATATGCACGCTACAAGAACTAAAATTTTCCGTATAAAATTTCGGATCAATATTTGCAAAATTTGCAACTGTGACAGCGAAAACAACCGACAGACTTACAAAATAACATGATTTGTAGGATCTCTGAATTCTCACGATCGGCAAAATGCTTTAACAGATAATTTGATAGTTGGAATGACAGACCCTGTCAGTCAAGAATTTATATATTTATATATGTCTCAAACATTTTAAAACATTAAAGATGCCGCCGCGTTGTTTATAACAACTATGAAAATAATCGCGGGGACATTTCACAATTTTATGCGTTTCGTCTCCATTGAAATGGATATTTAAGCTTATTTAGCGTTAAATGTTTTTCTATTTACACAATGTCCGTCTCTTAGTTAAGGTCACAAAAAACATCTCTCTTTACATGGAATTGTGGGTTGTTGGTGAGAGTTGTTACAACATCAACAAAAAGCAGCAATAAGTGGAGAGTGGGTTCTAAATGGTGTTGTGCAACGCAAACGAAGGATTTAGAGATTTCACTATATCTATTTGTGTGTGTGCGTATATGTGTGTGTTTGTGTTTGTGTTAAATTGAAAATATTCAAATAAGTTGTCGATTCGGTTAAGGCGTTTAAATAGAATTTATGGTGTTAAATTCATTTTCACTCACACACATTTACGTATGTATGCTACGTATGTAATGTTATGTTTATTGTATATGTATGCAAATGTTGTGTAAAACACACAAACGCACAAACACAATGTATATTAAAGGAATGTGTGAACGAAGTGTATGTTGTGAAATTCTTTATGTGGGACTCAACTACAAAACCAATAAAAGATTGGAAGCAAAATAAAAATAAATTTATTTCTATAGTATGTGTGAGGCAAACAGAAGATATGGCGAAAACAAGTAAAAAAACTACATTTGACTTGGTCCAAATCTTGAACACCCTCCAACTCCGGTATATAATCAACAATAGACGGACACTAGGACGTTCTTTTTTATCACGAACTAACTAATAAGTTGAATTTAGCTCCAACTAAGATTTTTTACAAGTAGTGGGCGTGTCTATAATCCGAACACGTCCATTTTTGGTTCATCCATGGATACCTGAATGAAATTTGAATTTTTATGGTTCTGAGAGATTTTTCCCGACTGCGTGTGTGGGTAGGTGTCACTGTATCTTTCCAATTCAAATAGCAATTTTCGTACAGTAAATAGAAATGTTCGCACTAAATTTCAGTTCAATGTAAGACCGTGATCGGTTTTAAGACTTAGACTTGATACTGATTATGAATATATATACTTTGTAGAATTTCTGATGCGTTCTTCTGGGTGTTGCAAACGTAGTATCAAACCTTAAGTGGAATGTGCACACTTACGTATAAAATATAAAAATAGGAAAATATTGCAAGTGCTCTGGATGTGTATGACACATGCACACAGTAAACAGGAAAACCTGCAATTGACATTTTTATTTTAAATAGAAAGCATGTAAAAATTAAATGAAAAAGAAGAGTGCGCTCTATGGTGTATATGAGTTGGTTTTTGCAACATGGCAATAACTACACTATTGACTAAAAATTGTGTTAGTAGCTAGAACCAATTTCTGTCGGTCCAGACAATACAAAGGCCTACTAAAAATGGACAATATAGCGCTCTCTTCTGAAGAAAATATTTATGGCAAAAAGTCGTAATTCTTAGTTGTTTTTTCACCAGCTTCGGCCAAATTCGAAACACTTTTCACATCTATGTACATAAACTCGGTATTAAACATAAATGTCTGTCGATTCGACTATTTCCATAAATCATAATTTTTAATATTTTTTAAATGAAATTTGGCACAGGGATGTCTTTTGGGTTAAGGACAATCATTATTTGTTCACTAAGTAACATTTTTTTGACAATGACTCGCATTTACGCATACAACCCTACTGTGCTACTAAGTGGCGGAAAGTATTTAATGTTCAGGTCAAACTGATTTTAATCAAATGAAAATTACAAAATAATTTATTAAGGTCAACACAAATCACTTTTTTTTTTTTTATCAAATTACATTCCTGACAATATCGTTCATTAACTTACAAAAGACTTTCAATACCATTATTATTGTTTTTTACGTTCCGGCTGACTGGTGCGCACAACTAAGTAATGACTCTGCTAAATACCAGATGATAGCGTTGGTCATTGTTCCATGCACACCTTGTGTACAATATAATGTTAAGCTGACTTTAAGCGGTTTGCGATTGTCACATGGTAACATACATAAATAAGCGTTGGTTAAAATGTACTGAAATATGAACAAATGTAATGCAAGGTGAACCTCGCTTAAGTGTGGTCACACAATAAAAAGAGATTTAAGCGAGCTTTGCGAACTTATGAATACTTTTTACAAACATTTGAATTGATATTTCAAAGAGAAGTTTATGTAGACGATATCAATTTTAAATTTTAATCAGAGACTGGACATCGACAACTAAAACTCAAAAAAAAAAATCATTTTATTTGGATAAAAACTTTTATAATAAAATTTTATGTTTAAAATGCGATTAAAAATATAAAAATAAAAATCTATAAACTTATATCGATGAAATCTGAATTAAATGGACTGCCCGCACGCCCATTTCTAGTGTGTACATCTTCAATATAGACTACGCCCTCGTGGAATGGACGGAATTTGCAATTTCACTATATTTTTTCTGCATTTGTGAGTGCCTTTGAGAAAATCTATTCCGCAGTATGTTTTGTCCGTACATCGATCAAATGAAAAATGAGTCTAGCAGCCAACAGGTCGGATGTATTTAATATTTTAAATGCAAATTCCTGGTACATGCATCTACCACGTGGATTAACTGGTTGACCATGCCGCAAGTTGACGAAATGTTAATTTCACTATATTCCGGAATTATGGGAGTCTTTGATTATGAGACTTTTTTTTATATGCCAGAAACTATATCCACAGTGTACATTTTCAAATAAACGCTTATAGTTTGTAGCGTTCTTTTATAGTTGATAACTTTAATGAATTAATAATGTAACAAAACAATTTAAATGAAATTATGATTTTATGATTATCCGCTTCACCTTTACGATGGAGTTATACTAAGTTTTCTATTCTGTTTGCAATACCTAGACGGAGATGTTAGAAACCCCATAAGGTATAAACGTTCCTGATCAATATCAAAATCAAAGTCGATCTAGACATGACAGTCAGTGTGTCGTAATTTTATACACAAATTTCGAGTTCGCATATTTAAACTAGGCAAATTCCATTGAAAGCCACGCCCATAATCAACGAAAATTCGGTTCCTATAATAATATTTAACCTTTGGGACGATGTGCCAAAAATGGGCGGAGTCCCATCCATAATTTACGAAAAATTTTATTTGGCACTAATACGTAAAACACACACTACCAGAGGGAGTGATCAGGTTTATATATTGGCGTGGAGGGTATTTAAAATTTGACTAAAGTCAAGTCAAATTTACGTTATTTTGTTGTTTTTCTAGTCCTTCATTTGTTCAGGCACCACCTCGTTAATGATGACGCTTTCTTTACTTTATGTTTATAACTATAAATTATTAATAATAATAATAAAAAATCTTTTTTACTATTATTTTTTTTTTTTTTAAATCTTTCAACCTTAACCGCTGTAGGGTTGACCTTTATCAGTTTACAGGTGTTAAATAAATTACAAATAAATAATTTTATGATGTTTCTTTTTACATTTAAAATATTCTGTTATAGCTTTGTGTCGTTCTGTGACCGTGTCAGTTGTCCTTTATTTAGTATAATACGATTTTTTTTTCTTTTCGTTCATGATAGCATTTAATAAACTCTCAGCAGTACAACAAAACAATGGCACAACACTGTTGTTATTTATGATGCTCCAACTATTCATTGTTTTTTCGTTGTTGTTGTTATTGTTGTTATTGTTGCACAGGACCTACACCTTTTTTGTATTGTATTGTGTTTTGAAGAATTAATTTTTTTGTTTTGTTTTTTCCTTCTCTCATAAATATCATCATTTATATTCTCAGTAAAGTAAAATATTTTCCAGAGGAGTTTAACTGGTGTATATATATATATATATAGTAAAGTCGAGAGGGTTTGTAATTAATTTATTTTATTAATTTTTCATTTATATGAAGAGTTTACGTGAGTTCGTAACGCATTTGCATTATAAGACAAAACGGCGTGTTAAACATTTTATTATTAATGAAAAATTATTAATAATGATTATATGAAAATGGTGCCCTTGATATGTGTACAACAACACTGCAATATTTCTTGTTTTAAACGTAAATAAGAGTGAGTGCCAATAATCATACTCAACTTGATACACAACAGAAACGTATTTATCTTATTGTCAATGTGGCCATTATGTGCTTGAATATTTAGATAACATTTAAATTGTTCTATTAACATATTTCTCATCTTCTCTTCTATTTAATTTTATTTTAATTACAGGTGAGAAGCCCTTTAAATGTGAGCATGAGGGCTGTGATCGCCGTTTTGCGAATTCATCGGATCGGAAGAAACACTCGCACGTCCACACCTCAGATAAACCATACAATTGTCGTATCAATGGCTGTGATAAATCTTATACGCATCCTTCATCTTTGCGTAAACACATGAAGGTAAGTCTTATGACCTACACCGCATCGGGGTACATTCATATGTAAGGATTGTAAACGGCTAATACCTCATTCAACCTACAATTATACCGACCGGCTCATTATCAAAATCTGAATTAATTTAAACCTATCCGTCTCTCTGTTCTCTTGAAAATGTGCCGGATCGGATTTTTAGAACCCCGGCCCATATAATGATAAATTCCACAGAGACTTATATGACAACCTCCCGTTTATTGACACAAGTAAACTAATTGTAGCATAATTTGTGGAGCGAAGTGGTACAAAGGCTTAACAGTCTATAAGAATTTCACTTGTTTCTGTAGAGTTTTTAAAACTGTTATCCTGAAACCCTTTTCAAGCCTTTCACTAATATCTAGGCTTGACTATAATTCTTGAGTTCTATTTTGTTCTAATATGAGTCGTTGCATACCATTTGCTTTATAGAGATTGATATAAAAAGTAATGCAACCCTAACTTTTTTAAAAAAAATTGACTTCTGTTTTTGCAGGTACACGGCACTGTGGATGAAAAATCACCAACCCACATGTATGAGACAGAAGGTGAAGAGTCATCGTCATCGAGTATAATAACGGGTGGTGAACAAACACCGCCTACTGCAGCCCGCCTCACAGCAGATAGCAATGGCAGTAAATGTTCGCCCAATTCGATCAAGTCCGAGCCCGGTCAGTCGAGTTTACATTTATTACATTTGGGTGCTTCTAGTGGTAATAGTAATAATAATGCAGCAGGCAGTTCATTGCATCATACATCGAATACAACGTCAACGAACACGCTTAACAGTGGCCATCACAGCAGTGGTGATGGCGGTATTCATCACAGTGGGATAGTGCAAAATTCTGCGAAATCACCAGCTCTACAATTATCAGCATACTTGCCTCCACCATTAGGTCCACCTCCATCTCTGGCAAGTGCCACCGGGTCGCATCACCACTCGCAATTCCATCATCACCATCACCATCATCATCCTCATCAGCATGCCAGCATGAATGGCGGTCCATCTTCGTCTATGTCTAGTAGTCCTAATGCTACGCCTGCACCTTCAATGCTGGTCCCAACTCATCCCAACCACCATTTGTTGTACCATCCGGCGGCACAACATCACGCGCCTACCGATTGGTACCATACGGCCGCTCCAGCCGGCAGTGGTGATGCCATGAATGCATTAAATCACTTCAGTCATCATCATCACCATTTAATGCATGCCGGAGCGGCCGCCGCTTATTAAATGTATCATCGTTCTGCATGCATGATATACACAAAGAAACACCTCACTTGACTGTTTATAGTACGGGACGAAGTTATGGGTTTTACTTGGGATTGGAATTGTGTCGGTTGCTTGATGCGTTGTTGTATATTCATTATATATATATATATATATGTTTGTATGTATGTAAGTAAGTACGATTCCTATTAAATGCCTTTTCTTTTTGTCTCTTTGATTTTCTCTCCCCCTCTTACTTTCTCGCTTTTTAGGTTTACACACTACACATGTTTCTTATCCTCAAACCAAAATGATTTCAACTCTCCTATACAACCTGAACATATTACGCTTGAACAACTTTTCCTGTTTAATCCAAAATATTGTTAAAATTGATGCCAAAAAACATGCAATATATACATACACATACACACACACACACACTTAATTATAATTACAAATGTACTCGACCCTATAATGAACATTTAGTTTTGTGTTTTAATTGTGATTTTAATTCAGCCCATTAAATATTATCGCATCAAGAGATATATATGTATGTAACTGATTTATATTGAGAATAAAATTGTATGTATTGTAATTGTGTTGTACCACCACTTGTATAATAAAAGGGTTTACGTGTAAATTGTAAAAAATTTAAACCAGAGGAACTTGTGCTTTTCCTCTTTATGCCCTGCACCACTTGTGGCTAAGCGTATATTAAGTTTGTGATGATATTTGTAACTAACTAAACGACATATGCCACCCCCACCTTCAGTTGTACCGACCGATTCAGAATAATACTTTTCTGAATGGTTTTGACCGATTCCGTTTATCTGTCCGTGTAAATTTCCCCGCAAGCTATAGGTCGCACTTTTTGAGCTGTTTTGATGAAATTTGGTACAAGGACATGTTTTGGGCCATACAGGAACCCTATTCAAAATAGACCGAATTTACAGAATCCCTGTCCTGTTATATAAGAAAAATTTGAAACTTCCCGTTAGAACTATTTGTAGAAAACTCTTCCATTTAACAATATTGCACAAAGTGACTTGTATGACAGTACCTCAACAACATAATTTGTGAAAATAAGTGGTGTGGGGTAGTAAATGATCGAATGGTTAAACCCGATCCATAACATTTTCGCTTGTTTTTATTGGAAGAATGTGGAAAAAATGTTACGTATTTTGTTAGAATCATAATTGTTAAATATTAATCAAGGCTGGTTGCATTTAGTAGTACTCGTAAAAGCGAAATTCTTATAACACAAATCTTTTTTTTTTTTAATTTTTTAAATAATATTTTAATTTTTTTGGGTATTTTTTTATTTGTATGTTTTAAATATCTTTTTCTATTTATATGTTGGAATAAGTACTCTAGGTACTGTGGCCCGAAATAGTTTTTACCGTTACATGGCAACTTTTATAGGTTGCTGCCACTGTTTTTCCAAAAACTCATACACGTTTTAAATCACATTTTACTTCTGATTCCGCATAACGGTAAACTGCACTTGACAGAAATCAATTCAGGGTATCTTGGGTATATATTTATAAATAAATTCTTCATTTTCAAATAACGTGCATGCATCTGTCAGTATTATTTGTTAATTTAATTAGTTTGATTTTCAATAAGATTTTTAATTTTTTATATACAGGGTATGAACAAAATAATACAAACACCATGCAGTTTAGTACATTTTGTTGCACAGTTTACGTGCCAAGTTCTGTAGACTATCAGTTTCAGTGCATTATATGTTTTGTTCTGCCAAGGTTAATCCAAGCGATCATTGAAATATGTTATCGCCTCAGGCTTAGACTTGAGGCTCAGGTAGCGGGAGCTTCTGTGACGAAAATAGCTGAATCGTTTGACATTTCGTGAGCGACAATATCCACGGTAATGACAACTTACACAAAACTTTGTATAGAGGGCGAAACTCAAAGTTAACTGACAGAGGCCGACGAACACTAAAAAGAATTGTGACCAGACAGCGTAAAACTGTTGCGGCAAAAGTGACAACAGAATTCAACACTCACGTCAGTGATACCGTTTCGACAAAAACAGTACGGCGGGAGCTCCATAAAGCTCTAAAATGGGATGGCTGCAGTTGCTAAAACCCCTTTATGTTAGGTGTTCATATTATTTTGTATTAATTTTTTTTCTTTTGAGCATTTTTTTATTTTTAGATGTTTTCATTTTTTTAAGAAATTAAAAAAAAAATTTTTTTTTTTTAATAATCTAAATGTAGCGAAAAAACGTACAATTTTAAGGTTTTCCCATGAGCCACAAGATGGTTGTTTTATTTTAATTTATATTAAAGATTTAGTTTTATGATAAAACTGTAACACAAATAAACAAATGGAACTGTAATTAAAATTTAAATTAAATAAAAAAAAAGTTCACCAATCAACGTTTAAACTCTATTGTGAAATAATTTAAAAAAGGATTTGATATAAGTTTTTTTTATAACAAGATTTTAATGTCTTCTTATGTAAGCCTCAGCGAAAGGGAATAGAATTGAAAGAATGCATCGTTCCAAATTTTTATAACACGTACTCTTGATTTAAATCCAAGAAAAAAACTAAATTTCTTTTACGCCAAATCTTAAATACCTTCTACTCTATAAAATCAGTGGAAGTGTCGTGTACCTAATCGCGCCTTCTAGTGTCTATATTAAACTATCAACTTGCAAGTGAGCTTTACTTTGACTAAAAGTTTATATAAATGGTACACGCGACTGTTATCCGAACTTGCCCATTTTTCGTACATCAATGGATGGTATGGGGGTTAATATGTACCAAATTTGAACTTCATTTATCAGTTGTTGTGGCATTTAAATTTATTTTTGTCTATTGGGGCATGGCTCTTGACCAATTTTGCCAAATACACAGATCGATGTGCATACAAAAACTGTAATCACACAATTTCAACTCAATATCGCATAAATTACGAGAGTAAGAGTGCTAACAACTGTCTAGATCGACTCAGATTTTGCTGCTGATCAAAAATATATATACTTTGTAAGGTCCTTGTTGTATTCTCCTGGATGTTGCAAACGGAAGAACAAATTTCGTGAATTAGGTGGAGGATATAAAGATTTATATTTTACAACTGCACAGTTTAGTACGTTTTACGGTCTTAAATTTTTACTAGATTTTTTAAATTTAATTTTTTTATAATAAATTTTTATATACACGTTTTTATTTATAATTTTTTTTCTTAAAAAAATTTTTTTTGCACTCATTTAATTTTTTCTTTTTAAAAAACCATTTGGAGAACACTATTACAAAGTTTTTAGAATATAAGTAGTTACAAAAGATCTCAAACAGAAGAGTAGGATGGATAACAGCTACCAGACTGCAAAACGTTTTTCTGTGTTGCATTTTTATCAGTTTAGATAATTTTACATTTCCCACAGATGCATAATTTTTTAATAAATCTACGGAAGTCTCCCTCCGTTCTTATTATTTTATTTTTAGTTAGAATAGTGTTTTAAAGTGTATCATAAATAGTGAAAACCCCAGTTTAAATAAAATACAAATTAAAAAAATATATTTACAAATATATATTTGAATAGATGAAATCATTTATTATATAAGCACGTATAATAGCAACAAAACTCATGTAAATGCGCAAGCTCTCAATACATCAGCTGAACACCCACAGCCCACGACAGACAATTTAAAGCTTTTTAGTACAAAGAAAAATAAATAAATTTCTTAGAAAAAAAATTGTACCATAAAATAAAAGGAAAACATTTTTTGAATTACAAAAATATAAAAGCATCTCTAAATGCGTACATCTCGGCCTTAGTAATAAAGAAAACAAAAAAAAAACGAAAAAAACAAAAAAACAAAAAAATTGTGCTCTTTTCCATTCATATGCAATAATAACGAATTAAAAAATTATTTATTTAATTATTATGATTTAAAAAAATGGTAATAAAATCAATAAAAATATTATGTATCATAGAAATCAAATTATTTCAGATGAAATCAAAAGATTTCCAACCTAATGGACTGCGCCATAACTGTAAAGTGAAAACCAAACGATTGACAACATATTTGTGTGTGTGTGTGTGTGTTTTGTGCCACAACAAGTTATGAAAATCTCTCAACTAACTGAAACGTTGAGTTTAACGGACGATTAGCTCGATTTTTATCAATTCTTTTATCTTTTCAATTAATTAACAATCTCTTCATTTGTGGGATTGAAATTATGACACCAACCGTACACATTTAGACAGCATGCAGGCAAAAGTTTCTTGTCAACCATTACACGTTGCTGTGGTTGAGCAATAAAATAAATTCATAACCGATTGCCAAAGTAGATTAAATTTACCTTCCGCGCTCTGTGTCTGTGTTACTCATATTTTATTCGCGCAATGAATTCGCTGCCGCACATTTAAGTCCACAATAACCAAATGTGGTAATAAATATCAATAAAATGTCAAAATGTATATAAACGGGGACAAAATAAATAAATAAAATATATTAAATAAATTTGAAATTGAAAATTAATTTTCCTAAATAAATGTTTTCCACGTTAACGTTCTGCGCTGAAATTTTTTTTCGAAATTTACAACAATTCTTCAACTCATCTGTATATTCTTCTACAAAAGTGAAGAAAAGCAAGGCGCACACCTTTTGGCTTAGGAAAGATCTTAAATACCCTTCACAGCTGAATGCAAGTTATAGGCGTGACAAGTATATGATAACGCCTACTGCATTAAATATTAACTTAAAAGTCGAAGTCTACGGCAAATAAAGTTAGTTTTATAAATTGCGGGCATCAATTGTCAAAACACCGATAAATTTATTACTTACATAACTTTTGGGCGTGTCTTATGATTTATTCTGTCCTTTTTATATAAAGGAAGCGGCGTATACCTGTAAAAAATTTCAAATAAATTTCCCACATTTTGCGACCAAAAGACAACCTTACAGACACTTGATGGATATATCGTGGAATTTTCAATTTTTTCAAAATAATATCAATATGGGCGTCAAATGACAAGACTTGGGGAGTAGATTGCGGTAACCTAAGTGACGTCATTCTAAATCTAATATGGCGGCAACCTTGAGTAGGTGAATGATCATGTATTCAACAAAATATTTAATATGGTTCTCTGATGAGACGGCTTGTTGAGTAGAATATGATAAGGTAAGTAGGAGTGGCTGCCATGAAATGGCGGCTTGTTAGTGTTATTAAAACATAGGTATCAAATAAAAAGGCTTCTGGACCGAAATATCATTAACTATGTGGCATCATCAAAGTTTGTTCTTTAAAAATAATTTTTTTAAAAATTTTCCTCTTCTTATTTAATTACTTTATTTAACTCATGCTTTGATTCCTATAAGAATTCTCTAATAAAAAACTTTACTCGGAAAGTTTCAAAATGAAAAAAGTTCAAATTTAGTGATTTTTCCATCATAAATCAAAAAAAAAAAAAACCTTAACGAAACGAATTGATGGTTAAGAAAAAAGAAAAATACAAAAAGCAAACTAGAAATCAATACAAACACATAAAATATTCGTTACGCACAGCCATAGAAAGAAAAGACTATCATGTGTACACACACACATATATATACACGGTTGTATAACGCAATACAACACAACACAAGCAATCGTACATTTACCATCAAACATTACAAGCGCTTGTCTGTCTATACAACACGTAACAAATTGTAAGGTTAATTAAAAAAACATAAATCGTTTAAATAAATAAAAATAAGTTTTTGTCACGGTGCCCACCACATATCAAAATACCAAGAAATACATACTTGGAAAATAATTGAAATACATACGAGTATACATTCATGAATATACTCGTATATGCCACTTCTAATAACGGGATAATAAAGAGAATTTTAATTATTGTAAAATATAGGTAAAGAGATGAAAGCTTGACGTATTGCGCTTTATTGACCATTTTTCAAAATATAAATATACCATCGAAAATAAAATGGGATGTAAATTAAGTTTGTTATCTCGTTTGTAACGCCCAGAAGGAGGCTTCAGAGACACCACAAGGTATACATATATTTTCGAGCAGCATCAAAATCTCAATAGATTCGTTCGTGTGTTCGTTGTTAACCACACGACCACAGTCGTACATTTTAAAATATTGAGCTGAAATTGCTATAAAGATGCAATCAATTTCTTAACATGTATCAAAATGGAGAATATAGGATGATAGACACGCCCACAATTTACATATTACAAGTACCCCGCTTTGCGCAGAATGCGCAGTTGACATGTACGTATCCATTAAAATTCAGAATTGGATACATACCACGCCCACAATTTGTAGTACAGAGACGTAAGGGGTATTTAAAATTGGTTCCAGGTCAAATTTAGTTTTTTTACTTCTTATTACAAAAAATCCCCAATAATCTTGACCAACTTCTACATAAGTTCATATACATCTAATGACATTGCACTATGAACACAAGGCCACAGAGTTGAGTAATTAAAATTGATCAATAAATATATTAAAAATTAAACACCGCAAGTTGAATGCTTTAGCATTTCGATGGGGGCAACCAACTTTTGCTATTAAATTAAATTATTTCATCAAAATATATCGAAAACTGCAGTCTAGAAACTAATCGCAAACTAACAAATGGAGAGACGGACAGACGAACGCATAACGAAAACTGTTTATTAAAATAATTTAAAACGGATCGAAATAATAAAATATTGTTTTGAAATATTAGGGTGTCACAAATATTCGCTCCTTTTAACCCTCCTCAGAGGGGATGATGGGAAGTTCTTTAATAATATTTTACATATATTTTTATTTTAAGACATATATACTTAGGACATAAGAAACTTTTATGAATCTTGACCTAATTTATGGGAGACAAAAACAAAATGATTGTATTTTTATACCCATTTAAACAGGTTCACCACACAACCACATAAAAAACTATTCTCTACACACAGAACATAGACAACAAAGACAATAAATTTTGATCAAGGTATAGTAAAATACAACAACAACAACAACAACAACAACACCATTTATAATAACAACAAATGATTATTTTATAATTTGTTTACTGCAGAAATATTACGTTCACATTGCCGAAGACATAACACTGAGACCAATTGATTTTCAAGCATTCAAGATTTGTAATTCTCTACACGAAATACATGAAGATGATGTTGTTGCTATTATTGTATAATAATTGAAGTTATTGTTACAACATTGTATAACAACACAATTGCTTACAAACAAAAACAAGGCGCACACACACACAAAAGGAAAAGAGAAAATGTAAAGAGTACGTCTGATGGCTTTTGGCTTCGGCATCGTAACACATTATAGTCAAAAAAAAAAAAAAGAAATGCACTTGCATGCACTCTGATGTCTGATGCTTTAAGAAGAACTTTATGCCTATAGCAATAGTCAGCCAACAACCAACAACCAACAGCCAACAGCAACAATAACAGCATGACACAGTCGGGTCTTTGTACATGTGTGGGAAAGGAAACCTTAGTGCACACATGTGTAATGGAGAAAAGGCCAGCGAATGGCCAAGTAAGCCAGCAACACGCGATTTGCATGAATTATGAGTGTCATGGAGGAGGCTATGGCGAGGGAATGATTTAGTAAAATTGTGCCGTAAAATGGAATTTATGCTTTCAAAAATATGATTTAAATGCAATTGATTTGAGATATATCCAAGTTTCTTTCTTTTTGTCTTTTCTTTTTTTCCTTTTATTGTTTACAACAATTCCAATGAAATGTAAGGTATCACTAGCATCTGTAACCAATTGGGCACAACATATAAATGACTGCATACCTACAAACAGAGCATGATATTAAACAGGCCTAGAATTGAATTTTTGGTATATACTCAAAGATGAGTGAAACATTATTATAAAATGAATTAAGATTCTCGGGAATTAGTGTTGGCCTCTGCAGTAGAGGGCATTTCATTCTAAAAGTAAACAGTAAACAGTGAACAGCTTTAGGAGTTTTATCAGGTGCCAAAGTGTCTGGCAAGTCTTCTCTCTTAAAATGTTGTAAATCATGCTGTCTTCACGTTTCTTTTTCAAGTGCTTGTGTTGATATAATGATTGTTGTTGTTGTTTATATAGTGAAAAAAATTTACTTATTCTCCACTTTTTCACACTTCACCTTAATTAACTGTTGAAAAAATATTGAAATGTACACTGAAGCCAGGGACCGTAATTTGCGATTAAATGAGGTGAATTTTTATATATCAATTATAACTAAATCGTAGTCGTTATTCATACGGTAGACCAGATAAATAACCATGCCTCTCAGCAAATAGGTGACACTTTTCATACCATTTTTACCACTTTTGGGTGTGCACCCTTACGTTTTGGCGGACATACGGACCAAATAACGCTTACATGCAAATGTTTAAGAAAATTCAATTTTTTATACCCTTCACCTCGCAGCGAAGTAAAGTTCGGTTCAAAATCGGTTAAGTGACAGTCTCGAGAAGAAGGGAAATCTCTAAAAGTCACAAAATAAAATTGTCAAGTTAAAAATCAGATACAATATAATTATCTACGCTGGGCTGGGACAAATAACACCGATTCACAATTTTATTAATATTTTTAGAAAACTTTGTTCGGCGCAGAATCCTACTTGTAAGTTGATCACTAAAGGGTGTACCGGTTTGTCCATGGATATGAAGGGTATTTAAAGTTTGATCGAATTTGGTTATTTTACACGTTTTTACATGGGCTTACTGCAAGAGTTATTTGGTCCGTACGTCCGTCAACGTAAATAATACCCCAGAAAGTTATACAAGCGTATGTTATATTTTTGCGGATATTTGTAACTCTTGAACTCTTAAATGCCACACCATGTCGGTCTGTCCGTCCTTATATTTGTGGTAATGAACATATGGGACGCAGTCTTGGATATTTATTAACGAAGGGATGTTATTGGGCCCAAAAGCAATTATAATTGAAAGTGAAATCGATGGACTGATCGAAAATTCTAATTTTATTCCCATAATTACAATGAATATGTGGGAGTATATTGGTTTCGTTCAAACCTTTGTAGGTATCAGAGAGGGTCGAGCCATACTTCTGAAAGTGTACAAAAATGTAAGTATCAGCATAAAATTAAGCTGAAACTTGGTATACAAAATCTTCGAGTTTATCTAGACTACTCTTTCGCATTACAAATAAGTCACATTCGCCTACGGAGACGTCCACAATGACATCGTAAATCCTGGACTTAAAGGAAGAAATTTGACACATATATACTCTTCAAGTTTGTTTACATTTTGATATTACAACTGGACACAATCGGTTCACGTGTTAAGCTAGCCTATACATTTCGATTACAATCAAGCAAATTTGGTTTATAAAAAAAAATCGAAATTAGTCCTTTTTTTTTAGGTAACGGCGGTACATAAATAAGGCAAATTTGACAACCCGATCGAGAAGTGTATTAATAAGATTATGCGTACTTTTTCTATAGAGTAATTTCACAAAATGTAAATACTATAAATAATGCACAATTGACATGTCACGTGATGATAGTTAACATATACATACATAAAAACTTATGTAAACTTTAATTGTTGGAATACCTTTGACTCATCGGAATCTAAGTTGTGTTTTTTTTTTAATTCTAAGCTTATTATATGCAATGTATACACAAACATAGATTCTTTTTAAGCCTTATTTTCAAATATTGTATATTTTTAATTTAAAATTTCGTTATAAAAAAAAATTGTTTAATCCTTTTAAAGCGTTAAGATGTTCAAAGAAATCAAATCAAGAGAGAAAAAAAATTATTTTTTATTTCGAAAATTCTTAATAATCATAAAATCATATTAGAAATGAATCGCAGCAAATCCACAAACACTCACACACACATGGTTCCATTTTTACAATACATTATATAAGTATACGCGAATAACACAACAGTTTTCAAATCGATAATAATCACACGAATATTCATTCGTAGAATTGAGAAGACCTTGCGCACCAGATACCCCCAAAAGCATATAACAACAACAACGACAACAACAAAAACAATACATGTACATATTCACAATATCGACACAACAACGACAATAATAACAACAGCAACTCAAATGTACAAAATTTATAGCACTAAAAGGCACACAAAAGCTCAGAATGTAACAAGCGTAACAATAACAATAGTAACAACAACATGACAGTACAAGCAACTACGAATATTTAGAGAAATGATTCGAAGAAGGATTCGAATGGGGATAGAAGTAGTGGTAGTAGTAGGTGTGTGTAGGTGTATACCTTCAGCGGTCGTGTGAGAATGCCAAACTCGCGCCAACAGGAGACACCAGGCCAACAAAACAAAACATAAAAAGCAAAAGATACAACAACAACAACAACAATAAACGACATATTTACCATACACTACAGATGTGCGGTTATGCTGGCCTGAAATTGTGGCCTAAAACACTTTGTCAAAAAATATGAAACAACACACACACACACACTCGACTATATAAAAAATGTTTTTATGCAAAAAACAAAAAAAAAAAACAGAAAAATATTCAAAAACGAGAATTGTGGGCAACCCCTAGATCAGTTCGTTCCTTGTGAACAAACACGCACATACGCACCTTCATTTGATATGTGCATTGTATGTAGGAGAAGACAACTTATTATAAACAGAACTGCAGCTGATCACTAAAATTTTGTTGTTGTTTTATTCAGTTTCATTATTTTTGCTGTTCATTGGCTTTCATTGTATCAACTAGCCAGCAAGCCAGCAATCCAGCTAGTCATTATATGCTTTTCTGATTTCACTTCAGTGTTACATATGGTTGTCTGTACATAATAATAAGAAAAATATAAAGGAGTGTAGGTACTTAAGTATAAAAAAAAGTATATTTCCAGAGAAGTGGTCCATGCTAGTGCCTTATCATCGAACAAGATCTATATGCACGATATCAATTTTGGTTATTTCATTTGTTGTAGCTTTTGTTTTTGTTCTTTTTTTTTTTTTTTTTTTGTAAATTCAGCACTTTAAGGTCGACGGTATATTCTATTCTTTAAAAAGTTTCCAATACCCAGAACGAAGCTTCAGTTTATAGGTTTTAAAAAAAAAAATTTAAACCTGAATCGATTTAACTTCCGTCGGTAAGTTGGTATGTGGTGAACTTTTCTTCGGTTATAAAGTTGAGAAATGCTTTTTAGCATACCACTTTGCAAAGATTCCAAAAGAAAAAATATATGATTTTATAATTAGTATAATTTTTTCTGAAGGTGGTCTGTCAAGCCCAATCACATTGACTTTTAATTATTTAATGAATTTTTTTAATTAGTATTTTAATTTATAATAAAAAATGTTGAGACCACGTCCACAATTTAACAGCATTACTACTAATCTTCAATTTTATTTCAATGAAACTCAAAATCAATACCAAATTTTAATGTACGAGTATAAATTTTGGCCTTGGACTGTTTTAGATTTTATTGTTATCCAAATGAAAAATAAATAAATCTATTGAACAATATATAAGTATATAACGATATATTGTTTTTGTAAAAATATAAACCCAACAACAACAAAACTAACAGGTCTGAGCTTCAAGTCTTAAGAATTTTCTGAATGGAACTGAGTTTCAACAATCCAAATAAACTCCCATTTGTTTAATTTTGAATGGTAAAAACCCAGGAAGGGTTTTTCTTTTCACGCACGCACGGACATAAGTTACCAAACTTTAGATATTATTAAATGCTAAGTGGAGTTTTTTTTCTTAATTCTGGATTGTTGGTCAAATGTATTTCAGGTTTTTTACTTTCTCCATGTACGCTGTCCTTATGTAAGGATATATAACCGGATATACCTATACATACCCAGAATTATACTTAACTACTCTTCTACACATAATTTACGCATCATAAATTCTCAACGTCATTAAATCATTGATATAATGGTAACATTTTAAATGTTGTCATCATCATTATCACCATCTTCTTCAACATTCATCTTTGAGTTTATCTCATTCTAGTACATACCAAGTGTATTATCTTCCTTTCTTCTGTCCTGATTTCAGGCCCTCCACATAAGGTGAGGGGTAAACTATGTTTGCTATTGCATGAGACACTTCATAAACTATATAAAAAGGAATATATAGTTGTGGCTTATGAGTTAGGTATGTCTGTCTTTCTCTTGTCTGTTTTTAGCGAATTCATAATGAACTACTAAGTTGGAACTTTATACTTTGTCTTTAGCAGATATCACCCATATGAAAATAATCCCTTAAATATCACGCCTACAATCGACTAAAATCTCTAACACAATTATAGCAATAAAACCAAATATTTAACTTTTTTGAACCTATATACAATTCGTTCCGTCATCGTGGCTTTGGACCAACATGTAAGAAGTCCTCTTTGAGGCAGAATTCAATGAACGTGGTGATACATAACACATACTCTGTTGGGGAGCTGCCACGCCCACAGTTTGCATTTAGATATATATGGAAGGCATTTTGCATTTGGCCTCAGCCACATTCAATGTTTTTTACCTATTTCTGATTGTCTGACTTGGTTTTCTTTTGCTATTCTTCTCTCTCAAACACATAATTTTCAAAATGTCAGCAAAAGATATTTTGCAACAGTGTGTATATGTATGTGTGTGTAGCTGTGTTGTTAGCTATTAACAGGAAAAGGAAGTAATGTTCTTTTACACAAACAACAACAATCACAAAAAACTAGAATGATAAAGAGCATCAGAAAAAGTGGCAAATACCGGTAAGGAAACGAAAAAGTAAAAGAAAACAACAACAAAAATAACAACAAATATACAAATGAAAACTATTTAGTGAAAGAAAAAATATGACTGCAGTCATATTTCTTGTTGGCACTTCTTCACATAAAAAAAGATGTTCCGAAATAAAGAAAAAACTTAATAAAAATAGAATAAAGAATTTCATATAGATTAATTTATATGGCAATACGATAGCATATATAACAAGTATGAAAACTAAATCTGCCTCAAATACCCTCCACAAGAGGTAAGTGTGGCACGTATATGATTACGCTCTCTAAGTCAAATTTTCGCGCTGAGTACGGTTTTTGTAAATCAAAATAATAATAATTATATATATAACGAATGTCAACTTCCTAGCCCAGCTTTTGTGGCATATAAATAGATATTTTTCGAATGTGGGCGTAGCTCTTGACCGATTTTGCCCATAAACTAGAAGTGTCTGTACAAAATTTCAGCTAAATATCTTAAAATTTACGACCGTGATAATGCCAACAACCGACGGACGCACGCACACACATGTCTAGATCGACTCTGTTTTTAATGCTGATGAAGAATGGTACTCTAACGCCTCCTCCTGGGTATCTTATCTTCATCATCATCTTATCATCGTATCATCTTGTGAGGAGGGCATAAAAAATCTTGTTTCAAATAGAAATTCGTTATTTAGAGTGCTTTAAGACTTTCTTGCAAAACATACATGTCTTTAAGTAAACAAAACGGAGAATAAAAATAAAAACGACCCATCTCGGAAAAGCCAGGTATGTAATTTAGCACAACACGTTGTAAGGGCGTATGAGTGTTTAATGAAAAGGACGCGTATAATTAGACTTGTTAAATTTACTCTACACGTGGAGAGAAAACATAAAAATTATGTACACATTTTGGTAAGTAGCCTGTTGCTCTGAGTGAAGAGGCGGCAACCTTTTTTCCAGCCAGCCGAAGCCAGCTTCGGACATGTATAAAAAAGTAACAAAAGTTGCAGATTACCGACCGCCGACCTAAGGCACCCCGTCCATAAAAGAACACATGTAGAAACATCTATATATATATAAGCACCTGAAGATAATATAAAATAATAAATAACAAGTAAAAAGCACTGTATTAGGCGTATGCCACATCTAGGGTACCCACCAATTAAAATCCCTCTATATTACTCCTCCGAATAATAAGGAAATCATATGTCAAACTTATTTGAATTCATTTAGTTCGTAAAAGGTGTATTTGTGTAGATATATTGAAAAATATCTGATAATTAGATTTGTTAATTGTTATATGAAAATATGTCTATCCAATTTAATTTTATACTTTGGGTTTGTACGTAAAAATTGAAAAAACCTTAGAACTATGCCGTGTGTTTTACGATCCATGGACCAATTTAACCCATTTTCTATTTAAAATTCCAAGGTACCTAGATATATAGGAATGATTTGTAGGTCTAATGGCCTTTTAGTTCAGGCGCAATACTTCAAATAGATTTTAAGAACCTGTTGTTCTATTTCCTCTATTCATGTACCATTACTGAGTCCACGAAGAGGACTAATTATAATTTACTTTACATTAACATTTTTTAAAACCGAGGATAACTTGTTGAATTTTCTCAGAGGGCGCATCCGTGAACCGACTAATATAGACAAACTCGAACATTATATTTTCAAAACCAATATACCCCCTAAATTATTGTGATGGTGGGTGTAATGAATTAATATAAATCACAAAACGTGACGTTCAAAGTTAAAACCCTCAAGCAACACACCCGTTTCTCCGTTGAAGATGGGCAAAGAAAAAAAAAATAAATTAAAAATTAAGCACGAGCCAAACGCCCAAAAATTGTTGAAATTCTTTTAAAACTCTGCCTATCGTTTGCCAAAACTTCTTTAAATGACCAACTACAAAAACAACAACTTAAATAACCCTTGGGCATACTGTTTAGGAGAAACTAAATGATTACAAAAAAAAAGCAAGTAAAACAACTAAGTTTGGCTTAACTCAAATTTTAAATATCCTGCACGTACCTATACAAATAGTGGATGTGGCATGCATCTGATTACGCTCTCTTTAGTTATGTATCAACCACCTACCATCTAAAAAGTCGATATAACTTTGCGATCAAAACAAGTCCGTCCATGTGATTATAGTCGTAAATATGCAGATATCATATTTTGCGCCACGCTCACAATCGTCAATCTCACAATCAAAATATCTATATATTTAGATATATGTATATATATACTTTGCCCTTGTCTCTGACGCCTTTTTGAGTATCAGCAAACGGAAGAGTAAATGTAGTGGATCAAGACGGAGGGTATAACAATTTATCCACTAAATAACATATATCAAATCGCACACACATTCCAATGGCACACATGTTTCAATGTGTTGGGAGAAAAAAGAACAAATTAAAATATTGTTATATTAGGCCATTTAAGCCAGACTAAATTTATACCTGCACTGCATAATAGTGTTTTAATTAGTACCATGTCAAAAGGACAGACAGGCACTTATGCACTTCACTTGATAGCATTTCTAACGAATTCTAATTGTCAGTTATCTGATTTGTGCGTAGAAGTTTTTCCAGTCCAGTAAAATTGGATGCATTGCGTACTTTATTAGTTTTTATGCCCACTAAATAATATGTGGGGTATACCAAGTTTATCATTCCGTTTGCAACACCCAGAAGGAGGCGTCAGTATATATATTATTGACCAGCAGTAAACTGAATCGATCGTGTCCATCTGTTGTTGGTATTCTCACGAACATAAACTTTGTATCTTTAAATAAATTAAATTAAATTAAATGGAATTAAATATTTCTAGATTATGAACAGAAATCGCTACGCCACGCCTGCAATTGACAAAATCTTTATATCTAGCACCGAAATTGAGCTATTATAATGAAAAAAAATTGGTATAAAAATTTATATGTATCTTCTCCATAGATGTGCCAAAAATAGCCGGATAACTGACACGCCCCCAATCGACAAAAATCTCCATATCTACTATGAAATTGATTTTTTTTTTGTACACATATTTATAGTAATCCCCTCCATCGATGTTGCAAAAATGGGCGCGTTCGACTAACAGACGAGCTCACAATTTACAAAAAACCATATTCAACGTAAAACTCGTCTTGCATGCAGATACGTAATACATACACTGTTATAGAGCGTAGTAATACCTGCCACACCCACCACTACAGATGTAGAGGGTATTTAAGATTTAATATAATCTAAGCCAAATTTAGTTTTCTTACTTACTTACTTACTTATATATAATTAGATAGAGTTTATGAATGTACATGCAAATGCACACTTTTATTGGTACTCTTGTATGTAATCACAACCTTATGATAAATATATAGTATTATGCGTTTCTTGTACATATTTGCCAAATATGTCTGTCTCTGCATCATCTTATAAATCATATTATAAATCTTTGCGCTGACATTCTGTTTATAAATGTAACAGATTGTCTCTGGTTTATCTCATCTTCAGTGTATCTAGACAATCGTAACGCGTTTATACCTGCTGCCTGCCCGCTTCTCATTTCAATATATATACAAAAGTATATAAAGAATGCCTATTGCCAAGTTTTTAGTAGAAGCCTTCGTTCCGTGTTTCTTCTACATGCATTTGGTTTTGTATTCCGTTTATTTTTTTTTAACACATACATTTATAACAATATTAAACATATTAGTTTTTAATGACAGCCAAATGAATTATTAACATATTTGTGCAGGTAAACACTTATACAAATGTGTAGAATTTTACATAAAAACTTGATTGTAGAACTTTCTTTATTAAAACATTGTTCTCTCTAACACATTTAAACAATACTTAAATTAAGAAATAAAGTGGAACAGAAGAATTCAAAAAACGACATTTAGCCCAGACCAAAACTTAAAAAGTTTTTTTATCTATATACAAATTGTGGGCATGGTAGGAAGTTGAGAACGCCCTCTAATGGTGTACCCTTTTATACAACAACGTTAAAGGCGGATTCTACGCCACATATACTTTCTCGTAAATTTTGTGCGTAACCGTTATCCGCCCATGCCCATATTTAGTGCAACGATGGATGCTCTAATTATAAGTATAATTTCATTTTCATAGATACATTTTTGTCTATTATGGGCGTGGAACTTGTACAATTTCGCCCGAATTCAATTTTAAAAAATTAATTTTAGCTTATTGTCTCAAAATTTACATCCTCGGGGTGTGAACAAGGAACGGATATGTCTTAGCTTTTAATATTGATGAAGAATTCAATATTGATGTATACTTTGTAGGGTCTTCAAAATCTCAATCTAGATGTTACAAACAACATAATTAACTTCGTATGCCCTCGCTTTATCCGTAAGATATAAAAATAATTACTTAAGGGTGCTTATAAGTGTAAATCGATGCTATACTTAGTTCATCGACGTTTTATTCAAATCATCGAAACCAAACACACAGAAAATCAATAAATTAAATAAAAGCTCATAACAACATCACAATGAAAATGTGAGAAATTTTAAACAAACCTAATGAAACATACACATCTGCAGTATAATTCACATATAATTCGTAAATGAAAATGCAAAACAGAAATGTTTGAATTGATGTGCCCTCCACCTTGATGTCGGGGATGTGGTCACTTTGTCAAAACCTTACTTATGTGGAAAATGTGTACTTTTTTACTTTTACTTAAAGTCATTTACTCATCTAATGGCAAATGATTCGTTTACTTTGAAAGTGATACAAGTGAGATTTGAATCATTTAGAAGAAATTTTTCTATTAAATTAGTTAAAATCGTACTTGGGAATATGAACTTATTCCACTTTTGAAATAACGGATTCACATAACGAACGTATCAGTAATCAATTTAAAAATGTGACAGCATAAAAAAAAGCTCCGCTCACTAAAAATCTATGTATGTGAACATGAATAACAACAACAACAGCAATACCGACAGAAAAAAGTGATGGAAATATTTTACAGCAAACCGAGAACAGCAGCTTATGACAAAAGCGATACAACGACGATTTCAATGTTTTTGTGGAGAGATTGTGTTAAGCAGTAATTTAATATTTTGTGGCGCCACTATAACTATAAAAACAAAAACAAAAAACAACTACAACTACAACAACAAAACGGTGAAATGAAACAACTAAACAAGGGAAAAACAACTTTTAACAATTGACCAAACTTAATACACTTGAATTGAATTGAGAGGAATTGTGCTGGTATACGGACGGAAGGACAAAAATGTACTGCGTGGGCTAAACATACAAACACAATCGTTGATATGGAATATAGGAACAAGAAATTAAGTGACTTTAGTTTAGCGATTCATTATGACAACACGTACGCGGACAAGACGCGTTGCTGGTAACGATGCAACAAAATAAAATGTAGGAAAAAAACAAAAACAAAATGGTATGAGAACAACACAGAAATATCATCATTGCCCAATATGTCCAGTACGACGATAAGTAGAAACATCCTCCACTACCACTACATCACACGTGTATGTGTGTGTGCCTGTGTATTTTTGCCAACTCGTAAACTGTCTGTTCAGAGTTTTTAAGTTTCCGAAGTAAAATGAATATATTTTGTTTTTAGATTATTTTTTTCTGCGGATTTTTTATTTTTATTTTGTAGAGATAGCAATCATATTAGCGATAATTCATTGAGTGAGGCGCATAACTTTGTAGCTCTGCACAGCAAGAGGAGACAAGCAAATATAAAATGTAGCAGGACAATAGCAAACACACAAACTACAAAATATTCTGAAACGCGTGGATAAAAATTCCTTTAATATTATTCGTTATATATATGTGTGCATAGTTATATAGATACCTGCCCACATGCGTATCTTACACTCCTACATTATTATTATTAGAGACGGCAACCACTAAACTCTGTGATCTAAAGAGATCTATTCTGCTTTCCCTAGTTCCCAGTCTCCCAATTTTAGGCATTCTATGAATCCCATCATTTTTCTGGGCTCGGAGCACTAAATTGCATTTGCAGTTACAAAATGCTTTCCGAATAACTGATACCTAATGTTGAAAAATTCTACGATTTACAGGTGATACCCTCGTAGAAGCCTAAAGATCGCTTCTTTACAGTTCCATTATCATAATTGCTGAGCTATAGAAGATATGATAAATCTGGCCCCTGTAGTTGCTCCAGTGGTTCGATGATTTGACTTTTTGATATCCAACAAAACGCTGCAGGATCGACTTTCTTTAAAGTCAGCTTTTCGTAAAAGAGTCAGCTTTATCACTGCCTCCAACACCTGAGTGGCCTTATACGACCTTTTGTTTTCTTAAAGTTCTGTTAGTGCACTCCGACACCAGTTTTGATTTAGCGTGCCCATTCATATTTTATTTCAGGTTGTGAGTTCACTACCACTAATAATTCTAGAATCGACATATAATTTTGCGACCATTTTGGATAACTTTCACACACAGACGCACAGACATACGTGATTAGATCAATTCAGTATATTGGTAGTACCGATTGTATCTCGGATGCCTCCTTCTGCGCATTGAAAACATTAGACGAAGTGATGTGCAACGCCAACTTTGCACTGCTTGTGGTAAAGAGCGTATTAACTTTTTGCGGATATTTGGACCTGCCACACCCACCTTCAGTTATGCCAGTCTATAACGAAAATGCGCAATTCTTTATAATTTTTTGTCAAAATTTGGTGAAGAATAGTACGTTTAAAAAATAATATTTTAAATTTTTTAAAAATAAAAATTTGTTGGGACAAGTAAAAAAATAAAATTTTTAATTTTTCAAAGAAAAAAGTTTTTGATAAAATACTTAGTTTTCTTTTTTAAGGTTTTAATGGTGGTTCAGTGTATTCGATGGTCAGGCTTGACCGACTATAATATTTTTACTTGTTTATCTAAAGTTGCATGAAATTATCACATTTAAGGCAATGGTTCCATTTGATGCATTTTCATTCTTGGATCTTGTCAAATCTCATCAAAGAACGGTCCAGAAATACAGGAAAAGCACACGAACTGACACGTGAATATACTTAATATGTTTCAAAAAGTCATTTGGTTTTGCGAATACATCTTAAATCTGTTTTAAGATCCACGCCCTAACCAAAAAACTATCTACGCGAGTGGTGCAGAATATAAAACTCATGATGCGATATCATTTTGTGCATAACGATGGCATAGCGTAGCAAATTAAAAATTATAAAAAATATTGCATGAATATGTAAATAGACAATTATCGTACATACTTACAACGTACAGGTACGTTACAACCTGTATAAAAATCGGAAAACAAACCACCAGAACCACCACCACCATCACCACCGACAGTTCTGTTTGTCATTGACTATGTAAGCAGAAATAAATTTTCTATGTTTATAGAAAATATTTCAGTACCAATGTATGTATTCATTGTGTATTGCAAAGACATCTGTTCATGACATGGTTGATAACTGTGTGGGCGTTCATTCACTCTGTCTACTCTGTACCACCGCCATCATCTGCATCGAGGGTAATGACAATAAATGAAGCTTGTAATTTTATACTTATGTCATATGCCATTTATATTGTATAATTATTAATGTTGTTATTGTCAGTTGATGATGACTAGAAACGAAAAGGATATATGTGGGAAGGGGGCATTTTAGAAAGGGGCAGAACCAGAACTTCAAAAGAGTTCTTCTGTTGCTTTTGCTAAATGAAATATTTTAAAAACAACTTTTATATTTAAGTGATATCACTGACATGATAAGTTATCATATTTCTGAAGCCCCCTCATTTAGTAGAGTGTCATAATTATATAGAGACCTCATAATGTCGGATTGTTCGATGAATTGGTTTTTAAGTTAAGTGCTAGCTTAACGCATTCCACTCAATAAATCCTATCAATTAACATCCACATCAAATAGATTGGCATCCTTCATATCAAATATATAGTAGAGTTATGTGTAATCCGCCATTTTGGATTCTAAATTATAGAAATTAGCACATTGCATTCTACTTGTCAAGGCTTTTCATTTAAAACGTGTCAAGAGTTTTCATTTAAAGCCCATGTCAAGTAGATGGTAAGGAAGTTCATAGACCACCCCCTAGATGTGGCCGCCATATTGAATATTCTACATTTATTCAATACTTTTTATGGTATTGTCATCACAGCCAAAGTTGTTTGCCAAAAAAAAGTGTCCCAAAAATCAATTGTCAGGAACCGAAACCACCACTCTCACGAACCGAAAAGCAAGTTCAAGAAGGTTAAATAAAATTGTGATTGATCGGGAACAGGAGTTCGAAGAGTTTATAATTAAATAAAGCAAAGCTTGAGCTAAATGCTTTTGTTAAACACCCCAAACAAGCAGTTCTCACGGCGTACACAATTTTAATGATTATTCTGAGAATTCTAAAACGATAAATCTGAAGCTATAACTAATTTGACATTTTGCAAAATACATTATAACTCTCCTATCACATCATATCTCATTTAAGTCTCTTATCCAAATGTATAACAATCAAACAAGAAAAATTCAATGGGATCCCTGATCCTTTTGTATGCGAAGTGCACAAAAAACAAATGCGTTTAAACAAACAACAAATTCATAAAATACATCAAATCATAATTTATTAGCTTTAAAGGAACAAAAAAACAAATAATGAAACTTGCATGAGACTTCAAAACAAAAAATGTTTAACCTATATAAGAAACGCAGAAGAGGGCAGACTGTGCAGCAGACGGTAACAATTCGATGAAGATGAATAAGTTAATAATCATTCACGAAAATGTCCAACCTACAGCATTAGTATACAAACAAGCGTAACCCCCTCGAAAAAAATATAAATAATAAAAAACACAATAAATTCTTCAAAAGATGACTGACGTAGTGAGCACCGTTGAATTATTATGATCCGCTGCTTTGATGGATACACATATTACAAAGACACCTTAGCACAGCGTTTCTCAAAGCGTGCTCTGCGGAGCCGTGAGGCTCCATGAACCAACTCTAAAGGCTCCGCGAATCTCTTTGGTGTTAGGCGTCATTAATTGGCGCATGCACACAATTTATCATTTCCGTACCACTGGGGTTCCGTGTAAATTATTATGCCTTTGGAGGGCTCCACAGCTCAAAGAACCGCTACCTTGAGAACCGCTGCCTTATCACATATGGTTCTACGTTCCAAAGAAATGTTTGTATTCTTTTCTCAACCTGATAGCATCTTCTTTTGTATGGCACACATATTTACACACACATGCACACAGACTCATGATTTCGTATGCAAATTTCCAAATAACGAGGTTAACTCTTCTTCTTCTTCTTCTTGTTTTTCTTGTTCTTTTTCATCGCCATAGTTCTAACCTTCCAAGTTTTCATAACTTATCGCATCGTTGCTAAAGGAATAAAGGGGGATGAAAGAAGAAGAGATGATGCATTGACATCATCAGAAGCTTGATTTGTGGCCCGTTTCATATTCAAATTTCACAAGAGTGAAAACAAACACTACACCAAACCACTTCAGCACAAGGAACTCCGAGAGGGAGAAAAACGCATGATAAGTGACTAACACCGATAACTGACTGACTGACTAACTCAACTGAATGAGTAAGCGGGTGATTACATAAATAAATAAATGAATGAATGAATGTTATTGCTTGAACAGGTAACAGGACATAATTTATATTTTATTTATTATTTCCATCTTTAAACACCATAAATCACACAAATTAAATGCTCGCGTTCACATTCTCACATGGCAGCTTTTTTGGAAGCTATTGTGTTGTGTAATGTGAGATCTTATTACTTTCGAAATGCTTGACTTTTCTAAGGGTATCATTGGAAGGTACGTACAAAATAGTCCCCACTTACCAGCCAAAGGCACTTTCAAGAGATTATAAACGTCATAAATACTCGGAAAAATAACGCTTAAAAAATTACTAACAGTTTTCGATGAATTACCGGCGTACCTTATGACCATTTTCCAACATTTTCAATCGCGTATCTGCTACCAAGAAAACACATTACACAACCGCACTGACAAATTCAGCTAGATTGATGCAAGGTTGATCTAGAATATTTGCCTTTAAAACCGCCTCGATCTATAAAGTCCTTGAGTTAAGCACCTTCTTATAATAATGCAACGAATCGATTTACGCTTGCTACGCTTACCGTATTCATGCTCGATGTATTGGGTAAAAGGGAAAAGTTTTTTGGTATTTTTGTTTCGGCGAATCCTTTTTTTAAATTTCATTTCAATTTAATCCAAAATTAAAATTTATTTCTTAATTAAAACTGTTTCTCAGCAGCATCTGGAAGATTGTCTAATTCCCAACTAAATAAATCGCTGTTTTTATGCACGAGGTAGTGTTTCACTGCCACATAAACGATATTTATTATATTCGTAAGATAATGTACAATGAAATTGTACCATGACCGACCGTATAATTCTCATTTGGTTTGACTTGCGATTCCAATTGGTAATGAAGCATTTTACAATTTGAACCATAGGGTTGCTGACGGCGGTAGGATAGTTGCCATCGAAATTCTGGCATACAACCTATCGTCAATTAATTAAAGCAATTTTTGCCGATGTTTCTGTTTAGTATTGGTCGCATATATTGAGCTAAGATTTTGTTCATTAGTTTTTCAATTTAAAAATTGCAAAGTTGGATTATGACCCCGCCCACGATTGTCAAAAACTTCTCCTACCGTAAAATATAACTAAAAAATTTAATACTAAATTCTTCGATGTGCTGAAAATGGGCGCTATCATAAAGCAGGCACGCCCACAATTTCTAAAAAATAAGAATTGTAGTGAAAAATTGTAAAACACACTTTAACAGTTGTTAAAATAAAGCATAATGAAATACATGCCACGCCCCAGTTTGCGTATAAAATTGAAATAATTCCCAAATAAGTATAATGCAGCTTTTTCATTTATTCATATAAAAATTTTGCCTGATTACTCCTCGCGACCTTAAGACAACTGAGTCTGTGTATGACCCAATTAACTCATATTTATATGTTTTTGCTAGTTTAGTTTTTTTATAAAACAACAACAAATAATTACATTCTTAATGTTGTGTTATGCAATAAAAAGTTTTATTTGTACAAAAAAATGCACAGACAGACAGAGTGCAACCAATCATTTGGAAATATTATGTAAGAAAAATTCAGTAGGGGGGAAACCCAACTAACCCAACTGTGGGTAACTACATAGACCCACAAATGTCAGTTGCATGAGTGTTCGTTTCAAACAAAGGAACAAAAATAAACAAGTTTTATTGTATAAATAATTATCAGCTTACACTGATCATAGCATCACCTACAGCGTTTCTCATAAATGTGTTGAATGACTGTGAAGACTTTTTAAAAAAAGAATTATTTAACAAATTCAAGAGGCGCCCACCAACTCATCTTATTATAAATTTATGATATGAACTTAATATGTTGCTTTCCCCAGAGGTCTTAGTGTTATTATTATTCTGCTTTGAAGAAGACATATCAGGTAAGGTTTCGTTTTAGATTTTCTTCGTTGTAGGTTTTTGGTTCAAGAAAAATACTAGAAATACGTTAGAGGGAGACCAAAACTCCGGTAAAGGAATCAAGTGTTTGATGTCCTGCAGGCACTCGGTACACAAAACTGGAGAAGACGTGCACAAAATCGTAGCGTGTGGCATTCCCTTTTGCAACTGGCCAAATACTGTCGCGATGTTATTGATGATGATTAAAAAGGAAATTTTTTAGAATAATAAAGTTAATATTAAACTCGATAATGCTACATTTTTGAAAAAAAAATCGATTTAAAAAAAATATCTTTATTTAGAGTTAGAAAATCATTTATAAACAGGTTTCAAAATTTATTCTAAATTTATTATAACTTAAATAACTCCTCAAGTGAAAGCGAAGTTGAAAAATGTGATACAACGCAACATGTTCACTACGTACATACATTCTTATATTCATATATTTTACAATGAAAATTGTTATATTGTTACACGTATTTCCAACTAATATATAAACATTATGGTTATGGCAGGCTTCAACAAGATGATATGCAATTCATTTGCATACACTTTGCACAATAGCATCACTCCCGCAACAGCAACTATAGGAACAGTAACAATAACAATAACAATAACAAAAGCGTATCTTTAAAAGTCATTTGTATCATCATTAGTTCCAAGAAAATGTTTTGTAAGTCGAAAAATGAGAACGAGCAAAAAGGTTTTTTTTCTCTTCCATCTTTCTACAGGATCGCTGTTGCGGTACTCTGCGCTCCAATTGACAATATTTTGAACAAAAAAGAAAACAGAAAATTTAAATTCAACTTCAAGATGCATGTAACAGATACCAAAGCTGGAGAGGGGGCTGTGGGACGGCTTTACGTGCAGATGTAAGAGTAAGCAAGCAATACCAACCGTGAGGGCGATGTGTAATCTGAGCAACATTCACATGAACATTAACCAGAAAGCGGATCCTAACCTATCTTACCCAAAGCTATCACTTTATAATGTCATCGCGTGCCATTGTGTTATATTGTTGTGTAAATATTGTCGTTAACTCACACCATGTTCAACAACAATTTTTGGATATCTTTTCGGTTTTATTTGCACTCTTTGCTTGACAGAGCAATGTGCACAATTTTGGTCAATATTACGGTTTGATGCTATTATTATTAATATTATTATTATTATTGTTGCTGGTGCTGCTCGTGTTGAGTGCATTAGTGTGGTTTCGTTTTGGTTGCCACTGTCGAGACTTAACCACCAGAACAAAATGTCCAACGACTCTCAATTATGCGGCGTACCTTGAATGTCTTGAAATTGTTGTCGTTGAAAGCTTTTGTTATTATAACGCATACGCATTGTTGTTGTTTGCAATCACCGTCCAACCTCACCATGCCACACCACACCTATGTGACATAATAGTTAAAATGTTAACTTGAAATCACAATCGAGGCATTCATTTGTGCTACTTTGTGCGATGATTCTTGGCTTGTTGATGCACAACACTTGTCCACAATTTGCAAATTAGTCAAATTGTTCTACCTTCCCTTGCACTTTTTACCCTAAAATACCGCTTTTGTGTTGATGTTGATAATGGTGATGATGATGATGGTGAAGTACGAGTACAATGGCTTGGTCTTACGTTCGACAAATAATTTGTTCTGTGCTAATTTTATTATACAATAACTTCATTAAAATGAGATCAAATATGATAGCGGAACACAATAGAACCAAAGCTTAGAAAACACTTGAATGGTAATTGTCACAACTAACGCGACGGGTCTTTAACATTAATACAGTTCGATTATTATGGTCGAGCAATTCATTAAGAATAATGCGTCAGGAAGGTAGGTTTTTCTTCAACTGAATATATGTGCTTAAATGAAAAGCAGTTAAAGTTAATATGTAATAGTGTTATAGTCGGTCAAGCCCGACCATATAATACCCAACACCACTTGGCTTCTTAAATAATGCTACAATTAGTTTGGTTGTATATGTACAAACTGCCATTTAAGTTACTTCATGATATATAATTAAATGGTGCCATCCGATCTAATTTTAGCTCAGTCAAATATGAAGAACGCGGCACTTCATCGATTCCCTTCCCTTTAAGTGGCAACCTGCACACGCGAAGTAGAAATGTTTGAACACAATTTCAGCTCACCAGTACGATTGCCAAGAACATCCATATATACGGACGGACATTCTTTTTATGTCTCCTTCCCTATGTTGCAATCGTTGTGTACTCCCAATTTAACTTCTTATTTGACTATTAAAACATTGATTATATTTCGCCACAAATATTAAATTCTACCGACCTTAGCCTCCTTAGCCTTAAAGATAATTCAATTTAAAACACTCACACCTTGCGGGTATCAAAACTGCGACCTCCATTAAACCATTAAAAAATCGAGTGTCTTGCATTCAGCTAAGGCTAATCTGAACTTACTCTAGATCACTATCAAAGTTATCTTTCATAATTGAAACATTTCGATTTTGATTATTGTTTAGTAGCTGATACACAATGCCTCTTATTTCATACTGTACTTCGATTTAAACATTCCACCGTGTATGTTGTTCAACTAAGCAACGTTTTCTTGAATACTTCCCTCCGCGTTCCGCTCGAATACCTTTTTCGCGTACCGTTTACTGTAACTTTCAATTCTCATCATCACGTTTCCATTTATCGTCGTCTTTTTGCGGTTCGGTGCGTTTGATGTTAATTGAAGGCACACTTTTTTCCAAAGCCGCCACACAACAGAAAGAAATTGCTGCTGCTCTTGTAATATTCCGTTAAAATTTTCACAAAAAGTGTTAATTAACAACTACTTAATATTAAACTAATGTTAGGACTATATCTTTAAACAGTAGCGCAACAACATTAATTGTACATATGTCAGCGGAATAAATAAACCGGCGCATAGACCATGGACTGACTGACTATACAATTGCAAGGGAACAAAAAGTGACTCAACTCGAGACAACACATTTATTATTGCTTGAAAAGCACAATAAATCTTGTGAAGATGGACACGGTTCCTTTTTACTTAAATAAAATGATTGGTTTTTTGTTATAGTTAAACCAACAGCAACAAGTTCATGGCAAACATGCGACAAACATAGTGAACGTCACCAAATGCCAAATGATATGTCACATTATGTCCAACAGTCCAATGGCAACAACAAGTGATGTTAATACCGTGATATTGATACTACACACACATACACGTGGTAACGTAGTTGATCAGATTGTTTGTGTACTTTTTATAAGCTACGAAAAAAAATCCAATTGAAAAGGAAGCCATACTTGGTCCCCACCAGACATCGACAAACGACAAACTACACACACACCGAATGATGAAGCAATTAAATATTGATCACGTTTGTTGGCGGAACAATCATCCATCAAATCAAACATTTTTAAAAGAACTTTAAGGTAAACAATGCGATCACAGATTTACTTGTGGCAGTAAATCACACAATGATCAACAATTTGATGGTGACAAAAAACAATATGAGATGACAAACTCTACCGATTGTGCGGCACATGTGCAACACAACAACTACAACATCAACAGCCTATACGAATATAGTGAAGAAGAAAATATCTGATCTTACGTATATGTCTCGAAGGCACAAAATTTCTTCAGCGTTCACCTTCGTGAACGTTGTTTCTTACAGCCACCACAATTATACTCTGTGCGTCATCCCGTTTGCAATTACGAGGCATAAGCTTCTGGCGGTAACGCCTACAAATCCATATTTAGCGCAAAATTGTACTTTTGAGTTAAAATGCAAGTAATACATTAATTGTCTGACCACAGGATATGTTGGAGATATGAAGGGTATCCCAGGTTTTACCCAAGTTTTTTACTTGTTGCTTACTTCTTCATTCGAAGTAAGGGGTAATTAAATGTGATTTCTAAAAAATTCAGAAGCAGTTTTGAAAATTGACAAAATCTTGCAGCAAGAATAGAGAATTAGGTGTTTAGGCCGCTAACATCGTTCCTCCGAGGAATGGTTCTGAAGTTTCAACAGAAACTAAATAAATAAAAAAAGCCACAAAGAACTTTACACCTCTACAACGAACTTATATAAGTTCAAAGAAAGCGATTGAGAAAAAAATTTAAATTTAATGCTAGCCCACCCCCACCCATTAAGAACGAATTCCTGGATATGATCACATTTATTCTACTTTTATAAAAACTTTTACCACAACCCACTTATTTATGAATTTGTACATCTTAAACATTACGGCTAAATCTAATTTGCATACCCTATATATATATATATATTAAACCTGTCATTCAATTTGCAACATCCAGAAGAAGTCGTCGGCGACCCACAAAGTATGTATATTTTTGGTCAGCATCAAAAACTCAGCCGATCCATACTTGTACGTTAGTGTGCCAGTTCGTTTTTATCATTTTGCCATTGTGTCAGTCTGACATTTTCAGCTTTTGCGCGCAGATCATTATTTAAATTGGGAAAAATCAGTCAAGAATCACGTCCCCAATCAACAAGAATATATATATCTGCCACAATCATTGAGCTATCATGTTGAAACTTGATATACGTATTTATAATTATCCCACCCATCGATGTACCATATGTGGATGTGATCCCCAATTTACAAAAATCATGCACAACGTAAAACTCATCTTGCAAACTGTTACGTAAAACTTACACTATTAGAGAATCATAATCATAATATCTGCTATGACCTCCTTTTGTGCGCAGATGTGGAGGGTGTTTAAGATTTGACCAAAACCAGATGTAGTTTTCTTACTTGTTTTCATTAAGCTTTTTTCCTCACAGTAATATAAATACACTTGCTTAAAAACTATCTGTTAAAGCAGACATTTAAGCACTCTGTTGCACTCATTGCATCGTCGGTCTCTGGTGGACTTTACTTATTCATTGATTGAAACCTGCCGAATGTTTGACAGCTTGTGTGGATGCATTATTAATGTTTGCATGCGGTAGGTTATAATATTTTTTACATTTCGTAATGAATGGCATGCGCTTCGTAAGCAATATTTTTCAAATCTTTACATTCTCTCGTTCTTGTATCGTAATTTATTTTGTGTTCAAATTTGTTTTTTTTTTCTCATTGTATACAAATAATTAATAAAAAAACGTGTTGTTGTTGTGTAAGCCATGGCGAATTTATTGTTATATTCGAGTTTTTTTATTTTTTTTTTTTTTTTTTTTTTTTGATAAATGATATTTTGACGTTTTTCAGTTCAAATCAAGGCCATTCATTATAGCAAGAAATTGATAGATGTACTGCTTGATTTTCTCACAGAAGAGTTCCTCTTTATAGATAATACCACTTGTACATTAAGTTTGTAAGGTTGTTTGTAACTTATAAACGTACTAAACAAACCTAACTTTTATTATTTCAAATTATACCGGTCAATAGCCCACAAGAAATTAACCAAATTCTGTTGCAGCCACGAAAATGCACCTTTGAAGTTTAAATTCGATGCATCTATTTACAATTTGATCATCTATCGTTAATAATAGTCATGGTCGAATAACAGATTGACGCACAATATACAAAAAATATTTTTCCCAACGTCTAAGTTGATATGTATTAAAATTCTTACACTCTTAAAGGGCGTAATCAAGAATCAGCCCCTCCTACATTTGTGAAGGGTATCTAAGATTTATCCTAACCCAATTTTTGTGTTTTTACTCTTTTAGAAATAAGTTGAAAATAATAAATAAATGAGCGGGGAAGGATAACAGGCACGCCCAAAATTTACATAATTTCGTACTCCGGGACGCATTGCCTCACCCACAGTTTACTCTTGATTTATAAATCCATCAGCTATGTCATTTAATTTGATGATTAACCAATTGACAACATAGTGATTTTTCAATAAAATTTAATACAAAACCATGCCTTAACGCAGAGACAAATCTTACTGAAAACAAAATAAAATTGATTTAGACCATTTAACAAACCCCTCGCATATAATATAACGCCCTATTTTAAAATCAGCCTCTACATGACGAAATGACGAATATATATATATATATAAATAAATAAATTGATTTTTTACAACTTCTTATGTCAAAAAATTAATTATTATTATTATTGGCATAACATGATGCACTGTAACGATTATGGACGCTGATGCAATCTACATAAACATAAACATATAAAAGGTGTGACTTTCGCGACCAACTACGATGATGATATCATATAAAAAATATCTTCAGGTTAGTGATACTTTTTTTATTTATATAACAATATTATTCAGTTTACACGTATATAATATATATTAAGAAACTATAAAAACCATAGGACATAAGGAATTTGTAACCATAGTAGCAAAGATTTTTATGACGAAAATTTTATTATATATCGTCATGAGGGCAACTGTTTTGTTTATGAGAGAAATGAAATGAGAGCCATTAAAAAATGTCATTAAATTAAAAACTAATCATTACAATACTTTATTAATTCAAAGCAAAACAATATCTAAGTGGTGTCACAACCATTACACACATTATGTGTTGTAGTGCGGAAGATGGTGTGACAGAGTGCCCATCCCCTGCATGGGTTACGGTGTACTTAACAACTTTTTAATGATTTTTATACCTTATAGGAACATGTGAAGAGGACACTTTCTTGTGTTATTATAAACACATGTATGCGAGTGTAAAAACATGTGAATTTATTATTATGAACATACTCAAGAAATATTTATGTAAAACTGTTCATATTCAAAATATGCGTATTATTAATTGTCATCTATTAAAGATGTTTTTTCTTTCTATTGCAGATAATATATCTATTTGCATAAATGCATTGATGTTTTATTATTTAAATCTCCCGTTTAGTATTTTACGACTGTTGGTTTTGTGGTTAATAAGTGGCGCCTAATAAATTTGTTTTTTTTTTTATACCCTACACTAAGTATGTTCTTGTATTATGTACCAGCTTCCAAGTTGGGTTGTACGCTGAGTATGATTTTTTGTAAATGGTGGTCGTGTCTGTTATCCGACTATGCCCCTTTTTTGACACATTATTCGATCGGATAACCATATATATGTATTCCGAATTTCAGGTTCATTGGTCAATTTTTGTGGTAGATGAATAGATTTTTTTCAATTGTGGGTGTGGTTCTTGACCAATTTTAAATATCGTGCTGCATGCAGAAACTAAAAGTGTCTGTTCAGTTCAATACCTCAAAATATGCGACAGTGAGAGTACTAAAAACAGACAGACACACGAACAGACATATATCAATTCAGATTTGACACTGATCAAGTACATATATACTTTGTAGGGTATCCGGTGCTTCCTTTTCGGTATTCTTAACAATCATTTTGGCGCATTTTTTTATAATTTATATTATTAGCGTGGTTTTTAGGTGAACCTCTCAATTCTTATTTCTCTTCTTCTCTTATATATGTGGATACCTGTGTATGTGTATAGAGCACAATACTTTAAGAATGCTGTCTAGCTTTCTGTATTAAACATTATTTAATTAAGTAGTAGTAAAAAATTAATCAAACAATAAATTTCCTTATTGCATAACTCATAAATATTGAAACATTATAAAAAAGCACGAGAAAGCGAAAAAAACATATTATCACGTGTCAAGGATATAACTACTGCCTAACTGCCATAACGTTGATACAATATCTCTTCTTCCAGTCAACTTCTAGCCTTATGCTCAAGCAGTAACTTATACATTATTCTGTTCTGTGTTTTGTTGGTTGGTTCGTTTATTTGTTTCATTTTTTGGCAAGTGAATGCATACTACGCAGTAAAAATATGCGCTAAAACCCTAACATTATCCTTTCACACGCAGCCTATATATTTACATTGCACAATAGAAGAGAAAAACCAATTGCAACAACAACAAACAAATAGCATCCTGTCATTGGCAGCATACCCAAACATACGTTTTCTTACATAAAATTTCTTGCTAACGATTTTTGTTTGCAGTGATTATATAATATGTGAGTACGTACGTATGTATGTGATTGTGTGGGTACCACCCAGTTTACTCACTAACCGCTGAAGGAAAAAGTCAATTAAAAAACTTGAATAAATCATATAATCCTGGCAGTTGAGCTAACATTTTTATTATTGTTGTTGTTGTTGTTGTTATTGTTGGTATATTTATATATATGATTCTTGCCTTGTTACATTTTTAATATTGTTGTTGCTTTTTATTAAAGTGTGGGAGATCATACAAGGGGGAATCCAAGCCCAATACATGATAATAATGATGATTTGATTGCGGCGTGTGTAGTTCACATTTTTCACTTATATTTTAATGTTAAGAGAAGAAATAAAGCCCACTAAAACTCTATTCCCAGAAATTAAATAAGGGAGGAAGTTAAGTTTCTTACTTTATTCAAAAAGCACACACCGCCCAACCAACCAACCGCATGCACAAAACGCCAAGAAAAGTTCTTCTGTTCAAAGTGTTGCCATTAGTAAGTTTTGTCGATTTGTTGTTATTGTTGTTACTTTTGTTGGTAGTGGTGGTGGTGTATAATGATGAATGCCTTCGAACATTGCCCATATTGTTTGCGGTTTGTTGGTTAAAGTTATTTTTCTCAACGGATGTCGTTGTTCACACTTTCATTAAATATATGAGAATGCATGTAACAACTGTACGAAAAATATGTAATTTCTACTTTAAAAGTGACATTAAAGGCCAAGAAAAGATCGGAAGCCTATTTTCAATCAAATATTTGGATCGGTATGGGTCTTAAAGTCCCTTCAGTAGGTAAGTGGTGTAAAACTTTGTCTTAGAATACTGTTTACACTGTAGGATATGGGTTCAAATGCAGATGAGGAAAAAGGTGAGAGATTTTTCCCGTGGAATTTGAACTCATGTGTCGCGTTGAATTCTTAACCGAGTTAAGAATATTACCATGAAAGTCGAGGTTGATACGACTGGTGAATGAGCATATTTGAGCTTATAAAGCGCCAAAGTGTTTACAGTTTTACAATAATTTATCTAGTCGGCTTTACTTTCCTCGGCTTGAATTTCCAAAATGCACCTTACGTTTATTAGCTATATACAACTTTACACCTTCATTTTCGTGACATTGTTGTAGGTGCGGTACTCGACAGATTTTGCTAATTTAAAGATCCAAGATCTGTTTGATTCGTTTCGATATATTTGGACTTTTTTTATTTTTGTACTCAAAAAATTTTTTGTGGCATTTTCTCATTCTTGAGCAACCAAAGTGTATCAACAGATATTAACAAATGAAATGCATATTTATAGCCCAAAATCTCTATTTATACAGACGGACATATCATGTATCAATATATAATTTATTGGTTCTCTCACGCCGCCTTCTGTGTGTTGTAAATGGAATAACAAACTTAACAAACCTCTTATGCTTTATGTAGGATATAAAAAGGAATCTTACATCACTGACAAGGACTTTATTAATGGTGGAACCAATTCTAATGCTAGTGCTATCCTTGGAAATTCATTTTCAACTGGTCTCTTCTTTTTACTAAAATTCTTCCGTTATGTATACTTTTCATAAAATCGTTTCTTTTTTTGGAGGTCCTTTATAATGATTATGGGTTTAACTTCCGCAACAGTTAACTCACGCGTACGTCTGCAACGTCATCACCATTAGGAAAGAAGACAAAATACCAGTATCATCAGTATCAATACCAGTACCAACTACACCATACTCTTCACTTTAACACAATTGTTGATGGTGTTGGCGAATAGTATGAATAAATGAATAGATGGGTGGTTGCTTGAGTTTGCCTACGGTGTTTGTCTTTGGCTTGTAATGAAAATAGAAGTTGCCGTTTATAGGTTAACAACTGCCACCAACACATTGTTTCATATCAACTTGCTTAAATGATGTATTCTTAACTCGCTGTATTTTTGCATATTTATGTTTGGTTACTTTTTTTTGGTTGGAATGTAACGTAAGTACTGTCATAATAATAATAATAACTGCTTCTGTTTCAATTTCTTGTTAAATAGATTTTGTTCATGTTGTTTGTTTTTGCACAAAATTTATGAAGTGTGTTACCGTCCGCATGGGCTTTGGGTAGACACGTGCCCACAAACTTTATGAATAACATAAACGACTTCATATCAAATACGTACGCACTCACATATGCAGCTTTATAACTTTTTATTCTATCACTTTAAATGATTTATAAGCAAATTATTGTATTGACAAAAGGACCTGTTCTAAACGCTGCCGTAGATTTGAGTATTAATTTTATTTTGAACCAGATTTATCCTGCATATCCAAGCCCACGTCCCTATTCTCACTTCTAAAAAAGTTTGTGAAGCAATGATTTCATTGAGGTTGAGATGTATTATGTAGTATGTAGAAATTTAAAATGTACTTACAAGAGAACTTGTAAACGTACAAGGCTTTACTCCAACTCATATAAGATTGCGGGTACTAGGTCACCACACTAGAAACCGAGTACTAACCGAGCCAACAAAATCTACAATTATAGTTTTCTAGTACTATACTAATTATTTGATAATACTGAGGACAGCGAATTATTAGTTTCGACGTGGTCTATATGGGCACTATGATATATTGCTTCCTTTAGTTTATGAGCACAATCCACAATATTGCAATACGGGAGAACTTTGCACTATTGAATCATGCATGCTTAGACCCACCATTCTGAGTAAACCACCGCTGCAAAAATTCAGCGTCTCTCACCACATTACGAAATAGATTTATAATGAAGTGGTCGTTGGCTTAAGCAAGATTTATTTTCTAACGTGTCTACTCAGAAGGCTGTTAGAGAAATATACTGTGATAATCGGAGAACTCCATGACTACCACGAAGATGCTTCAGTAAATGTACAATTGTATCCTCCTTATCATAAACTGATTGATCTAATTATCCAAGTGATTTTTTTAACGACCAAAACATAATCAAGTAAAACAATGAACTGGATGCTTATCAATGCCTCTTCGGCTTCCTAAAAATTATCTTTACTACATAATATTACAATAAAACTAAAGTGATAATTTATTATTTATAATAATTGTTTATATATCATGCTCTAGAGTTGTGGTGTTTAACGATAATTTAGAATATAAATTTTTATGATTGTGTAAATAAAGTTATCACAGCTATTAAATATTTATCCATGGAATAATCATATAAAACGGAATCAATTTTATTATCAATTTATTATAATTATCGATTTTTATGGTATTTCTGTAAGACCTATGCACTATTGGAAAAGTTACTAAAACCTATGAATGTTGATAAAATAGACATGGAAAACGAACTTTAATTAAGAGCTAATTATATTCTATTTCATTATGTGGTGCACGTAAAACTACACGGTTTCAGTTTCAATTATTTGGCGTTTCTTTCATTTACATTTTATTAAGAGTTAATGAAAGTAAAATCTAATTAGTTGTGTAATTGGAGGTTTTTGTGTGAAAGCATTTTACTGTTGCTGTTGCTATTGTTTTTAACTTAATGGAAACGTTGGTAGAATACTTAATCAACCCACTTAAATGGTTTACAGATATCCAACATTAATTGAAAGTTAACATTTTAACTTAATTCAACGTTGATAGAAAATAGAACGTGAGAGCTTTCCTTATCAACAATAATACTCGCACTTGTGCAACTTAAGGATTAAATTAAAAGCGCTAAAATTGAATCTAGTTCTATTCTATTCTATCTCGATAGAAAAATTGTAAAAATTCAAAACTCAACTTTTATACTCCAAAGTATTTCTCGTTTAATAAATTACGAACCAATGAACGATCATTATACCCTAACCATGGTAATGAGGCTACACTAGGTTTACTATTCCGTGTACATCACGTAGAAGACAGCCGCCAATACTCTACAAAATATACATAATCTTCAAATCCAACTTCATCATCAACTGAGTGGGTCTAGGTACGTTCGTCCGTGTGTGGGTCTGTTATCAGCACTCTCACGGTTCCACATTTTGACATAGTGAAAATTGTACGTACATTTTTATTGCACGCGGATTGCTATTTAAATTGAGAAAAATTGGAGCCACAACCACAAATTTTAAATCTAAATAGATTAAATTTTGGTATACGTATTTATAAATATGCCACTCACCGATGTTTGGGAATGTGGGCGAGGTGGGATGGCTCAAAAGTTGACCAATGAAATATAAATTTGGCCGGTTACCAGAGACGCCGACAATTTACACATTCATCTTTAGTGGTCATAGAATCCGTTGTATATAACCGGGGATGGCATAAGCTGAATTTAGTTTTCTCACTTGTTTTTTGAATAAATTTGTCGCTTGTTCGCATATTCTGGGATGTTTAACTTTCAAGAGACTCTACAAGAAAATAGTTTTTCTTTAAATGACTTATATAACGACTGAAATTGCTATACAATTGAAACTATAACAATAGTGTAAAGATGGATAATAATAAAATCACTTATTTTAGTTCTAACGAAGACTGGTTCGTCACAAACAGGATTGTTTTCTTTAAAATATTAATAATAATGTTTTTTCCATTTTTTTTTTCTTCTCTGCAGAGCTGTACAGAAGTTATTGATCGTGTGGATAGTGAACATGTTAACGTTGAACTTATAAAATTTAAAATTGATTATTCAATTAATCTTTTTAAAACCTGACAACGGGTGTCTGTGGTTAGTACACTACTTACTCGTATACCTAAAATTGAAAACTTAACGTTTTTCTCTGTCTTGAAATGTGCGCATTTAATAACTACTTACGTAGGGCTTTTTTCGAAAGAGAGGGACACTAAGAGAAGATGATCTTTATGAGACAATTATAAAGAAAAAATAAAAACTTAATTTCAAGAAATTTCAGTACGAATGGAATAGAGGTCGATGTTGATGGAAAATGAACATTTAGTTACTTTAACCTTACAGTTTGGTATTAATCTTATACTTATAGACTTTAAGGATTCTTTTTCATTCTTGTCATGTGATACACGACAGCTAGAAAGTTACGGATAGTTTTCTAGTTCTCCGAATAGCTCTACACGCGTATCTGTATAAGCACATATTCTCCGTTCATCTTTTTTTTTGCAATTCTCAGTCAATATGATTTTTACCAAAAATTACACATATGCAATGCTGGGGTTGTCCTGCCAACAAACCAAAAAAGAAAACCATTTAGGGTTTACCCAAAAACCCTCTGGACATTATTTCATCTGTGTATTTATGTAAGGCGAGGAAAATGAAGAGGACACCTATTCCTTTCAACTGCTTTTTTGTTATTATTATATTTTTTACACAACAGCAACATGTTGCTCGGACGAGTTCATAATTTCATAGCAAGTGTGGCTTTGTCTGGTGTTTTTTAGTATTTATTTATTTTGTGTTTGTTGTTGTTGTTGTTGTTATTTGTAAGAATACCTTGTAACGCCGGTAATGTGTGTCTGTATTTGAGCATATATCCAGTGTCTGCTCCACAGGCCGGTTTAGTCATTCCAAACAACAACGAAGTGAAAACGTTGCATTGACAATCACAATGTCTGAATGGCTGGCTAGTTGTGCTACCCTAAAGGTATACTCCTCATAACTCTATATGCGTTATACGATTTGTATATCTTCGAAGGTATCAGCCAAACAATGTGCGTGTGAAATTTTTCATTCACTGATTATGATTAGTACAAATGCTTGAGTACGTGTTTGTGTGCGTACGAATACTAACCAACTGTAGCACCAAGCTTGTCCCAGTAATCTGCATACAATACAAACGAGATGCGCATATAGAAATCATGGTCTCAAATTTAAAGAAATGAGTTAAAAAAATTCTTTTTTATTATATTTTTTAGCAAGCTTGAATTTTTTAGTGATGCCACTTGTAGCACAAAACCCTTTCATTTGATAACCATTTCAAGGGAAGTTTAATGAAATTTATATTCTGCAAACTCAATGCTTTCGCCATATTTTAACTGGAAGTAACATTCTATACCTTGTAGCATTCTACTCATCAAGATCTTCCATTTGAAAAAATACACCGTGCGCCTTAGATTTCAAGTGTCCGAGCTTAGTATACCGCACTCCACTCGTAAAAGTTAGCATCTGACAGCCGCATCAAATTGTTTTGAAACAAGAAGGTTTTCCGCTATTTTCGCCATAGTGGCTATACAATGACGTCACTTACCTTATAGCTTTCTATTCTAAAAGTCCATATCAATTGAATTGGTAAGAGATAAGATGTAAAATTTTTAAATTTCTCAAAACTATTGTTTGACCGAACCTCGTATTTGGATTTCTTTTCACATTATTTTCATTTAAAACAAAACTTGGCCTTCTTTTGCTTCTTCTTCTTTGTCTTCGTCTTCTCGTATAATTTAAATGTATATGTTGGCTGAAAATCATTTTTCATAAATTTTTTGATCGTCAATTAATGTCGTTCATTTTAAGAAATCGATTCCTTTTTATTACCAACAACTTCTTTGGTCTAACTGAAAGGCTTGTTTGTGTGTTTGCATACGTTACTTGACGGTGGACGGTATCATTTCTTGTATTTATATACCTGTAAACCTATTTATGTGATCGGGAATGGAAAAAAGGTAGAATTCGTTGTTTTCATTTTTTATGGTATCCCTTGTTCTTTTGTTGTTGTCAAGGTAACAGAACACACGGAAATCTTTACAATTATATATCAAAATTTTATAATCCAGACCAAGTATATGTAGCGTATAAAGTTTACTTTTTCCCCCTTTCCTCACTTATAATCATAAAAGAATTTGTGGTCTTTGTACAATTTAATATAAAGCCGCTAATCAACGCTGTGTTTTATTAAAAAACCAATTTGAAGGACTTTTTATACCCTTCACATAAGATGAAGGGGGCACACTAAGTTTGTCGTTCCATTTGCAACATCCAGAAGTAGGCGTCAACCTACAAAATATAATTAATCTTGATCAGCTTCAAAACGTCTAAAAGTAAAATATGTCCGGGTGTCTGTCTGTTGTGGCACTCTCACGATCTCTCATTTTGATATATTGACCTTAAAGTTTATTTAGATATTTGTTTTTCTGCATGCAAATGAGTATATGAATTGGTCAAAATCAGTCAACAGTCATTTGACGTAAAAATCAACAAGTACGCTGACGGATAAAATATTCACTATTAGAATGCGGAATCATATGCCTGCCACGCCTATCGCTTGTATGTAATTGCGGAGGGTATTTAAGATTTGGCCTAAGGCAAATTTAGTTTGTTTACTTGTTTTCTCTCATTCCTTGTGTTTTCATTTCTTCTTTACAGACATTGTCATTTTATGTCATTTTATTAATGATTACCCAATAAAAACAGTCGTGTATGGGTTGTAATAATTTGTTAAACATTTAATGATATGATACTAAAAATTACGATATGATATGTTTCGTATCATTGCATTCGGAGTATTTTCAATAGATTATGATTTAATTAGCTTATCTTGGATTCATTTTTTTGTATATCTCCTACGGAACATTTTACATAATCATGTACATTATGCTAATAATGTAATCTTTCTATTAGCATATAAATCATGAAGGCCTATTGAGTAAAGTTAGAGACGGCTAAAAGGAAATATTGAACAAAAGTGTAATTTTTTAGAAAATGTGATTTTAATTAAAAAACGTCGACTTTATCATTTCCTCTCTCAGCTCCTTTATTACGTTTAATATTGGCAATATTTCAAAGTTTAAATTTTTTTTAAATACCTCACTATCCATCATCCAATCTAAACGAATTGATACTTTGAACACACAAAGGTAAACAAAAGGGAATGAAAAATTATTGCACTGTCACTACTATTGAAGGGAGTGAAGTTATATCAATTTTTGAAATATTCACCCTTGGCGAATAACAAAACTTCCCTTTGAAAACTGCAATAAATGTTTGTCAAATTAGAAACTCTTTTTGCAAATTGTTATACATTCTATTAAAAAGATTTAATGTTATGTTTTTGAACAGAAAATGAAATTTACATCATCATTATCCATCATTATTAGTGTCAATGGTTTATGAAATTATTTTTATACTCTCCACATAAGTTGGGCGTATACTAGGTTGTCATTCCATTTGCAACATCCCGAAGTAGGCGTCAGAAACCTTACCAAGTATGTATTTTCAGAATCATTAGACCTGTATGTTTTGTCAATTGTGGGCATCCATAGCTTTGCTCATTTTAAATAATAACTAGGACTAGGTGGACTAGAAATGTCTCAATTTTTACAGATAGTGAAAGTGTTAGGTATGGATGGCCAGAAAGGACGGACATATATGCCAAATTATGTACAAAATATGTACGAAAGAAGACGCGTCCTTCATTTCTTCACCACCCTCTCTCTCTCTCTCTCTCTCTCATGGGAGTATTTAATATTTTTAGAAAGATTATAACACTTTTAATTTTATGCGGTACATGGCAGCAAAAACGGCATGAATAAGTAAACAAAATTGTTATTAATGTAGCCTTGTGACAAACTCCCAAATTTTATAAAAATCATCCCTTTTGTAGGAAAGAAACGTTATATTACGTGGGTACTATACGATTTGTTTTGTGCGGTTTTCCGTACATAATAATAAAGTTTGGTGGGTTCAATGTCACGTGCTGCAAACGAGTGCTTAAAAGTGAGAAATCGAACTCAAGGGATTAGAGAAGCGAACTCTTAAAAATAATATATTTAACAAATTACAAAACACACACTGTTAGTGTCAAAGTGCATAAATACCGAAAAGTTCTTTTGCACTGATTTTGATTGATTTAAAAGCGATCTCTTCTTTTAATACCTGGACACACTGTTTATAAGAATTTTTCAATACTATTTCAAGCTTATAGTAAAATGCAAAAACTTGTTACCCTTACAAGCGAAATGAACGCCACTATTTCCTAAACCATGTGTTCAATATCCCACCCGGAATGTGCAATCATTACTAAAATAATTGTTTACTTTTAAGATATTCATAAGTCAGCTCATTCCTTAATAAATTGGCCTTACCGTGGTTCAAAAGTCACTACGTTATCAAATGTAAATGCAAGTGTTTGTGTTAATACTTTATTAATTAAAAGCTCTAAACGATTAATGGCATGTAAGCACCCTCACTTATTTTTATCCATTTCTTCCCCTTTGGCTCACAACAGCATTTAATTAATGTCACTTTACTATGCCGTGTAACATTAAGTTTGGATTTCGTAAATAGTTGTTTGTAAGTAATGATTAATCTACAGTGATTTTCATACAATAAATGTCTAAATAAGTGCTAATGGAATTCATTTATATTTACTTAGTTAAAGTTAGAGATTAAGTATGATGTGATTGATGATTATATGCTGGCAAACGTGTGTATGTGTACACACCTTCCTATTATTGCTATTGGCTATTTATATTTTTATACAATATTTATCAACTAACGCGTTGTTGGTGGCTGAAAATGCTTAAGTTTCTACATACGTTTCATATAAAATACGGGATTTACTAAGTTTGATATTCCATTAGCAATACACAGAAGGAAACTTTAGGGACCCCCCAAAATATACAAATTCTTAAACATTTGAATCGTTGTGAACCATGTCTATCAGCATTCATGTCTTTGATGGGACACTTACGTTGGCAAAAATTTACATATTCTTCCTCTAAACTTTCATAGAAATGCAATGAATGGTTCTGTACCCAGACTCCTTTAAAACTTGAACAAAATCGGTAGCCAAACACAAAGCTAAAGCTACAAATGATATATGTGAGTATAATTAACTAATAATTATGTGTCAGAAATGGGCGTGGTCCGCGTCCAAAGTTTCAAAAAATCTTATTTCGCATAGAACTTGACTTTTAAAGTGATACGTAAAGTATTCATAAATAGAAATAGAGTGAGCCACGCCTGAACTTTAGCTTATGTTTAGAAGTTTTTTTAAGAACCCCTATAAGTATATATTCATATATACTCTATAATGGATGAAAATCTCTCACAGCCCTGAAAAGTGCTCACGCCCACAATTCCCAAAAAATTGTCTTCAGTACAGAATTCAACCTTCGGGTTGACATGTAACACATACTCATACATGTGAAGGGTATATAATATTTAGCCCAAGCCTAGCTTATTAATGTGTAGTGCCCTACACCACATATGATAAGAGAGTATATTAAGTTTGTGTGGATATTTGTAACTCTTAAATCTAAATCGATTTAACCATGTCCGTTTGTCCGTCGCAAGATAAAGTCGTATTTTTTGAGATATTTCGATAAAACTTGTTCCAAGGACATGTCTTGGCTCATAAAGTAACTCTATGGAAAATTTATCAGATCGATCATTTTTAGAAGTCCTTCCCACATAAGGTTATTAAAGTCTTTATATAGTAAAAAATCGTAATTCATAATATTTTTGGAAAAAATTTAGTGAAGAATAGTTCATTAGCTTCATATTTGCCTGTGCCAAATTTGGACTCGATCGGACAATTTTCAGAACTCCTTCCAATAAAATTATATTTCACAAAGTAACTTATATGGCAGTGCCTCGCGTGTAATAAATAAATTAATTGTAGCACAAATTAAGGACTTGGTACTTAACCGACTATAATATTTTAACTTGTTTTCACTTAATCGAATTATATCACTTAAGTACCTACTTCACTTTCACACTACTCCTCCCGATAATTTTAAGATTACTTCTTAGCTTTAGTTTTTTTACTTTTTTTAGGTTTTTTGCGATAAGGTCCCAAGCCATGGCGCACCATAATGCCACGCCACCAAGCTTGTAAACGTATAATACATTGGATTTTGTAACATTGCTCCTCATACAATCTCTTCTCCTCTGCCTTGCGGATGAAATATTCCTCCATAAAAATTATTTGGTTTCTATGGAGTTGCTGATAATGTTCATTCTGTTGCTTTATGTCTTTTATCTTGTTCGCAATTTGTTGATTTTCTGCTGAGACTCTTTCATGTTCAACTTTATATTTTATTCGCCACTGCCTGATATTTTCATTTAATTGGAATAATTCATTTTTGCGAAAACTCAACACTTCATCGATGAGACGTTGCTCTGTAGCCAGAGATCTTTTGTAGAACAATAATTGTTGCATCAGAAGACGTTGTTGTTGTTCATTAACAATCTCTGCCTGGGTATTACGATTGTCGGACCATTTTTCAATTAAATTCACTTCTACGCGATGCACCAATTGCATATTAAGCAATTCATGGCGTAAATTGCGTATTCGTTCACATTTGTCCTTTAAAGTACACTGCCCCACCTCACGCTCTTTAACCAACTGATCTTGTAATTCTTTTAATTTTGCTTCATTCGCTTTCAATTCTTTGCATATATTTCCAAATGCACAATTATCTTGTTGTAAGGCTTCTATAGCAGCTTGTATTTGGCCACTAGTAACTGTATTGGTTTGCATGACTTCTTCAAACGCGATTGTATAGATATTTCTAAGATGTTCCAACTCCTTGTCCATTCTAATGTCATTTAACAAATCTTCGGGAAGATCAACTTCCTTCTTGAGTATTTGCGAGGGACTGTCGTAAGAAGGTGTCGGCTTTCCAGATTTAATGATTTGAGCATTGCACAAGCGTTTAGATTTTTGCATTATGGCCAATTTAATGTGGCCCTGATCGAACACGGAAGCTAGTAATTCTACTTTGAAATTATCCAATATTGTTGGTGATAAATTTAAATCCGTCATAATGAAATGTTGTTACGAAACTGTTAGTTTTTATAACTTCATGGTTGTCATGGCTAAATGCATATTAGTACGTGTGTACGTATGTGCTCGTCACTTTCAAAGTGGTCTAAGTTAGATTTTCTTGAAGAAATTTTAGAATCAAAAACTAATAAGAAAACTAAATTTGGCTTAAGCCACATTTTAAATACACATCTACAATGGTGAGCGTGGCAGATATATACATATTACGCCCTCTACTAGTGTACGTAAGTCTTTTATGTGGAGTATGGTTTTTTGTAAATTGGGGGCGTGTTTAGTATTCGGCGTTTTTAACACTTCCCTGTATGAGATAATTATAGATAAGCATATTAAATTTTAAGTTTAGAGGTAAATTTTTGTGGCAACTATATAGTTTTTGTTGATTGTGTGCGTGTCTGTTATTAAATTGATCAAGAATTACGTGTACTTTTTAGAGTCTCTGACTCCTCCTTTTTGGTGCTCCAAACAAAATGACAAATTGAGTATGCGGGGTATCCTATGTGGAGGCTGTAATAATATTAAAATTGTTGCGTTCGAAAAATTGACTTGGACTCTTTGGCAATTCCCAAAAGTACTTGAATCACAACATATGACTTTATACAAAATTTAAAGATCATTATCCAATCGAAGCAATCTTGATGGCTTATCAGTTCTACATGATAGTTGAGTTTTAATCCCAGGTAAAAAAAGGGTGACTATTTATTTACAAAAAAAAATTAATTAAATAGGATAAAATGACCACATTTAAATTCTGCGAAGAACGAAGGAACATTTTTTATAACAATTATTTTGATATGGATCTTAAAGGTACGTACATCACTTTATGCAAACGGTTGCAACATCTAAGAAGACATTTCGGAGGTCCAACAAAATATATATATTCTGAATCAGTATCGGTCGATCTACACAGGTCTTTCTCTCCCTAAGATCCAACAGTAATAAGTGCATTAAGAGTGAGTAATCAAAATTTACCCCAAGCCTACATTAGCTTTTTCCTTATGCTCACACGAAAGTTTGTTTGATGTAATAATCAATCACATAAATGTACATAACTTATAAATAATGCTATGCATTTGTTATAATTATGTTATTTGATACGTTTCCCAAGATTAAATTGACATAATTGGTATATTAGGAAAAAAATTCGCGAGTGTATTAGTCGAGCTGAATAATGACGAGTTTATTCAATTAAAATTTGAAATGTGTCCAAGAAATTTGACAGAGAACAAATGTGCACTTGTGTATTCTGCACTCGCACTCCCATATATATTACACTCATATGTGTACACACAAACATACATACAGATGGTCTTTTAAGGTAATTGAATGTCGAAGCGGCAACAACTCCGTTAGGAAATCCACACATGGAACAGACTAATGTGGTAAAGTTTCTCCACACGCAGCATACTTCCACACATCCACATGCACACTTTAATATGAAAATGGAAGATTTATTTTTTCGACAATGCAAAAAAAACAAAATTGACAACTGGTACAAACTGAGAAATGGGAAAATTTAAGGAAATTTCTTAAGAAAATGAGTACATGTAGAAGAAGAAAAGAAGAAGAAGAAATTTAAATGTACTAGTGGTGTAGGTAGCCGTGTATGGGAGTGAAAGACTCTTCGCACAGGTTCATGTATGCTTTTGTAATAAACCTAACACAGCGGGTGTCAAGTTCAAGACAACTTCTGACCACACCAACATCAAAAATTAAACTTATACTGCAAAAGACACACACATAGACACACACACACACACACACACACACACAGACCAATAACGATTTTGCTCCATTGAATGAATGCGTCCAAAATGCATCAATATAGAAGCAGCATTAACCAAACGTCCGTTTGTCTGTCTGTCTGTCTGGTTGTAAAATTGGTTAGGTGCTTGGTTGGTTGGTTAGTTGGTTGGTGACTGGTTGATTATATACATAAGTATGTACCAAGATTTCTTTGCACATGTTTAGGTATGAAATTTTGCATTCATGTCCAAACTTGTAAGACAATGTACTATTTCAATGTGTGTAGTTGGTGCCATATTTCAAAAACAAAACAGACATCAGACGGACGGCCGCACACACAGACAAGCAATAGTAACGAAAATGCACGCATACATACGCACACATATACCCGCTAAAGGTGGAGATTGTGTTGAATTAGAATTCACGCATACATTCACAAACCAAACAATTACAATTACACAATACATTCACACATACATACATACCCAAACGTACATGCATACAAACATCAAATTTGTAGACGTCCTTCATTGGCAGCCCACTGTGAGAAAATCAATGAAAGCCATTCGTTGTAGAACTCTGGCAGAAATTGCAATCATTGATTATTTTCAAACTGTTTCTCTTTTCGCCGTGTTTGGTTACATTACAGTGTTGTTGGTTAGTTGGTTGGTTGGTTGCTAATATTCTTCAAAATACATTCGATTCTTATTTCAGTTGGACAGTTGAGAAATTAAACTCTCCAAGTTGCCACTGGTGAACTGAACTCAACAGAACCAAACTGATGCCACCAAAGTATCCCAGCAGCATCACGGTGGATGCGTGAGTACGTCCAGTGGCAAACAGCGTGAGTAGCTCTCAAAACTGGACATATCATATTATTGGTGTTGTTGTTTGCTTATTACCCCTTCTCAGTCTTTTTCTTATTTATAACTTTCGTTTTCTTATTATATTATCCAATATTGTAGAATTTAATGATCTGTCTCGCGATTCTTTTTTTTTCGAAATGTGAAAAATAAAAACAGATTTATTTAAAGAATTTTCAAATACTTGTGAAATATACGGTTGTGTGCAAATAATAAGGAGCTTTGTCAATTTTTTTTTTTGTTGCGTGACCACACCCTACATCACGAAGTAGCACAAGGGGGCGTTGTATTTGTGGGGATGTTTGTAACTGCTAAAGGACAAATGCCACACCCATCTTGTTTAGTCCCATCAGTCTTTTTGTCCATCCGTCCGAATATGTACAATATTAGTGACGAAGGGTACATTAAGTTTGGGCAGATGCCACACCCACCTTTAATATCAGCGGTCGTTTCAAATCGGTGTAGCCATGTCCGTTTGACTGTCTGCCCTTCTGTGTCTGTTGTCTGTCCATGTAAAGTTGGGTACAAGCTACAGGAGACGTTAAAGTATGTGGTGAGTGGTTTTATAAAAATGTAACGTCCATTCGCCATTCCTAACATTATTAGACAAAATGTGGTGAATTAGCTTAATAAGTGGTTGTGTCAAAATTTGAGCCCGATTTGACCATATTTAGAACCCCTTTCCAATACAAACAATATTTCATGAAGTAACTATAACTTGCGCTTACTGATACAATTGATGGTATTGCGCATTAAATGGTCGAACATAGCCCGAACATAGCATTTTTTTCATTGTTTTTGCTGTAGTTTTTTGTTTTGTTGTTGTTTTTTGTTTTTCTTTAAGTAGCTTCAGATTTAGTATCAAATATTTTAAGCACTGTACAAACTTTAAATTATTCTTACTGTTAAGCTTCGATTTATTGATTTAGTTATTAAGCTGTAGCTAGAGATTAATAAATAAATAAATAAATAAATCTTAGTGAAGAACAGTTGATTTTGCCAAATTTTCACCAATCAGCCCAGATTTGGAATTTAATTATAACGCTTTTTACGAACTGACACTTATATGCCAATGGCTGACGTTTACTAATTCTACTGAACTATAGATATAATATGTGGTTATTATAAGTAAGGGTATTAATAAATTGGGTAAACTCTACTATGACATTTCTCCTTATTACTTTCTTATTCTTTAGAGAAGTATTACAGTAGCGCTTTATGCTGCAAATGAGTAATGATGGTGCCTATCTCAGATTTGGCGTAAACGTAATATAGCTTTACGTTTGCAACACCTAGAAGGCGTGGTCGCAGAACCTACGAAGCATTAAAAACTGCATCGATCTAAACATGATCGTCAGTATTCGGTATTCTCACGATGTTGAACAATTTGTTAAAAACAACTTGACTTGTATGTTAACGCATAATATATTATGGGATGTAATCATGTGTGTGCCACGCCCTCTAAAGAGGTGGTGGAGTGTATTTAATATATGGCCTGTGAGCCAAATTTAGTTTTTTTACTTGTTTTATTTCACTTTGGTTAAAGTTCATGATGTTAGAATTTTTAGCAAAGGATCCGTTTTCTAAGTATAGTTACCTTAAACATATATAATATATAGCATGCCTAAAAGCGAATAGTTTATACAAAATGACTACAGAGCTTTTGTAATGTAATTAAATCAATCTTATATATGTTGTCAACGCAGATATGGATCCAACAAAGTGAAATATTAGCGAATTTTTTGCACTGCCTTCTATCGCTTTTATAAACATAGAATCAACTTTAATTTTTCATATGAGCAGCTCCAATACAGCACAATACAGCACGAAGTGTATGTTTGATCCGTAAATTTAAGTATCTACGCCAAGTGATTAAATTTCATGCGGGTATTCAATCAGCAAGTACTATTATTTTAGTACCTAAAATTCCAACCCTGCTTTAAAAAAGCAAAAGAGTTGTTTTATCTTTGTATGCACTAGGTGGCACTCTACATTGAATGTGATTATGGTAAGTGCCATGGGTAGCTAACATATAGCGGCACCTTATATAAAAGAGTTTCTAAATTACGATTCTATGTATCTACCGAAGAACTAATGTAAATTTATCATTCTTAAAATGCTTAAAAAAAGATAATGACAAAGATCTGTTTGGCATACTAATGCAAGCTCGACCAGGACATATTTAGAGTTCCTCTCCTTATCACGATATGTGTTGAAATGAGTTCTTATGCGACGCAACTTCCCAATATCTTAGATTCTGGAATCTAAATCGGCCGATTTCAAAAGGAGTGCAGGACATGAAATGAGAAGGATTCATCGACTGTAACATTTTCATTCGTTTAGACAAGTTAATAACGTTATCTTCTATTAAGTACTTTATTCATAATTTATACAATAAATGTGTTAAAGGCATACAAAATTTAATACAACAAAAAGGAGTCAAATCAATTAAGGCAAGTAGAGCAAGACTTTAACCAAAATAAGTCCCTTCAAATGCAAGACAAGTCCGTGCACGTCTTAGCTTCCTGACGTAACCAGTCGACTATAGTTTTGTAATTACGACTCATCCATCTAATATTAACTTGCACTTGTTCTATGATCTGTTGAATAATTCGACTTTTATCCTCTAAATGCTTCCTCACGAACGATTCGAATTCGATTATTTGATACTTGGAGTTACTATGCTGGATTACCATTTTTAAAATTGAGTTCAAATTCGCCATGTTGGTTCCCAAGCTAAAAGAAATAAAACTCTTAATCGTTATATGAACGAATTTTTAACCATTTACTGATCACTTACTACATTTTTATTACCGCCCAATTTTCGCGTACAAAATTGAAAGCGATTTGCTGCCCAATTACATTTGAAGTGACCGCTGCAAATACCCGAAGGACATCTTGCCTTCGTATATTATCATTATCACCACTTAAGCCATAACGTAAATAACGGAACAGTAGCCATGGTTCTCTGGTGCAGCCCAAAGCTGTAAGCAGAATATCTTTTTCGGATGACACAGTCGTTTTTTTGAAACGGTCATACGCAAAATTCCATTCTAGTTCAGTGCCATATTGTATAGCTGTACAATATACGACACTGCGCAGATTCGGAGGTATTCTGAAAAAGTTCAACAAGTAGTACAAAGTATAATAATTAAATGTTGTAAATTCAACTACGGATTATTAACGTCGGGATTTGGTACTTGAATCCAATTTTGAAAATGTCGTACACTCTCAGATATACAATCCCTATGGCCAATGTGACAAGCCATATACAATATGTCAATTCGTTTCACATACTGCAACATGTCCGATTTATTTTGAGGGTCCACAAATCCAAGACTGTCATAAACTGGTTTCAACAATTTTAGCAAATAATTCTAAAAATATAATGAGACACTATAATGAAAGAGATCTATTTAGCATTACTTTTATACACCCCACATAAGGTGGTTGGTTCACTAAATTAGTCATTCCTCTTGCAACAAATATAAAATAAGCCTTTACTTGATAACAATTTGCTGTGAAACAAAAGTTGATGAAAAATAATTCGTTGGTAAAACAATTGTGCTATATTAGAAAGCATTTCGTATGGCGCTATCTTTAGACTTTACTGATATAACCTCAATTCTTCTCTTGTTGACAAGAGTTAGGGAAGAATACTTGAAGAATGTAATAATTGAGTTGAGTTAATTTTTGGAATCTTTGACCACATATAAAAGTATTTCTTATAGAACATTGGCCCATAATATAAGTGTAACGAATCCTTTCTTAAGGCCATTCTAATTTAAGGCTACTACAAAGTTACTCGTGATTAATATTTACCTTAAGCAAATCATATTCTCCCTGATTTATAAACATGGAGTCAAGAAAGAAGAACGCATTAATCGCTGCTCTCCAAGGCGCTTGATCGTTCTCATGTTGTAAATATTTACTTAAATTCAATGCAATCTCATATGGCAACATGTACGCCCTTGCCAAGTTCATTGAATCGTCGATTAGTTGCGCTCTATTAGAGGGGGCAATATTTCGAAAAGCCTTCACATCCATTAAATACTTTGTAATCGATTGCCAATTACTGAATTCATAATTAAGGCGATAATAACCAGTTACTTGTATATTGAAAATGTACCAAACCGCTTTAGTAAGATTATAATTCTCAATTTCATATATTTTGGTCTTTGGTATCCAGGTAATAGGTCTGGTATTTGTGAAGTTCAATTCTTCAGCTGTAGTATATGTGATGGGTATCCACCACAAAGGTTCTTCCAATGTTGATGATTCAAGATTTTCTTTGTTGATATTTTCATAGAGGAAACGTTCTTGTTCTAAACGTATTACATTTGTGTACGGTTGTTTGTTAATGTGAATTACTGGAAAACCCACTTGCAAAGTCCACGTATCCATTATATCTTTTACGGTAATGTTTCTGTCTAACAGTCCGGAAATTTTTGCTTCCACTGTTAGATAATGCCACAAATCATCCTGTTCAGCTGAATTGAAGGCCCTTTTGAAAAATGAATGTGATTATAAAATTAAGTTAAAAGTGGAAATTAACAAATAAAAAATCTACATTTGGCTAAGGCCAAATATTGAATACGCACCATACATCACCAAAGCAGCACCAAAGCAGCCCGAGTAGTATATATTTTAAAATATTTTCTGTATTTTATAAGTAATTTGGAAAATTTTTCTAAAAAATTTCAGTTTTTGTTGCATTGGCTAATTTCAATACCAACCAGCGTATGAACTATACAATGCTTCGGTAAGCGACACCGGACACGGACAAAGAGATATGGTGAGATCGACTCAGTATTCAATGTTGATTTAAAATATAATACTGCTTGGTTCTCCAATACCTCCTTTTTGGGTGTTGGAAACGTTTACAAAGTATACAAATAATGGTGGGTATAAAAAGTATAACACTTACATTTCTTTTAAATATCTATTTAAACCTTTTCGAAAAACTGTTGAAGTTAAGAAGTGATCCATCATGCGAATTATGGTTGAACCTTTGGCGTACGAGATTTTATCAAATATCTCAAAAATCTCCTCTGGGTCACCTACTTCCACAGAAATCTTATGTGATGATGATAATGCATCCAATTGAAATACATTTTGTAATTCATTGACCACAAACTGATCCATATAATTCCAAGTCGGTTCAATAGCATCCACAATTAAATACTCCAGATAGCTGGCAAAACCTTCATTTAACCAAATATCCGACCACCAGCTGGGCGTAACCAGATTTCCAAACCACTGATGAGCTAACTCATGCCCTATAACCGAAGCTACCCGTTGTTTATGTATTGTGGCAAAGACGCCCTCTTCAAAAAGCATTGCAGTTTCTCTAAAATTATTTTTTTCCAATTATTTCATTTTCATTAAATTTATATACCCTACCCTATAACGGGGCCAGGTTAAATTGTATTTGTTTAAATTTTTACAATTTCTACAGGACAAATGCCACACCGATCGGTACAGAATCGAAATTGAAAGAAATTTCGTAAGCAAAGTATTGGTCGCATATTTTATTATTTTTGATAAAATGTCAGTATTAAAAATAAACCTGATCAGTCCATTTTTAGGAATCCCTCCCCATATAGCGCTGTCCCTTAAAATATGTCTTCTTTAACAAAATTTTTTAAAGCGTTATTAATTAGCTCAGTAATTGATCATATTAAATTTGCACCCGATTACAAAGTGACTTTAAATGATAATTACTCGCGTTTACTGATCCAGCTCAACTGGAAGGTATTAAATGGTAACGCTGAACGGACTATAATATTTTCAGTAGTTTTATATAATTTTTCTAATTTGAATCCTTTTCTTTTTTATATGCATTCATTCTTATAACTTGATTTATTACCTGAATGTTATCAAACCCCAATTTTCCATGGCACCCGCTTGAAAATCCGGCAAAGCTATCATGTCGATTTTTGGCAGAGGAAAAGGTATATTGAAAAACTCCTCTAAATATTTTAAAATTTTTGGTCCCACATTCAGAGCATAATTGGCCGATTGTATAGCATCGTCCCGAGCCCAAACAGTAAAATTTCCTTTAGTTAATTGACTAAAATCTGTTATGCTGTAAGCTACCAAATACGTGGACATGGGCAAGGATTCAGCAAAAACGTCCCATTCATAATCGGGTATTAGGGAGCTTTGAAACGAAATGAAAAAAGTACAAAACCGTTTAAAAATCAACTATCTTTATTAATTATTTGGCGAAAAATGTATTTTAAATACTTGGATAAGTAATGCGCAATATTATAGAAGTCGGAATCATGTACCTGGCACGACCACAATTTGCATATAGTTACAGGCCAAATTTGGTATTTTTTACATTCTATATAAGATGTAATACCTAGAAGAACGTGTCAAAGACCCCACAAATATATTCATTCCGTCCGTCTGTTCGGCTGTTGTTGGAACGCGGACGGTCTTAAGTTTTGAAAAGTTCAAATTTTTTTAGTATTTGTCTGCAGGTACGTTCTATTTAAATTGGACGAAATCACTCAAATGTCGTGTCCACAACCGATGCAGATCTATCTAAGCCTCAAGCACTTACCAATGGAACATATTTATAAGAACAGCCAAAAGTGAACGTTGCCAGCTACAGATAATAAACATGCTACTAGAAGGCATCTTCGCCCACGTTTTGTATATTGTATTAATATTTCACTTAAACCAAATTTAGTTTTCTTACTTATTTTACTTGCAACATATTAATTTTTTCATTATTGTTGTTGTTCGGGTATAAAAAAAAAAATAAACTTAGATGGAATCTCTTCACTTACTGTTTATTTGTAGTTATTTTAGGCATGTTGGATAAGGTGGACATATGTTTAGGTCGCGCTATATTCAAGCTGAATTTGGCTTTTAGTGCTGGTTCATCAAAACAAGGAAAAGCTCGACGGGCATCTGTAGCCTGAAACTGTGTAGCAGCCAGCCATCTTACTCCAATATAAAAAGTGAGGGGAAGAGAGAGAAACATGTTTTAATATTAATGTTTGTTGTTAGAACAAAATTTACAAACTCACCTTGTTTCATTGTTTCTACTGCGATACGAACTACGATAAAATCCCTGCAAGTGGTTCACTATGTTTCCACTGAATTTTATATTCATCACGTACTTGGTGTTGCTTTCCAATTTATCATAAAGTTCAATAACGAAAAATTGTTTTGCTTCTATTAAATATTGCTTCCTAATACGTAACATACTGTTATTGGCCCCCTTTGTGAAGTTATGATCTCTTGATAACGCAGCTCCAGCATCTTCAGTACAATTGAAACGTTGAACCGTAACATCATCTTGGGATATACTCAAATGAGCTGCATGCAGTGTAATGTTGTAACAATCTTCTAAGACTAAGAGTTGTATGCGAACTTCACCATCAAAAGTGAAGTTGCCCTCATATAAATAGGGTACTAGGGACACATTGTACTTTAAAGGCTTTATTGAACGGGGCAAACGCACGCTCTCCCACTTATGTGGCACTTGAAATTCTGTGCTGTTATTTTTATTAGTGATGTTCTCTTCCGATTTGACAATGTCATGCTTTAAGTTAACGGTAGTACAGATGACATTTTCATTCAAGCCAGCATGTATCGTACGATCACAAGTGCCAAAATTGTAAACTAGAAATGACACTGTGACCAATGTGCAAAGGAAAAATGCTGCTAATAAAAGTAAACTGGCCAGTGACAATGTGTAGCGGCGGCAGCGTGTACGGCTGCATGGAATATGCACATGGTTGGTGACTCCTTGATTTTCTACATTTAAACTTTCGCGAGTATGTGTCACCATTGTAATAGCTAATTTATTCCCATCATTTTCTTCGATACGAAAAATGTATACAATGGTAAAGGTCTCATCTATGCGCCATTAAGACCTCTCATCATTTTCTAGATATACAATCAATTAGAATTAAATTACACACGGTTATACTCGACCAATTAAAGCCCTTTACCACATGGTTACACAATTTATGCTATAATTGGTTAAGTTAAGTAAAAAGTAATTTCGTAAAAAGCGTCTTATGGAAGGGCAACGATTAAGCTAATAAACTACTATTCGCTAACTTTTTTAAAAAGTATTAATTATTCGACATGTAAAGACTTTTTTAAAGATTATTTTTCTAAACATTTGCAATAGTGCACGACTTTTGAGTCAAAGTAAGCTCTTGCACCAAATTTCATCGAAACATCTTAAACACTAAACTAAACTAAGACAGATCCAGTGCCTGTCGGATGGTTAAATCGATTTAAAAAGTGATTCTGAATTGATTGATATAACCGAAAGTAGGCGTGGCATTTGCCGCTTAAAAGTGACAAACATCCGTACAAATTTAATATACGGTAACCTCTACCACAATATATGTAGTTTTCAAACAAGCTTCAATTTGTTTGGGATACTAATTAACTCCTTTATTTAATTTAATTTGCCATCGTGGAGAAACTGACAAATTTAATGTAAAATATTTTACATTCATTCTACTCATTAAACCCTTCAATTTGAAACCTATAAAGATGACAAGGTATCCAATAAAGGTACCTTTCAAGGGAACATTCCATCTCAACCTAACCTTTACATTTCATTACGCATACATTAAAATTCAATTCAAACTGTTTATAATTTCTTTTCTAATTGGATTAATAATTTTATCTAATTGAGTTAACATTAATTAATTTATAAAAGGTTAGCCACCCAATTAGCATCAAGCACACAGTTATAGGTTCTAGTAGTTAAAATATCTAAAACGGCTTAAGTCTAATGTACCAGCAATAATCTATTTTCGCTTAAACTTAATATACCGTTAGGCCGATGACCTATAGTTTCCAAGAAGAGTGGTTTTAAGGTTTTTGTATTCAACTACATCTGGCTTAAATACCTAATCTTAAATACCCTCCCCCTCTACATAAAAGGGTAGACGTTGCAGGTACATGATTACGTCCTCTTATAGTGCCTGTATTACATATCAGCTTGCAAGTTGAGTTTTGCCCTGAGTACGGTTTTTTGTACATTATAGACCACTACACCCATTTTACGCAAATCAATGGATGGAATAGTTATAGATATGTCACGCCCGCATTTATAGGTAAACGTTTGTAGCAGATAAATAAATCTCTGTTGTCAGAGACCCAACACAGTGCATTTATTCTTGATCAGGGCCTTTGGGGGTATTTAAGATTTGGCCTAAACTAAATTTAGTTTCCCTACTGGTTCCAAATATTTTGTTGCAGTTGTTTGTGGTTTTCTATTAAAATTGAAATGCTTCCTTAAGACAATATTTTTATTTATATTGTGTATGAAATAAATGAAATACAACGTTTCGTTTTTCATCTGTAGGGCGATTGTCAAAAGAAATATTTAATCGCAAATACATAAATTTGCTGAAGCTTGCAAGAGTTCATTGAGGGCGCCTGGCATTTTAATATCAAATAACTGCAGAAAAACTCATACGTTCAATTTATAAATGGCAGCACAGGCGTTGTATGGGGATCGAATTTAGTAGTGTGACATGGCCTTAACATTTAATTACCCAGAGCACTTATTGCAATAGAATATTTTATTACATTGTTTCGTTGCAAATGTAGTGTGTACGGATGGCTTTCGCACTTACGTACGTGTGTAGGTTTTTCTTTGTTTTACTTCAATTGGGGATTTTACCCTGTCATGTCTCCAACGTTAAGACACTTTTCACACATGTTGCGTGTATTGGAAGATTTGTCCTTACCTTGAACGTACGCATTCACTCATTCTTACACTTCACAGCAGTGGTTAAGACTGTAAACAACCACATAATGCATGTTTAATGCCTCATTACAAATGATGTTATGGTTGTAAGAGCTGGGGCTCCAGTCAAGTTTTGAATTTGTACAAATGAAACTTAGACTTGAAGCGGAACTTGCGCCACCACCTTATTTGCATATTGACTATTTTCAATAGTGTCCTTGCTTGGATTTCCTTTTATATATAAATATTGCCACTATGTGCAATATTTTAATCAGTGCAACTTAATATGTGCATGTACGTGTATGTGTAGACATTCCTACCTCTACATCCTTTATAAAAAGCATAAAGAAAGGAAGTGTTGAATTACGTATCCGCCCATAGCAAGAACGGATTTTATCAAAACGTTCGTACCCTTCACACAAGAAAGGTGGTATACTAAGTTTGTCATTCTGTATGCAGCACCCATAAGGTGGATTAAAGTTTATACATATATGGAGGGTACAAAAAGTGGAAATGTAATGAAAATGCGCGAAGCTGACAACAAACACCCCCACAATTCAAAAAAAACTCCCTTGGGTGTAGAATTCGACCTTTGAAATGAAGTGTAAGAAATCCTTTAAAGGTCCTTAAAAGAAGGTGAAACCATACCTTTGCTTCTGTGACAATTCATTCGAGTGTAATTCGATAAATTAAATATTTTCATTCTAAATCAAATACGGTGGGCACTCCAAAGTATAAAAAGTATAAGTCGACTTGTAGAATACAGTACTTTGGCCGTTTAAATAATTTTAATTTGTATTAAATATGTATGTATAAAGTGGTGAGTAGAGGAAAGTTAATTTTTGCATAAACAGTAAATCCATGCATTCTAACTCATAGATTAACCGCCTGACTGATGCTTATTGAAATTCAATACTGAAAGTCTTTGTGAAAGTACTTCGTGCACAGTTCAAATAACAATTACAACAACACGTAAGTACAGTACAATGATACTGAAACCAAACGAATTTTGCGTGCTTTTAATAAATGAAGTGCTAATTATGAAATTGCTTGAGCAAGCATCTCAAAAAAATCATTTTTCTCTTTTAAAAATGATTGGGATCCACCTGTAAGCTGTATTTACTGCGGATTAGCACCTGAAATTAATTTATAATTTCGTGTTGGCGTTGGTGTTGTTTGCATTTCAAATTGCCAGCCTAATATATCCACTTAGTCCAATTGTTTTGATAATAATACAACTCACTGCCAATGACACCACTCCATTGTAGCCACATCGGGTATGTATATTGAGCTGAAATTTTGTACAGACACCTTGAATGCAGAGAACGTGGGATAGTGTCGACGGCCAAAAACCAGAAAATCTCCCACTACAGCTGCAAATTGAATGTTTATTGAGAAAATGAATGGAATAGGATACGCCCCTTCTATTTGGCACCGAATTCAACCTCTAAATTACGTAACACATTATATACCAACTTCGGTTTGCTTATAGACTTGTAGGGTATTGAAGTTCTAAGCCAAATTTAATTTAATATAACTTTCACATAAGATGAGGGGTATATGAAGTTTGTCATTCTATTTGCAACAACCAGAAATAGGCGTCACAGACCCTAAACAAAGTATAAATATTCTTGATCGGCATTAAACACTGAGTCGACCTAGTCATGTATGTCCATGTGTGATATTGAGCTGAAATATTGTACAGGCACAGTTCGCTTTTTAAAATGGGCAAAATCGGCCAGACCACACTCACTACACTCACCATTGTAGATGTGGAAGGTATACTTGAGACTTGGACTAAGCCAAATTTATTTAATCGCCAGCATGACTTTTAGTGATTACGGGCATAATCAGCCAAGCATTCATTCATTAATCAATGTGTTGTTTATGTGTTTACGTATTAAACATATTTCTAAATATTAGCCGGGCCACACATAATTTGATCAATTTTAAGTTTCTGATCATACCCTCATATACATATTCATGCAATACTTTGGAGAGACTAAGCACGAACGTGTAACGTGTTCTCTTTACAATGTATTCCACACAATTCTACACACAATAACATTTACATGCTGTGGGAACATTATATACCTATTTATACACAATGTATGAGGGTAGTCCCAGAAGTAGCCCATTTAACAAAGACCGCATAAAAAATTTACAAAAAAGCATTTCATCCCATTTCTTAAGGTTCTTCTTTACTTCATTAGTTTCGATACGCAATTTACCACAAACAACGCAACACTCTCTGACTATTAGCGTGAACACCAGGATAATAATATTTTCACATAAAGTACTTCTGAGACCAACCTCGTATGGATTAAATTTTATTTAGTTCTTCTAAAATTAGCACTTGCATAAAAACAAATAAAAAGGTCGCCTTGGTCAGCATATTGAATATCTATTAAAGAGTAGCCACATAAATCGAAAGACTTTAATCGATATCAAATAAATAAAATTTAGACGACTTTCAAGTGTGCTGGCAGAATATATTTTTCTTTTTATTAGCATTGCGTTGGATCAGCCGGAATTGTTTTAAATATAAACAAATGGACATACAGGCATACAGCAAACATGCAAACATACAAAATGAAAAATAAAACAAATTTAATATCGTAAAATATTCATTTACATACATAACACACTTACGTACGTACATTGCAATAATGGTTTTGTGGCTCGCATCTAAATTTTTAATGTGTCGGCTTTGAATTCTTTCTATTTTATATTTAGTTTTATATCTTGATAGTTTGACTCAGACTGAATCTTGAATACGCATCACTTTTATTTATTTAAATAGACTCTAATCATAAATTATAATCCGTTATAATGTCACATCAATTAACTGTAATGCAGTTTCACTTATAAGTAGTTTCATTAATTCTTATTTTAACCGATTTCGTTCATCAACTGATATTATAATGTCATGTAATACTCTTGAAGATCAGTACAGCATTATTATATTACTTTTCTTTTAAAAAATTAAAAACACCATATATTTTAAAAATAACAAACGCATTGACTCCAACAATATGCCGTATTCAGCTTTAATATGTTTGTTAAAATAATATCAATATCAGCAAATGGTCACATTAAGCGCCAAAATAACCGCAAAAATATGGAATATATTCACCAACGAGCTATCGTACACAAAGACCGGCGAGCAACTAATAATGTTCTCTAAAATGTGTTGCGTTTGAAGCTCTCCAAACGAACGCCAGCTTATGTAATAACCGGCAAACAGAGTACTGTATACAACAATGCACAAACATCCAATTGCACTCATTTCCTCATTAAAGGTGAGAACATGTTCTTTTTTATTACAATTGTTTGTTTTTAAACGTATCCTTGATCAATATCATTTATTATCTTTAATAATTTAAAATCTAAGGAAATAAAGAAATTAAAAGCAGTGGTTACCAAGCCATCCGAACTGATAAATATTTTTTACAATAAAAATATTGCAAAACACTAAAAAAAAATTCTATAAAAGTAAGCGAATTCTCGGTCACCTTTGTCTTCTTCTTATAAGGGTTTTATAACAAAAGCGCCATTTTCGGCATTTCCTCTATGAAATGTTTCCTTATCGTTTTTCGGGTTCGATTGAATAAATGAGATAACGAACAAAATATCCGGTTGAAATTCGGGATATACCCTCGAACTAGTTCATGTCACTCAATTGTTAGTTCAATCAAAATGCATTGTTTGAATACTACTTCTTCCTACTACGTCTGGTATCAACTGTGTACCCTGTATTAAAAGAAATGGAGAACAATTTCGCGTTGAGGAAATTTTTTATTAAATAAAAGAACAAATCTACATAATAAAAGCAAAGATCTGCAAAAAAATATTACTCAAGATGATGTACGATAATGAAGATGGTAAACATAAATTAATTGTTAATAAATACTTTTTATACGTATACTGTGTGTTACAGAAATATATGGCGAGGAGAATGCTGAAGAAATTTCGCATGAGCTGTGGCAAGAAGCCTGCTGGATTGTGATAAACGCATATTTTGACGAAAAAGGTTTGGTACGCCAACAATTGGACAGTTTTGATGAATTTATACAAATGTCCGTACAACGTATTGTAGAAGATTCGCCAGCGATTGATTTACAAGCTGAAGCTCAGCATACATCTGGTGAAATCGAAACACCGGTATATGCCCCATTTTCTTGTGTGCGTAAATAATTTTCATAGAAATTGTTTCATTAACATTTTAGCCTCGATTTATGTTAAAATTTGAACAAATCTATTTATCGAAACCAACACATTGGGAGAAGGACGGTTCGCCCAGTCCAATGATGCCGAACGAGGCACGTTTACGTAACTTGACATATTCTGCACCATTATATGTTGATATAACCAAGACAAAAATAATTGAAGGTCAAGCGCCGGTAGAAACGCAACATCAAAAAACATTTATAGGCAAAATACCTATTATGTTACGGTCCACATATTGTTTACTATCACAGTTGACAGATCGCGATTTAACTGAATTGAACGAATGTCCGCTAGATCCTGGTGGCTATTTCATAATTAATGGCTCGGAAAAGGTATTAATTGCTCAAGAAAAAATGGCAACAAATACGGTTTATGTGTTTAGCATGAAGGATGGCAAGTATGCGTATAAAACCGAGATACGTTCATGTTTAGAACATAGCTCACGTCCCACGTCAACTTTGTGGGTAAATATGATGGCCCGCGGTTCACAAAACATCAAAAAATCAGCCATAGGTCAACGCATTATAGCTATTTTACCCTACATCAAGCAAGAGATTCCAATTATGATTGTGTTTCGTGCTTTGGGATTTGTGGCAGATCGTGATATTTTAGAACACATCATTTACGATTTCGATGATCCCGAGATGATGGAAATGGTGAAACCATCACTGGATGAAGCATTTGTTGTACAAGAACAAAGTGTTGCGTTGAACTTTATCGGTACACGTGGCGCCAGGCCGGGCGTAACAAAAGATAAACGTATTAAATACGCCAAGGAGATATTGCAAAAAGAAATGTTGCCACATGTTGGAGTGTCGGATTTTTGCGAAACGAAAAAAGCTTACTTTTTGGGTTACATGGTGCACCGTTTATTACTGGCCTCGTTGGGTCGGCGGGAGTTAGATGATCGTGATCATTATGGTAACAAACGTTTAGATCTAGCCGGTCCGTTACTGGCATTCTTATTCCGTGGCTTGTTTAAGAACTTAATGAAAGAGGTTCGCATGTACACTCAAAAGTTTATTGACAGGGGAAAAGATTTCAATTTAGAATTGGCCATTAAAACCAACATTATAACGGACGGTTTGCGGTACTCTTTGGCTACCGGAAATTGGGGAGATCAGAAGAAAGCGCATCAAGCCAGAGCTGGAGTATCCCAGGTACTGATTTCAAACTTACAACAATGCAACGAATGTGCATAAATAATATTTTTTATATGGAACTCTCTAGGTGTTGAATCGTTTGACTTTTGCTTCTACATTGTCTCACTTAAGACGAGTAAACTCACCTATTGGCAGAGATGGCAAATTAGCTAAACCCCGTCAGCTGCATAATACTTTATGGGGCATGTTGTGTCCTGCCGAAACTCCAGAAGGAGCGGCGGTTGGATTGGTGAAAAATTTGGCACTAATGGCCTATATATCTGTTGGCTCTCAGCCATCTCCTATATTGGAATTTTTAGAAGAGTGGTCTATGGAAAACTTGGAAGAAATCGCTCCTTCAGCGATAGCCGATGCCACGAAGATATTTGTGAATGGTTGTTGGGTGGGTATTCATCGTGATCCGGAACAATTAATGGCCACTTTGAGAAAACTACGCCGTCAGATGGATATCATTGTGTCGGAAGTGTCCATGATTCGAGATATACGTGATCGTGAAATTCGAATTTACACAGATGCTGGTCGCATCTGTAGACCCTTGTTGATTGTGGAGAATGGCTGTCTACTGCTGAAGAAGTCTCACGTTGAAATGTTAAAAGAGCGTGATTACAACAACTACAGCTGGCAAGTGTTGGTGGCTTCTGGTGTAGTAGAATATATAGACACTTTAGAGGAGGAGACCGTAATGATTGCAATGTCGCCGTATGACTTGAAACAAGACAAGGACTATGCTTATTGTACCACATACACTCACTGTGAAATTCATCCAGCCATGATACTTGGGGTGTGCGCATCAATTATTCCATTTCCAGATCACAATCAAAGTCCCCGTAATACCTATCAAAGTGCTATGGGTGAGTTACACTTTACTCCAGCTGGTGTTTGATTTCATTTTTGTTTTCTTCTAAATACAAACAATCAGGCAAACAGGCTATGGGCGTGTATATCACCAATTTCCACGTACGAATGGATACTTTAGCCCACGTATTATATTATCCCATGAAACCGTTGGTCACGACACGTTCAATGGAATATTTACGGTTTAGAGAGCTGCCAGCTGGCATTAATTCCATTGTGGCCATTCTCTGCTATACCGGTTACAATCAAGAAGATTCGGTTATTTTGAATGCATCTGCTGTGGAGAGAGGTTTCTTTCGTTCAGTATTTTATCGGTCTTACAAGGATGCCGAAAATAAACGAATCGGAGATCAAGAGGAGAACTTTGAAAAACCTAATCGACAAACCTGCCAAGGTATGCGCAATGCTCACTATGACAAATTGGACGATGATGGCATTATTGCGCCGGGTATACGAGTATCGGGTGATGATGTTGTTATTGGCAAGACTATTACATTGCCGGAAAATGACGACGAATTAGAGGGCACAACTAAACGTTTTACCAAGCGTGACGCGTCGACGTTCTTGCGTAACTCGGAGACTGGCATTGTCGACCAGGTCATGTTAACCTTAAACGCTGAAGGTTATAAATTTTGCAAAATTCGTGTTCGTTCTGTGCGAATACCGCAGATTGGCGATAAATTTGCCTCAAGACATGGTCAAAAGGGTACATGCGGTATTCAGTATCGTCAGGAGGACATGCCGTTTACATGCGAGGGCCTCTCACCCGATATTATTATTAATCCACACGCCATTCCCTCTCGTATGACAATTGGCCATTTAATCGAATGCTTGCAGGGAAAGTTAGGCTCAAATAAGGGAGAAATTGGCGATGCCACGCCCTTCAATGATGCTGTAAACGTACAAAAGATCTCCACTTTCCTCCAGGAATACGGCTATCATTTACGTGGGAACGAGGTCATGTATAATGGTCATACAGGGCGAAAGATTAACGCTCAGGTATTCTTGGGCCCGACATATTATCAACGTCTCAAACATATGGTCGACGATAAAATTCATTCACGAGCTCGTGGTCCCGTTCAAATTCTCGTACGGCAACCGATGGAGGGAAGGGCGCGTGATGGTGGTCTACGTTTTGGAGAAATGGAACGAGATTGTCAAATCTCGCATGGGGCAGCTCAGTTCTTACGGGAACGTCTCTTTGAAGTATCGGATCCCTATCGTGTTCATGTGTGCAACTTTTGCGGTCTTATAGCCATTGCGAATCTGCGCAACAACACATTTGAATGCAAGGGTTGTAAGAATAAAACGCAAATTTCCCAAGTCCGTCTACCGTACGCTGCGAAATTATTGTTCCAAGAGCTAATGTCCATGAATATCGCTCCACGTTTGATGGTAGTCTAAGATATCTAAGAAGCTTTGCTAGTGTTTTCATTTTACACATAAATAAAAAAAAAAAGAAAATTAAGCAAATAAAGAAAACACCATTTTTGGACTTGAACAGTTCGTTTTAACGTTTTGCAAGAATGCATGCATGCTCGTAGGGGTATTATTATTTTAATACAAAGTCATGCATGAAGCACAGGTGCCAAGTTTAGATGCAATTTTTAACAAAGTTACATAGAGTTCTTTTATTTTGAAATACCGTTGTTTATGCGTGAGAGGTGCACATATTAAAAATACGTACATCACAATAACAACATATTCAGCTGACTCACTAATTAATTCCAGTCCACCGGTAACTATAGAAATAAAATTTGGCAACACTTTCTGTGGAACTCAAAATACAACAGATAACAAGTAATTTTTCGGCAACGACATTTTTAAGAATGTCTCATCAAACTGGAATTAAAGGTAATTTTGTTTAGAAAAATACGAAAAATAATTATCATAATGAAAGTACTTCGTAGGTAACGAAAAATTATTAAAAGTTTTTGGCAAAGCGAAAAATGGTAAATTACGTGCAATAAAAATTTCTATAGAAAATGGTAAGGTGTCTTTCTATATAAGTGAAATGTGATATGCAATGTTGTATATATCTAAACATTATTATTTTATTGAAGAGGAATTATGCTGCTCGGATACAGCGGAAGGAAAGAGAGATTTCGAAAAAGATTTTAATAGAATTATTAGTTCGTTCATAGAAGACGCTACACCTTGCTATATTCTATTAAAGTTAGATGGCAAAACTTCAGTTGGTTATGCCTGGTTATTGTTCAGCTGGGTGCCTGAAAATGCAACGATACGTCAAAAGATGATGTATGCTTCCACTAAGGCCACCCTCAAAATGGAGTTCGGTTCAGCGCATATAACGGATGAATATCACGCCACTACCAAGGACGAGACCACTTGGGAAAGTTATCAAAGTCACAAAAATAATTCTGCTTTGCCAGCGCCATTGTCGATGCACGAAGAGGAGTTGGCTGAATTGCGTAAAACAGAAATAAATACTGAAATCAATACCGAAAGCAAACATCAAACGCTAAGTGGTATTATGTGTCCTTTAACTCCTGCTGCGGTGCAAGGTGTCAAAGACTTCCTCAACGGTTCCTATGACTACATACAATTGCGCATTGACCTAGAAACCGAATCAATTCATCTCTCCGAGGCAGGTTTGGTGAAAGTGACAGATTTACCAAAGCATATACCCCGTGATCATGCTCGCTATCATTTGTACTTGTTTAAGTACAGCCATGAAGGGGATTTCCTGGAATCGATTATTTTTATATATTCAATGCCCGGTTATACGTGTTCTGTAAAAGAACGAATGATGTACTCGAGCAGTAAGGCACCGTTGGTTGAAAATTTACAAAGTTTCGGTGTCCAAATAGCAAAAAAGGTGAATATGGTGCAAAAAAAGTTTCATAAAACAAAATAAATCATAATTCAATTACAGCTAGAGATCGATGATGCTTCAGATCTGACTGCAGATTTTTTACTGACTGAACTGCATCCGAAAAAGGTCTTGGACCGACCGACTTTTGCCAAACCCAAAGGGCCGCCAAATCGTGGAGCGAAACGTTTAACCAAGTCTCAGGATCAAACTTAAGTCGCTAATAAAAAAAAAAAAGTCAACGTAAATAAAATGAAAAGTTTGTGGTCCGTCAAGCTCGACCATATGTTAGGGCAGGAACACATTGCACCAAACTCACTTTTGTACCATAATTTGTTTAAAAGTATTAGTAAACATTGATTTCTATCATCTATATAAACTTCCAAATTCGGCCAGATTGAAATTTTTAATTCTAAAATTTTACGTTTATTATATAAGAAATTTTGTTTTGTTATGTAAAAATCTATTTTTGAAAAAAAAAATTTCTAAAAATTGTGCGGTGCCACCCATTTTCAATAGACCCCCTAAGCTTTTTTAGAGTATTTTTTGCTTTCTTTATGTATTTTTATTTGAAAAAATAGCAAAATTTCATCTAGTTTTATTTAAGTCTGATTACCGCCAGTATCTTGCTAATTTTTTTTTCGAGGCAATAGTAAGTAAAGACTATTACTAAAGGAAAAGGACAATAAAGCATTCTAATCGCTACCGCTTATGTTGTTCTTTTGATATTTTCATTTTCCTTTCGCAGATCTCTGATGATTTTTATGTTATATTTTAAAGATGAAAAATAAAAGAATTCTCAAAATTGTAAAACACATTACAATCGTTTCTTAATATGTTTTCAGAAGTAAAGTATTATAAAGGTGTACGTGCGTATACAAGTATCCTATGATTTATAGCTCAAAGTAATCACATATGCATGTTCTTTGTCATATTCGTAGAAGGAAACTTGACTCTTTTCAATTTAAAATTCGTAGCAATAAAATTCAAAAAGAAATATATTTTCCATCTGTCAGCATTTTATTGTTTGTAATAATTTAAAAATAATTCATAATTATATATTTCGTACATATATGTAAAAATATCATTTAATCTGTACATCCCTACGTACGTGTGCCAATTCTCTTATATTTGTTTAATCTTATTTTGTGTGCGGGGTGCGTCTATTGCCTTCTTTCATGATATTGGAAATATATTTAAATTTCTATTTGATGCGCCAACTGCAAGTTCATATATTTTATTTACGCGTTTGTATAAATATTTGCAATCAATTGGAGCCGATTGAACAGCCACTAAGTTATTTGGAGTTGTAACCACAAGTCACCTATATTTGATTATTTATATAAAAGAAAGTGCACAAGCTGAAATGTCTGGAAAGTATATATTAATGGAAGAAGATAATGAATACAACATTCATACATTCAAAACTTTTGGGCACGCCCATCCCCATTATTACCACATACCGCAAGTGATCATTCACGAAGGCTGTACACAATTACCTTACGCCTTTTCATATCAGTACTGTCCCGCATTGCCCACTGCCTATATTGTGGGCGCCAATGGCCAAATGTACCGTATGACTCATATGGAAAATCAATTAAATCCTTATAGTAGAGCTTTGGGGCCACAAACCAAATTTCTACTATGCCATCCTCGCAGCAGACCAACAACAACCAACAACATTTTATTGATTGAAGAAGACGACGAAGAGATAACAGGTGATATAGTATTGGAAGAAGATGACGATGTTGATGCGACTGAAGAAGAAGATTGGACAGGAGCAACAGATTCCACTGCACGGAGCGGCTTTAACAAACATAACAAAGCCAAAGGAAATGTATATCGTGCTAAAGGCGGTTATCTAGTAGAAGAACCCACAGATGAAGATGATGCTAAAACATGTTGACAACACACTTCCCACTGATGAATGAACGGCCTTTATTCTATCATAAAAATCAGTAAAATAGACTTTGTATTTATTTAAAAAAAAAGAAAAATATATATTTACATACCTAAAACCCTCATTATATTGGATTGTTTTTGCAACTTTGTAGAAAACATTCAAACTAGCGAACAGTTTAAGGTAAAAAACAAGTAAGAAAACTAAATTTCGTTTAGACCAAATTTTAAATCTACGTACAAATGGTGGGCGTGCCAAGTATATAGTGTATGTACAGTTATAATCAGCTTGTGACCCGAGTTTTACGCAGAGTATGGTTTTTTTACAAATTGCGGGTGTGTCTGTTGATGGATATGATAATCATACATAAACGTACCAAATTTCAAGTTCATTCAATTAATAATAGATTTTTGTCAATTGTAGGCGTGCCTCTTGACCAATTTTGCCCATTTTAAATAGCGATCTGCGTGCAGTGTGTGTCTGTGCAAAATTTCACTTCAATATTTTAAAATTTACGACTGTGAGAATGCCAACAACAGACAGACGCACGGACACAGGGGCATCATGTCTATGTAGATCGATTAGGTTGCGACGGTGATCGAAAATATATACACTTTGTAGGGTCTCTGGCGTCTTCTTCTGGATGTTACAAACGAAATGACAAACTTAGCATACCTCCCACTTCATTAATAGCGAGTAGTTCCTGCATGGATTCTGAAATCTGCTATTTAACTGCCCCAGCTATAGTTTCTAAACAGGTCCGATACGTGCTTTAAATTAAGAACATTAAGAAAATCGTGCATCCTCGTTTCTGATTGAAAATTACGCTTTTTTGAATTAAGTCACATGGGTGACTCTCTCTCTCTCTCTCTCTCCTTAATATCGCATTCCCACAAAAATAAAACTACAAGGTTTCAATTTAGTACACACACATATATATTTATTATGTTTGGCGCATCGCTTGATAAGCTAAAAATGGCCGAGATCGGATAAGATACTTTAAAGGTCCCTTAAAAAAAGGGAGCGCCCACTTTATTAACGAATTGCAAATTGCAAATTTCCATTATACATTTAAATATAAGGACCTAACTTAACTGTATATGAAAAAGTTCTAAAAAAGGTTCAATGGTGTCCAAGTTTATTTCAAGTGTTATGCGAATCAATTGTTCTTCACCGACTTAAAAATGTTAAAATAATTTGGAAAATAATTCTCAGTCGATCGATTTACTTAACTCTGGGTTTTCTTTATGGGTTATAAACTTTCACACAAACTTATAATATGTACATATTCCCCCTTGCAAGTAGGGTTGGATATATACTCAGCGCCGTGTATAAATGAATTTGAATCACAAAATAAAATTCAATTATTTATTAAGGGAGGAGAAGCCTTTATTTGGCGCTGTTATTTACCATTTGTTTGTTACCATTTATAAACCCCAATTCAAATGAACTAATTTTGACTTGTTTTTAATAAAATACGCAAAACTGTCAGTGGTTGAATGCATGTGTGTTTCATCTGTGTATGCTGTCAAGTGCATTTCAATTGTGTAAAAATAAAAGCTGCAGATCATGTCGCATTCAGTCTCCCTTCGGCTATTCGAGAAGGATTTTATGTGGACAGAGTAAAATAATCTTCAACAAGAAGTTAACTTAAGTAATTTTAACTCACCATTGAACTCTGCCACCACCCGTTGGATGTAATATAATTTCGCATCGAAACAACTTCATTAAGAAGAACATAAAATAGCAGATATGTACGCATAGAATGTTTATAAGAAAGAAATGACTAAGAAACATATACAGTGTGCGGCAAATTAAATGAAAACAAATGTGTAATAAATGTGTATCTCAATACATACATACACATATATAAAATCCATTCACGATGTGAGGGAATAAGCAAAAAAAATATTAAGAGAGAACATAGCCTAAGTGCGATAGTATAAACAAGTATAAAAACTAAAGTTGGTTTAGGCGAAACTCCGTGCACCCTGCGCATGAACATACAAACTGATTAATTATTACGCCCCCTAAAAGGTATGTATTATGTATCCATTTGCAAATTGGATTCTGCGCCAAAAAAGGGTTTTTGTGAATTGTGGGCATGTCTGCTCTCCGCTACCGTGGCCACTTTTGGCCGATATTTTGCTTGACTCCACACCCATTTCGCCCATTTTAAATAGCAGTCCGAGTACGGATAAGACTGGTGTACGTGTACAACATTACACTCTCAAAATGTACGACCTTGGGAGGGCCAACAACAGGCGGACACACAATCGCACATTTCTAGGTCTATTCAGATTTTGATGCTGATCAAAAAAACATACATTTCGTTAAGTCTCGGCATCATACATTTACACATACATACACATTCTTGTTTACGAAAGATTAATATGTACGTTCACATATAAAATTTAGTTTGTGTGAAATGCAGCAAAAATGACCAATTTTGATTGCAAATCAAGGCGAGGTACCAAAATTTCTGTAATCATTTTGGGAGGCGCACTATGTATTGTTATGATGGCATATTTCGCTTTTGGTGATAATAATGATGAACGCGGTTTACGCAATCTTCGTATGATTTCCATCGTAAGTATAAATATTTGAAGCAAAATATTGTACGTCCGTGCTTGTACATGTTAAATTATATATATATATAAATATTTATGAAATTATTTTGATTAATTATACCCTACATTTAAAAGTGATAAATGGTAGCTGCAGATAGCTCACGTCGCTCTACGTAACGTCTGTCGTTTCTTTTGGTAAGCAGCATAGTGCGTCTGCATGTGAGTACCTCTACATTAATTGACGATTCTACTTTTTTGAAAGACACAGAGGGAGGCGACGTGCGAGGCGACCTGAGATATCTGATGCTAGCTGTACATTAGGTACATGTGTAGTTCGAAAAGTCTAAAGAGAGATGCAAGCTCTTATTGCATCATACGTTTCAGAAGCCTTTTCTGATCGATTTTACCATGTCCGATTGACCTTGATCTTTTGCTATCTCTATGCGTCAAAGTTTTTATATACATTTCGATGAAATTTTAGACCAAATGCAACCCCTTTTGAAAAATGGATTGAGTGGGTCCATTTTTAAAGCAATATCCCTCATAACGACTCATCTTAACATACGTCTATAAAATTTCGATTCGCAATTTATATAATTTTTGGAGAAAACTTACTGAATAATGATTAATTGTCGTATATAATACCTATTATAAATCTAAACCCGTACGGGTTACTTTTTTGGATTCCTTTCGAAATAAAGCTTTTTTCAAAAATAAATCTCTATGACAAAATTTGTGTATTTTAGTAAATAACGGTTAACATACATAATAATTGACTGTAATCAGACCATATATGGAATCTCTTCCCATATAAAGTTTTTCCCTAAAATGAAGTAAGTTTTCATATATCGCAAATGGCAAGTTTTTATATATCGCATATTTGCCATTTGCGATATATAAAAACTAACTGATAAATCCGAACGAATTAACAAAATGTCGTTATTCTCAGTATTTCTAAATGACCCACAGCCTAAAATTTTTGTATTGGAAATCTGGACTTGAAGCGATAAAAGCAAACTTTAATGAGAATTACATCATTTAATTGAACTCAATGATGTAGGGTATTAAATATTGAATAGGTCTCCATCGGCCATAACATATGCTCTCGTTCTTTTAAGCTTTTTAGACATGGCGAAAAAAATCCTACTAGTTTTTATCCAAATGATCCTCACATTTCACATGATTGGCCTGGTGGTTTGGGTGCGTTGACACAGGTAAGTGATCATTTCAAGGGTGTATGATCAGCTGTAACAACTTCCCTTTCAGAAAGGTAGCTTGCAAGCATACAATTTAGGTCGAAATTTACGAATGCGCTATTATCGTTTGTTGCCTTCGAACGGTATGTACACCCAACAAGAAATTCGAGTTTTAAGTTCAGCAGCAGAACGCTGTCTAATGAGTGCTAGTGCTTTACTTGCTGGATTTATGCCGCCTCTTGATCATAACAATCCTTTACCTATAGAATGGCAGCCAATACCAATCAATTCCTTGGCAAGATCAGAAGATATGGTTAGTGAGTTGTTGTGTTGTGTGATTATCATTCATTTTAATCAATATCCTCTGAATGCTTTAATTATAGCTATTAGCCCAAAAGAAGCCTTGTACAAAATATGATAATATTTTAGAGAAATTATATAAATATCCACCACCAGACCTTAAACAACTGAACCAAGATAATGCTCAACTCTACGCTCTATTAACAAAACATACTGGAAAAGTATATCATGAAAAATAAAATTGATTAAATTCATATCAAGCAAATTTCGCTTCTTACAGAACATTACCACAGTTTTGGATGTTGAATTATTGTTTAATACATTGAAGATCGAAAGTGAAGCTGGCTTAATGTTACCCGATTGGACGGAAAACATTTACCCTGAACGTTTAGAACCTTTGGCCGAGCGCAGTTATGTTCTATTCACAGAAACTAATCTCATGAAAAAGGTGAAAGGTGGTGCTTTTCTATCGGAAATCCATTCAAATATGATTAATAAACGGAGAAAAAACTTGAATCCTGATCGTAAAATATTCATATATTCAGGGCATGATGTAACATTAGTTAATGTTATGAATTCGTTAAATATTCTCGATCAAACGGCCAAATTGCCTGATTATGCTTCAGCTATAGTGTTCGAGTTGCATCATAGCTCATTATTTAAAGATGACTTCGAAGTTAAAGTGAGTTACATGAACAATTTTAAGATTAGATATATTTGAGACTTATTTTTCTAATATACAGAAAATGGGTTTACAATTTTAAATTTAGTGTAATGGTGAAAGACCTAAAATTATAATGTTTTATTTTAATGGTATTTGGTATGACAATATCAAATTTAAAACAACGAATATTAGAGATTATAAGAACATCGAAATCGGCGCTTGGCATATGTGTGTATTTAAATTAAATTTAAATTAATCGAATTTTGACTTATGAACTATAAAAAAATTAAATAAAAGTAAATGGAATTACTGAATTTCATAGACTTAAACACTAGACTTACATACTAAGTAAAAGTGAAGAATTTTAAAAAAGCATTTAAACAATTATTGATTTTCTTTCTTTTCTTTTATTATGTGTATTACAGATAGTATTTTACTACAGCAGCGACGATAAGTTTCCCAAAGAAATAAATATACCAAATTGCGATGCTCCCTGCTCATTAACACGTTTTAGTTCATCAATTATCCATTTGCTATTAAATAATTATGATGAAACTTGTGAGAATTTCAAAAATGATTGTAATTAGCACAAAACCGTAAAAAAAAAATAAATTACTTGTCTTGTTTACCTTCTCAGTCCTTATAATGATTACTGCAATATGTGCGTTACAGTTATTTAAGTTTAAGCATCTCTGCATTTCGATTGTTACATAAAGTTATTCAAAAAATTCATGCATTTTATTTGAACCATAAATAAGTTGGATTTTGGTTTAATATTTATTAATATTAATAAAATAATAATATAATGATTAACAAAATATTTAAAATCTAGACCCCTTATCTTCTGGGTATAAAAAATATATAGGTACTGTGTGTGTCTTTGATATTATTACATATTCCGTGTGTCGTATTAGATAAGTAGCTGCCAAACCATAAAATAGTAATGGAATACCTTAGAAATGAAATTGCATTTAAACGCAGATATGGAAAAGGACTCTTTTTAAACTATTTTACCTAAATTAATATTTTTCAAAAATCGAAAAAACATATCTTCCACCTTTAAATTCTGCACCTCACGTTTACTGCAGTGATATTTTATATAAGGATAACAACCGCTACGTAAAATGTGATAGTTGGTTCCGGATTCCAGAGTCCAATTGAAATGGGACATACCCCACTGATCATTTTCTATATCGATTAGCTTTATCCATTATACATGGAAATGTTGCGTTAAACATGAAAAATAAATGAAATAATCTTTTGTATACCTTTACAAAATAAGAAGTCCAAGGTGGTTCTCCGCATTGCTTTAAATACGCTGTTAAGACTTGAGAAGCTTTCGGCTTGATTGAGGACCTCCACGCAAATGCCATTGTTTACATTATTTATTTAATAAAATTGTTCAGAATTCAGTAGGATTTAAATTTTCTGCTGATTTTAATATGGCCGTGAAGTTAACAACTGCTTAATTCAACATTTTGAAGATAACGGGAAAAATTGAGTTGACAAAAATAAGATTCAAGTTCAAGCAAACATTTCGTATCCTGATATGTTTAAATAAAAAAAGTCCTTAGTATATATTTTTTTAAATTTAAACTTTAATTCGTAATTTTACCTATTTTAAGACTGAGATACACTATCGGATGAAAAAGTCGTTTCAATTTGCTTAGGCCCATCCTTAACATTTGAGCGAAAACGAAACAGGACAGGTATGCTATTTAGAGTGGGATTACCATGACTTTCAAGCAGGCGTATCCAAGATAATAAGGAATCTTTGGTTGATGTACCTGTAGCACATATTGCGAAAATTGTCCCATCATTCTGTTGATGCACTGATTTCAATTTTTTCAAATATTTTTTGGGTTCACTGGGTAGCTGCCCAAAAATTGGGATTTTCAAATGCGTCACATCTAAACATAACAACAACAAATAAAATAAATTGTCTCTTTTATACACACAATGAATACCTCACCATCTACTTCCTCTTGCTCCACACATCCACTATTAGATTCTGTGGTCCTCACGTGTGGATCTGCTCTTAATGTGAAATAATTTATCGTTTTATTTCTTAACCAAATCAAAAATGGTCCTTCAATATATAGAGGAGCATTATGCGGATGTTCGGCCAATAATTGAATCTGATCTGGACTCTGCCCACTCACTATCCATGTATGGTCTATAGCTTCTTTTATTTGACTTGTTTCAAACACAGAAATTTCTGAACGCACATCTACTGTACACATGCGTTCTACGGCCAATTTTGCCAACGTTAGAGTATCGTCTGGCATCGGGTATGGCAGGGACCAAGGAGATAAATTTTTAAATTTCGGCATCCAATACATCATGCGCCAATATTTTCGTAATGGATGACCATACCGTCCAAACACATTTAGCAGCATAGCTTCCATTTCATAATCGGGCATTACTTTAAAGTCTTCCATCTGTTCCAGAAGATCTATTATGCATTGTTGTTGTTTGGGGTAATGCATAAATTCAGCTTGAAATAGATTTTGTGGTATGAAAACACCTTTTGGCATAACATTAATTAAAGCTTTGTAGACCTGGAGGTCGTGCTGTACATTAAACTCGGCCATATGTTTCAATGCAGCATAAATAAATTCGACATGATTCCGTCGATGAACGTTGCGTTCGACAAATGTCTCCACCATACTTAGGTAGGCATCTTTTGTCTTTTTAGAAACACTAAGAAAGGGATCCCTGGAAAAGGGTGTAGGCAATTTTTTGGATGAGTCCGCATGAGTTTTCTCTTCATTCGATTTCCCATCTCCTTTTTCTTCATTTATTTTCGAAGTACTATAATTGTAATAAATTATATTTCGATATAAGTTGTTGGAGCACTCTAAATATTTATTATGCACGTTGTACGTACAGAACCTTAGCCACTTTATCATGATTTTGTGAAAAACCATACAAACTTTAAACCTAAACAAACTGAAACATATTAGTGCGGTTAGTCAAACATAACAACGAACCAGTTATTGTACTGTATATAATAATTTATTTAATTATATAATGTAATGTTGCAACCCAACAAACCACCTCCTGACCAATTTTTTGGTATTAATATTAAATTCAACATTTCATTTTCACGTAAAACTACCAATGGAATCCTCTGATTGCGCATACGTTGAATAGTGACTTTAATAGTGTCCAAACTTTTGTTAAAATTGTTGTAATTGATAGTTCCAAATTCCACTATTGCATCGTCATTTCGTAGACCCTGTAAATATAAATTTAGACATAAATATATTTCTACTTTTTATTTATTGTGTGTGATTTCAGTTGCTTATTCCAGCAGTCGGCAGCTCCGACTCTAAATCAATTCTTTTATTTTTTTAAACTTTTCAATTAATTATGGGTCAAAATGCCTTTGGAATCTTTCACTAGATTTAAAAACTTTACTTTTGTAATATCGCTATAAAAATTCTTTATAGTCTGTAAAGAACTCTACTCCACGAAGCAATAGATGAGTTTTTCATATAAAAGCACGCATTTCAAGCCATGCGCAATTTATATGTTTTTTCAATTTTAGCCTTTAGATGCATATAGAAATATTTAGGCAACGAGTACATGGAAAAAGTTTGAATAAATATGTTTTTAAGAAATTTATTTTTACCGCTTGTTCTGCTGGAGAATCAGCATCCACTTGGTTAACTTTCAATATGGGCTTTGAAGGAGTTGTCCTTTGTCCACTCATCTCATTATTGGAACTGGAAGGTGCATCCGAAGTATTAACATCAGATACAAGTCCTTCATCTTTATATTTGCTGTGCAATTCATGTAATAAGGTTTCAATTTCTTCCATTACAACTTTGTAATCATTTTGTAAGCATATTATGTTTTGCCTTGCACGACGAACCTCATAAACATCAATATCGTTTCTTGGGTATCCTTCACTGTCTACAAGAGCACCGCTCAATCCAACATCAGAATTCTTAAATTCATTAAAAACATATATTTGTTGTAGATTGTTGTTATTTAACAAGTCATGTTTTATTTACGTTTTTAAGTATTTCACCGAAAGAACCAATTTGATTTTCCAGCTTTTGTTTTTCATTCATTAATCTCAATAATTTATATTTTATTCTGTTTTTTTCAACATTCTCCATTTTGATTTTATATTTTATTTTTAAATTCTATTCCACTGAAGGCTTGTCTAATTTTGAATGAGATAAAGTGTAGACGAAAGTCACAATCGGAAATATTCCACGTTAAATGTGTTTAATTATGCAAAATTAACATAAATCAAAGCAAACAAGGCCGGTAAAGAGGCATAATTTATATGGTTTGCGTTTAAGGAATAAAAGGACGCATGAATGCTTTTTGTTTAAACTTTTTATCTTTCGAAACTCTTCACCAAACTTTGAATGGCACCTTTAAGGATTCAGGTCTAAAAATCCAATTCAATTTTTTCTGCTTCCTGTGGTCATCTATTCATATTTATTCTCATATGCTACGAATTTAACCCCCCACATATATAACAAGTGAACAAGCTTGTGGCGTCCTAAGCAATAACTAAGTTATATTGTTATTCAAAAAGTTTAATTTTAAAACACTCCTAACTGGTTAAACTGTATAAAAAATATTTTTCAGTCCTCAAGAGATCATATTTACTAAATGAAGAAATGGATAAAGCAGTTTATAGAATATCTTTTCCATATTTCCACTTATTTATTGGATAATGATTGTAAACCACACATTTTATTTACAATAGTTTATTGTCGGCGACGTGTTGCTCTTTGTTTATCAAAGCGCATTTCCATTTCTTCCAGCACTTTAGGAGTGTAGCGCACCACCAACTTAACAGAACCTACAGCCTGCTTAAGTAATTCGACCGCTTTTTCGTGATTTTCTCCCTCAACAGACTGTAAATATAATAATTCATTAGAGGATTAAAAAAATTATATACAATTTAAAAAATCTCTAAACTACGGCAACTAAACACAATGGTTTGCATGTATTATTAAATGAGTTATGATCGTACCACTCCATTAACAGATAACAATTGGTCACCACGCTTTAAACCACCATGACGATCAGCTACACCACCTGGTATAATACGTGATATATAGATGGGGGAATTTTGCTCTTTTCCACCCATTACATTGAATCCAAGACCTTTTCAAGACAAAACGGTTTCGATAAGATAATTGATTATATGGTTAATCGATACCTTCCTCGGTTTTTGGTAATTCCACAACACGTGGATGAGCATGACCCTCACTAGCTGCAAAGGCAGCCACAGTTGCTTTGGCAGTAGCTGAAGCTCTGACATCCTGTGAGCCTTGAATATTTACAGTCTCATAAACATGCTCATACACTTCACGAACAGCATTTAGAAAATCGCTTTGAAAAACTTTTTGTAGAGCTGCCAATTTCGTTGTGGGAAAGTCGCCACTTGACTGAAGTTTCTCCAATAACTCAATGCAACGCTTTACATCTAATTATAAAACGAAACGAATTCAGAATATAAGTTTCTTCGCCTCCTTTTGATATGTTTCATTTAAAGGTAGATCTAGATCTGTACTTGTTAAATCACATTAAAAAACAACAAATGTTATGTTAAAATTTTGTTACGAAATTAGACCGAGCCTGCCCCATCCGCAAAACGCTTTTTTACATGACACAAGCCCATACATTTATACATAAAAATATTTATTCTTGATTTAAAGTTTCAATCTTCTGGTGATTTAGATCAATTATTTTACCTCTGCCTAAAGTTAACGGTTCACATATATCCGACATGACTTTATTTCTTTATAGTATATTTGTTTTAATAATTTTACTTTTACTACTTGTGTGTATAAATGCTCCTTGTAGTTAAAGTTTCATTATTTAGTTCAATTAATATGTGTATTGTATGTAATAACATATAATTTATAGTTTAATTATACAGAATTAGAAAAATGAAAGCAGATTTATTAAAACAAAACAGCGTTCTCTTTCAGAAGCTCTGAGTTATTAATGGCATGAACATTTATTAAGAAAAGTTAATAAACCTTTCGAAAATCTGTAGGAGCAGTTTGTTTTGTTATCGTAGATCACGTGAGATAAGAGTACTGCCTCTGGCACAGCCTATCTCAAGATACCTCTGAATACATTTAAATGTATTTAGATACAAGTGCTTCATCTATACATTTAAATGTATTGTTGTGTTTCGGCCATAAAGCATGTAGAGGGGAAAAGAAGTCTCTGATTCGACCATTAAATTAATAATGAAAAATTCTTAATATTAATGCGTGTAAATAAAAATATTTAATTTAAAAAACCAGCTATCGCTTGTCTATATTAAACACAAATTGACATGTTATTTATTTTATTCACACACAACCGACTACATATACAATAAAAAGAACACATTTATCTGTGCTATCATGTTGTTTACTTTTCCTTATAGAAAAATTATCCAATTTATTTATGTATTTTTCGGTCAATTTGAAAGAAACAAATACAGTTTGGTTTATTTTTAATGCCGTCCTTGTCGTGAACTAAATGTCAAAAAGTAGTAAGAGTATGTTCAGTTGATTAGTAAAGGTGGTGAATTATCTAAGTGAGATAACTGCATAAATTGTGGTCTGTGACAATTATTACATGTGCACAGAGTGTTTTTGGAAAATGGATTTTCTTGAAAGAGTTTGATGATGAACAATTAAATAAAATCGTATTCTTTAATTAAAACACTTAAAAAGTGCTAAGAGTAAAGTTTTTTCGGGCAATAAGCTCTTTAATACAGGTTAGCAATGCCCTAAAGAGCGCCTTCCGTTTAGGTTGCCGCTTCAATATATATGTGCGTGTGTGATTATACTCTGAACGGTGTAGTGGGTGATAGATAGATAATATTTAGAAGGAGTATTTTTATTTGAAATCTTCTACATTTGAGCCGATAGTTCCTTCAATCCATGTATATAATATAAGACACGCCTACAAAACTATGTTTTTGGTATAGATTTAAACGAGATATCATGTTATAATCTGTTATATTAATTGTGGATGACTATCCTTGATGTGGCTTAAACCAAATACGTACAAATAGACTTTTTACTTGTTATACAATATATGAAAACTTTCTCTCCAGATCGTTTGCATCAAAACATCATAAAGTTTTAAGCAAATCCGGTTGGACTTTCTGGATCAATAAGGCGCCTACTAAATATATAGCTTTAGATAAATAATTAAAAATGAAAGGTTCGTCTATTTCTTAGCGTCTTTTTTAAAAAGTGTAATAACAAGTTGTTGTTTTTTTTGCAGGAAAAGGTTATCAAGAAGGACATCAAAACTACGATTTTGAGGTAATTGGTTTAATGACCACCTAAGTACATGTTGCAACATTAAGCATATATGCATATACGTGTTTAATTATTTAGGCTATTAAATAATCAACCTTCACCGATTCTATATCTTTAGAAAAAGTGCATCATACAATATTTTGCATTTGATTTTATTACAAATATAAAAATGCATATTTTGACTTATTGTATATAGATTGGAGATGCAGAAGACTTCACCCAGAAAATTGGCTCACTATTAACAAATAAACAAACACGCTTTTTGGGGATCGATTTACTACATAGATCGCTTGAATTTTTGGATATAACACTTTTAGAACGCAAGGCAAATTTGTGGATTACTCTATCATTTAAAGCATATTGTGCCAACGAGTTTGAAGATAATGGTGCTCTCATGTTCCAATTATTGGGTAAAAGAAAAAACATCCAGATTACAAACTTCTACTATATAATCCATGTACATAATTATATTTGCAGCAAAGTTTATATGCCGCTTTCAAGAATCGGCTAATTTGTACAAAACGTTTGAAAATAATCATTTGTCCAAACTCTATGAGACTTTAAATAAATCTTCAGAAGCGATTATAAAACTTGCCCTACCATGTGTGGAAACTTGTCTACGAGTTTATCCTATTACGGATACTGCCTCAAGAGATCTTATAGACGGTGTCCTAAATAAGTTAAGCCATATAACAGATAATGATATGAGCATGCAGGTTGGCAAATGTAAACAATTACTGTGCCAGAGTCGCGGACATCATGAGCAAAACATCAACCGATGGCAAAAATATCAAGATGGTTTATTGAATAGTATAGATGCAATACTGGATGATATGTTTTCGAAATGCTCGGGATCCTATAAAGATCTTCATCAATATAAGAAAAATATAAACGGTGGAAGAACAGATGAACCCAAGCAAACTTCTAAATATATACACTGTCATAATTTAATTAATTATATGATAACTGCACTAAGGTAATGACTTTTCTTACAATATGGAAACATTTAAGAAGACAATTCGTTTTCTTGTTATCAACAGGGAAACCTTTCCAGTGGAGAAGCGTATTAAACCGAGAAAGATTTTAAACATTATCAACAAAGGGTTAAGTGTAACATATCTAACGTTGCAGCAGAACCTGATTGCAGAGAATATCGAATTAAGTGCATTCCTGCCTAAACTTCACTTGGATCTTTTAAATCTTCTAAATGCCTTACTAATAAGGTGAGTGTTCAACTAATCTCCAGCCAAGGCCTCTTATAATTATTACAATATCATGATGATCTTTTTACTCCAGTTGCCGGAGTCACCTGAAACCCCATTTTCAATTGGTTTTCAATCTTCTTACGGATACCCTAAAATGGACAACTACAGTCCTAAGCAAAAGTGGTTCCTCAAGGAAACAAGCATTACTGTGAATATGTTTAGAATTGCATCTGAATGAGTGTTTTTTAATGACTTTCTTTTATAGAATTTTACGTGCCAAAGCTTACGACAGTTTGTGTTTATGGTTTAAAATATTAAGAGGCGGATGTCGCAATCCTACAGCGGCCGAATATTTGATTAATGAAGTGCTTAAAGATATAACACCGTTGGATAATAAATTCGTATTTGAGGTTTGCTTGTAGTTATGTAGTTAATGTTTTTGTCAGGTCTGATCAATTTTGTATTTTACTTATACAAATATTATCTTTAATAGGTATTAAATACAACTCGAAAGCAGTCGACGAAAAAGGTACCAAAAATACAAAATGAACATTCGCACTTGGCCAACTTGGGTCCTGCACGGAATTTCGGATACAAAAAGAACGCATCTAGAAGTGGTGAAGAACAAGTGTGTATTTCTGCTTTACGTTGCTTGCAAGAAATATGCGAAAAATCAGCTAGTTTTTTAAAACCTTCCACAATAAAGGTAAAATGTTGTGCATTTCATGTCTACGCATGGAAATAAATGGAATTCATTTTTTGTTGAAGTTAATTCATGGCAGTGTAACAAAACTTTGCAGTCAATTGTATCCGCCTGCGCTCCAAGCGAACGTATATCGCGATGACAAATGTCGCCTTGAGTTATTTAAAACATTATATTGTGTATTTGTGGCGACGCATTGCTTGGAAGTTGGATTTTCAGAAATTGATCTAAAAATTCTACAGATTTTTCAATTTTGTGATGGCAGCGTTGTTGTGCGTAATTATTGCAGTTATTTGTTGCAAATTTTCGAAAAAATACAACATCCACAAAAGGAGACGTTACTCTCACCACCAGACATATCCTACAGTTACATTAAAGTAAAAAATGATTATCTCTTCAATTCATTTACCAATAATCATGAAAATAATTATAATTCTGATGATAATGTGCGTCATGAAGGTGCAAAGGATGATAATGAAAACGATGAAATTATACATGACAGCGAGGTAATGAAAGAACAAAATGTAAGTCAGAAGGACTCTACCATTCGTGAAAACATTGAATATATGGAAATTGAGAAAGACCCAACAGCCCATCTAGACAGTGACGAGCAACAAGTGGCAAGCGGGAAATTGACATTAAACGATAACAATGATGATAGAATCGCAGAAAAACAATCCAATAAAGTTAACATTTTAAGCGTAACAATATTAAAAGATAACAAGAGCGATAGTTTTGCAAACGACGAACATAATGGAAATAGTAAAAAATTAAAGCTTCAAGAAGAAGCTTCGATTGATGCGGTTGATGCAGTTATAGGAACCAATACTAAGGACAACAATTTGGAAAACTCTTCTCAGTTGGTATCCGACCTTATGAAACATTTTGTTGATGAACTGAATTGATACAGTTTTTATCTGTTAAGTTAAAGTGAATACAAGTTAAATTAAAATCCGTTGGAATTTTTAACTCGCAGGCAAATAAAACGTAAGATGCGTGCATAATTTAATAAAAGTTTAATATTTTATAGAGACGGGTGAGTATTTAATTAAGTTAAGATTATATGAAACATTAACACTAATGGTCCTTCGAGCTTGATCAATCTGTCCAAATTATTTCCGTATTAGCGCCCATAAGTGCTGCATGAGCGTTTGTATGACAAATTGATTTTTATGAATTTTATTGAAATCACAAGGTTTTCTATTTTTCTCTATTGGAGCGTACATCATAATTGGTATCAACATTTGTCGCGCAATGTTGTTAATCTGTATATAGGAAGATGGGGAGACAATTACAATTTCTTTTTTTTCAATTATCTTTCATTACCATGGTAATTCTTGCTTGCTTTTCACTTGGAAGTGATCGCCGTTTTCTGCGAATTTCTTCTGTTATACCACCACCTCCTGTGTCCATACCATTCATGGGCAACATGATACCATTTGCATCATCTCTGTTCTGTAATAAAAGAAAAATGTTTGATCAGTTGAGAGATCAGTATAAAAATCAGAGTTAATGTAATTATGGGCGCTTTTCTGTTCGTCTGTTTGGAGATGCAACAATCGAGACTGTGCAGGTAAACTCGGATTTCACTTATCTCGGCTTCAGCTCGGACAACAGCCTTAGCTAAAAGTCAATGAAAATGCTTATCTTGGTTCAGCATTATTACACATGTAATGGCGCAATTGTTTAAGAGTAATTGTTTTGACCATTACCATAGTGATGCACATTAAGATTTGCAGAATAAGCATTCCGAAGGAAAGAAATCCCAAAGTTGTTAATGCCACCTCTACAACATCTTTTAAGGAGATTTCCTTAAGTTGATTTGTTATGCCCTCATGTTGAGAAAGTGGTGCATTTTGCAGCATTTGACCATGATTGGACACAAACATGGGATCATAACCTATAGAAATGCGTGGAATTGCTTTTATTTTGATTGTTATTACAAATGAAATTTTATTACGCAGTCATACCAATTTTATTCAAGTTATTTCTAAAAGTTCGTCTCACATCCGGGTTGTATGGTAGAAGAAGGTTTTGCTCACTTTTAAAAGCCTGTGGAAGCACAAATTAAATATTAAAACGTTCAGAAATTATAACTTGTTTGCACGAATAAGTCAAACTTACATTGTGGGGTGCTTGCTTGGTAAAAGCATAACCAGTAATGTAGCCGTCGTCCAAATCATTGAAACTCTCGTCCTCTTTATCATAAACGAAATCAGAATTAGAATTTAGGGAACGCTGTTCATTGCTGTTCATAATGTTTGGATTATGGACGTTCTTGATTTCATTTTGTAGATAATTTTTAATATCCTGAATTGTTGCTTGTCTGCAAAGTGTATTTTCATGAACAAAACAAATAGAAATCTTATGTACATCACTTAGTACCAACTTTACTAGAGATTGTCTCCTAGAGATTACTAAGTGAAAAATGATTATAAGGCAAGAGGGGTTTTAAGGTGTATTTCTTGAAAGGAACTCTATATGAGAAAACATCATAAGTTAGGCCAACAGTTACTTGTGAAAATTTGCATACTAAATATATGAAAAGTGGTTCTAAATAATCCAATCTAATAATCTTACACGAAATTTCATCGAAATTATTCAAGTACTGTGGCTTATGGATTGAACACAGACTTAAAGGATCGAATCGATTCTGTATCGATCGTTACAATAAACAGTGGGTCTCTCTCCCTCTCTCCCTCTCTCTATCTTTGCACTTGATGTGTTATAAAGAATAATTTCTTTTTACCTATTTAACCATAAAGAGTACTGCAATGAACCCACATCATTAGACCAGTTGTGGTTGGTCCGTTTATCCGCATCGCTAGATGATATATTTTTATTAACAATTCCGATTCGCTTTTCGATGCTACCCCATTTACTGCTATTTTGTGCTTCCAGCATTGCAGCTATTTGTTCAGCCAAGTAAGTTGATGCTCTATACGTGTTCATCATTCGTCTGAAATTGCAAAATTTTATTATTTTGCTAATTGGATGCAAAAATGCTATAATCCTACACTCACCTATGATAATTCATAGTTGCAATCGAATGACTTAAAGCAATGTCCATCACACTGTGAAGGTTTGAATTTGACTTTTGCAGAACGTTGAAATCTCGGAATTGTTTTATTGATATATTGGGATAATTGTAGAATTCTTCTGCAATACTTGATGCAGTTTCCGCCAATTTATTATGGCATTGAGTAGGTGATAAAAAAAACAATCCATAATATATTGTTGACACTGCTACAAAGAGTACTTGTTGCGCTGCGAACATCATTTTCAAATCAACGCTCCAGACGTAGTACAAACGATTGTAATAACACTGGGTCTCTTATAATGATTTTTCGTTGTCACAGTGTATGCTTTCGCTAAATTTAAACGGTGTGACAATTTCTGCTCTACTAATGCTAACTAATTAACCCTTTTAAAGACGATGATTAGATTCTGGTTCTTATGACCTTAAACTTACAAACTTCAGAGATCCCGTGTACTATTACTATATATGGGATTGAAACAATTTGTTATTTTATTTCCTTCTTAAGCCTCCCCTGTATGATAACTATACTTTAAAGTTAAACCAGCTTATATAGCTTACGAGCAATCGCAATAAACAACCCGAGACATTGATTCCCAATTATCCCCATATAACGTCGCAGCCATCATGAAAGCATATCATTAAAGAGAAACATACTATAGTCTCTCACCGACCATTTAATTCCCTACACCATTTAAACATATTTGTTTCATCATAAATTTATAAATATGAGTGAACGCGAATCTTCTTTACATAAAAGTCATTCCTTGGAAAATAATTGTTAATAATAATTTAGATAGATCGGATCCAAAATCAATCAAGGTCTTAACTTAATTAATTTTTTGACAAACACATGAACAAATATTATCCCGTATAAAGGTTTAAAATATACATGTCCTTACGTCCAACATAGAAGGATTATAAAAGACGTAAGAAAATTATTTAAAATAAGTAAAAAGCATACTTAATATATATAGTAAATGCGGGCGTGGCACCTTCCTTCAAAAATTGTACAAAATTATTGAGATGGCCTTGAGAAGCTTTTATCAATCGTGGTTCCTGCGTGTTCATATATTTGAATTTCTTTACCTTTGTTACCAAAGTATAATGTGATGGAATACATCGCGTCTTAAATAAGTGACATACATTTCACATAATATAAATACGTATTGGGTAGTAGATGTTTAATACGAATGTAGCATATTCTACACACACTTATGCACTCTTTAACATACCATTGATAATACTGTGGAAGTAAAAACAATGAGCGCATGCTTCCGCACATAGAGCTGCAAATGTGTAACTTGTGAGCATCTAAATGCTAACACAAAAAAGTAACTGTCACACTTAAATAAACCTTTCTGCTAACACGGCAGCTCACACGCGTATGAACTTCCGCGCGCTAGTTCATCTTTAAAAAAAAACGTAAAAATTAAATAAATTTCAGTAGCATATATTTGGGCTGAAAAGAAAACTTGGGTGCGCTTGAGTGTAAGTTTAATGAAAATAAACTTTAAAAAATCGGATTTGAATTTAATTAAATTATAAAATCGAGACATTGACCTTGTTTAGCATTCGTTAGAGCTTAATGCACATACGCGCGTATATGCTCCAATGCATGCACGAGATTGCATATGTGTGTATGGAAAATAGTAATATGTATAGTTGAAATGTTAAAACATTGGAAACTTGAACTTGGATTTTTATAAAAAAAGAATTTTAAATTGGATTAAGTCCTGCACACAAAGAACGCACAATCCAGCAATTCCAACTTGTATCAAGAATAATTACGCAATAATTATTTTTGCTTAAATTCAATAATCAAACTTCAAATGCAATCACAACCTTTTGGACTTCTCCCCACAACAGATTGCAATCAATGATTTAGGTCGCCAAAGATAACCAGCGCGTCTAAAAACGTATATTTGAGACAAAACTGGCTTTGGCTAAAACTTAAATTTGCCGAAAACTCTCCAATGTTCAATTCCCACAAAGTATAAAACTGCTTTACTGGGGGAAATGGGTGTTTTTTTATATGTAAACTAAATTCCAAGATCGGGTATGATCAGGACGTTGCATACACTTGTGAGAGTTTTCTCCTATCTTCCACAACTATACGCATAACGTAGGTGTGCGAAATATTACGTCCACACAAACGTGCCCAATTCAAATAAATTTTTGTGACCATTGACACACTTACAGAAGAACTTGGCTAGATTGGTTTATATGTTGATGCCGATCAAATTACATGGTTTCGAAGGTTTCTCACAAAACCAACAAAACTTACACACCCACAATAACAAACTCAAAATATCCTCGAACTTAGGTGACGGATATCAAACATACAAGACGCATTCCTCACATTGAATCAGCTAATCAAAGGAAATGGAAAAATTGAATGAATATCAAGGATTCGGTGGTAGATTACATCAGTGGCGTGATGATATTAAAGAGAAAGTGTCCAACATTCGGGAAGAGGGTTCTGTTAATATTCTAAAAGCAGCAAATGACCAGTTGAAGGGGAACACTAGTGCCGATCAGGATTATTCTCACATTTATAGGTAAGTTTGTCCCCAGAAAATAATTTTTATAATTTTGTCAATAGATTTAGCCACGCCCACCTATCAATTTATGTATAATTTGTGTTCAACTGTTGTAGGCCACACGTTTCTTAAAATATTTCCTTGAACATGAACCCGACGGCGAGTCACGTTAATGATGTATTGAGAGGTGTCATTTTTCTAACCCCCCCTTCATAGGAAAGCTATTCTGTGTATATTTGAAAAAGTCTTTCTATGAAGAAAAGTTATAGAATTTTAGCTTCTTATGATATATAAAATGTTACTGTGTCACGTTTGGAACTTTGTCCCGTCGCTAAGTGGCGTACCCTATGGAAAGCTTAACCTTGACGGAATATAATGTATTTTTACTTAATTTATCATTCTTGGAATTCCTCTCTGTCTACAGAGATTTTCGGTGTAGGGTATTAAATGAGATTTTGAATTGTTTTTTTTTTTTTTGAAAATAATTTAAACTCATATTTAGACACAAAAGTCGTGCAGAACTGGTTCGAGTGTCGGCTGCTGTCATGGGCATAGAATTTTCTTATGCTGCCGAAACTGCTTTCGTTTCACCCACTCTACTGAAAATAGGCGTTGCACATAAGCACATGACACTAGTGTGGGCTCTATCGCCATTAATAGGATTCTTCTTGTGTCCCGTAATGGGTTCTATGAGCGATCGTTGTAAACTGAATATGGGACGGCGAAGACCATTCATAATCCTTCTATCGGTTGGTGTGTTCATGGGTAATATAAAAATATTAAAATTAGTAAATATTAAAATATGGATTGTTTTTAAATGTTTTAGGTTTACTGTTGGTGCCCAACGGAGAGGATATAGGATATTTATTTGGAGATGACAATCCTCATTTGAATTTGCCTTCACCTTTATTAAATACTACCGTTAATCAAACACAGGGCTTTGTAGTTGTTGCCCCACATCGCGCAACAGCATCTAAAACGGATTTAGCTTTAGAGAGAAGGAGTACAACTCACCAACCTTGGGGCATCTTTTTCACAGTGCTTGGTACAATGTTATTAGATTTTGATGCTGATGCCTGTCAAAGTCCTTCGCGGGCCTACCTCCTAGAAGTGTGCCCACCAGGTCAGTTTAGCGCAACACTACAATCTAACAAGTAAGAAAACTAAATTTGGCTTAGGCCAAATCCTAAATGCCCTCCACATCCGCAACGGTGTATATTGCGCCCTCTAATAGTATGTCCATTACGTATTAGCTTGCAAATCTAGTTTAATGGTGAATATGTTTTTTTGTAAATTGTGGGCGAATCTGTTAAGCGACCATGCCCATTTTTGGCACATCAGTGGGTGGGATAACCATATATATGTTCAAGTTCATAGCTCAATTTTTGTGGCAGATATATTAAGGTTTTTATCGATTGTGGGCGTGTCTGTTATCGGATCACGCCTATTTTAGGCATTTCAGTGTATGGATACGTATACGTAAATTTCAAGTTTATAGGCTACTTTTTGTGCCACATATATAGATTTTTGTCGATTGTGGGCGTGGCTTTTGACCAACTTTGGCCATTTTAGATAGGAATCTGGGTGAAACAACTAAAAGTGTCTATACTCAACATCTCAAAATTTGTGACCATGAAAATGCCAACAACAGATGGACACATGGACATATATGCCTAAATCGCCTCAGTTTTTGATGTTGATCAAGAATATATATACTTTGTAGGGTCACTAACGCCTCCTTCTGCGTGTTGCAAACGAAAAAACAAACTGGGCGTACCGCCAATCTTATAGGTGAAGGGTATAAAAATTGAGCTCATTCTCACTTACGTAAATTTGTCTCATGCGATAAAATAAAATTTAATAATTTATTACACACAAACACACACACACAGAGGATCATGCCAAGGGTCTATCAACCTTTACAATAATGGCTGGCTTGGGCGGCTTCTTTGGCTATTCTATGGGTGGTATTAACTGGGATGCTACATCTGTGGGAAGACGTTTAGGTGGTCACGTAAAAGCAGTTTTTACCATAATAACATTTATTTTCGTTACATGTGTTTCACTCACCGTAACAAGTTTTAAAGAAATACCATTATGGGCATTAACTACACAAAGAAAAAAACGCCCAACCGACAATCTCATGGAGCATGACCCCCTGTGCTATGGATCCTTGGACAACACTGCTCTTCATAAGTCTATGCAGCACGTGAACGATGTAAGTTTATAATTTTCGCAAAGGAACTAAAGGCCTTTTAATTTAATTTATTGATTTTGTTAAATTGGTCTGGTTTCCAACAACTTCAGGAGTTTAAGTGTTTTGGTGATGCATTATTTGAGTGAAATTTTCGTCATAACATTAAACACAACGCCAATAACTTTGAACGTCTCAAATGGGCTTAAACGACACAGATGAAAACAAGAACTTGTACAGTAGGGCCTCACACGAGCAGTTAATATTATTTACTATGGAAGGAAGCCTCCATGTACAACTGACATTAAATTGTGTTGTGTAAATTATCTTCCAGAGAAGATTTTGGCTAAAAATTCTCCGGTTCAAATAATTTCAAGTTTTTACTTTCTATTCTTTTAAGCACTTCTACTAATGTGACAACGTTTTGTTTATTTTATTAGGAAACATTAGCTGATATCCCCCAACAATCAGATTACTACCCTGGGAATGAAGTCAATGAAACATCTTTTATAAGGAATATTGTTAATGAAGAACAAGGGGAAATCAATCAAGACAATCTGAAAACTTCGGAACATGAAGAAGTTGCTAGTAAACCTGTAGAAACTTTATCGCACTATTTACTCTCGGTTGTTTATATGCCGCACTCTTTGCGTATGGTCTGCCTAACGAATCTTTTTTGTTGGATGGCCCACGTGTGTTACTCTTTATATTTTACCGATTTTGTGGGCGAAGCTGTATTCAAGGGTGATCCAAGAGCCATTGAGGGTTCAGAGGCACAAATTTTATATGAAGATGGTGTTCGCTTCGGTTGCTGGGGAATGGCGATGTATTCCTTGTCATGTGCCTTCTACTCATTCATCATAGAGCGTTTGATAAAACGTTTTAGGTATGTAGATGAGTAAATCAAATACTAGATAAAACTGTATTATAATCTAGCTTCAAAAAATACTCTTTTAGAGCCAAAAAGGTTTATATTGGCGGTCTTCTGTTTTACTGCACCGGAATGATGTTAATGGCTTTAACGCAGGCCAAAGCGAGTGTCATTATATTTAGTTGGGCTGCCGGTGTTATGTATTCCACGCTATTCACATTACCATACCTTCTAGTAGCACATTATCATAATATAGGAACAGTAAGTAAAGGTATTCTTTGGACATGGATTATATCTACTCCTTCTCTTCTCGCTGACAGTTTGAATTGAATATTGATGGAAGTGCCAAATTAGGTTCGGAAGTTCGCGGTTTAGGAACTGATGTGGCTATCGTTAGCAGTATGGTGTTTCTGGCCCAATTCATCTTATCTATAAGCATGGGTACAATCGTGTCCATATCGGGAACAACTACAGCTGTCGTTAGCGTTGCGAGCATCCTGAGCTTTTGTGGTGCTTTATCTGCTACACAAATTATGTATCTGGATCTCTAAGATACTTATACACAAATTCTGTCTGTAGCAACACAAATCATTTTCTCTAATATAAAAATTATACTTTTAAAAGTTAATAAATGGGTTAAATTTTTGATTTTGGTCTAAGTTTTCATCTTATCGTAGCTGCGTTGTCTAACTTGGATAAAAACAATTTTGTTGTTTAGGTATGTAGTTAGTTAGTTAAAGTTAATTCATTTTCGTATTCATTTTTTTTTTTCGGCCTTCTCCGATACTTTGATGACAATATTTGGAACATCGCCTAACCATTCCATGCGCACAGGTTTGCGTCCTCATTAGTGTTGTGAATGTAAATTCTAATGACCTGCGAACACGCATTCAACGGACATATCACAGGCGCTAATTCTTGTCTGGTATCAATAGCAGCATCAACTGAGTTCCTCTGTCTGCCCACATCTCGGTGCCATTTTTATGTGGCACTCTAGAGATACCGATACGAATCTTCATCAAAGTAAAATGTTTTGTATTACAAATACAATGCGGAATATATATGAGCAACGCACATGCGTACGCGCGTGTTTTCGTTTTGAACAATTACCAGCTACCAGCCAAAATATAGATCAGGTATAAACCAAGTCCATGTGTATAATTATAGCTCTTTAGTGATCTTTCTTGTTTGATGATGACTGTGCGCGTATGACTTAAAAGTTATTTAATTGTAGCGTTTAATTTAGATTTTTACATCTATTCCAAGAGAAGATTTACTACGCTTGATTCATTTATGAGATAATCAAATTTGTTATTCACTAAGCATACATTGCGCTAAAAATAATCATATTTAACGGAAAAACATGAAACGGTGCCGCACGGTGCATATGTGTAAATGCATCGGAACATTATATAAAAACGAAACAATTCTTAGGAGAAACTTTATAGAACATTGGGCAAGATTGGGCTGATGGGATCATCACTTACACTAAAGTGCATCAAAAAATTGGAGTTATCCAAGTTAATCGAAATCCATAATTGCTCAATTATTCCAGAGTCGAGATGTTTAACAATGATTTCAAAAATTCCAATTTGTCCCAAGTTGAATTAAATATCAAATCGGCTAATTTTCGTGATTATTAACTTAACGGAAAAAAAGAGAACATGTACCTTCGATTAGAAATTAAAATCTGCTCCCGAGTGCGCGCTTGACTTCTGAACTCGATGGACCTATGACTGGGGACTGCGCGCATTCATTTTATATAAAATAACGGGACTCTCTTTTGCACGATTTTGTGCTTGTGTTTTATCTAAATCTGATGTGATCCTGGCAGTGAAGGCTGTTGGCGTCTTTGTCAGTGCAAATTACTCTGCCTATATGAGTCTTAATCACTCGGCCATATTAATTTAATACGATAAAAAAAAAATAAAATCTGCTCCAAGTGGAAACTGAATACACAGATTAAACGTAAACAAAACCTGCACAATGGCTACAATTTCTAAGGAGGTAATAAAATCTGCACTTGCTTTAAGTCACCGAGATATTCTCAATCGCCAGTGTACTGAAAAGTGTTTACGCTTTTATTGTTACGGCCCTTAGAGAGTACAAAAACCATTTTCAAATAATGTGCGAAGGTGATTGCGTAAGAGAAGAAGATATTGATTTACCGCTGCTTGCGGAAATCGAAGCACAAGTAAAAATCGAAGCACAAGTAAAAATCGAATCAAAATATTCAGAAAGCTCCTACAATGGCAGTGAAAATGAAAAATTGCAATCAAAATTACATTCAAGTTTTTACAAATTGAAAGATGATGAGGATAGCCATTCCAATGAAATGGATAAGTAAGTTAAGTAAAACGGATATGATCATAATTGTATAAAGAACGTACTTTATTCGAATTATCTTAGGTTATGTAAAGCTGAAACCCTAAGTGGTAACTGTGACTTAACAAATTATTCGAAAAACTCTGATAGTGATGAATGGTTGACTGACGAAGGAGTTGAATTTACAACAAATGATACTAATGATGATAAAGAGTTTTCTACGCCACCAAACAGTCTTCCCAGACGTTGCGATATATGCGATAAAATCTACAATAATGCTGAGGCCTTAAGAAAGCATAAAAAATACACACATATGCCAGATGAAAGGAAAATATCCTGCCCACTCTGCAGTTATAAATCGAACCGGAAACACAATTTAAAAGTTCACCTTCGCATTGTACATGGGCGGGATTCTGTTAGTAAATTTATCACAGCACCCTGTACCCAAGAAATCTTAAGTTGCACTATGTGCACTAAAAAATATACTAAAAAGAACAGTCTCCAGAAACATCTGAAAAGAGTACATAGGAATGATAAACATAAACGGAAGGAACCACTTAAACAGAAAACCAACATGGAAGTTGGCAACAAGTATTTGTGCACATTCTGCGGTAAATCTCTTAGCACGAAGTATCATCTTGAAGACCATGTGCGTCTGCACACTGGTGAAAAACCTTACAAATGTGATTTTTGTCCAAAAACGTTCATTCGCATGGCAGATGTAAAATTACACCGCGTTATACATAGCGATGAGAAACCGCATAAGTGCACACAGTGCAGTAAGTCTTTTAAACGCTCCGATAAACTTCGCGTACGTATGCGCGTGCATTCAGAACTGTGTCCCTACAAGTGTCCCGAATGTGAAAGACTTTCAAATATTCCAATGTCATGAGAACGCACATGCATATACACACCGGCCAGAGGCCCTTTCAGTGTGCCACGTGTGGTGAAGCCTTCTCATTGCGCACTTCATTAAACATACATTGCACCAAAAATAATCACGTTCAAGCAAAGAAATGTTTTTTATAATCTAGCAGCTCAATATATCAAATTTTGAGACTACGAGTTTCAACAGCGGACACAAATACAAGCACAAGCATAGATCGACGGAGATTTTGGTTTCCATACTTTGTGAGTATACTAACATCACTAAGTTGGAGGGTTCACTCATTGTTCCACATATGAATTGTAACGTTCATAATCCAAATGAATATAAAATATACCCTCTTCCCTAAGGTGGAGGGTATAAATATATTGAGCGGTTGAATAGCGGTGGTTATGGAAACCGTGGGCGCAGACGGTAGCGCGTCAGATATACACGGAATGTGTAAACACTGGGAGAAAATATGGATAGCAGTTGTCATTAAAATTATAATTTTACTCACAGGTGATGCTTTCAGACGGTTTTGTTTAGACGCCGTTCTCAATCAAATGTTTGCAGATTTCTAACAATGACATATTCTTATGAAATCAATTCCACTTTGTTCCAAGTTGAATCGGGTACTTCTCGTATTCGTTAACTTAACGGGTTAAAAAAACGATTTTTATTACTTGGGTCAAAATTTCAAATCTATTCCAAGTGGAAACTGAATACTGAATACACAGATTAAACGTAAATAAAACCTGCACAATGGCTACAATTTCCAAGAACGTAATAAAATGCTGCACATGCTTTAAATCACCGAGATATTCTCAATCGCTAACCGACCAAATAGGGAACAGTAACAATAGAAAATCCTATGGAGAAATTCTTCACCATTTATTGAAATTAAATGTGAGTTATTTCATTGATTCCAGAAATGATTGCTAATATATTATTTCTACAAGTGGCACTATGAAGGAGATTGCTATTTAATATCACAACAAATATGCAACAAGTGCGCCAATGTACTGAAAAGTGTTTACGCTTTTATTGTTACGGCCATTAGAGAGTACAAAAACCATTTTGAAAAAATGTGCGAAGGTGATTGCTTAAAAGAAGAAACTATCGATTTACCGCTGCTTGCGCCAGTCAGTGTTCAAGTAAAAATCGAATCAAAGTATTCAGAAAGTTCCTGCGATGGCAGTGAAAATGAAAAGCTTCAATCGGATTGTAATGTGAGACCCAAGGATAATGACAATGACAAAATTGAGTAAGTTGAGTAACACAGAAATGTCCATATATGCAAAGTAAATAAGTTGCGTATGAATCTTCTAAGGTTGTGTAAAGAGGAAACTAAAAATACGAACTGTCGCTTAAAAAATAATTCGAAAAGAACTGATGATGATGAATGTTTAAGAGAAGAAAGAGGTTTATTTCCTGCAAATGAAATATATGATGAACACTTTCCTAAACCTCCAAATAACCTTCCCAGACGTTGCGATATTTGTGATAAAGTCTACAATAATGCAAGGGCATTAAGGATTCACAGAACATATACGCACATGCCGGACGAAAGAAAAATGCCGTGCCCACTATGTAGCTTCAAATCTAGCCGAAAACATAGCTTAAAAGTTCATCTTTGTGCTGTACATGGGCAGGATTACGCCAGTAAATTTATCAAAACTAGAAAGTATAGGAACAATCTCCAAAATTATATTAATAGAGGTAGCTTGAACGATACACGTTTGAGAGAAAAATTTGAGAAACCGGTGAAACAAAAACGCGACATCGAAGGTGACAATATACATTTGTGTACTTTTTGCGGTAAATCCTTTACCTCAAAGTATTCTCTTGTGAAACATGTACGTCTGCATACCGGTGAAAAACCTTACAAATGTGATTTTTGTCCGAAAACGTTCACTCGCAAGGATGAAATGAAATTGCACCGCGTTATACACAGCGATGAGAAACCGCATAAGTGCACACAGTGCAGTAAGTCTTTTAAACGCTCCGATAAACTTCGCGTACATATGCGCGTGCATTCAGAACTGTGTCCCTACAAGTGTCCCGAATGTGAAAGACTTTCAAATATTCCAATGTCATGAGAACGCACATGCATATACACACCGGCCAGAGGCCCTTTGAGTGTGCCACCTGTGGTGAAGCCTTCTCATTGCGAACTTCATTAAACATACACTGCACCAAAAATAATCACGTTAAGCTAAAGAACAGTTCAAATAAAGGAATAGAATAATTTGTAAAATGAGGTTTTAAAATAAGTTATCAACAATAAAAATACTTTTTATAAATCAAATATATATACCTTATCAGGTATATGGTGTGTGATGTTTTTACCCAAACCTTTTACCTAGCTCTAATATTATGTAGAAGGATAACTAGACTGCTTAAAAATGCTTACAATGTTTTCAAGTTTAACAAGAGAATAAATATTTGCTATCAGGTGCTGCATTGGTCCAAGTAAGCATTTCAAAGCAAAAAAAAAATGTACTATTAGCGTCCATTTCAGATTCTGATCAAGAATATATTTACTTTATTGGGTTTTTGGGTGTTGCAAATGAATTGACAAACTTAGTATACCCCCCATTATGGGGGAGGATATAATAAATCGGAGATTTGATATGGGGACAACTCCAATCAATTGTTACTAATATAGTCACAATAATATTAGGATAACAATTTGGTTCTGGCCAGGATATTGATTTTTCGCCATCAACTAGAAAATAATCCCAAACAAACGTTTCAGTAAAGTTATTTCTAACAATGACTTAAACTTAATTCCACCGTTCCAAGTTGAAATAAATATCAAATCGGCTAATTTTCGTGATTGTTAACTTAACGGAAAAAAAGAGAACATGTACCTTCGATTAGAAATTAAAATCTGCTCCAAGTGGAAACTGAATACAGAGATTATAGGTAAACAAAACCTGCACAATGGCTACAATTTCCAAGGACGTAATTAAATGCTGCACTTGCTTTAAGTCACCGAGATATTCTCAATCGCTAACCGACCAAATAGGGAGCAGCAATAATAGAAAATCCTATGGAGAAATTCTTCACCATATATTGAAATTAAATGTGAGTTATTTCATTGATTCCAGAAATGATTGGTAATATATTATTTCTACAAACAGTCGCACTATGAAGGAGATTGCTATTTAATATCACAACAAATATGCAACAAGTGTGCCAGTGTGCTCAAAAGTGTTTACGCTTTTATTGTCAAGGCTCGTAGTGTGTACAAGAACCATTTTGAAAAAATGTGTGAAGGGGATTGCTTAAAAGAAGAAGATATTGATTCACCGCTGTTTCCGGAAATGAAAGAGCAAATAAAAGTTGAAACTAAACCCCTGGAAAGTTCCTGTAGCGGCGAAATTGATAGGGATGACGATAGTAATTCCAATAAAACAATCGAGTAAGTTAAGTAACAGAAGTGGATATATCTGTAAAATGAATACCTTCTCCGTGAATCTTCTAAGGTCATGTGAGGCGGAATCATTAAATGGCGGTGAATTTTCTGCAAATGAAGTAAATGATGATGACGAGTGCTCTCCACCTTCACACCGTCTTCCCAGACGTTGCGACATTTGTGATAAAGTCTATAATGATGCAACGGCTTTGAAGGTGCACAGAAAATTTACACACATGCCAGATGAAAGGAAAATGTCTTGTCCAATCTGTACCTTTAAATCCAGTCGAAAGTATAACTTAAAAGTTCACCTTCGTACTATGCATGGCCAGGATTCTGTAAATAAATTTATCAAACCTCTTCGCACACAAGGCACCTTAAGCTGCACAATGTGTGCTAAAAAATACAGTAATAAGAAAAATCTCCAAAAACATATTAAATGTGTTCACCTAAATGAAAACCATTCAAGAGGCACATCGGTGAAGCCAGATAGGCAAAATGCCGACATAGAAGCGGTCAACATGTATTTGTGTACATTTTGTGGGAGGTCTTTCAGCTCAAAGTATCATCTCGTGACACACGTACGTCTGCACACCGGTGAAAAACCTTACAAATGTGATTTTTGTCCGAAAACGTTCACTCGCAAGGATGAAATGAAATTGCACCGCGTTATACACAGCGATGAGAAACCGCATCAGTGCACACAGTGCAGTAAGTCTTTTAAACGCTCCGATAAACTTCGCGTACATATGCGCGTGCATTCAGAACTACGTCCCTACAAGTGTCCCGAATGTGAAAAGACTTTCAAATATTCCAATGTCATGAGAACGCACATGCATATACACACCGGCCAGAGGCCCTTTCAGTGTGCCACGTGTGGTGAAGCCTTCTCATTGCGTACCTCATTAAACATACATTGCACCAAAAATAATCACGTTAAGCTAAAGAACAGTTCAAATAAAGGAATACTCTTGGAATAGTTTCAATAAATTATCAACAATAAATATATTTTAATAGGTAAAATGTGTAAGCGTGCATAATGAAAGGTGTGTTTCCATGAAATGTTTTTATAACTTAATAGTTGTCTGTGGAATTATAAAATTTCACCATAGACTTGGTGTGCTTAAATTGTAAATTCTCAGTTGCAGCCAAAACTTCGTTGATAAAACTCTGAGAGTTATGAATGGTGGTACCGCCTAGAACAACTCGGTATCCTGCATTGTTTAATTGATGGATAGCCAAAGCTTCTTCATATGTAACGCCACCCACCATAAAAACAATCACTTCTTGGGGCGGTCGACGAAACGGCACCAATTCTGAATTAATGGCTGGGTACATAGGATCCAAGTCACGTCCCTTGAACACGTCCTCCAGTGTTTCTTTTAGTAATGGCGTGTGTTGGGTGAATACGTTCTCGACACCTTTCAAGCCCTTGATGAGATTTCTTGTCAACTTAACGGCATCTGTTATACGAACTAAACCAAAAACCTCACCTTGACGGATGTGAGTGCCAGCGTATTCAATAAAGCTGGGTATTATATGAGTTTTGCCACCGCGCAACTTTATAATCTGCAAGAGACTTGACGTGTCGCAATTGGCGTGACGTTCGTACCGCAAAGCGTACAATGCTACCAATTTAACTGCGTCATCTATGGTTATGCGCTCATCGGAAATAGTCTTTTTAATGCGCTGCAACTGAGCAGAATGTTCCGCTTTGCAGGCCACTTCTTGTTCCAGTTCAGATACCTCAAACAAATTACGTTTAGCTGTTAAATTCGATAGCTCACCCATAATGCACAAGTGCTTCTGTACAGTGCCAGACATTTTCCGGAATTGTGGGTATGTTTCTATAAAATGTTTCATGTCATTTATGCTCTCCACTTTTTTGTGGTCTTTGGCCTTCCGTTGAAAATCCTCCATTAAACTCTTGATTATTGAGCCGATTTCACCAAAGTTGGCGTACATGTTCTTGCTATAAAATTCATCTTGTTCACCCAACACGACCTCCTTGAAATCTTTTGGTATACCTGGCACATCGTTTAGATCAACCCGATTATTTCGTATGGTTAATAATTCGTGCACCATCGCTTGATAAGTCCACTGATGCAACAAAGGCGTTACGGGATCATCGCGTCTATCTAAAATTAAAAGCAGTGGTGGAGCCGATCCGTTTTCATACGTTCGAAAATCGAAAAGTGCCGATTCCTTGGTAATTTGTTCAAACACTTGCTTCGCTAAACTTTGAGCTACCGTCGAACCAGCTCTATAGCGTATAACTGGGTTTAATTTTAATGTCAATAGAACGCCGATAATGCCCTGAACAGATCGATTTAAGGCTTCCGGCAGCCAATTGAGACGTTGCATACAATTGAAAATATTTAATGAAAACAAATTGGCATTAACGCTTATGAAGTCTGCATAAATTTCTTTCACTTCGCGCACGGATTCACTCTCATCACATTCGGCCAGGTACTTAATATCGGTTCGTGGTATGATATTGCTGAAATCTATAGTAACAAATCGGTTGAAGATATTTCATTGAATTTGCACAACGTTAACTTACACAAGTAATATGAACCGTATTTGGGACTACGCAATTCATTCGCTAAAAGTTGTATATTTTGCTTTGTGGGTCTTAAGAAAACGATACATTTTAAATATTTCATTCTTTCATTGGAACGACCAGAATCCAAGCGTTCAAATAGATAAACTTCTCTCTGTAACATGTCGCTTTGGCTAAACGCCATGGATATAATACTAGTCTAATGAAAGTCAAAATAATTTTTATTAGGACCGTTAATACTATATTGCACTGGGGCAATATTGTACTTACAGTTTCTTTATCCATTAAAATAGTTTTCATGCCGGGTCCTGATTCGGAACACATTTTTTCAATATAGAGTTTTATGCCAGTAATTAAATTCATTTTTTCTATTTATTTGCTTTTTGATTATTGAGCTGTCATGAATTATGCGTTTATTTATTTATGCACTGCTTGAATTGGAATGTTATTAATAATCGATAAATTAATGCTGTACTAAATAGGAAACGTTTAATTTTTGTTTTGCTTTTGGGTGTGAAAATAACGAGCCAGGTAAGTGTGTATTGTCAGGATAGCACAAGTTGCCACTTATATTTGTAGATATTTAAGGAACTAATCGAAAATTAAACCTTTGAAAAACCGCCCATTTGTATTTGTTAAATAATAAAAATAGTTAAAAAGTTGGTGTACAAGAGCGTTGTTACAATAGATAATAAGAGAGAAAATGTTGATTTATACTTTTAATGTGTTCACCCTTCAAAGTACACTTTTTATATATTTAACTATTTTTTACGTAAAATAATGTAAAACTTTCCTTTTGTACATTTCGTAATTTTATTTATGTTTGTGTTTTCCTAAGAAATTATTTATGTTTTGTAGTCGTCACACTACTTTTATATTCATAATTTAATTTATATAAGAAAAAATTTGTAGGAGTGCCTTTCTGTGTTTTTATAAATTGGATTAAAGTATTAATTTAATACATACAATAGCACGTAAAATAACTTTTATTATATGTTTTAAAAAATAAATCTCCATTATATATACAAATTTATGTGCTTTAGCGATTGTTATTGGTATTGGTTGTACGTATTTGTTTTTACTGTTATAATGAACACGCCTTAATGCTATGCAGTGTTTATCTAAATATATTTTTTTTGTGCATTTTCTCCATCACTCAATATTATTGGGAGATAATACATTATACATTAGTATTGGATGTGCCATGTTCTGAATGTATTTATATTGAAATATCGGGGGTTTCATGTATTTTATATATATTTATACAATACGGTGTTAAGCATATTATAAATAGTTTATTTACAAGTATTAAGAAAACAGTTTAGTTGGACCTGAAGTCTCACAGCAGCGAAAAATATAAATATTAATTATTTTTTGATATAAGGCTGACGTAGACCGAGCTCACAGCTCATATGTCCCGTTAACTAATAAAATTCTTTGTCCCGTTATTTTATATAAAACGAGTGCGCGCAGTCCTGTCATATGTTCGTCAAGTTCAGAAGTCAATCGCACATCCACATAATATTAATTATAAAATAATATAAAAATCGCGCCGTTTGCACATGAGTGTTTGTACAGTGTTGCCATAATTAAATATAACTAAAAGCGGACATGGCGTGTTTAAATGTCAAATGTAGTGTTGGCGGTAATGTTCTTAATAACAACTCTGTTTTCGTAGAGAGACACATATTACATTATTAATAAAAATAATTATTCATTAGTTTATACTCGTTTATAATTAATTTATACATTGGAGGTTTATACTAAAAACTTTTTATTAAAAGAAAAATATTCAATTACTTCCACAGTTATCTTTTGTGTTACAACAAAGTGTCCCTCTTTGTTGGTTTCGTCTGAAATTTGGAAGACCTAATAAAATTAAGTTACAAATATTTCAAATTATTTCAATAGTTATAATAAACTTTATGATTTATTTAGGATCTGTGAAAGATACCCTAATTATCAGCGGTTAATTCCATAAGTATTCGGCATTTTAAATTATATGCGACGGACAATATCAATATCGGCGTAAGATTCATACAGCGCATGACTCATTCTCAGCCAGAACTCTGCGAACTAGTGAGGACCAAAGACTTTGCGGAGAACTTCTCTTTCGAAAACCCTTAAAAAAGCCCCATCACTTTGGGTTAGCGTCCATGTCTCAACGCTATAAAGAAGCACAGGGATGATGGGGGTTTTGTAGAGGGTAAGCTTTGTCGACCGAGGGAGAGGGAAAGGTATTCTCTTTTGCTTACTTAGCCCTGTTAGCAATCATAATTATTCGCTGAAATTATTAGAGATATTTACAGCTATACCTAGGCAGATGAATTCTTGCACTACCTCGAAGTTATATCGGTCACAACATTTAACCAATCAATAATATTTTATTGTTGTTAGATTATCTTTGTTTTTTATTGATCATTACTAGCATTATAATCATCATTTATTCTTAATTTATCATAGAATTATAATAATTTATATTAAAGCAAGTATGTAAAAAAAAAATTTAAAAAAAAAAAAACAAATAACACAAAAATAATAAAAATTTATAATAATAAAAATAAAATTAATTGTAAACGTAATGATAATTATAATAATTATGGTAGTAATGTGTTTTACATTTATATATAGTTTCCCCCCCTTTGAATGCATGTGTTTTTTCTGCTTGTGTTAATTATTTATTCATTTTGATTTAATAAGATTTTAATTACAACGGAAGTGTCGGTGTATTTGCAGTTGGTGTGGGCGTCAATATTGACGCGGATGGAGGATAACGCAACGTATGCTGCGACGTTGCTTGCTGTATATAATCCTGGCTAGGATTATTTAAAACGCTATCCCGTGAATTTGAATGTGAAGTGGCACGCAACAGTGTAACTGCTTCGCGTTCTGGACTACATTGGACACCATCTAGTCATTTTTGACGCGACGATTTCTTCTTCTTTCGTTTAAAGAAGCAACAACATCTACAAATACAATAAAAATAATGCAACAACAATATTTGAGCTAACAATTGACGCATTGAATATTTTATTGTTACTACACTTACTTTGTTTCATCGACCAATTCAACTTCTGGCTGCTGTGTTATGGGAGTATTTGAATGACCAGCTGTGGGGTCGTCTGCATTTAATTCACCATTAGTCGAACTCACAACCTAAAATTGCGCATACAATAACAGAGTTACTACTATTTGCACATATTGACATTTACAGAAAATACAAAAAAAAAAAACTTAACATAAGTAAATCAATAACAACATTTGCGGATGGTGTCTCTTTCTGTTTAATGTAAACCTTTTTAGGTTTAATTGATTTGATTGCTTGTGAATAAAATGCTGCCTTTTCGCTAAACAAATGCAACATACACGCACACACGTAAGGGCAATGTTTACCACAAAGAGTATTTTATGCCAACAATGTAACAAAATTACGTGTAATTAATAATGAGATGAATAAGAAGAAATCACAACGTAAAGCTAACGCCAAAAAACATAATACCAACTAATAATACAGCTTGCGAACATCTTTACTGCTACTACTGTGGTATGCATTTTCATTTGATTGCTAATTTATGTTTAATAATGCAAAAAAGAAAACAGGAGATTCACACCACTTAGTTCCAATTTTACCAGCTATTCGAAACATTCAAACAAGTAAGAAAACTAAATTTGGCTTAGATCAAATCTTAAACACCGTGGCAAATAAATATATATTGCGCCCTTTATTAGTATCATAGTATCAGCTGGCAGGTCTAGTTTTATGGTGAAAATGTTTTTTGTAAATTGTGTTATCTGACCGTGCTCTTTTTTGACACATCAACGGCTAGGATAACCATATATAATATCAAGTTCGAGGATCAATTTTTGTGCAGATATATAGATTTTTATTGATTGTGGGCGTGGCTCTTGACCGATATTGCCTATTCTGCGTGCAAAAACTAAAAGCACCTGTGAAAAATTTTAGATCAATATCTTAAATTTTAGGAGGATGCAAACAACAGACAGACACACGGACATACTTGTCTAGATCGATTCAGTTTTTGATCAAGAATATATGCATATACTTTGTAGGGTCTCTGACACCTCCTTTTAGGTGTTGCAAACGGAATGACAAACTTAGTATACCCTTATAACTAAAAAATACGAAAACTGTATGTAGTGGAATAAAATATCATTTGTGGGATTAGATTCCTTCACAGATGTTGCAAACGGAACAACAAACTTATGTTTACTAGTACGGCCCCATTTTATGTGGAGGATTGATTCATTCAAACCTACCAATGTTTTCATCAAATATCTTAACAATGGGAAAGCTGGACATGTATAAATTGTTTGATTATTCATTGCTGTGATATTCAATGCTCGGTCTTAGAAGTCACCTTCTTCCTGGTATAAAAAAGAAGAATTCTACCGGGCAGCCACAAAAGAGATTGCATGTATGTGTGTATGAACGGACCCAACAACGTCTAAATGACTATTTACGATGAAGACTTTTTTGTTTTACTGATTAATCGGACGTGACAAGATAAAGTTATAAATTATGACTTGATGAGGCTTTAATAAGTTGATAGCAGGACGTTTAATTTCGCATGCAAATATGGGTGGAGTGGAGAACATAACAAAGTTTCGGTACAGAAATTCGACGTATATGCAAGTATACTCGTATGTATGCTATGTATGTACTTGACTGTTACAAATCGGTCACATTCAACACATGTGTTATTTTCGGTACCTTTTCCATATACTTGGTATGTCATTTCACATTAACAAGGGAGGTAAATCTAATTAAGATTAAGAAAACAGGATTAAGAAAAATAAAAGATAGCACAAAAGCGGGAAACGAAAAATATTATAAAATAGTAGTTCGCACTACAAGAATTGATTTTCTATTAATTATTGTCATTCAGTTATTTATACTGTTGATCGAAATTGTTGTTGTGGTGGAGCATCAAATGCATCCGTAGCAGTAGCAGTAGGACCCTTAAACGATTCCTCATTATCGCTTTGCTCATGATAGGCATCGAACGGGCTATCATCACCATCATCACTGCCTGATAATTCATCGTGATGTCTCTAAATCGAATGAAAGCTTTTGTTGTAAAGACGTGTTGTTTGAAAATTTCTTACAACTAAAAAAAAATGTCTTTTCTCTTCATCTAAAAGGGTACACATGCACAAAGCTTATGTTTTATTTTTTTTAAGTTGCATGGTTGTGAAAGTGTGTATATGTAGGTGTTTAATTAAAATTAATGTGTATTTGGTATACCCTCCACGTGGGTTAGGGGTATATGATCAAAATCTGAATTCATCATCAACTCAGGTTAAGAGACATGCTCACAATCGACACAAACCTCTAAAGAGTACAAATTATCAAAAATAAAACCAGAAAGTGCAAATTCCAGTCATCCTTGTACTTAAAATGGATTACCCTCGAATTGTAGTGTAACAAATCATCAAAAGACAATTTACAAATAACATATATGAAGAGTGTATCCAAGAGTTGGCCTAAGCTCAGGTATGACTTCTTCATTTGTTAATTGTTTTTTCCTCCAATAATATGCCCTCTAATAGTGTGTGCATTACATATCAACCAAAAAGCCAACTTTTAAGCTGAGTGCGGTTTTTTGTGAATTGTGGGCGTGTACTCCCATTTTGGGTACTTCGATGAATGAGGTAATTATTAATTGTTGGTATGCACCAATTTGGCCATACTAAGGGCTCTACGAAACACATGTGATAACTTTTCATTTTCATTTTTACTCATTTAAAAGTTTTCTTTAAGATTATATTTTTTAATTTGTTATTTTATTTAATTTGTCTTTCTTTCTTTATAATATTTGTTATTTGTTAATAAATATTAATATTCAATCAAACTAAACAATTAAAAAAATAAAACAGTGAAAGAGACAATTAACGTGCTATTAATAAAATGTCCAATTCATTCGCAACGGGGATGTCATGCTACTCCCTGGCTTAAAGCAATACATTTTGCACTTTAGTTTTTGTTGAGGTAACGGAAAAAGTTGCAAACTTTAATAAAAAAATTTGACTATAAAGAAATTGTTAATAATTAGTATCTTGATATGCTTCATCCTAATCTACCGTGCTTACCATCTATCTAGCAGCTGTGCTGTGATTTCTTTTACCCATCACCCAGGCGGAGAGACCAATACAAAATTTAACAACAATTCTACCTTTGTACCTGTACACGATAAACACTTTAACGGACATCGAAATTTCATAAATATGTACAAAACAGGATATAACTAGTAAAAGTGGCTTCTTTGTGGAATGATTTCTAAAATTCTATTTTTTCTCTAAGCTTATATAAAAATTTTTATTTTAATGCGCCAAGGTGGTGGGCATGGGCATTATGGATTCGGCTAAAGCCAAACATATATTTTTTTTACTTGCTTTAGCAACAACATTTTATTTATATTTTCCTTCGATGGAGTGGTTTTAGTAGATTACATTTCTGCATACTAGTTTTACTTTACCCAAAACTAATGATAATTACGTGATTAGGTTTAGGCAGGAGGCGATTCCGTGAAAGAAATTTTTCCATAGAATGATGTCTCATCAAAAATTATTCTACTACAATGAAATTCAACGCTTTTTTATTAATTACGGTGATGTTTTTGGCAATATAAACACAGAGATGTATACATTTTGCTGTAAATGGTACTACATAATAAAGGAAATGTACAAATATTTATTACTGCGAAACAAAATATAGATACGAGCTGAGAGAAAATAAAACAACATTTATTTATGTTGAAGAATAAGAAAGAATACCTTGTAAAACGAATGTAGAGAATGTCGAAGGAAAACATTAGGATTGAAAAGACCAAAAACACCAAAGTCTGGCGCATGGTGGTAGTAGTGTTGTATACAGTTACAGTACAGTTTTGGCAAGGTGTTATTTAGATTAGAGGAAACACACAAAAATAGCATCATTAGCAACATTAGCAGTTGAAACAGTGGTGTACGATATAAAATTAATAAATTATTAATAGAAAACTTTGAGAGAGAATTTAAGAGTCGGTGAAGTCCGACTATGTGTGGTGGAAATTATTCACATTAACCAGTTTCGAAATCTACAATATATCTTTTAGAAAAAAAACTTTAAATTTCAAGTGTTCGTTCTGTATGAAAACAGTCGTAAAGAGATTTAGTAGAGTAATGAATACTACGAATAAATCATGTTTGTTTTGTAATTAAGGTGTTACATTATATTGCACAGGTAGTGTATTATATTAAAGACAAAAGTGAAAATGTTATTATCGATCAAAGCGGACTATTTAACATCATTTGGTGCTCACTTTACACACTATTTACACGACACTTGTACTTGATTTATAAGTACATATGAAGCATTTTTTATATAAATCACTGCTTGAAATATTTTTATAAGAACTGATTCGTTCGCCTGCATTTAGAGTCTATAGAGTTCGTATTAGAGGTCGCTAGTGTGAATTTCATCTAAATAATTGGAACTCAGCCGGCTGTTAACGTTGAACAAAAATTCGCAAGGACAAAAACCAAAGTAATTTATTCAAAGAGTTCTAAACGATCAGTATTAACATATATTGTAAAAAGTACAACTTTGATAAGTTTAGAAATTACAAATCACCCGCACCTAGTATTTTGTATACTTTTTCACAATTGAATGCTTTATTTATTTATCATTACTTCGGCTTATGAGATTCTTCACTAGAATTCCTTCTGTGCATATATATGTTTATGAAATATTTAAAATATTTTCCACTTTGCAGTGTAGGGTATCTCCTACACACCAAGCTTTTATTGTAATGATCATAGCAAAATAAAAAATCTGAATCGATTTAACCATGTCCATGTCCGTCTATATATATCTTGTAATAAATCTAGAGGTTGCAATCCTTAATATAATTTAACAAAATTTGTTGAGAAATAGTTAATTAATTGATTAATAAATAATTGTGGTAAATTGGAATCCGATCGGGCCATTTCTAGAAACACTTTCCATTTAAGGAAGTGACTTAACTCTAAAACGGCAAGTTACGCATGATATATATACATATACGAGTATAAACAACTAAACTAATCGTAGCATAAATTGTGGAACTAAGTGGTGTAGAGTATTAAATGGTCGTCTAGATAGATTTACTTGTTTATTCGATTTTGATGATACAATGATGAAAAGATATCCATTCAACCTAAACAACCGTTACATAATGGTCAAGTAATATAGATTTCGATTTACGCCAATGACGATGATTGTGTTGTTAAAAAGGATACCACAGCACACATAAATGTGATGCACGCAACTACCAAACAGAGTAAAATACATACAAAAATGAACAGTACTCACCTGCACTGAACCATGCCTGTCAGCTGGCGTTAAATTGCCCAATGTGGCGCCAGGTTTCGGTACATCAGGCCATGCAGCGACACCTCCTTTGGCGTTTGTCTGTGTTATTGTATTCAGTGGTATATTCGTTCATTCAATATGTTGCAATGATGAATAGAGCAACAGAGCAATGAGGAGTGCACGCACGCAGCGTATTCGTTTTAGTTTTTTTTTAGTATTGGATGCATTCATTTAAGTAGTAGTTGTTGTTGTTGTTATTGTAATTTATTTTACAAGGATGATGGGGTAAATATTCAAATTGGTTTTGAAATGAAAATTATTAAAAACATTTAATGATTAAAAACGATTAGTTGATGATGTTTATGTCGCGAACATATGTACATAAATAAAAATTTGAGAACATATTAACAAACATACATTACAATATAATAAGGAAATGGTAAATAGTAAATGGTATATAAAAGCAGAGATGCAGTTGTGTGTATTGTGTCGAGTCAATGTATAAAATAATAAGAGGCGAGAAGATAAAGAAAGTCAAAATCAGTTCTCTACACAAAATTTAAGAAAGTAAGATAAAATTCTTCTAAATAAAATATCATGCAACATATCTATGAAAGTCTCTGCCTCTAATACGTACTCCTTACATCAATTGTATCAATACTACACACATCTACAGTCCAAGTTTGGTTTAAGTGTTTAGCAAAGGGACTACAAATGGAGAGAAACGGAGAGAGAGAGAGAGAGACCATGTTTTATACCGTACAACACTTTTGCTGTTAGAATATCATTTATATTAGTTTGTACAAATGTATGTAACTCTTAAACCCTTAACGGCACTTTTATAACACCGGGGAAATAAAAATGAAAATTGAATCTGAATCGATTTAAATTTGTCCGCCTGATAGTGTAAATGTGTGCGTGTGACCTCGACTGGTAACCCACTGCCAGTTAAAAAAAAACATGAAACCACGAAAGCCGAGGTTTGTTCGGGAAAAAAAGGAAAGACTTGTCGTAAGCTTGTAAAAAGCCATACTCTCCACATAAACGTTTTGTTTGCAACATTCAGAAAGGTCGAGTAGACCCAGACATATCCGTCCGTGTGTCCTTCGGTCGTAAGTTTGGATTGTTCAAATTTTTTTAGGACGCTTGCTATTTAAACTGGGCAAAACTGGTTACTGTGCCTCATTTTATTTACTTTGTTATTTGAATATATTTATCAAAAATGAGAAGAGTCGGACTTACATTTGGAAAAACGTCTTTTTTTCGGAATCCGAATTAAAAAAAAATAATAATTTTGATCATTTTTAGGTAAAATTGGTAGAGACCATAATATATAATTGACCTGTACTTGAATGTGCATTATATTTCAATTTGAAGCAGATTGGGTCGTTTTTAGAACCTTTTATTGTATTATAATTTTATTGCAAATTTTCAGCTTTACTGACGCTACCAAAAAAAGTGTTTCAAACACATTGTTTTTCTTGATTGTTATACATTTGGAACAGAGTGGTGTAGGGTATTGCATGGCCAGTCCTTGACCGTTTAAAATATATGCTTACGTTTATTTTATGACAAAGAATACATGGCGTGTCCGATTATGTGTAAAATTTAATGGAAGCGTTCTCTTTGGAAATCTAGCCTAATCACCTATCGCCTACACAAAAAGCAACCATACATCAAATAATTAAAGAGTTACAGCTAACCTGCACGATTAAACACTTATCATCATCATTATCATTAATGTCATCCTCTTCATAATCAAAATAAGAAGCATCCTTTTTCCCAGTTATCACCAATTAAACACAACAGAGCAAGAGGCAGTGGAACAAAACGAGATAAGGAAAGTGCTTTATATAAATATACACACAGAAATAAACAAAAGGCGAAACCGTGATATTTTTAAAAAAAGGGGAAGAAAAGCTAGAATTAACGACAAATTCTTTGCTTCTAAATAAATCTTACGTTACGTAGACATTATAAGAGTAGAGATTATAGAGAAATCCTCACCAAAAAAAAAGAGCAAAAAATTGGTGAATAGAAGCGTTGATGTGCATAAAAACAAAATAATACGATATAAATACATACATACACAAGGAGAGAAATATATTTTTTACAAAATAATAACAATTTATATACTTTACCTTGGCTGCCACATTATGACGATCTTTATTTGGCGAAATGATGACTTCATGCCCTGTTTGTAAAGATCCGACTGGTGTTGACTGTTGTTTGTGACACAGCACAAAACGTGAATTTATATCATGTTGTTGTATTCACATTGAACAGAGGAGTGGTTACGTTAATATGAAGCAATCAAATATTGATGATGATGGATTGAAGAAGGCACAATTAAAACGATGAGTTGAAGAAGAGTACGAGAAAGAAGAAAAAAACAGTTATCAAGTATGATCATTGTTATTACATATCGTAGTTATTGTGATTAGTTACAAACATTTTTCGCGCTTAGCTATTCAGTAAAATCTACCCTTGTTACATAGCATAATGGCATACAGTCTACTTCTGGCTGAATATTTAATGTTTAATGGGCAGACAACAAAACAAACAAATGTTTTGATTTAATACCTTATCCGATTGGTTTTTCGCTATATGCGAAGGTGGCGCATTTTTAATAATTTTCATTTGCTCAAGTTGTTCCTTTGTCTGTCAGCATAATTTGTGATTGTTGAAGAACAAAATAATTGAAATTGTTTTAGTCGTTTCAGCCTGACCACTCAAAAACCTACACCACTTGGTTGCAATAACTGTAAAACTGTATCATAATTTGTATCACAGTTTGATAACCTTTGCATAAAATGGGAAGGAAGGTGTACTAAGTTTGTTAGTCCATTTGTAATACTCAAGAGAGAGACACCACTTTTACAGCCATTAGTTTATCTCTTCACGATGCGGTTTCATATCAAAAGGGATTCCAAAAATTGTCAGATCTAATTGTCAATAAATGTATGCTACAACAGCATATTGCGAATTAATTAAATAATCCGCGCTATTTAATGACTCAATGGGAAGAGATCCAATTCAAATCATCCGGAGCGTTTATTTTTCATTCATACACAAACTTTCAACGACGTATCATAAAAAATGCGTCGTGTTTATTGAATATTGAATCTAAATTAACGTAGGCGGATGGACATAGTTAAATAATTTCATTGATACAAGAGGTAGTTTTTTCCTTAGTTAGTTCAAATTTGAAAACACACTATAACTACGAGTGGTGTAGGCTTTAAACATAAATTAAATTTGATTCTTAACTCATGAACAAAACACAAACAATACTCTTTTCTTTTTTCTTTTTTTTCATAATATGTGTAATATTCAGGTAATTACAAAAATAATGAAATATCACTCAATATAACAAAAAGTTATCCATTTTTTAATAACATATATATATATGTATATATATGTATATGTAGGTGTATATATACACAATATGTGGTTGTATGGAAATCGTGTCGAAATACATTTTAGGCAAATATAAACGAAATTCTTAGTTTGTTAGTTTGTTTAAAGGAAGACAGAGAGAAAGAAGCTAACTATCGAAGTGAGTATAAAAATATTAAAGATGATGTGTATGGTGGTTGTGTGGTGGAAGGATGGGTGGATGGTCAAATATCATTGGAGTAGTTGATTAATTTTCACAGTCATACACGGTGTGCTTGTTAGATGGGTTTTCATTAAATAGTCCGTGAATACGTAAAATTTTATTTGGAATTTGAATACACTGGCTGATGACCACCACGTCGGGCTTTCATTATTGTTTTATACATTCTTGACTTTTTCTTCTTTTTCTTGATTTCACACCTTAAAAATATTTCAAATCCGTAAATTTCTCCTTTTATTATATATAACTTAACACACCTTGCCTGCTGTTCATGTTATAATCGTATTTAAGCAGATCAGTTAGTAGACGTTACCCCAACAAGAGAAATTATTCAATTCATTCATTCATTCATTCATTGAAGAGTAAACGTATTCAAACCCAACAGCAAATTAATATTCACACACATTCACTCATACGTGCATTCATCATTTTATGTTAATACATAGATGTATATATAGAGAGGAAGAAAGGGGGATAGGGAAGTGGTACAGACAAATAGAAACAACAAGCTTTCAATTGAATCCCTTGATTATTTTTTAAATATTTGTATCTTGCTTTGATCCTTTCTGTTTAGTTTTGCAAAATATTAGTTTTTGTTTTTATACTGAATATAATTTATGGCCTACCATTGCTTTCCCTGTCCAGTCGAAATCACCATCATCTACATAACCCTTACGATCGAATAAGTCTTGGAACAGTCTTCGCAGAAAATCATAATCGGGCGTTTCGAAAAAATCTAATCGCCTCACATAACGCAAATATGTGGCAAACTCTTCAGGATGGCCGTCACAAAGTACCTGCACACACATATATAAAGGGAAGCAATACAATATAACAGCTACTGTAGTAATCGGATTTCATGCAATATTTACCTCTATAGGTGTCGCCCGCTTAGTATCACCAATTTTTTGATAGCGTTCTTTAAGTGTATCGGCCTTCAGACCTTGCCACGGCAGTGAACCTCTTAAGAAATACATGAACATATGACCTAATGCTTCTAAATCATCACGCCTCGACTGCTCTCTGCCCATGTGTGTGTTTATGGACATGTAACGTGCAGTGCCAGTAAGAGACTTGTGCTCCCGATATGGTATGTGTCTATTTGTATCTAAATCAATATATTCTTTGGCCAAACCGAAATCTGCAATGTAAGAACAAATGAATCAAATCACTGCGAAAAAGTTTTATCCAACATTGCGTTATCCTTTACCTTTAGGAATCTATTATTATTATTACTACATACTACAATATATGTATGTATATAACTTACCTATAATGTGTATAATTTTTTCCCGTCTCGTCGATGTTCTACCAATGAGGAAGTTTTCAGGTTTAACATCTCTGTAGATTAAGTGCCGACTATGAACATATTCGATCCGGTGGAGCTAAATGTATACATACAGAACTTTTACACATACACACATATATATAAATATATATATATTGTATATATTTAAGTTTATAAATTTAGCATAAACGTTTATTAATGGAAACAAAACATGAACAGAGAATACCTCGGGCTTTAATTTTTTTAATATAAATAATATGTAAAATGCGTAAAATTGAGAAAGTTTCGCTCATACTGATGCAATTGGAATGAAAGCCTACAGAAAATCATTTATCGAAATAGTAAATGGTGCGTCAAGCTAAGGCGGCTAAAGGCTACCCTGTACCATATGTGGCATAGGGTGAATGTTTGTAACTCCTAAAGGCAAATGCCACACCCATCTTCAATTATACCGATCGATTCACGCAAGTTTGTGCACACGCCTCAGACCACAACTTTAGAGATATTTTAATGAAATTTGGAACCAGAGGTTTCCTTTGTTGGAACCCCTTTTCACGCCGCAAATTTCGCAATTTTTTTTGATAAAAGTTGGTGAAGCATTCCACCCGATCGTACCATATTTAGTACCCTTTTCGGAGCGAAGTCGTGAAGGCCATTAAATGATCGGTTCAAACGGACTATTCATAATATTTCGCTGGTTCTTCGTCTTTCCATTTGGCACAAAGAAGAAATCGTTCACAGTTTCAAAAAGAGCTACACATACAATATAAACTCTATTGAATCGATTTGATGAAAATGGGCTGAATTGAATACACCTACAATGAAAAAAATTCTACATGGTGTGTAGAATTTGAGAAGGATGTGTCAGATTTGGCACATTTGAAAATAAGCATAAAATATGCATAACTTTAGGCGTACAAAAGAATAGAAAAAAACAAAAAAAGAGAAGGACTTTATTATTGTATTACGCCGCTAACAAGTACTTGTTTGTAATTACTCAGAATTGAAAATAAGTTGCAACAGTTATGATAATTAAGAAAAATGTGTCTCAACCAGCGACTTTTAATTCTATTCAAGTTTTCTTTCAATACATTTCAAGACAAGAATAAAGTAAAATATTAAGAAATAATAATTAAAGATAAAATTCTCTCTTTTGAAATTGATGCAGTATACATGTTACAAAAAAAAAGAGAATGGAATGAAAGTATATTTAAATGATTTGAATGCTTTGTTAGTAACATACATACATACATAAAAATAGAGAACAAACACTAATTTAGTTCAACTCTACCACCACCACGCATGCTTTGTATGAAACCAAATAAAGAAAAAAAACCTCAATCATCATAAGAACGAAATCAGACTAGAGGATTAAAAGCAACAGCACCGACAAGCAGATAGTAGTACAAGTGATAGTGGGCGATATTAGTATGAGATGAATAGGTAGACAACAAAACAAAATCATAATTAAAGCCCACGAATAACGCTACATTTGTTTAATTATTCACACATACAGCTAGAGCATCAGAAATAGTAGATGATAACAAAACAAACAAAAAATGCACACATAGCCAATGTACAGATGAATGAGTGATGGAGTATGTAGTTGGAAAAGGAGATAAGTAAGAAATCTTAATAAAAAAAGGATGTGAGTTGTATGCTTGTGCTGATGATATTTCATGAAAATTAGTTGATTCAAGTTGTTTTTCTGTTTTCTGTTTTCTGTTTTCTTTTTTTCACTTTTGTTTTTGTTGTCTCGTCTTATTGCGGTGAAGTTGTTAATTTATTGATTGTATTGTTGTTTTGATTGTGTGTACTTACTAATTGTATAGCTATCAGTAGTACTGTCTTCAAAGAGAAGCGTCTGCCGCATATATCAAATAAATCTTCAAGTGATGGACCGAGCAATTCCATTACTAGGGCATTATACTTGCCACAAGGTCCGAAGTAATATACTTCGGGTACGCCTTCTGCTACAATACAATATAATAACAACAACAATAACAAATAACAGTAAACAATTTTATGAAAAAAAAAAAAAAAACTGTGAGAAAATGAGACACAATTATTCCATATTGTATAAATTAAGATACACTCTGGTTTTCTTTTCTTTTCTGTTTTCTTTACCGTAAGGATAATGAATGAATATCTAGATCGAGAGAATGAGAGGATTAATAGGTAATAGGTAAATTACATTTAACGGAGTTTATTATTTTAATAGTTGTTGGTGGGGTCTCTTGTTTTAGCAACCGTCGCGTTTTGATTTTAATTACGATTAATTCATTATTTTATTACAACAGTGAGTAAGTATTAAATAAGGATAATTCCTTGCAATAATTTAGCAATACAATACTTTAGTTTCCAGTTAGGCCACAGCAATACAACCGTTTGGAAACGTTTCAATATTTTTAAGTAAACGTTTCAATTTATAGAAATTCTCACAGCATATACTTAATTTGGACGTTTGTTACAGGTTTGTTTTTATACTTTTGTTGCACTTTTTGGAGAATATATGCAAATACCATCAATTAACCTCACATTGAATCCGTAAATAATCACATGTGTAAGCGAAAAAAAGGAAAAACGTTATATTAGGTCAAGCCCGACCATTGAATACCCTACATCACTTAGTTCCTTAAGTTTAGTTGTATCAGTACAGGCGAGGCAAGTCACTTTGTGAAATATCGTTTTATGGGAAAGGGTTCTAAAAATGGTCCAATCACGTCCAAATTTAGCGCAGCCAATTATTACGCCATTTTACACTTCTCATAAAATTTTAGTCAACATATATGAAGAATTGCGAATTTTCGCCATATGAAGCCTTTTTTTATATGGGGCAAGGGGTTCTAAAAATGGTTCGATTCGGTGCTTTTTTAATGGGGTTCTTTACACCAACTTTGTAACAAATTTCATTCAAATATGTAAAAATAATGCAACCTGTCTGCAGCATATAAATCCGTATGGTCGGACAGACGGACATTCTGAATCAATCGGTATAATTCAGGACGGGAGTCGCAAACATCCGAACAAACTTCATATGTCCTTTGCCGGACGTGGCGCAAGACATAATATTGCAACGTATGCTGCAAAAGTGAGTAAAAACGGATGAAAATATAAAAAAAAAAAGATTAATTTACAAATGACGTATGCGTGTAAGTGTTAGTAGGGCAAACACAGCAATGGAATGAGAGAAATTATACTAACAGCAAGAAAAAGAGCTAGAGAGAGAGAGAGAGAGAGAGAACAGTAGAGAGCGTGTATACGTGTTGTAGCTGAAACAGAATGCAAGCGCTTCGTGCATTTCATCAAATATCTGAAACACAAACCTTGCACTCTTTTGTTGCAGCACGCATTCTGTTCCAGCCATTAATCCACCAATTTAATAATGTTAACGGTTCATGGCACATGTACATATATACGGATAACATCAATTCTAATAAAAAAAAATCCAAACTAACATGCACACAACTTCCTCTAAAAGCATAACCTACACGAATATTTACCAACATTCTAAATAAACAATAAATTATATCCTTCAGCTGGTAGTGAAAGGTTGACTAAGTTGAATCGTATCGTTTGCAACCATCTAGAAGAAGAATGCAGAGATTATAAAACTATTTACACATTTCGTTATGTTCATCTGTCCATCCATCGATTTGTGAAAGATGGGCCGTTGCGCCCAAAATCACCTGCCTACATCCCATTATATAGTATGTGCATCTATGCCAAAATGACTTTTCTTCATTAGCAAGGACATTTCTATTTTTCGGCACGGTTGGCACGTTAACGAATGCATTTCTTTTATATAATAAACATCGAGTATATTTCAACTTTGTAGCTATTTTGTGGGCGCAGTGTGTTGTCCAATTAGATAGGACCTGAAATTTCAGCTCAACAGCAGTCTTGATGGATTTAGATTTTCAAATTGATCAAAAGAACAAAATTGTGTTCTATAAGGTACCTGACGTAACCTTATAGGTTTTACGAAATCCCAAAAGTACAAAGAAGATGCGCGCTCATGCACAAATTATTCATTTTTGTGAGATTCAAGTTGGTTGTTATCGGAACTAGTGTACGTTATAGCGAGTGGTACGTATATAGAAAGACGTTATTTAGTAAACATTAGTTCACATGACGCAGTCAGGCCTATCAACCAAATATTTACGATGTTTCTTCTTTCACTCTACGCACAAGATAGTTTTCCCTTATCATTCCAAACGAATTAATTTTTCTTTAGTAGAATACAAAAAATCATTTAAATATCATACATAATATTAATATTTAAATGTCTAACTAAAAAACAAAAAAAAATATTTTCACTTTATTTCGTCAGTTGAGACACGTTTTTAAAAGTACAGTTAACAATAAGGCTTTGGCGTGTGTCACGTTATTAACAACAACAAACCAATTGCAAATCTTGTGAAATTATCTACAAACATAAAATAATTAAGAAAAGGAAAAACCAAACACATTTAACTAAAACTACGCAAAATTTCTAATGGTTACAATATTTATTCACAAGCAAAATAAAACTTAAATCAAACAAGTAAATAAACTGCGAGTGGCTTAGATTAAATCCTGGATGTAGTACACATTTATACGTAAACCAATAGGCGTGGCAGCCACTTTTAACAAATGTTACAGCAACTGTGAAGTTTAGATCAGCAAACGAATTTTGCACCAAAGTGTTTTGTAAATTGTAGGCGTGCCTGTTGTCCATTTATAGATGCAGTAAGTGTAAATAAATTTCAAACTAACTTTGTAGCTCCCTTTGAGCATTCGACCAATAAATGCCCTTTTTTAATAGGAACGGGCTGATATACTTTCGTTGTAGCGCTGCATTTCTGCAGTATATCAAGCAATATTACATTGGGTTCGATCGTATTCAACTTTATTTTTTAATATTTCAGTGCAGCACTGCCACGGAATGAGTGTTTGCAACAAATTCCAGTTCAATTGTTTTTGTGACGGGGAGTATTTTAGAAACAGACACAAACACCACGAAAACGAAGCGTGTATATTCTTGATGCTGATCAAGAATATACACGCTTTACGGGGTGTTTCTGAAGCCTTTTTCTGCTAAACCGCAGACGAACTTAGTGTACTGCAGGCCTCTGCCACGTCTACGCTTTGAAGTGGGCGGTATTGAAAATTTGAGCTAAGCCACGTTTAGCTTTTTTCCTTGTTTTTACTTTGCTTTAAAATGCGTGCGTGTATGCATACGATATATATTATAAATGAAATGAATTGAAAGCCAAAAAGTCTTAAGTTATAAACTAAAACAGAACACACTACAAATGAAAAAAATTAATAAATAAAAAAAAAAAAGAAAAGACAGATAACAGATATGGGAACCAAACAAACAAATTTAGAGTGTGAAAGAGAGAGAGAGAGAGAAAATGATGTCTTTTAATTTTTGATTGACTTACTAGTTGTTTGCATAGAATTAGTACAGTCTTAAGAGAAAATTTACGGTTGCAAATATTGAAGAGATCTTCTAAAGACAGTCCCAATAATTCTAACACCATGGCATTGTAACGGCCGCCACAAGTGCCCAGATGATAGACGCGCGGTATACCCTCTGGACAATGTTGACTGTCTGTGTTGGGAATGATTGCGGGTTCGGGTTAAGGCGCACATTTCATTTCGGGATGGCATTTTGGGAGGGTTAGAGTGCCACATACACACGCACAAACACAAACACAAACACCATAAATTGACAGTGCATGTAAGAATTTGAATCAATGAATCGATCAGTTATTTAGGCATTCGTTCGTTCGCAGGTGGTGGCCGGTGGGCGATGATGGCGTTAAGTGACGAGCAAGATGAATAACGTACGCACGCCATTATTCCAATCATTTGCATTCATTCAACATCATTTCCCATTTCGCATTGTTGGTATCGTTTTTTGGTTTTGTTTGATTGTTTTGTTTGTTTCGTCATCCCGTTTGACACATGGAGTATGTAAAAATAAATTTGTACGCTAATTTATAGTTTTTATGTACAGAATAGAGATTAACAAGAAAATTGTTTCGGTTTTCGACCAGCTAACAAACAAAGTACAGTAAAATTGTATAAGTGTACAACAACAACACTAACACTACTATTTACAAACAAATTCATTTGTGATTAATTCATTTTATTTATTCAGCACCGTCCTCCTTCTTAATATGCTTGAGAAGATCCATAAATTTGTTTAGAAGAGCCGTTAACAACTCTTTTCATTTTTTTCTAATACGAAATTTTGAAGGCACCAACAAACTTTACCGCATTCGTATGTATGCAGAGAATTTGACATTAGAAGGGAGAAGGATTAGCTTAATAACGGGAATCGGGAACTGGTATGATTTTATTGATTATGAAAAACACGTTTTGAAACTTATGAAATTTTTAATAAATCAATTTCTTATGAACCTAGAAAATTTGTGACAAAGTGAATATCACAAATTGTGACATTCAGTGGTACAATATTTTTTTTTTTTTGGCGAAATCTTAAGATTTTACCCTGAGGACTCTTTCTATTTATGGCATATCAGTTGTCCCAAATTTTGTGACATTTACTTTTACGATTTTTACAACTTATTAGTGAATATATATTACATTAAATTAATAAAAAAAAATCTTTAATAAAAAATTTGTCCCAAATTTTGTGACAATCCTTGCAAATTTTTCTTGTATTCGAATGAAGTTACTGTTATAACTAATCTATGGCATACATTCTACATCACAAGTTTTGTGATGTGCACTATTCACTCCACTAAATTTTTTCAATTTCTTTTTGTCTTTGAAGAGCGCATATACTCTGTACGTATATAAAGCATTTTTTTTTTTTTTGATATGCAACTCTAACATATGTTATGTATGCATACAAGATATATAGTTTAAAGCAAAAAAAAAAAAACACTAATAGCAACAACAAAAACAACATCAACAACAACTATTACTTACCATGTGATCCTAATAGTTTATAAAACCTATACTCTAAATGTAGTTGTGGAGCCTTTGATTTCATTGGCTCCATTTTTATTGCTACGTGTTCATTGTTATACAGATTTTTTCCTGCAAAGAAACACAAATTAGAGGAGAGAAAACAAAACGGCGAATACATAAGCATTCGTATACATACACGTATTATATCATATACCGTTAAAAAGTGAACCACCATACACAATATATAAAAAACAAATTTTGTTATTATCGATTTTCAGTGATCATTGTGGATACATGTCTGTAACAAGATAACATGGTGATAATGACTCATTTTGCGGAATTATTTACACATTCTCATGAAAAAAATCGCGTTCGCAGCGAAGATAAACGATACGATATATATGAAATTTAAAATAAAAGAAGAAATTGGTGATCACAGCAATGAGCGCATTCGTGTTTAATGCCCCTTGACCTTTGTTTGCTAATTTTTACATCAAAGGCGTTCTAGAAACCGTACGAGATATAACGATAATAATGCAAGTACCACAGACTCCTTTATAAATATATGTACATTTGGAAAATCGATACTGACCACGCCTACCTTTATTGGATGTACAAGGTCAATGTCAATCAATGTTGTGCTAAACTCGCTTCTTATCTTTTCAAATGTTTTTGGATGAGGCGTGCTCATCTAAATGGGTCTCTTTAACAAATCTAATTATCGGTCTCGTTTTATCTATGTTTGAAGAATACTTTAACATAGAAAATGAATGATTTGGCGAAAAAAGCCTAAAATACGGAAACATTGTCCATGTGGAGAGAAGCAAACAAGCAAACTTTGCAGTTATGAAGAAACAAAACGACAACGAATGAATGCGACGGACACACAATCGAAATGGCAACGTATAAACATATTTCATCTTTTCGATACCTGCGAGCTCAGAAGCAGACTTAGTAGTTTTAGATTGAACGCTTGTGGGAAAGTGGCACATGCGACGACCTGTTGAATAATTTGAATTAAAATTTTCTCTAATTAAAAACAGTGTTTATGGTAGTTGAGAGGATGTTTGTTAAGGTACCGTACCATCGATTGTTCAGTAGTTTAAAATATGTCCAACTGTTTATGTACATTTGTTCGATGTACAGACCGAAGTTTTTAGGGTTATTTCGATATAATCTGGTATAAGGTCTTGGTCTAGGGGCAAGCTCTATGGAAACTAACTTGAAATGACCCGCGTTAGGGATTTCTCCCCCTATAACATTCTATTTTAAAAAAAGGCTTTTTCTTGATGAAAATTCATAATTATACCCTGCACCACGATATCGGCAAATTTGTGTGGATGCTTGTAACTCCTAAACGGCAAATGCCCACCTTCAATTATACCGATCGAATCGGAATTAAACTCTGAAATAATTTAATCACGTCCGTCTCTCTGTCCATGTAAATTTGTGCGCAAGCTAGAGACCGCATTTTTTATTAGATATTTCGATCAAATTTGGTCCAAGTACATGGATTGGCCCAGTGAGAAACCTAATTGTAAATGGACCAAATCGGACCCCCTGCATTTAAGGTTCTATTATAATGGAAAAAAAATATTGATAAAATTTGGTAAACAGAACAGTTAATTAGCTTCATAATTGACCCGATCGGGTATATAATGAAATTTCACGATGAAACTTATATGGCGTTTGTAATTGTAGCATAATTTGTGGAGCTAAGGGGTGTAGGGTATTAAATGATCAGGATTAACCGACTCTCTTTCCATATAAGCCTTTCTTTAAAAATGAAAAATTCACACAGGCGCAAATGTATAGATTAGATGGTCAGATTTTGAGGTGTGATGCGATTTCTGGCGCAGGGTATAAAAATCATTTCTCTCGTATTTATTTTTGAAATTCTCTTCAACCGTCATTCATCGCAAGTAGAGGTACATAAACGGTCAGAATGAATCACTGTTTAACTTGTTCAACTCATGTTAAGTGCTTTCTTATAAATTTCAAAGAAAGTCAACAGCGAGTTTTCTCCACTCACACTTTAATCTGGCGGCAGCTTAAATGACCTCAAGTTTCTGATCTCTGTCATAAGTACATATGAACCTGTTGTCCTACATTTGGTGTAATCATAACCTAATCGCTATTTTGTACATGAAACTTACCTAAACGCAGTTCACCGAAATTACCACAGCCAATTTTTTTGCCAACTCGAAAATTTGGTCCGACCATAAGAACCCCGGTAGAGGTGCTTACCGATTGGCGGGCGGGATACATGTTACTGGAACTGACTGCTCTGGTAGCTCCTGTACCACCACCCCCACCGCCGGCGCCACCACCTGCAGCTGAAGCTCCAGTCTGTGTTCCACCACTACTGGAAAATATACGAAACATTCAATGAAATCCTTCCAGCAATGTAATGACAACAAAAAAATATATAAAATCAAATTAAAAGAAATTTTTGTATGAATGTTTTTCATTTGACATTTTCACATTTTCAGATTTTCACATTTTTTCATGTCATTTTCGAATTGATTTTTTGGTGTTGCTTTTCACACTGAAACCATATCAACCCTGATTTATTCTTATTCTCTCTCTATGTGATATGGGGTTTATTATGAGAAGAGAGAGAATTCTGTGCAGGAGATCCAACTTCTTGTTCTTATCGATACGTACGGTTTTTTAATAAAAGATGTATTATACTTCTCGTGTAGCATTGTAATTGCTTTAAAAAACTTCACCACAGGATTTAGAAAATTGGAGTAAGAATTCTCTTGTCGACGCACACAATTATTCCTACGCATTTGACACGATTGTACTGAAAACAAACTACGACCGAAAGAAAATTGTCAATGTTTCTCCAATTCCTTTTGAAACAGTCGTAACTACAGTTACACAAAGGCTAAACGTACTTTAGACACTTTATATAACATTCATATTTTTAAATGAAATTAATTCATTAAAAAAATTAACAAAAATCACAAATCTTTTGATTTTAATTTTTAAAAAACACGAATTAGAGTTTTGCTTTCTAGTTCATTTTAATGGCCGATCTTTTTAATTCGTTTTATTGCTATGATTCAAACGAAGCTCTAGTTCGGTCATTTAGTTCAATAGCTCACGAGGGATATCGTTTTTGTTAGTTTGCGAACCATGTTGTTCTTTTACTATTTAATCAAAAGAACGAATTATCGCGAACCAGGTCATCTCGTTAACTTGAACTAGATAGTTCGCGCATTGCCTAAGTTTAATATGAATGTTATGTGACATTTGAAGCGATGGCATTTGTTTCCACTAAAAGACAGAAAATAAGGAAACTTAATAGGTAACTAGTTTAATATTGGCCAGTGCTGTGTTTGGACCCCATCGCCTTATTTTATATAACTGAACAAAATGCAAAACAACTTATAGCATAAATTGTGAAAGTAATCCCAGTGCAAGGTTTGGGATTGTTGGATAAGTTGTTTCGTTCCTGACTTTGTGCTTCAAATAGACAGTATCCTTAAAATTATCCAAAATAAATATTTCTGTTATGCTAAATGTAAAAAAAAAATTATTTGAGTGCTCGCAGGGGCGGGTTGTTCAGCGTGTTATTATTGCAAACTGCTTGATCTCGCATTGCTAAAATAGTCATCTCAAAAAGGCTAGAAATTTAATGATATTTGATCTCGCATTGCCGGCTCATACGCCAATTGCAAAGGTACATTGCGTTCTTTTTCAAGTTTTTTAAAATACATAAAATATTTTAAATTTTGGACCGAAGCTTTATATAACAAGAGGTTTAAAAATAGCTCGATTCGGTCGGAATTTAAAACAGATCGAGTCTTACTCGCCGTACGTGTTGTAATTTGTCAGACAAAAAACTATTTTTAAAAATATTCTTACACGAATAGCCCTACTTGTAGCTGATAAGACCAATAGTTATGCTTCACGGATTTTTGGGAAAACAATAAGAAAAGCGATTATTTGCAATTTATTCAGAAAGTAAATAAATCTGCGGCCTTTTTGAGTTTTATAATCCGAAATGTTTGCGTATTCTTCGGGTATCAGTTACATTATTAATTTAAAATTATTATTTTTCGTATATAAACAATAAAAACATAAACATCTACTACATGGAACAAGTGTTATCGATGATAACAATAATAAAAAATTTATTGGTAAAACGATAACTTCACAATTAATAAGTAAGAAAACACACGTACGAATATATGTATGTGTGTGAATGCATGTGTGTAAGCTAAGCTATAAATATTAAAAAGTTTTTCTATATCACAGAGTACAGAGGGGGTCGTGGCACTATGTAGGCAAAAGAAAATAAAAACGCGTTGAAAAGCGCGGCACTAACGGACAATGACATTGCTACTTATTAAGTGTAGTTGCGATGAGGAATAGAGCATAGAACCAACCAATCAACCAACCAACCAACCAACAAGAACAAGCAAAGTAACAACACAGTAACATAGTATGGTACGCCGCCACTATTCCACTGCATTTACGTACATTTCATAAATAACAAAAAACCAACTATTAACAAAGAGAGCGTGTGAGAGAGAGAGAGTGAGATAGGGAGGGAGTAAGAGAAACTTTTACGGTTAGTTTGGTGTATCCATGTAGAACAAATTTTGCTGATGGAATGAATTTGTATATAAAAGAAGAAAAACGAAAAAAATTGGTTTTCGAAGGAGAGACTAGTTTATAACCAAACACGTACACAGTGACACCCGTACACACACATTGACTTACTAACCAGTTAATACAAAATGAGTCATCAACAACCGTTTTAAGCTAAAAGTTATTCACAAACATATGTGTGTGCTGTGCACACTTCATTTTGAAAGTGGCCTAAGTACACCTTCAACGAAGGTACGGAAATTAAAAAGTTTAAAATAAATATTGCTCTTCTTGAGTTTATTAAGTTATATCGTTAGATTCAAACGTTTGCAAAATGAACTTATATCGCTTTCATTCCAAAAAGCATAAGCACTGAAACTTATGAAAAAGTAGCAATATAACCCAATCTAGTGATCAACGGAATCGGCCATAATAATAACATAATACTTAGCTTACTAGAGCGTACTTTATACATAAGGTCCAAAGATATATACAAACACAAATGAATTTTCAACGACTCAAACGAATGTTTCATATGAGCAACGTTTTCGGTCCGCGTCAAATCTTAACAACGCAATAATCACGAAAATGATACCAGAAATGTTTTGGCGGGTTCTAAAAATTGTCCAATTCATTTCATCAAAATATTTTCTAAACAAAAACCCAGGGGGACTATCTGGGACTATCGATGAGGTGGGTGTGGCAGTTAGAAACATCCGCATAAACTTAAAATACGATATAAATAAATAAATAAATATTAATATAAAAAATTGCTCTTTTTACTCCCCTCGTAAAGGGGTGTATTCCAAATCTGTTATGCAAATACAAAAAGCAAAAATTTTTAAGTCAATTCAGCGATTACGGTATGCGTCTATTACGAATTGCGAAATTTCGTTATACGAGTAAATGACTTGAAATCAATGTGAGGAAATTGTTCTAAACATAGTCCGATTTAATACATTTTCAATTGCCTTTAAGCCTAGATATGCTTCTATTTATTTGAAAAAATAAAACGGGCCTTAAGAATAAAAAGAAGAAGCACATTCATTTAAAAGATTCCGCATCAATCAGTTTTGTAAAAAGAAAGGGTTTCTTTAATAACAAACAGCTGTACAAACTCAATATATGCACAAGCAGTGTAGGGTGCAAAAACTGTACAAATAGCGAAAAGTCTACGATAATGTAGATAGCTTCATATAATAAATACACATTATATAAAAATTAGATTGGATTAGCGTAATGACTTGTAAAGAAACAAAATATAATTTAAAAAAGGTTTCCCCATAAGACGCATTTGAGGTAGCTAAGCCGCCACCTTCACCAACACCACCACATGCTTACAAAGAAAAACATTGAAATACTTGGTCCGCAATATTAAATTTAGTTCAATGTCGTTTTAGTCAGCAACTATTAGTTGTTACGTGTGTACAACAACAACATATACACAGACAATTGCTATTATTACTATATGCAGTCACAGAGTTAAACTTGGGCAAACAATTTTCAACGCGTTAGTCAGAGTCAGTCAGTCAGTCTGACTCTAGTACTTTTGTAAACGAAACGTTGTTGTTGCCTAAATCAACTTCAAATTAAATGTTAATGCATTAGAAAATTTATTTTTAGCACAGCGTCAGTACAAATAGAGTCGGAGACTCTGCAAAATGTGTTCATTCTGAATCGGTATCGGTATTCGATATTACTGTGTGTCCGTCTGTCCTTGTTTGTTCTAGGAAAATCACTCCCCTGGTCGGAAAAATTCTAAAATTCCAAACTTAGCAGAACTGTTTCAGATAGTTTTGATATTGATATTGGACAAAATCGGTCAGGTAACATACCCACAACAATGCAATAAAAACTGGTGCAGCTAAGGGTGGGTATTCAAGATTTGGCTCAACCAAATATACTTTTATACACATAAGATTGGGGAATATCAAGTTTATTTTCCCGTCTGCAACACCGGGAAGGCGTCAGAGACCCTACAAGGGGTATATATATTCTTGATCAGCATCAAAAATGAGTCGATCTAGACCAAAATTCACCAAACTTTTTCACCGTTTCAGTCTATTCAACATGAAAGTCAAAATGGCGTAGATTTGGAGCAGACGGCTGTCAGCTCAGTTGTAAACGCTGGGACAAAGTGAATACACCACTAGCTGGTCAAATTTAGATTATTTTCATGAAGAGAGAGAATAACAATAATATAATAATAATGGTAAATAAGCGGTTCAAGACAATAGGAAAGATAAAAAGCCATTTAGCAAACCAGTTCGTTATAGTGAATACAACTCTGTGTGGACGAAAAATTATACAAACAATGCAAGAACAACATGCCGCAACAGCAGACATAGCATTAGACAGACAGATAGACAAAAGCCAATGCATGGTTGAATGATTTAAGAGAGCCATAACACATGCGACGTTCACATTCATTTATCTATTGCTTGTATTCGTTTCTATGATTCCTTCCTTGCTTACACACACATACACACAACGTACATAAAAGTATACAAAAAAAAAAGAAATAGGCCTACAAACGAGTACTACGTACATATGTATAAAAGTAAGTGCATGTGTGTGCGTTATAACTAAACAAACATGACAGGAATAAACCGAAACCAGTTGTAAGCACAAGTGCCACTTGTATATGTACCCAGCAGCCCATCCTAACAAAGTTATAAGTGTGAATGAGTGCGTCTTCTCTCTTCACCAACTCTTTCTTAAATCATAATGAAAGGGGCCGCCACATTCTGGCAACTGGTTGTAACAAAGAAACATAAAAAACGCTTTCTATAACAGGGCATTCATTGTAGCGGTTAAAGAATTGGATATCGGATGTTTTGTTCGAAAAGCAATAAACTACCGTAACTAACGTACCACAATGCTGAAAGCGATCATTTCAAACCTAATGAATACACTGAATTTATCCAGAAATTACTTCGATCTTACTCTGAAACTAGTCTGTATGGGCGGTCGATCTTTAAATCGATCGATTCAGTACACAACAGTGTAGGGATGGGCGGGACAATATATCGAAATTAATTTCAAGTTTACTTTTGATTTTAAGTACAACTGACACATATTTCAATTCGTTGAAAAGTTTAACCAACCACACGCACACAGTTAAAGCGCATTAGATTCTAGTCGGTGTCACTCACTCACTCGTTAAATTTCTTATTGTTTTTAAATTGATCATTTTTAGAAAATTTTAAACCCACAACACAGCCGACCATTAACTTCTGAATGTTACATACACACATACACAAATTGTATACCAAACCAGTCCATATAACAAAATTAACCGCAACAGCCGAAATTATAACAGCACCACATATACATGCAACTGAATCGAAACACGTTAGTTTATGGGATGGGATTTTTTAAAACAAGTTTTTTCTTTCTTTGTTTTCCTATTGATTTTTTATAACGTCTTTTTAGTGTAATTTACTTCCCTTCCCTCTCTCTCTCTCTCTCTCACTCTATCACTCTGTTTTGTGGCAGGTTACATGTATTTCATCATAAACATATCTTTCATCCATGTGCAAAAAACGGGCATGGTCGGAATATAGACACACCTACAATTTACAAAAAACATATTCACCATAAAACTAGACGTCCAAGCTGATACGTAAGACATACACTAATGGGGGCGCAATATATATGTATTTGCCACGCCCACTATTGTGGATGTGTAGAGTGTTTAAGATTTGGCCTAAGTCAAATTTAGTTTTTTTACTTGTTTCTAAATAGATTTGATTTGATTTAGTTTGTCAGTCCATTTAAATTTTTATTTATTTATTTTTATTACATGGACAACTTTATTAGGGACCGGGGATTTAACTTCTAATTTATTTCGATGTCATACTAAATTTACTCTGATCGCAATAACTCCAAATCGATTAAGAAATTAGTTGAGTTATTTTCAATTAATCCCTAGATCGGTAAACGCTGAACTGTATCAGGAATCAGAATACTTTTACTGACGCATACTTTAACATTTGGAATCTCCTTCGGAATCAGTTCAATTATTACCCACAAGAATTCCATTTTACTCCAAATTATTCAAGGTGATCACTTGTATCACTTTCGAAATTAGTTGATGACTCAACTATATAATAATTGTAATCGATATGAAACCAGTAAAATTTGTTATAATTCTTGGATACCTAACACCTCAGAGCTTTAAAATGGGCGTATCTTCACGCAATTTTTGAGTGAGAGGCCGCTGAAAAATCTCCTAAAAAGTGCCTCTTTTCTAGATTTTATTTAATTATGGGCGTGTACTTCGACAATGTTTGCTCGATTTCAATATCAATCTATTTCCGAGAACATCCAATTTTTTTGGCCAAGTTCAAAGTTGATGTCTCAGTTTACCATAGACAGTTCAGAATTTCATGCTGATCCAGAACATGGATGGTCTCTGATGCTTTTTCTGGGTGTAATAATTGTTTTTTTTTTTTTTTTACAGAGTACACCCCCGACCTTAAGGTGGTGGGTATAAAACATTATAATATGCCAAAACAATATACTCGAAGGACGAAAATATTTGGAGCCGTTTAACAAGTGTTTCTTCAAAAATTGATCAAAAAATTTATGAAGAACCATTTGATGGGCTGACAGACATAATTCACTTAATGAGTTAAAATCTTATTTGTATGATCTTGAAAACTTTCATTTAATTTTATTTTCATTTTTATTGAACTTTTTTTAATATAATGGTGGCGTGGGCATTGGTTTAAGGGCTTTAAACATTGAATCTTAATGAAACTTAACCTTACAGAGTAAAGGATAAGAGTAATTAAGGCGCTAATCGTTCCACTTACGTAAAACCTTTAATGTGTGTACAAAAAAGTATTTCTTAATAACGGACAACGGAATGATGCATGTATACAGAGCACTATTCTATTGAGGTTACATATATTGCGAGGCTTTTCCATACATTACATATCAAGTACGTTTTCAACCATTTAATGGGCATTTTATACACACACTGCTAAATACATACATGCATGTATAATAATACATATGTATTGGATTGTGAAAGTCAGAGTAAATGCATAATAAATGCATCCCTATAAAAAATCACTTTTGCATACGTAAACCTAATTAGTTTCAGGGTTTTAAGCGCTCTTCATATTTTACATTTCTATTTACAAATAGTATATGTACATACATACATACATATATATATACTCATATTGTAGTGTATAGTGTGTGGGTGCTGTGCTGTTGGCCTACACTTACTTTTTTGATTGTATAAATATTCATATTGTTGATCGTTTTTATTTGCCTCCATTTCCACAGCACGTCAACTGTTCTTTATTTATGGGGTGTATAACAACGTAAGGTCTATGACTAATAAACGGGTGCTTGTCCAATTTCTATTTCTAGCTAATGTACCGTTGGTGGGAATTCTATATCATATAAGTAACCGGTTACTTCTTAATTTTGGGTCATTAAAGTTTACATAGAAACCGACATACAATCAATCGAAAAGGATTCTTTTATATATTGATTTACACTGAAAGCATAATGCACGAGTGTCTAATGTAGGAGGTCATAGGTTCGACCTTCGCAGGTCCCGCCTGGTGTTACATTGCGTGACTAGAGCCTACGTAAGAATGAGTGCTTTAAATTAAATGTTTAATAGTTAAAAAATAATTATAATGGAACAAAATTGGATTGAATTTATTAAAGGCTCACTGTCGTGAACTTTGAGATATTGACCTGAAGTTTTGTACGTGGGTTCTAAATTCTGCCCGAAGGCACTATTGAGAATTATCATGGAATGACTGCCTTTGAAATAAAACGTTTTTTCAAAAAGTATAAAAAACTGCGATGCAATCATCTTTAGTGAACTGATTTTAGGCCGCGTAAATAAGCAAAATTGTCGAAAATCCACATGCTGCTCCTTAAAAATATTTACATGCCCAAAGAAGTTAGGTGTTCTTTATAGTCTGGAGAAGTAGTTGGAACTATAGTGACAATGCAGTGACCGTCAATAGTATTGCAATAGGAGTACCAATTTCTTTGGGCATGAACATTCATTAAATCCTCCACAAATGCTGCAAAGGGGCGAGTTGGGACACTGACTGGCCTCCACACAGGACACTGTACCCTCAGATACCATTTACTTAAATTAACAGTATCTGAAAGTGACGCATGCAGATTATGTGACGCGGCTTCTGAGACGTCGGAGCACATAATCTGCAACTGTTCTGCTTCCAGTAGAAGCACACATCGCACATTCGGAAACCAGAGGAAATCTGGAGCTCTGAGCACAGAAAGGTCTTGAGCTACTTTAAGAGCCTACGACTCCTGAAGTGAGAGCACGGGCTTACACAATAGACCCAATGGTCGCAGTGCAGATAGCGCACATAACTAATAATAATGGGCATGAATTAGATGATTTTGATATGGACGATATGTGCTATGCATCTCCTGAAAAGTTCAGTGACCGTGCAATCTCCAGAAACGTCAATGTTAACTGGCCACAAAAATCATATGATATAATACAATGGGGACTGTTTTTTGGGGTTATTAACGATTTTACTCATTTTAAATAGCTCTACGTGCAAGAAACTTAAAGTGTGTGTACAAAATTTCAGCTCAATATCTCAAAATTTACGCTGTGAGAATGCCAACAATAGACAGACGCACGGACACACATGTCTAGATGGACTCAGGTTTTGATGCTGATCAAGGATATATATATACTTTTTTATGTCTCTGACGTCTGAAAAATAATGAACATATTTTAAAATATAAAAAAAAGGAACTCAAATCATGTCTGACATTGAATGCACGGCGAAGCGTCCTATGTGTCTATGTGTGAACGCTAAGCAATGCGAGGCAGAAAATATCTGCCGTAGCCTTTAGTTTTATAGATGGTTATACTTTTTTATTGAGAATTAAAAAAAAAAACAACTCTGGTGAAAACATTTCTATCAAATAATTATTTTTTCAATTGCTTAAAAGTTTTGGTATGAAAAAAGTCATTTCGCAAAATTTATACAATTTTTTAGTGTGAGCGAAGTTCTTTACAATTTTAAACAAAATTTAAGACGTAGTATGTCTACAACTCAATCATCTCTAAAATCTAAACGAAGTGATCAAGAAATAGACGGAGAACTTCAACAACAGCAGCGACAAGAACACACCAACAATGGCCAAACATTTGTTATACTCGAGGGCGAGCATACCACAACCACAGAAACTGATACTGACACTGTCGCTGATGCAAGAAATGATTACTTAGCAGTTACTCATCAAGATTCAAGCGATAAAGATGTAAGTCGCAACGACTCAACTACAAAAGGTGAGCATATGGCACAAAATGTAATATTAAATTTAAATTTATAAACAGTAGCAGCAGTTACTGACGCTCAGACATCACAAGATGTAAATAAGGCGTCACGGTCAAGAACAATAGAGGAAGACGTGTGCAAATCCTTTGAAGCCTCAACTAGCCACAGACAAGTTTTAGCTGTTGCAGCAGAGAGTCAACAAGGGCAGGAGAAAAGAGAAGTAGGAGAAAACATCAACCGATCAAATAATGCTGAAGACAATCAATTCCAAATTTTAACACATTGCAATCATTCAACACCTACCAGCACTTGCCCAACCCTGCTTTTAAAAGTCGAACGCAATGTTTCCGCCAATCGCCAGTCTTCGAATATGCAACAGTCCTCAAATGCCTCTTTGGAAGAAGTCCAACGCAACATAATTATACCAATAAATATATCACATTCACCATCATCCAGTTTGCTACGTCGCCCACCCCTCAGGTACCGAATGTTGCATATATTCGCGGACACGTTGCGCTTCTGCCGCTGTCCATCCTTTGCAAAGGATTGTTGCGTAATATTAATCATGTATATCGGTTTTACTTTGCTAATATTTTTGTTGACTCTATTATCGTACAGTTTCTTACGTTCTACGGTTGCGGCGTACCGGAATGATTCTCTTCAATTGAGATGTCCTTACAGCAGTCGCTAAGAAAATTTTCAATGATTATAACTAAAATTCTAGAAATATCCACGCGGTGGTAGTATAATATAAAGCAAAATTCAGCGGCATCTTGATGGCTCTGAATTCTTCGAAGCAATATTTGGGTTTTATTTGTGCGTAGCGTTACGTTTCTATGTTTATGTTATTGGTTCAAATTTAAAATACCATTTCGTGTGTCGATTTGTTTTTCTTGGATCTTTCATAGAATCTGACGTAATACAAAGATCTGGTCTGAGGTGGATCGGTCGGGTATGAATGCACCACTGACAGTTGTCGTTGTCAACAATGGGATTCAAACGTGCACATATTGCCCCAATAGAATTTAGAAAAGAAGACAGACCACTCAGCACTGTTGCTTTTGTGCTTTATTTCATTTCGGTCGGGGATGGACATACAATGTCAATTCGAAACCCATTTATTCGCGTTTCAACATCGAAAACTGAGTAGATCCAGACGGGTACGTCCGTGTTGTACGTCTGTTGTTGGCACACTCACCCTGTCGTAAATGTTGAGATATTAAGCTGAAATTTTCCACAGACACTTCTAGTTTCTGCAGTCATATCGTTATTTAAATTGGTGAAGAGCCACGCCCACATCCATCTATATGTCTGCTACAAAAATTGAACTATGATGTCGGAATTCTGTACACATATGTATATTTATAGGCGTGGTTGGGTAAGGAGACAATCTCACAATTTACAAAAAACTGCAGTCAGCGTAAAAATCGACTTGCAAACTGATACCCAATACATACACTATTACCTGTCAAGCAAACCGCTTGCAAGTACATCTGGAGGGTGTTTAAGGGTGTTTGGTCCAAGCCAAATTTAATTTTTTTTCCTTTTTCCAAAAAATTCGCCCACGGTGCGAAAAACTAGCCAGATAGATTATTAAGCACGATGCTTGTGGATTGTGGACAGGGTCTTAATGGAATTTGAAAATGAGTGACACATTAAATGCAACGCCCCTTCTCCGATACATATTTTTATTTTGGAATAAATGTATTTCTATATTTTGCAGCAATAAATTGACCCAACAACAAGTTTAATGCATAAGCACAACACTTAATTTAAATTCTAAGAAGAAGAAAATTAAATGGAATAAAATAAAGAACCGCTTTATTAACTCATTCAACTTAACAATCAATTTAATTAGAGCGTGTTTTAATAATTCTTATAAAAAAAATATGAATTTTGTGCATAATATCTTGCATACACATGCATAATAAGTGGATTATTAAAGCTAATCAATGCATTGGATCTGAAAGTCTGTCCACATACAACTATTGAATAATTATTAATTACTGACATTGCATGTAACAGCTGAGGCTAACGAAAGATGTTTTAGTCCTTTTTTTTTCATAACGTAATAGTAACTTACTTTACTCCTAATTGAATCTGTGTAAGCACTTTATTTTACTCAATTTGCACCGCAACCGTAGATATGAAATTATTATGTGAAAAAAGAAGTAAAAACATGTAAAGCGGGGCTATCTTAGCGCATTAACCTCTTCCAAATAGTTGGGAAATATTACCTCAAATTTTTTTTCACAAATAAAACGTAATACGCTAACCGATTGCGCCCATTTTCACAACTTTGTTCCGGACATTGTAAACTTTGCGCCAAATATTCTAAATAAACCCCCAAAACATACCAACATCTATTATAAGTTCCTTTTGAGGGGGACTTTGTTAATTTGGCTTGTCCAAATATATAAATAATTCGTTAATATTGTATCTCTTATGATTTGTCCGTAATATAGAAAAAACCCTAAAAAGTATACGTTTTGTAAAATTGTAGGAAGGTCCATTGTCCGATTTAACCCATTTCCTATACCAAGGTACCTGGATATAAAGAAGTTATTTATACCTATTGTTAGCTCCACAGCTCTTTTGGTTCAAGAGTAATGCGAAAGTAACTTTCCAGTGGAATTTAAGGATGTCAGACGAGCCTGTCTGTGAGAGTACTGAAAGCTCTGGGTGCAAGGTTTAGCCTGCGATTATAGGCGAGTCCAAGGACCGATTTTGCTCAATTTTAATAGGAAACCGTAGAAAATCTCGAAGATTGCTTTTACGAAATTTCAGAGCGATATATCAATTTTTGCGACCGTATGTATTAATTCACACAACAACACGGATGGACAAATGGGCTAAATCGACTTTTCTATCGTTGCTAATGAAAAATATTTAAACTTTTGGGGGTGTGACACGTCTGTAAGTACCAGAAGCGGGCGAACCATAAGAACAGAGTCTGAGCAAAAACAGTGTACCCACATATCATGACGGGGCTGAGAGAACTAAAGAACTAAATTTGGCTCAGGCCCTTTGCGCCCTATATTTTATGTACAACGCGTCATGTCCGCTACTACAATTATCTGAACAAAATTTCATCCCAATAACAGACGCAAAGACGGACGAACATCCACTCAGATATTATTGCTAAACAAATGTACTTTGTGGTCTCTGACGCTTCCTTCTGGATGTTGCAAACGCCATGACAAACTCAGTGAATACCCAATCTTCTGTGGAGAATGTAATAATGGCCACTAAAAACAAAGAACACCGTATAGAGAGAATAGGAAAAGATCATATTAAGTGTCAGCTGTTTTAAAGTTAAACATGAGAAGTTATATTTGGAAAACATTGCTCTACATAGTGTGTTTTTTTAATTGTGGGTGTAGACTTTAACCGTTATTTAACGTACGTATCTCTGAGCAGCAACTCAAGTGAATTCTCCTTAGCTAATCGATAGATATAATTGATAATAGACGTATTGATAAACTTCTTTAAGGTAACCGTCTTCCAATAATACATATATATTTATATATGGGTAATGATTGTACAGCTGGGTGAGATTTTCATCCGTGTTATAAAGCAAATTATTAGTCATAAGTACTATGTACGTACGTCCGTTAACGGAGTGCACAACAAAAGCATGGCTCACGCACATGTCTTCTACGCACTACACATATATTAACAAATACAGCTATGAATGCACAATGTAAGCTATCATATATTTAACACAAAGCAATCAACGATTGAGTATAAAACCTATTGAAAAATATAATATTTATATTCGCGCATGCAAAACCTTTTCTTTTACATGAATATAGAAGATAACGAACGTAAAGGGAAACAGCAACAATAAAAAAGAAAGAAATACATCTGAGGATACGAGAATACGCCTTTTGAATTATATTATATATGAATGAATAATTCCTTCATTATCTTGTGCACATACATACATATATACTTGTGTGCTCATTGAAGAGAGAGTACTTCTATATTAGACCGGTTTCAGAAAAATAAAACACTAAACAACGACAACAAGCCGGAAGGGCTTGAAAGAGTACTGCTGTTTAACTCATTTTCAAATTCCAATGGACGGACTCAGTTTTTCATGCTGATCAAGCTACACATATATATGTAGTAGTATAAAGTGTAGAAACAATTTCGACAATCTTACAAATATTATTCCCCCTAACCTAGGGGTGGTGGATACATAAGTAATACATATAATATAAAAATTTATTGAATGTATTTTATAAACATCTAAATAGTTTCAGTTTATAGTTTTTTTTTTTAAACAATTATTGGCATGAAATTATGCAAGGAGAGTCATGATTAGCCGCTCTCTTGCTACGTTAACTTCCTCTCCATCTCTCTATCTTGTGTAATCCATAAATATGAAGTACAATGACACTCCTGTTATATTATTTATTACACTAGTGTTCACAATTATCGATTGTGAATCAACTGGCGCACACTTGCGGAAATAAAATGTCCCTTTAAAAACACAACACACCTTTACATTACATATATATTTAAATGGTTCTCTTTTCTTTAATTTCTGTACGAATATGTTAGATTTTTACCGTTTAATAACAGCTTACATTCCTATTTACTTTTAACATCGTCAGCACTGCACTTGAATGAACGAACACGTTATTGAAAACGTTCAAATACACATATTAAGTTTATAATATTGTAAAACATATGCTTATGATCTTTTATTATTGTAGCTAAACACACAACACAACATATTCACTACTCCGTTGAGTCATCAAAAACGTACTGAAATGAAAACACTATAAAAGTTCAACTCTAAGCTGTTGCTTATGTAATATATTGTACACATATGTATATTGCGCGAGTAAAAGACAGTCCACACCAATACAACAAAACAAGTAAAAATAGTATAGTCCGTCAAGTTCGACCACATAGTTCTACAATTTAGTTGCATCAGTAAACGCGAAGCATTGCCACATAAATCATTTCGAGAAATATCGTTATATGGAAGGGGTTTTAAAAGAAGTTCGATCGAAATTTTTAAGCTAATTAACAATTCTTTACCAAATTTTGTTAAAATATATTAAGAAGAACACAAACTTATTATATCCTCCCTTTGCACTAGTATAGCAGGTATGAAAATATAACCCTGAGTTGTGCTGTTATACTCTCTGCTTTGCATTTGTTGCTCAGACAACTATTAAAAGAGGAATAAGAGCGAGTTTACCCACGCAGGCAGAGAGCTAAATCAAAACATAATGAGAGAATGTACATATTTACATATATGTATAAATTAGTACTGCTATCTGGTTTTCCTGAAGTTTTATTGCAATATTTTTTGTTATTATTATCACTAACCATTAGATTGATTTACTAATATTTCTTTTCTTAGAATTGAACATTCTGATTCCAAATTTTTGTTGTAAAAATGTACTCAAACATATACCCTGCAGCGTAGCATGTACCGAGTATTGATGTACTTAATTAAATATTTAAGTGCAGCGCCGCCACGATGTAACTGTAATTAAATCTTTTCTTAAAGCAGAATACTCATGGTTATATTTTGAACCTGTAAAAACAGGTGTTTTTACGTAAGACAGAGTTGTAACAGAAGAAACAAAACAATATAAAAAAATTTAAACAATTAACGATTTAATAAAATGTAATAAAAACCAAGTAACAAGTGTGATACAAGAACGAAAACAGTAACAGCAAGATATATTTTTTGTTGCTTATCCGCAAACAATAAAAGGAGAATTTAAGAGGACGAGAAGAATCATAATACAAACCGCATAATATGTAAAAAGGTATACATAAAACAACCGTTATTTTTTTACATATTACATAATATATAGGCGAACCAAGTAGTATGGAAAATAAATTGCATTAAAAAAATTCACGCATCCTGCAATTATTTCAATGTTTGTAATCAAATCATGCACACTTAAGGATAAGCTTCAAATTTTAAAATATTTATGTTATACAGAAGCACCGAAACGTCACGAAATCACATATGAGCAAGAAAAAAACAAGATGGTATCTATGATATTAATTAAATTACAAGTGTACACTCCAATATCGTATATAAACAGGACAAACTAAGATATTAATATGATTAACCCTTTAAGTGGAAACGAGAGCCTCCATTTCTGAACATAACACAACCATGACGGACGACGCTATCTTGGGTACTCTCATTGGTAAATTGTGAACATGCCTGTTACCTGTCATTTACAATACCTAACAGAGCGTTAGATAAAATTCATAAAATGTGTCCTAAGTCACATTTCCCAAAATCATCAAAATATAAAACTTTATAATGAAATATGACTTCAAGTAGCTAAATCGACGTGTTGAAAAAAATTACTTAGACCACTTTCAAAATTATGTACATATATTTGTAGACCTTGTATAACTTTGTAGGTCCACAGAATTTTGCCAATATCATATGCATGTCTTTAGCCGATCCATTTTAAATAATAACCAAGGAGAGAAAATTTCAAATTCATGCGTGTATATAAATGTAGTGGACTGTCTAAAACGCGGTAGAAGCGCTCGGTGTTGTGCGAGTCAAATGCGTGAACCGCTCACAGCCCAAGACGGTTATATGTAAAATGACTTTCTTTAATAATCAGTCTTAAGCCATTTTACGACAACAATTTTTACCGCTTTTGCATAATGAAGTTTTCCTTTTCTCCGTAGATAGAATTTTGCTTTATATTATACTAAGTTTGTCCTTCCGTTTGTTGTTTTTTGTTATTCTTCACAAGCATCACAATATAAATTGATCTATGGTTAGTATGCTTCCGTGTGTCTGTCTGTTGTTTGCATTCTAAAATACGCAAGCATTTATATATTGAACTGAAATTTTATTCAACCATTCTTAGTATCTTCTCCCGTCTCTCTCTCTCTAATTAAATTTAACGGGATCGATCCAATGCCACACGCATAGTCGGAAAAATTTCTACACTTTTAATAAATCCATCGCCCAAAATGTACAAAAAACTCTTAATTAAGGTAGTATTCGAACAATTAGTTGATATGAAATACGTACTCAATTAAAAGATGCAATCGCATACCCACACTTTCCATATAAACGGATGGTATTTCAAATTTGTTTAACTCTTTTTGGTTTTTTTTTTTTGCTTTTCAGTTATTTTGTTTTAGTTAAGCGGAAAATAAAAAGATCTATTTATGTGACTTCCGCATATTGTTATTTGTTGTTATTCTTACAAACTTGTGCCAACTATTCTTAAATAGTTGTAAAAATCGATGCACATATAATTGAATTAATTGAATTAAGAGAATATAAAATTAGATTTACGCGCATACATCTATCGTATGTGCAATGTTAAGCTAAAATCAGAAACACAATATAATATACGAGTACAAAAAGAAAAAAAAGAAACAAAAACACAGCGTTTGTTGTTGTTGTTACTGCTATTCTTGCCCGTTGTAGTGAAGAAGAATCGAATAAACAAAATGCTTTTAATAAACTTTTATGCTGCTAATAGATGGTAACAACAACAATATGTCCATATACCGTTATTATTGTACATTCTATGTATATATGATGCATGCAAGCACGTGAACGTCAAGATGATTATTTTCTAGGCCATAAACATGATAAAACATTATAGTCGGCCGAAACCAAGCATTAAGGTCCAAATGTCTTAAACGTAGCGCTGTTTTAAAAAAACTTTGCTAAATTTTTTTTTTAGAAAACATTGAGAATTATGATTTCTGCTATATAAAGAATCCCCAATTTTTAATGATAACTTTTGAGTTCTAAAAAAATTTTTTGATGAAATTTTTAAATTGCGCTATTTTTGGGATGGCGGTGGGAAAAAGTACCTCTCTTGCGTTATGGATGTAACGTTTAAAGGATAGTGTGAAACAAACGTTCAAAAGTATTATTAGATGAATGAATTTTTATACCTTCTTGCTATAATCATATAGTTCATCGTTGCCTGTATAAATAATAAAAGTGCTTGTGTAACTGGTTATATGTTTGCAAAATATGGGTTAACCCTTTCGCTCCGACGGGCGTTTATACGCCCTCGAAGAATGATCATTCATATACGAGGAGTGTATATATACGGATGGAAAAGTGGGCGCGGGGGTATATATGTTCATACCAAATATACCTTTATTTTATACTTTACAAAGTATCATTAATTAATTAATAAATATCATTGTAAAATTTAGAGAACATGAACGACTTCTAATTACTTCGTACTTGCGGAATGCGCTCCGTTTACAGCGATCAAATTTTCACGCAAGCGTGAAAGGGTTAAAAGGGAACATTCTTGGCGTAACACTAAAAATCATATTTCTAATCTAAATGGAATTTATTGATATTTAGTAGAAGGTGCACTAGTTTCAGGGTACGATTAAAGCATTTTGAAATTTTGAGCTGCGGTAGACAAATTTTTCGAAATGCCTTTATATATATAACATATATGCATATATGTCAAGGTGTAATAAAGTTGGTGTTATAAAAAAATTAACTTACCCTGATTGTCGTGGTTCTCGTCGCTGCATTTCGTATTCAACCACACTGTAATACGATAACGATTATGAAATGATAATTCTATAGTTGTTTCAGTTGTTCATATAATTGTTGTTATATTATAATAAAGTACCGTTACTCTCTGATTCAATACATTACGTTACCGCAAGTTGTCATTAGCTGTTCTTTTGTGTTATTGTAGGTATTATAAGTAAATGAGTAAACAAATATTGAGAGTCATATAAATAAAAAAATCTTATACATATCGAGAATGTACTACAAATTCACTATTTTACACAAACTTTGACTTGATTGCTAATATAAAGATGAGAGCGTGCTGTTGCTGCTGCTGCTACTGTTTGGAACTGTCACAAGTATTGTCACTTGTGTATGCACGTGTTCATTTTTGTATATTTACATATATGCATATTAGTTAAGCAACTGATGTGCTTCTATTTTTATTTGTTGTTAATTTCACACAACAATGTTATGAGTAGGTTTTAGCGAACACAATTATATACATCATGCTGGGTAGGCACCGTCAGTTATTAATTACCAATTTGTTAATTTTATTTGTTATTACTTTATATTTACTCTTTACTACAGAAGCCTTTTCCTTTTAATGCAACTGCAAAATTGTGCACACTTGAACGCAATAGAGTCCACCACCACCATGCCATTCAAACGTGTTAGCTGACTCGGAGCCCGCTTTTCCTTTCAATCATTTGTCGGTTCAATTTGAGGTGTTCAATTGAATGTCGAGTAAAATTGTATCAATAACATCGATATAGTTATTATTTTTTTTTTTAAATATATTTCTTAATATATATATGAATGCACATTTAATATAATGGAAACAATGTTTCCCAACGTGTTTATGCGTCGATTTTTAACTGGCAAAGCAAAAAATTAACTCTATATACACACAAGTATAAAAGTATATTTTATTGGTTTAATTTAATCATAATTTATTGCTTTAGTAAGTATTATTATTATTTTATTTAGAAGAATTTTTTTCAATAAATTGGATTTGATATTCTCAGTAAATACACTTTAAATGAATTGAGCAAAAAGTTGTTGTTTCACCACAGCCTGTGACATTGAAACCTTCTTATAACAGTATTGTAGTTATGTGGTGAATAAAAAAACTTTGCCTGCTGCTTAATATTTTTTGAGAGATATTTATTTTATATAAGTTGGGAATTTTTAAAATATTTAGCGTTATATTAATTGCACTTAAGGTCCCCTAAATACATATATGGTGTGAGACCATTACTAATATTTTAGTGAGTTTTATATGCTACAAGTAGATAACAAAAAAAGGAACAAAAAACTCTTAATTAAGGGCTCTATCCATATGGTTCGTGTGCTATATATTGTTTACTAAAAGACTATTTCCTCTATACCTCACCAATACGAATTACAACACAAAATTTATATTAGTCAACATATAGGTAAGCGATCGTTTTTTATGCATATAAATTTGTCATTCCATTTGCAACACCCAGAAGGAAGTGTCAGAGACTCCACCAAGTATATATATTCTTGAACCAATTATTCGAAATGCCAAAAATAGGCGGTCGAATAACAGAAATCGAATATTAATTTGCAAAAAGCCGTTCTCAGCGTAAAAATCAACTGTAGAGCGGAATCATGTGCCTGCCACGCCTACAATTTGCATGTAGATATGGAGGATATTTAAGATTTTAGCCTTTGTATTTGTTTTTTTTTTTTAATAAAGTGCAAAATATATATAATTCTTGTACTCTATATTTTCTTATATCTTGTTTTTTTTTTTTTTTTGACATTTCTCTTTGTAAACTGAACAGGACAAGCGTATTAATTTTTTGTACAAACACATGCTGTTTGCTCTCTAATAGCATGTAAGAGTAAAGAAGATAACCATAATAAGAATGATAACGTTATTAGTGCAACACAATAACCGTGTGCTTTATTCATTGATTTTCACTTCGTTTTTATCATACAATCAAATCACATAATATACTTTATTTTATTTTAACCACATTGTTAAAATTTTTTATTTTCCATATTTATATTCTGTGGTGTTATTTTGAGCATAATTAGTAATCCACATATGCGTTTTTAAGTTGAGAATTACTTAACAATCACTTTTATTTCAATTGGAAATATAAATTTCTATAATTATAACTCACACATGGTTTGTTCATGAAAAGGTGAGTAGTTTTTCACATTTTATTCATCACTTTTGTTCTCACTCCTTTTTGTGCTCCCTAGCCTTCTTTCATAGATTTATATTAACAGACAATTAGATTGGAAATTAGTCACAACATAATTAAAGCACGTATCTTTTAATGAACCGTATGTATTACCATTATTATTTTTCTTGGTTAATAAATTAGAAGCAATCCTTTACTATAAATGTTACCAAATTTAGATTTTACTTCCTATTCTGAATACGTTTTTACAAGAGAAAATAAAAAAGACAAATTTTGTATATTAGAGCATTATTTTATAATATATAGCGATTAACGTTACTTTTCCTAACTATACACAACACATTATTTATATTTATACACATTTTAAAGTAATATATTTATACAATGATTTATTCATTTATTAATTTATATACAAGGGAGAGGTTTTGCTTTAAACTAATTTTTTTCTTACTGCAACTTTTCTGTATATACATTTTTTAGCACATACACTTGCAGTTATCTCCTTTACTCTTTTGCTTTATGTAAAGGCCAACGATATTTTCTTTACCATAAAAAAAAAACACCTAAAAAACATCAAAAATTTCTCCGATCCAGACACTTTGATTTTCACATATTTTTTATTCTTTAAGTAAATATTTTTGTTACTTTTATTTATGTATTTGTAGAATGTATTTAATTTGCTTGCTTCTATTGTTAAATTCGGGTTATTTATCGGGAGCCCACCGAATCTTAAGCAATGCGATATCTCCAATTCACAAACTGAACTGGCAACCAAAAGACTAAATCACAGATAACACGGGGCTGTAACATTATCTAAAGAAAACAGAGTTATATCTTATATATATATATATACGTGTACTTAAAATTTTAGCGCATTTTTTATAATTTTATAGATTGTACATTATTAGAATATTGTATTTATAATATATAATGGTATTTTGAAATGTTTTATTTATTTCCTAATTATATAAAAGAGATCATTTAACAACTCCATAAATTATCAACCGTATTACATATATCGAACAAGCAGAAGAGAAAGTCTTTCATCAAATTGTTTTTATTGAGAATCAATAGTGCAAGCGAGATAATAAAAATACATTTTTTGTGAATATCTTCTTCTTCTCGTTTTTATAGTTATTAACACAGCAATATTGCTAAACACATGTTTCTTGGGTAAACTTTTATGGATATTTGATATTAATAATAATTTATTATAAAAATGACTAAAATAAAGGTATTTTTTTAAAATATTAATCAATGGCAAAAGTTAAGATGATTATAATTATTCCTTTAGAACAAACCGACCAAAAAGCTACATAGTGAATGGTCAAAGCCATGTAAAAAAATAGCTACTTCCATTACGGAGAAACGTGATACAATAACGGAAAGTGTATGTGGTAATGAAAACGTTTACAATGTCGGTAAATCTAGTAAAATGAATGACGCTTGTAGATTCTCGAGTTATGGAGAAGAAAGTACAAGAAAGCAAGCATTGAAGCGAGTTAATTCTACAGCGACTCTTCCAACAAGTGCAATTACGAAAAAACCCAAACTTAACGGCACCACAACTAAAGATAAAATAAAACCACCCACTTTGGAGGAAATCAATGAGCTTAAAGAAACACGAAATCTCTTCCACTCAAATCTCTTTCGTTTACAAATCAAAGAAATGCTACAAGAAGTAAAATTAAAGGAATCGTATAGAAATTATATTCATACATTTTTAGACAAATTTAAGGAATTTCTTAAGCGCACACCTTCTATGCAAGATAAAGAACCAGGACACTCATTGTCTTGGATAAAAGAATGCGACAATATTAAAATACCAATCGACTTAAAAAGTTTAAAGATACAACAGCAACAGCAAAAGGTGTTTCAATTTCAATACATTAAACCCTCAAGTGAACCATTTCTGGTGGGGTCGGCAGCAACTCAGACCTTGTTGGGTTCAAAGATATGCGCTGATATATGTATATTAATGCCCGCCGAATGCTTTCAAAAAGATGACTACCTCAATTTGGCGTATGACCAAAAACGAGCTTTATATTTAGCCTACGTAACTCATCATATTTTAAAGTGCGACAATGAATTTTCCGACATTAAGGAGGAAAATTTACAATTTACTTACATTCACAACAATCCGCTTAAACCAGTGCTGGAAATAACTCCTCCCACATTGGCCGGTGCAAAATTAAGCAAACACTTGACCATACGTGTATTGGTGGGTTGTGATGAAACCACTTTCAAATTGAATCGTTTTGTGCCATGGAATAATAACGTACGCTACTCTTTGTTGGATGAAAATGCCGATGAGGATGCCGCACCCTTTGCCACACCCACCTACAATGCAAACATTTTATTCGATATCACTATACAACCAAATCACCAAGTACTACAAGAAATATTTAAAAATCGTCCAAACTTTCAAGACGGCCTGCTGCTCTTAAAAGTTTGGTTACGTCAACGTCACTTGGATGTGGGTTTTAGCGGTATCAGTGCTCACCTAATGGCCATGTTTATAGTGTATTTGTTTCAACAGCGTAAACTGCATCACAATATGAGCAGTTATCAGGTGGCAAGAAATGTATGGAATCAATTAGGTAAACACGCTTAACGTTAAAGCTAAGAATAAACTTAATTGCTTTTATGTATTTTACAGCATTTTCAAATTGGCACGAGCCCACTAAAGGTATATGCTTATGCCCGGCGGCAAAAGTAACGGCAAGTCAACCCACATTGGAACAAATGCACACTTACTATGACGTGGTTTTTGTAGATGTTACAGGCTTTCATAATCTCTGTACTAATCTCAGCTTGGACATGTACAAAAGATTACGTTTTGAGGCAAAATTGGCTGTCGATATGTTAAATGATATGACCCTGAACAGTTTTCAACTGCTGTTCATGCAAAAAGCACCGCTTTACAGTCAATTCGATCACATTTTAAAGTAAGTCAGTACTTTGTTAGATCCTCCCGATTGATATACATATAAATATACAATTTATGTTAAGAATTTGACACTATTTCCTAACCAATGAGATTTGACAGACCCCTAATATAGCTCCGTTTTACTTGTTTGTATATGTAGTAGTCGAGTAAATGAGTTGAATCGGACCAAGGATCCACCTACAATGCTAGAAAATATATTATGAGACTTTTGGGGTTTTTCCTTTATTACAGATCAACCGTAGAAGATACTGAAGTTAAATTTTCCATTTTACTAAAGAAAACTTTTTGTGTATTTGGAAAATTTATTTGAAGTGCGTCCACTTTTAATGAACATATCATAGATATTAATTTGTTTTAGAGGTTTCTTTAGAATATTTTATAAGGGTGACCCTGTACCGATCTGAAATTGGTGAAATGGTACAAAAATAATAAAAATATTATACTTGCGTCATTATAACCCTGTTCATTAGGGTGCTTCCTCTCGCTTACAAATGCATTGATAGTGGGTGTCATGAAGCCGAGCGAATGATTTGATTTTTTGAATCGATTCCAATACGTTGTATACCAGTAAGTCTCGTGATTTGCTGGAACTGTTAATAAACTTCTACCTGGAACAGTGTCCCTTAAAATATGTCATAGGAATCATATGAAGAATTTGGGAATACCCAAACGTATACCTGGAGGCTCTGCGATGAGATTCAGATGGAGATGCCCAAATACATTCTATACAATTGTTCTGCAGCCTGTGGAGTCAGGTTTCGGACGTTTGGTGGCTACATTGTGACTCCTTCAAATTAAATTCCGAATCTAAGAGAGTGGTTGACTTGAAATCACCTCAAACTGACAGGTTCCCAACCTTTGGGTTGCAGAATATATCTAATTTAGGTTGCAGTGCTGAAATCTTTACATATAAAAAACTCCGTATATTTGAACCGGATATTTTTCAGAAATACTTCGGATGACAAAAATTTGTATTTCGCGACAGTTTTTGATGGAAATTGTTAAAAATTAACCTAAACACGTTCTGGATAAGGATAGAATCAGCAGGTTTTAGAACTTTTTTCCCCAGAACTTACTAATACATACCACTGAATTTATGTAAATTACTTGAATATGTATTAAGTGATCAAGCTTGACCGACTTCTTTTTTTTTTTTATTTTAGAATATATCAACCGGATGCTGTAGAACAAATCTTAGAAATACATGTACCCCCAGCCGATAAATGTAATTATGCCGGCTACACGTATCCACAATTACTAAAAATTGTTTCTAGGTAAAAAGGTTTTATGCTCCTTTTTTTGTGCGCAACCAAAATAAAATTTTTCTCTTTTAAAAATTCTTCGTTTAGCCTTCTGCAGAAAGGTTTGAAAGATCGCATACAATACTTGCTACCCTTTGAGGAAAATATTGGCAGTTGGTCCATAACTGAATCACCGTTACCAGGATGTCAACATTTATTTTTGGGTTTAATCTTAAATCCTGAACATGCTTTTGAGGTATTAGATAAAGGTCCTGAATCGATACACGAGTCTGCTGATGAATTTCGCAAATTCTGGGGTAGTAAAGCGCAACTGAGACGCTTTCAAGATGGAAGCATTACAGAATCGGTCGTTTGGGCCTCAAACAATGATGATTTAGCGAAAAGACGTCTGGTACCGCGAGAAATTGTGCTGCATTTGCTGCAGCATCACTTTCAATTGGATGCCAAAGACATTGACTACATAGGTGGTGAATTAGACATCGCTTATAGATTGAACAAGGGCTTTAAAGTGGACAATATTGCTGGGAAATATAAACAAATACAACAAGACAATGATGCTGAGACGTTAGCCTTACAAATTATTCGAGATTTTGATGATTTATGTAGAAAGTTATGCGATTTAAAAGAGTTACCGTTAGAGATCGTATCCATAGCAGGCGTATCACCTGTATTGCGTTATTGTGATCCACAACCAATCTTGCCAATTGCCCGGTGTATACAACAACAATTTCATGCCATCAATGTTCAACTGGGTGTCATACAATTAGGTATTAAATAACATACGAGTATATATAGAACAAAGAAGAAAACTAAATTTGGCTTAGCTCAAATCTTAAACACTCTACACATAGTGGGCGTGGCGAATACGTATATGTTGCGCGTTCCAACAGTGTATTCATTACGTATCAGCTGGCAAGTCTAGTTTTATGGTGAATATGTTTTTTTGTAAATTGTGGTCGTGTCTGTTATTTAACCATTCCCATTTTTTTTCTGAGTGTTGCATGCAAAGTGAAAAACTTAGTATACCCCCCGTCATATAAGTATATCAAGTGAATGCGTTTTTTATTGTGACAGGAGTTTCTAATGGTCCGATCGAATCCAAATTTATCGCAGCCAATTATTATACCAAACAGTTACCCTTTGTAAATTTTACTTAAAAGTATTAACGTAAATAAGCATTGTGAGGGAATAGGTCCTAAAAATGATCCGATTTAATTGATATTCAACAGAACATTACGCCCATAGATAGAATTGAATTTTAAAAATCTTTTTTTATGAAAACTGCTGTCCTGCAGCGTTACAGGCGGCGCAATTGTTATGCCTTCGTTCGCCACCACATGTGCTATTATAACTTGTACATATTTAAACAGGTCTGAGTGGTAAGTGGCCGAGTGAATTGACAGCTTTAAGGGCTTTAAAGACCGCCTTTTACATACAAATTGCTGAATTGTTGCAGCGAAAGTATAAATTGGCCACCAAGGTCACCTATGGCGGTGTTATGATATTGCACCATGGTTACTGTTTCAATTTCGAGATTGCCCATCCCAAGGAAGTGGGTTTGTTGAAGAGAGAAATAAATGAAAAAGGTATAACGCAGTATGTAGATTGTCCGGCCAGTATAGCTCTGGAGAAATGTCATTATATAATGCCAAAGGTGGCTGGGGCGCTGAAAGCTTTACATCAGCAATATGCCAGTTTTGGTGGCACAGTAATGATTGCTAAACGTTGGCTTTACTCCCAACTAATTGATGATGGTCTATGGCCCGACGAATGTACTGAATTACTTATAGCTGCTCTGTACTTAAAAACAAAACCACAATGTATTACTTGTTCCCCACAAACCGGTTTTATACAATTTCTGCAATATCTCTCTCACACGAATTGGAAGACGGAACTATGCTTGATTAACTTCAATAACACCATGGCAGGTAAATTGAATCGAATCTCAAGTTAAATGAGTTTATAATGCAGTCGTAATTTTTAGATACTGAAATTTCTGAATTGGAACAAAAATTCAGTACAGAACGCGACAGTTTTCCACATTTGTGCATCGTGACCTCATTTGATCTGAAGCATTATGGTAAGATATGGTCAACACACCAAAAACCGGATACTCATGTTCTGGCCAGAGTTGTTTTATTAGCCCGACAAACACTACTAAACATAGAAACGTCTCTACGAACACCAGCGCCATTTATAAAACCAGGCAACCTTTTTACGCCGCCCAGTGATGGTTACGATTTAGTTATTCAAATTAAACCGGAAAATGTGCCCAATTCATTGGCTTGTGAGTTTGGTTCACCATTTGTTGAATTTACCAAACCCAATTGGCGTTTGCCATTAGCTCAAACCGACTTAATGAAAACGGCCGTTCATCTATTACGGGTAAACATATTTCTATAAAATGTAAATGTTGTGAAATGTGAACTACGTTTTTTATTTATATATTATAGGAAGCCTACTCCGACTTTGCTGCTTTTTTTTATAATCCATGCGGTGGAAAAGAAATCGGTGTTGTATGGAAACCCAATGTTTTTCAAAGTAGACCGTTTAAAGTTACCGACCTTAACGCATGTTCCCTCTCGGAAGATAACACATCTGTACAAGTACACAAAGTCACCTTGATAGAAGATTTTAAATTTATTTTGAAAGATTTCTGCATATGTATTGATACAGTGGAAAATGTAAAAAACTCCACAATTCAACAGAACTTAAAAGAAAAGAATAACACTAAAAAATCGCAAGGGCACCGCTACTTTAATAGAGAGAAAGCCGAAAACAAGAAACAACCCTGTAATAAAAATGTAACAGAAAATAAAAAGGCTGATTGTTTAAAAAAAAAGAAAACTTTTCATAATAAATATAAAAAACAAAACACAAAGGTCAATAATGCAGCAACGTTACATTAAAAAAGAGAACGGGAATGTCAACAAAACACAATAATGTTGCAGTAAGAGAGCCTAACATAAAAAAGACAAAAACCTCAAGAGCAACTGTACTACTGGGGAGACTCGCAAAAAGAAATCAAAATTCACAAGCAAAAGCAACAAATTGCATAAAGCATAGAGCGTAATAAAAATACTGTCTTGTAAAAATAATAGTTTCATTAAAGCGCGCAAACCCGTAAATATTTCTTGTACCGTATAAACAAGTTGAATAAACATTTTCACACACCATGGAGGAATTGATTTAATTTTTGTTTTGTTTTGTTCCAATTGCTCCCGCGTACTAATGCATACGTACTTACATTTTGCGGAAGTTCTTGTGCATTTATTGATATATTGTTTAACGTTTTTTGTAAATCTCTCAAGTTACTCTGCTGCATTACATTAGGCGATCCTAATATCAAGCTAATAAGACATTCCAACATTTTAGGCACATCTTCCTTAGTTACCACATAACATTCAGCTTCCTCCGTAACTTGAATAAGTGTCTCTTAACAGAAGAATTTATTCATAATTTTTTTTTAATCAAATTATCGTGTAATAGAATTCTTAGAAAGAAATAGGAATAAATTTTGGGTTAATTTTTTGTATTTTGTTAGAGAAATGCGTTTAGTTTTTTATCAGCTTCTGTGTGAATTTAACATTAAAGATTTTCTTATTTTTATTATTTAAGATCGCACACCAGTAACTTCTAACTTAAGGCCTAGAGTTTCTTCCTTAGTGGTAGTAGTTGTTGTACTAGTACCGTCTTTGTCTTTGGTCCCGAAATCAGGATACAATTTGGCGATTTGTCCTGGAGGTGTACAAAGTCTACCAGAAAAATCTAACCGCTTACCGGATTGATTGCGTTCAGCACTCATTACAATGTCCAATAAAGATCTGTAATGAGAGGCATTATATGTGGACGCTATAAAAATTGAAGGCGCATATCTTTATATTGACCTTTGCGCAGAGTTTCCAAAATGACGCTTATTGCTCTTCAGCGTACTGCTGCTGTTCGAACTGCTATCCATAGAGTGTGGTGGCGATAGCGGTGAATCTGTGGTTGCTCTAATTATGCTTTTGCCCGCCAAGTCACCTAAAAATGAACGTTCATGTGTAATGGACACATTTTTGTAACAACACATTTGTATATAATATTTACGAATGCCGTCAGTTTCTATTTTAACCGTAGTATCACCACATGCCGCTCTAACATTTTGTATATTTTCCAGAATCACTTTATGATGAGGTGTATTAGCATAGCAACGTATTATTGTCTCCAATTCAGCGCATAATAATCGATATTGTTCAGTTTTCTTTGGACCTTTCAATCTAAATTTATAAAAAGAGAGAACTTCAGTTAAGTTCTGAGTTAGTTAGTGCCTTAACCAGGGATCTATAATATATTTATAAGTCTCTGGTTTCATTCATTCCCTCTTCCCACAAGGTTTTCACAGGATAACTGTAATTATTTTATTGTAACCATAAGTGTTCTCAGACACTTTTAGTTTATTATAAATCTTTCTTCTCTCTTTTTCTGTGCCTCACCTACTATTAGGTATTGTGGCGAATGGTAGTATTTCACCTCTTGAGGCTGCTGTGTACAATTCAAAGATATTCTGCTGGCATTGCACTTCATCTGCTTTATCCATATCATCTTTGGTAATTTTTTTTAGGAAGTTCGGCAACCAGGGCACATTGCGTTGTAAATTGTAAACGATAGTGGTGTTATGTGTTAGAGGGAAATATCGCGATCTCTTGTAAAGACGTTCTCTTGCTATGTAAAGGTTTTCTTCTGCTTTCGGTTTAGATTTCAAGGGGACGAAACGATGGGCCTTCATAAATAGTGCAAAATCAGCAATGCGATAATCAGTTGCACGTCCACCTGGACCCTCGGTAATTGAGGGCGGATCCTCTAGGCAGGAACGTGTTATCTGCAAGGCATGTATGAAAATTTCACCACCCCGAGCAGATAGTAGGTGACTGGTAGTTTTACCACCAGCTTTCCTAAAACCAGTTAAATGTTTCTTATGCACATATATTCGACTATGTTGTAAATAAATCTACCTTGGCATCTCTAACAATACGGAACGACCGTTAAGGAGAAAATTTATTAAGCACGAACTTGGCCGGGAAGTGACGTCAACGGGGGTAACGCGGTGTTGTGCCAGACAGGGAGGACAGGCCGACATGTCCGAAGCACCACAGCCACGTGGTGTGCACCATTTCAGAGTAACCGTTTCATATTCGGCCCCTTCTTTTATGCTAGTGGGTAGTAAAACCTCAGTACCACAAATGGCCGTGTGGGCATTCCGTGCGTGTAAAATTTCTACATCGTAATTGGCACTGGAATTGGCATTTTGCTCTTCTTTCATCGGTATGCCTGTCACTGTGGTACTGGCCAAATCATAATGACCCATGATTAGATGGGTTAACTTATTCGATATCTCTGGAGCACTGGTGGTATGTATTTCGGTTGACAGACATGACGATAACTCCAACTCAGCCCGATGCGTTACTAGAGATTCAACATTCACTGGTACTACATTAATTATAACCAAATGACAGTGATCAACTGGCAAGAGCTTCTTTTGGTTTATAGCGACACTATTCTGTTGCGCCAAAACACTGTGGAATATATCTTCCAGACTTTTCATACTGGGATTATCTCGGGCAGATGTTATACAAATCACGCGACCCTTATTCGCTATTTTTTCATTGGAATTGGAATTTTCACGAGCCTGCATTAAGTTGAGTTGATGTTCGGTAGGTTCAGCTAAAGCTTCTATAGCGGCACGTAAACCATGTATTACAGAATAATCAGATGATTGTGGTGTATTGCGTTGTGGAACACCTACCAAAGCCATTGCATTCAGTACATGAGACATGTTTTGTGTAGCAAATTTCCATGTATTAACTATGTGAGCAGCAGTGTCGCTCACGATGAAACGCACCAACTTTCCTCTTGGAAATAGATCCCAAGCAATGCGACAATATTCTATTGAAGCTTCTACAGAGCATGTCCAAAGGCTTTTACTAAATTGTAAGCCTGTCGAGCTACTCGGCGTAGCCGCCATTGCATTATCATTTGACACGGATGGCTTTCCTTTAAGATAGTCCAGTGCTATGTAATCTTCACTGGATATACTAAAATATTGGGTGTGATCCAAAACAAAAATTGTTTTTTGATTTAAATCGTACATTTTTGAATAATTAAAACAAGTAAAACAATTCGCTCTTTTTCTTCAATTGGGTTGAAAAAATATCCCAAAATAAAAGAAATCCCCCATGAAATAAAATATTTCTTGAAGGCTAAACAAATAAAAATCATGCATGATTAGTCTTTATTCCCACATGTAAAGACTTGTACGTTTATCTCTCTTTCTCTTTGATTTTCAGCAATAACGGTATAACAGTTTCTAAAAATTATGCAACTTTAGGCATGTTCAGAAACGCTTCTATGTGTCTGGTTTCTTTGAGAGTTTTCACATTAATTTAATTGTGATAAAATTGTGAACCGAAGATTTCCCGATTCTTTCTCTAAAAAAACACACGTCTTTCAAATGGTTAATGTATTCTTATAATTTTTTTCAGTGTAAATTCTTGTTCTTGGTAATGTTTTCCTTCTTCTTCATTACATATTGCGGCTTATCACGTTTTTATATGAAAAATTATTAAATTTCGTGTTCAGCTCAAATTTAAAAACCGATAAAGAAAATGTCTTGGTTACTGGGTAGAAATAGACCACAACCGCCACCTTCACTGGATTCAGATGGAAATGACTCGGATGGAAAAGCACCCGCAGATGTTCAGTTATCCAAAGCTGAACGTAAAGCCATGGACGCTTACCGTTTTGACTCATCGGCCTTGGAGAGGGCAGCCGAAGCTGCTCGAACTTTGGAACGTTCAAGTAAGCACATAATATAATGCAAAATAAGATGAGGCTACTTTAGAAAACATTCGTTGCATAATACACATATGACATGAATATTTTTAGAGCATTCACATGAAGCTTTAGAATTATCTAAGTTACAAGAGATGACTAGGCAGCAGGAATATCAAGCTAAAGTTAAGGAATATGAGGCACTCATTGAACAAGCCAAAGTGGAACAGAAACGTATTGATCATGAGGAGAGGAGAAAAACTTTAATTGTAAGTTGTGTAATTAAAGTGAGAAATGTGGTATAATGTGTTTTTGGAATTGATATGAAAGGAAGAGACCAAGCAACAGCAGCAACGGGCCCAGTATCAGGATCAATTGGCGCGTAAACGTTATGAGGAACAATTGGCGCAACAACAAAGAGTACAAGAAGAGAATTTAAAAAAGTGAGATAAATTTAAAAATATTTTGTATTTTAATGAGTTGGGTTTGTATATATTTTAATTTAGGCAAGAAGAGAGTGTTGCTCGCCAGGAGGCAATGCGCCGCCAAACAATAGAACATGAAATAGAAATGAAAGAAAAGAATCGTTTGAAACTGTTGGAACATGAAATGAGAGTTAAGGCCAAAGTAGATCGTGAAAATCGTGATATTAATCTGGAGCAGATACGTTTGAAAGCTCAAGAACATCGCACTACCGTGTTGGAAGGCATTAAGTCAGTTTTACGATGTTAAACTATTTAGAAAAAACACACATTTCATGAAAATTTAATTTTTATATTTAGAACGGCCGGTTCCGTTGTGGGCAGTGGCGTCGAAACCTTACTAAAGGATTGGGATAAAGTTTTGACGGCTGCTGGTGGTCTCTCTCTACTAGCTTTAGGTGTTTATGCGGCGAAAGGTGCTACAAGTGTAACGGCTCGTTACATAGAATCACGTATTGGAAAACCTACATTGGTGGGCGAAACTTCTCGCTTTGCTTTATTAGACGCTGTCAAGCATCCTATCAAATATGCAAAGAAATTGAAATCTAAGCCCACGGACGCTTTGCAAGGTGTGATTCTAAATCCAAAATTAGAAGAACGCTTGCGCGACATTGCAATCGCCACGAAGAATACACGCATTAATCGAGGCATGTATCGTAACGTATTGATGCATGGTCCACCTGGTACGGGTAAAACTATGTTTGCAAAAAAGTTGGCCGAACACTCCGGTATGGATTATGCCATTATGACGGGCGGTGACGTAGCCCCTATGGGCGGCGAGGCCGTGACAGCCATACATAAAGTGTTCGATTGGTCTCAGGCGAGCCGTCGTGGTTTATTGCTATTCGTGGATGAGGCGGATGCATTTTTAAGGAAACGTTCCTCTGAACGTATATCAGAAGATTTGCGAGCAGCTTTGAACGCTTTTCTCTATCGCACCTCAGAACAAAACTCCAAGTTTATGTTGGTTTTGGCCTCAAATACACCTGAACAGTTTGACTATGCTATTAATGATCGTTTGGATGAAATGGTTGAGTTCCTTTTGCCAGGTTTGGAGGAACGCGAACGCCTGTTACGTTTATACTTTGACAAGTATGTTTTACAACCGGCTGCCGAAGGAGCCAGGTACGTGTGTTTTACACACAATGTGTTGTTTCAAAATAAAAATAAATCCTTTTCCATGTCATTTAATTAAATTAAGACGCTTTAAATTGGACAAATTTGATTATGGTGCCGTGTGTTCGAAAATGGCTCACATTTGTGAGGGGATGTCAGGTCGTGAAATTTCCAAACTGGGAGTTTCCTGGCAGGCGGCGGTATACGCGTCCGAAGATGGCGTTTTAACAGAAAAAATGGTTTTGGATAGAGCGAATTCCGCTGCCATACAACATAAGCAAAAGGTTGGTTGCAACTTTATTCATTCCTCGGCAATTATATTGCATAAGTGCATTATGATTATTTTCTTTCAGATGGCTTGGTTATCCGACCATGAGCGATTAGATCATAAATCTATAACCGGCGGCAAGACAGAATAATAATAATAATAATAAGAAATCGTATAATTCTCTGCTGCCCGTAAAGTTATTTACGTTTATTTTAAGGAAAAATTTCAAATTCATTGATTCATTCGTACTGCTGTTGACTGTTGGACAAGGATTATAATAATAGAGGGGAGAGGGGTGTAATTTAAATTTTTACTCATTTATTTAAATTACATTAAATTGCTCTCTACTCATATGGAATTGAGCTTCTTCAGAGAGGAGGGAAACGCAATATAAATAAAGATTCTCTCCTCTTCCTCTCTTTTCCATTGCAAATTATATGTAAATTTGTACATAGTATCATTCATGTGGTTATTGCGAAAACAAAGAGGAATGTGATTCAATTTTTTTACTCACATTCAAATTACATTTCAGTTCCATCTCATATGTAAATTTATGCAATGCAAAGTATGTACAATAGATAGAAAGATAAAGAGGGAGAGTAAGGAAAGTAATTTAAATTTTGCCTTATATGTAATTAAATTACTTTACCTTTCTCTCTCCTTCAACATTTACGCAAAATACCGTTCATGTGGCGTGATATAGAAAACTTTGTAACGTTGACTGTATAAAATGCATTTTATCAGCTGAACACTCTTTTTTTCGGGAAATTTATATTAAACTTCTCCAGAGTTGTTCTCTGAAAATTCTGTTTTGTTTTTGAATTAAATAAAAACAAGTTAGAAACATGTGTCATGAACCCAATTTATTTCAACATAAGTATAATAGATTAACACTTAATATGAAGAGAAAATGTTTTATTTTATAAAAGATATCACAGGGTTGGAGTAATTAGATGAAAGTTAGATAATTAGAAGGAGTTTGGTATTCAATTATAGGAATTTGGCAGATGTCTTCGTATCATTGGATTTCCTAGAGAAGAGAGACAAACAAATTCAATACTATTTATATATATATAATGACAAAGCAATAACAAACAAATGTAAAAGTATAACATAAGATATGTCTGTCTGTCCCTCACCTGTGATTTCTTCTTTGGTGGCTTACATTTCTTTATAAATAAATGTGTGGTCTGAGTGTATTGATTTTGAGAGAGGGAGAGAACAAGCAGTGTGCTACAGTTAATCATGTTAGTGCATCATCAAATCACAATTCATCTCTGGCCTGGAGTGTTGATATATTTACTGACAGTACACTGCCCATATAATTGTTATTTGTTGTGCCACCTTTTTGATCAGTACTGTGTGTCTTGGATGTGTTTGTTTTGTTTACTTGCGTTATATAAACTACTGTATCCGAGTCACTGTGAACGGTGGAAATGTGTGATGAAGTGTCTGTTGGATTTACGCTTGGGTCAGGGCTAGTTAATGTAATTTTCGAACCAAAAGCAATTCTGGAAAGTGTTTCAAATAAATAAAACTAATTTAAAACAAAGCATATAATTTATAAAAGCTCGCTTACACAGCTTGAAAGCATGATTAATATTGACGCGGTTGATGGTATATGTGCATTAGGGATTGTAGCAAAAAGGGGAATTTTTAAAAATATATATAATGAATACCTTTAATGTGTATGTACAATTTTTTATTTGCTTTTTTGTAGATTTTTTTTTCAGAAAATATTGTGTTTACTTAGGAGCGCCGTTGGCTTGATCCACGCAATTTCTGCGGTTGTCTAATGTTTAAATTTTATTTACAAACTATTTATTATAGATTCTTTTTTATTGATTTACCTATCTCTAGTTTGCATGTCGGCTTTAACATCTAAACTACGCGGACTACGAAAATCGCATTCTAACGAGAACGCTGAGTCACCCGGCGTTATAAGATCTGGATCATTCTGTATTACCACCACATTTGTATACAATTCACCCTCCTTCGCTGTCTGGCATTGATCCAAACGAAAGTTCATCTCTATGGAACGGGCCGCTTTGGAGGTGGGCTTGACAAAACAGGGTGCCGTTTGTTTGTAGAAACTTCCCCGCGTGTACATAACGCCACTAAACGGTTTCTCCGTTTCTAATATTACATGCATCGAATCTGAGCCACATTTCAAGTTCACCTTTTGTATACCCTGATCGGACCCTTCAATTTTAAATGTGTCCGTGAGGTCTTCTTCCCATATTTCTGCAATAAAATCAAGTTAAATGTATCAGGATTGGATTTTGTGTCCTTGAACAAAGGATGGAATTTTTATGTTCTCTTCATATAACTGAGCAACTATTATGTAGCTTGTAAAGCTTATCCCTTATCCCCTACACCACTTGTGATAGAGAATGTATGAAGTTTGTGAGGAATTTTCTAATTTCTAAACACCGCCAAACAGAGATCCGCCATTCATTATACCTAGTTAGCAATGGTTTCAGAATCATTTGAATGAATTGATTTCAACTTGTTTGTCTGTTGACTACGTGGACAGTTTTTTTTTTAAATAATTTGATGAAATTTGGTACAAAAACATATTTTGGTATAAACCTACCCCACACCCTACTGAAAGTGAATTACAACAACAAGTTTTCTTTAATCATAAACCAATAAAATATTCCCAGCTTTGCCAATAATTTTATAAGTTGTGGGCTTATAGCCAGTTATCTCAAAAGCGGGCAAAACGAGACGCACATATCGAAGAATATCGTTGATACGCAACATGTCGCTAAAATAGGAGTAATTGTGTACATGCCACGCCCTTAAGTTACACCAACCCAAATATAGCACGTTTGTGTCCTCCATATAAGTTGGTAGGCATATTAATTTTGCCCCTCCGTTTGCAACATTCAAAACATGATCTAAGATGAAATTTTCTACAAACACTTCTAGTTTCTGAACGCGGACAGCTATTTAAGTTGGACAAAATTGCTTGCGAGCTCCGCCCATAAATGACAAACATCTCCCTGTCAGTATTCAGCTGTGTACTTTTCCAATGGGCAAGATCGAATAACAGACACGCCCACAATATACAAAAAAGCCTCCACTTGGTTGAATCCGATGCGTATTCTATATGCATCAGGTATTAAAAAGCGTAATGAGGTACCTATTACGCTCACACTAAGACGTGGTGGTCATTCCCTATTTGTTCCAAGACAAATATATCATTTTTACTTGCTATTAAGGGCCATTAATGTACAATGGTGCCAATCGTGTTAGTTGGAGATATGTGAGTGGTTTAGGGTATGGAAGGAACGAACTTGACCGACTTCCTATTTCCTTCTCCGTAACAAAGTTAAGATGATAGACTTATAAACAGGTTTAGCGCTGTTCTTTGTTTTTTTGTTTGTTTTTATTCTTTATTTTTTCCATGAATGGCTGGTCTGGCAGACATTTATTTAACAACAACAACAATTTTCAGCTTGAAATTGTTTGCGTATTGTCTGCCTTTATGTAATTTTGTCGCACGCACTTTATTAAACCCGTTTTAAAGAACAAATCTTTCTCTCTTCTTCTCTTTCTTGTACCTTGTTGACTTTTTTCATTCGGCTTGTTGTTGTTAGTAAGATGGTTCTCTCTACAAAAGCACACCATACAAGCAATATTTAGGACAAAAATGATTAAGAATTTTCTTCTATTTAAGAACATGCTGGTTGGTGTGTTGTGTTGTTGCCTTATTCGATTTTAAATATCGTCTAAATATAAATTCAAGTTTCAGTTATTTTTTATGAAGTGATTTATTGTAACTTTTAATTATCTTTCCACAATTGTTTTGTATTGTATTTTATGCTATTGCTGTTAAGTAGGTACGTCTGTACGCTGAAATGGTTGAAATTCGACTGATGACTATCGCCAAGGATTGCTTAAAATATATGAAATTGTTTTCTCTTATTGACCACAAAATAAACAAAATTTTCATAAAACAAAAACAAAAATATATAACGAATGAAAGAAAGAGAAGAGTTAACAGGTGTGTGCGTGTGAGTGTGTGTGTGTGTGTGTGTGTTGATTAGCCAAAAAGTACGAGTAATCTTTAAACCGGGATATAATTCAATTGTTTATGTTTTCCTTTCTTCCATCTAAAACGAATTTTACTTCAAAAGCAAATACAGCCGGCTGGCAGACAACAAGGAGAAGAGGAACAAGTACTCGTATGATGATAAATGCTTTTAATGTTTTGCGTACAGATTTGTTAAAAATTAGCCGGTTGTACGATTACGTTCATTGTTGCTTTATCTTCCTCCATCTCCATTGCGTGTTGCATTACTATGCACCTGTAACTACCACTACTACCACCACTACCAGCACACGGATAGTTACATTGTCTTCATAACGAATCGGTCTGCTGCAGAATATAATGAGTACGTATTTATCGTGCAATTTATGCATGTGTCAGGCAACATAGATTTGATTAGTGTCTGTACGATTTGGTAATACGATTTACGTATAAGCAGGAGGAGCGCAAAAACGGAAAACGGAACAAATGTAATTATGTTTTCCGCATTTATTGCTGATAATCGGGATTTCCTATGGCTTTTAAAAAATAACATATTCACAAATAATGCAAGTAGAAAGATAGCCTAGCCTAAGGCTTAGACGACATCCTTGATAAGCGTTGCTTTTAAAAGTATTTTTGACGCAAAACGAAGTACTTCAATCTCATCGCAAGTGAACATACTCACCTATCATGTGAACAATTTTCCAACTGGAATGTAATGATTGTAAAATTTGAATTGATCGGATGAGATATTCTGCATGAATGAAAATTGAATCCATGCACAATCGACAACAATCAATCTCTCAATCAAGCTAAATTTAGTTCTTTTACTTGTTATGTAATTAATTAAAATGTTATGTGGGGAGGGCTTCTGAAAATGTTCAAATTCATATAAAAATCCTATATAATCACTAATCTTCACTAATTCTTGTTAATAACAAGAGAAAATATTGCATCCGGTTTTTTCAGACCATTGCATACCCTACAACATTCTGCTGCAATTAGTTTAAACGCGGGAGACCTCAGCACAAAAAGTCACTTAAGGCGAGCACGGGTCTTCATGGGTACTTAACCTGCACTTGAGATATTTTTCATTTTACGCCCTTAGATGCTCTTACTGTAAAGTTTTTTAAATATGTTTTTATTTAAACCCATAAAATAGTGCCTGCAGAGAGTTTCATTTTCACATAAAGTATGTGTGTGTATGTGTGTGTATGATATATAAAAAGTTTGTTTTTTAACATATGTTAACATGTTAAGCTTCATTCATGGCCGACCAGTAGTGCTCAAGTTCAATGCCCTCCCAATTACACGGCTGGGTAAAAATGCTGTAAAGATATTAAAACGACAACATACAGACACACACAACACAACCATTCAAATAGAGAAAGAAAAACAAATAATAACTCGTGCGAAATATAACATTGGACATATTGTACATTACTCACGTTCAGTGAACGCTCAGTGAACGCTCAGTGAACGTGAGTAATGTACAATAATTGGTTTATCCGATTGATTAATAAAAAAACAACACAACAAAAAACTTTGTATACAAACATAGGAAAACATTGCATACATATGTGTGTTTAACAAATATTTATGCGTATTATATAATAATAATAAAACATTGATAAGAAAACGGAACCTAAATGATAGTTGGCTGTATTGACAACACAGTTACATGGTACCCGAGTTGCACAATTTTCTCTCATTAAACACTGCACTTAAAATGAGGGCATACAAAGTGTGTCATTACATATGCAACACAAAGGAGAAGGCTTCGGAGACCTTACAAATTCAATTCAATTCATTTCAAAATCAGCATCAAAAATTGAATCGATCTCGACATGTATTCTCGTGGGTCTGTTTGGCCCTCTCATTGTCATTAATTTTGAGAAATTTTGTACAAGCACTGCTAGTCTCTGCGCATAGAAAGGTATTTGAATTGGGCAAAATGGGTTAAGAGTCACGACCCCGCCACAAAAATTAAACCATGAAGTTGAAACATTTATTAAAATGAGCCCATCCATCGAAGTGCTGGGGATGGGCATGGTCGGATACAACCACAATTCACAAAAAACGTACTCAGTGTAAAACTTCACCTGTACGGCGCAGGGTTTTCCCTGCTACACACACTATTATTACCTGCTGGGGTCCCTGTTTGAATGTAGGTGCAGAGGGTACTTAAAATTTGGCATAAGCCACATTTAGTGACTTTACCTGTTGCTTTGTTGCCTTCTTGGGAAAAATGTCTTCGTCTTTCCATAACAAGCAACAACATGTTGTACTAATTAATCCAACTTACGTATCTTGTAGTAGTTGCAACACTTCCTGCTCACGATGATTGAGACCATAGTAAAATGCACTCATGTTGATGTCTAGGAGGTGGCGGGTTTGCATACCAGTTAGGAAAGTGGTAACACCGTCTAATTGTAAAACATAATACATGGCCAGTTTGCCTAGTTCAATGTTGGCCTCTTTGCAAATAGTTGCTGCCTTCCTGGTTAGCAGTTTTTGTTCATTTGTAGCGGGATGCCATGATTGTGGGCCAGCATTAGTTAAGAGGCCAAGAGCGTGTCCGCTGGCACACACAATGCCCAACTTTTCATTTTGAAAAAACTTTAAATAATTTTTCAATGAATTATCCATCAACGTATAACGAGCATATGACAAGACAACCTGAAATATGTTACATTTAAAAAGTATTTTAGTAATAATACTATTTGAATAACAAGTTTGATCATTACATAACTTAACGACCCCTTATAACTCAAGGCTAATTATACGTATTATGCACACGATCTAAACCAAGACGTTAGCCTATTACATAAAAGTTACTTATTGAAAAACGATCTACAAATGGTCCAATTTTAGGCTAAAACAAGTTAAACACAAATTTGCTTTAAGACAAATGTTAAATAACCTCCACCACCTGCTTTATAATTCGCGTGTCATGTTTCTGACTACGCCCTTTATAGCTTTCACGTACAAGTACAATTTTGGGCCAAATATATTTTTTATAAATTGTGGGCGTGTCTGTTTTGCGATGGCTCCAATTTTTGCCTATCGATGGCTTAATAGGGCTTAAGGGCTTAATATTTATGTTTTCCGAATTTTGATTTCGTAGCTCAATTATTGTGGCTAATAGATCGATTTTTGTCGAGTGTAGGCATGACTTCTAACCGATTTTGTCGAATCCAAATAGAGATATACGCGAAGAAATCAAAATATGTTTTTACAAAATTTGTGACCGTGAGAATAACAACTGGTGGACTGGTCTGTTTATTTAGAGGAGCATTCCTACAAACTCTTTCCTCCTAACGCAAATACATCACGAAATGGCTTATATGAAAATGCATCTAAATCAAAATAGGATAATTTGTGGAACTAAGTGGCGTAGAGTATGAAATGGTCGGGTATAACCCGTCATATATGAAGCATCTTACTTGAAATTTACCCGGAGCCAATTTAATGCATTTTTCAAGGCAATCCAAATCATAACCGGTCAAACCTATATATTTTGCTTTGCCTTCGCCAACCAATTTTTCTAGTTCGGGCAAACACTCATTAACCACTATGTCTAGATTTTTAGCAAATTCGATATCGTGAATCTGGAACAAAACAGAAACAAAAAAATCAGTAAAATGTCTGCCATTTAATATTTAATCAGAATTACCTGAATAACATCTACGTAGTCCAAGCCCAGGAGTTTTAAACTTGTCTCCACGCTTTCTCTAGTTTTCTTAGCACTAAAATCAAACATATTTTTATAATCGAGTTCATAACGCCCCACTTTAGTTGCTATGTAATAAGCTGAACGTGGTACAGTTTTCAAAGCTCTACCTAAAAATTCTTCCGAACGTCCTTGTCCATACCATGGAGCCGTGTCTATATAGTTTATACCTAATTTTAAAGCTCTATGCAAAGTAGCTGAAGCCTCGCCTTCATCGCTAAAAGAAAGAGAGAATTACATATAATTAGAAACACTGGGTGAGCTTGTAGCGTAAAAGGCGATCGATGACTCAGTGGTTCGCACATGTGGTCATTTTGTCGATACATCACATCACATCATGTCCAAGTTTCACAAATAGTCGGGCCAGAAACCTCTAAATTTTTGTGTGAGTCTCGTCATTGAATTAAATGTTCGTTTGTCAAAGCCCGAGCGGCATAATAAGTTTCTATGTGCTAACATACTCATCTTTACATCTGTAATAAATAAATGCATATAAAAATTACAATTAAAAAACAGATAAAAATGTTATAGTCGGTCAAGTCCGACCATTTAAAACGCCCACACCTGTTAGTTTAAATTATGTTACAATTAATTTGGTTGCATCTGTACTCAATACCGTATAAGTTTTTGCTTCTTGATATATAATTATATGTGGAGGGGTTCTAAAAATGGTTCGATTCGAGGTCCTCTTTGGGTCAATACATTTTCTTCTACCAAATTTCATCAAAATATCTCAAAAAAGCAACCTGTGGTGTTGCACACAAATGTACGGGTACAGAGATACGCACAGACGGACATGGTCAAATCGATTCAGACCTTGATCCTGAATCATAATGAAATGTTCTAGAGACGGCAACTGATAATAATAGTAAGATGTGTATGGCATTTTACAAGCGTAAGTGCTCATTCGCATGTCGAACCAACCTCGACTTTCATGGTAATATTCTTAACTTAACCTTTAAGAATATTGTATAATATGTATTGAACAATTGGGCGTGTCAGTCAATGCTCGTCAATATATAAGAAGAAAACGCAGACTCCTTCTACATTTTTTGACCAATCTAAAGGAGGAACATGATACCGCGAGAACGCAACAACTCCATAATTTCATTTCCTCTATTGAGAGACTGCTTAAGTAAATAAATCGAGGAGAAACAGTTGCGTGCGTTTCTCTGAGTGTTGCCTCCTTATCGTGTTTTTGTTTTAATTTTTTTAATTTACCCATAAATAGTAGTTAATGCAGCGCCACCAAATGATATTTTGGACACTTGTAAAGCAGTTGTCCCCAAAAAACTATACTGCATTCGTTTGCACAATTCTTCATCATGAAAGCCATGAACAAAAGTTGCTGGCAAAGTTAAATGTGAATGACTCATGATTCAATTTATTTTACTAATATTAACCACGACGCTTGTACACTCTCTTCAATGATCTGTGCATTCGAATATTCGAATACTACTCACTACATATTTTGCGATCTTTCTAATCAAAGTGTATCGTTGCTCTTATGTGTTGATAATATTAAACAGTTTGTGTGACAAGTTTCAAGTGAAGTGAACAAAATAATATTATACGTGCAACCAAGAAAGAAAGGGATAGAAAACAAATATTACGGTAAATTTCGGCAGTGTTACGTAATATTGTTAATGCGCTCACATTCTATTGGAACTACCAGAACGGGGTGTGAGGCTTAATGCAAAGTTCACTTAAGTACTCTTGATTACCATTTGATTCAGAGACAATTTAGCCATGTTTCTGCTCCGCCTTTGTATGCTTTTAGAATGTTTATGATCGATAAGGTTAAATTATTATTATATAGGTTTTTCAGTCCAAAATGAGCATTTTGCATTTCCATTCAGGCATTTTGCAATTCCATTCAAGCATTTTGCATTTCCATTCAAGCATTTTGCATTTCCAATACAGCCTTTTGCAATTCCATTAAAGCATTTTGCAATTCCATTAAAGCATTTTACATTTTCATTAAAGCATTTTGTATTTCTACTAAAGCATTTTGCAAAACAACAAAGGCGTTTTGCAAATCAAAAAAGGCACTGTGTAAATAATAATAATAAAATGATGCAAAATAACAGGTAAATTTAATTTAGGTAAATCTATAGTCTTAACTTTTGCATAGATCTGTACCTGATTAGGCAAATTTTCCTAGATGTACCTAAAATTTAAGGTTTACGACTGGTTTACTGGTATAAATGTGTGGTTTTAATAATTATTCTAATCATATATTTAATTATCTCAGTAAGCATAGCATTTCATTCCCTAAATATTTAAAAGTATATTTCACAGTAATAGGAGAATTACTTAAAAATGGCCAATTATTCAGAATCATCATCCTATAATGGAGTAACCACGAAAAGAACCTACGACAAGATCAGCAAAGAAAAAAAGGAAAAATTAATCAAATATTATGAAGATGGTCAATCTATAGCTGATGCAGCAACTATGCTTGGAATTAATAAGAAAACTGCTTCAACAATAATAAGCAAATATAAAAGGGACGACAATAAAATCGTGATTGGCAAGCAAGGCGGAAGAAGACATACTAAAATAACTGAAAGCATATTGGAGAAAGTGGAAAAAATGGTAGAAGAAAATCCATTCATAACCTTGAAAAAGGTTGCTGAAAAAATAAACGAATTGGAAGGAGTACATTTAAGCCTGTCTTCAATCAACAACGCATTGAGAACGTTGCGAATAACTCTTAAATGTGCTACTGTCAACATGGAACAAATGAATGCTCCAGAGACAATAGTGAAAAGAAAATTATATGCTGTGAACTTTTCAAATAACGCTCCGCAAGACAGAGAAAAAATTATCTTTATTGATGAGTCGGGATTTAATTATCACATGCGTCGAACCAAAGCTCGTTCAAAAGTCAATACAGCAGCACACGCCATTCTCCCAACAGTAAGAGGGCGTAACGTATCATTGATTGCTGCAATGAACATTAATGGAGTGATTTATGAAAAAATTGTAAAGCATTCATCAGTAAATAGTGATATATTTTGCGAATTCCTCAATGGATTGATTGAAAAACTTTATCAGGAAAACATAGTTAACGCGTGGCTAATTCTAGATAATGCAGCTATCCATAAAACGCAAAATGTACTGGATATTGTGAACAAGGCGAATCATAAGCTAACGTTTCTTTCACCGTATTCGCCAATGCTAAATCCGATCGAGAAAATTTTTTCTAAAATTAAAATTAAAGCTCGAGAATTATTATCAGATCCTTCCAACAATCAAGATCTATGCGATATAATAAAAGATTCTATAAAAACGGTCACTCCTGTTGATTGTAGCAGATATTTTTTAGATATGACGATGAAATTGCCATTGGCTATTTCAGAACAACATTTGCATTAATTTTAAGTTATAATTTTATTAGCTTTTTATCTTAATGCTTTGAATTATTTTTTACTTTTATTTTATTTATTTTTATTAAATAAAAATTTGTTATTAGTAAAAACTAAGATTTTGCATCATTTTATTATTATTATTTACACAGTGCCTTTTTTGATTTGCAAAACGCCTTTTTTATTTTGCAAAATGCTTTAATAGAAATACAAAATGCTTTAATGAAAATGTAAAATGCTTTAATGGAATTGCAAAATACTTTAATGGAATTGCAAAAGGCTGTAATGGAAATGCAAAATGCTTGAATGGAATTGCAAAATGCCTGAATGGAAATGCAAAATGCTCATTTTGGACTGAAAAACCTATATTAGGTGACAGACATTTTTGGTTTTTTCAAGCAGGTTCTCTTTCAGTTGGCCAAAAGCCGTTGAGAGCCACACTCACAATCAAAAACTTTCAATTTTTCAGACATAAAAATTACGCTTTGAAGATGAAATATATAATAAAGTCATGCATCTCCGAGCCCAAAATGTGCGGGATCGGATAAAAAACTTTACTGTTTAATCCGTCACGTTCATGATTAGAACATAGATGTGACAAATTTTGCTTTTATGAGTAATTCTCTTATTTCCTAAAAACTTTTTTGGACTCGCTTTTGTAAATAAAATAAAGACCGTTTTTAATACATTCAAAGTACAACTAATTTATTATTTGCAGTGTAATAAATTAATTTTGTATTTTAATTTTTAAAAACAAAAGTTCTGTATGAGCAAGCAACCCACAGATGTATTTGCAGTGCAAACACACCTGCTGCTTCTTATATGTTTTTTTCGTATATTTTAAAAGAACAAGTCACTAAATACATCGTCTACGGGATTATGGGAGATATGTGTTAAGGGTTGTTGTCCTTGTTGTTGTTGTTGTCGGCTCGATGGAACAATTATATCGTTCATTTCGTGTATTATGCCATTGGTGGCCATCGAATCGCATTTGGTGACGCCAGCATTTTGTATTTTGGGGCGCCGTTCACGGCTAACACGTAAATGATGACCGTTCAGTGATTCAATGGTTCGTACAAATGGCCATTGGGTTGGTACAATGCCAGCGCAACATATCACATCATTAACAATATGGGTTTTGATAAGATTTTCCAATTCTGTAGGATTCTTGCTTGCAGCACTCTCCTCCAATTCATCAAATACATCATTTTTAGGCACCAACAACGTATAATCTTGTTCCGGGTTGGTTAACAAATCGGTTAGATTGGCGGCTTTAACGAGCTCTAAAAATTTACTATAATTGGGATTATTTTCCAACATTTCCAACAAATTCATTTCGGGTGGTGTCAATGGTTTGTCAACTTGATGCATAACGGAGCCACAACTTTCATCATCGAAATTCATTAGACGGGCACAATTAACGGTGGCACGGTTCATAACATTGCTGAACAAGGAATGTGTTGAGTACAAGTTGATGCGTAAGTTTTTACCATGTACGGTTGGCATCAACTGTTCTTTAAAGTCGCACGTTTTGGTCATTGGTTGAGCTACATGATAACTAATAAAATCCTTCAGCTCCTCATTATTATTTAATTGTTCCGGTTGCTCATCCAACAATTTGGCCCATTTGGTGTTTTCTAATGCTTTGTCCGTGGGGGCAAATACTGTCAAATTATCCATATCATCGAATTTGTTATCAAGTCCGGAGGCTTCCAATAGACGTGTAAATATGGTAATGTTCTTTTCTTGCATAAGGGAAGACAAAGGCAGAGCGCTCTCTGTTGGCATAATAGTATCGATAATATACATAACACCATTCGTGCCCATAATGTCGCTTTCCAAAACTTTAGCAACATTATTAATAATAATCGGTTGAGGACCTGGCTTTGTGGATTGTTCTTCTTCTTCCTCTTTCTGTTCAGCAATCAGTTTCGAACGGTTAAAACGCATCGGCTCTCCTAATAAATTGTAAGCGGTCGTTCTAGCACCAGGAACCGAGGCAACGGAACAGAATGTTAAATCAAGCATATGGTTTTTGAGAATGTCTAAAAAAAGCAAACAAAAGTGGTATGGTTAGTCAAGTTTACACAGACGATTTAATACTCTACAGCATTTTGTTTCATGTGAATACTTTTAGGATTTTAATAAGTAAGCCCACAAAGCGGCCCCAACTTGATACAATTACTCTTAAATGGAGAGCGACTCTAATAATGGTCGTTTTCATTTCCATTTCAACACAACGTGTACTTAATCCAAGACAAGTTATCGTTCTAAACTTCAACAAAATAGAACAAAAAATCCGAGCCTTTCAGGTTGAACACAAAAAAACGGATTTTGACTTAAAAGGTGATTCTGGAACGATAGGTGTAATAAAGAGTAAACCTTTCTAGCCCGAATGCAACGGACCAAATAAAAAAGTAAATTGTTTCCAATTTTTATACATAAGATGGGGGTATACTAAGTTTGTTATTCCGTTTGCAACACACAGGAGGCGCCACAGACCATACAAAATATACATAATCTTGATCATCATCATCAACTGGGTCGATCTAGACATGTGTGTCCGTGTGTCCGTCTGCGTAAATTTTGAAATATTGGGCAAAAATTTTGTACAAACACTCAGTTCGCTATTTTCGTCTTCTGCATTTTTTAAACTTCCCTCAAGAAAATTATGTATAAAAAAAAAATATTCTGCATGCTCACAAAGAAGCATCGCGTATTTTATACAAGAAAAAATTTATGTGGAATAGTATTGAAAACACCTACTTGAAGCGCAACCTTTGCCCTCTTTAAGAGCACGACGCAAATGTGGTTCCAATTTTTCAAAAGCCGCATCTGTTGGTACGAAAATTGTCATTGGTTTCTCGCCCTCCAATAATTCACTCAATTTGGTTTTCTCCAAAACCGTGCGCATTATCGACAAATCGTTATGTTCACGTATAATATCCATTAAATTTTTATCCACCGGTTTCATAATACCATCCAATGTATGTATTATGCCTTGTTCGGCCACTTTATCATGTTTCAAAATTGGTATACAGTTGGCGGTATAACGGTAAGGTTCAGGACTAAGTGACAACGGCACTTGGTAACTGTTGATGCGTATATTTTGTCCATCCATTTGTGTTTTGAGTAATTGCTCGTTGCGCACCTCATCCAAACTGATTTCACCATCCACAATATGACGTAAGAATAATTGCTTCATACCATCATCTGTCTGAGTTTCGACCAGATTCTGTAATATAAAAGGAATTAGGAAAAAATCAAGTTAAAAATAATTTTTAAATCCACTAAATTTAACGATGTCCGTACGTCCATTCGTTTTTGTAATATTTTTATACCCACCATCATAATGATTATGGGGATATATTGGTCTTGTTCAAATGTTTGTAAATATCAAAAAGAGAGTGCCACATCCCCAAAAATATATGTATTTTAGAACAGTATCAATAACCGAGTCGATTTCTTTTTACCCTTTGGCACGACTACAAAAATCAAGTTGAATTTCTTACACGTAATTTCTACTTCACTAGTGTTTAAAGTTTGCTATTAAAAATATAGGCAAAATTGGTTAAAAGAGCCACGTTCAGAAGCAACAAAGATTTATTTATCTGCCATAGAAATTACCCTATGAAGTTGGAATTTGGTACAGATGTTAATAATTAAATTATTTCCCACTTTGCATGATTACTATGAGAAATGCACCCGTTTTCGCTCGTTTTGTACAGTTATTTAAATATTATTTCGAAAGTTTTTATGAAATTGCGAAAATGTAAATGTAGGCGTGTCTGTGGACGATGAATTATTGCGAATATCGTTTCACTGAAGTTCTGTGGGGTTGCGTTCTCTGGTAATCACTCTCCTGGTGGCAAAAATAAAAAACATGATTGCTTGGCAGAACTCTTGGTACTTTTCACACGTAGGTTGGTATTGTAATTTGGACAAAATCGGTAGATCGACGTACCCACAATGCGAAAAAAATGAAAGAGGACAAATTTTTATGTACATTTCCCTACCTTCCAAATAAAAGTGAGAGTTAAAACATTTTGAATGTAAAAGATTTTTCCTTAACAGCTATCAAAATTCTTAACGAATGGCAATGAAATTTGCAGACGTACTGGATGCTTTAGAGAAAATTGTAAACTAAATAAAAATTTATTGGACTTTCGGGCATGTTAGTATTTTATCAATATACGAGAAGCACGGAACTCCTGTTGTTGACCAATTCAAAAAAATATTTTCACAGAGATATTTCTCACCGAAGAGACGAACTAATCTAGGCGGCATTCGGAATGAAGATTTGAGCTATCTCGTTACTTACTACTAAAGTACAGAAGATATACTGACATACATACTCTTCGGGAATCTTTCGCGCTCCCATGGTGGATATACAAGATTTGGCCCCAGTCAAATATATCAAATAAATATAAAAATTAAATCACTTACACTTTCGCTTTGCAGTAAATCTGAATAACTATTGAAAGCTTCATCTACGGGTAAAAACATGGTAATATTTTTGCGATTTGTAATCATATCCGCTAAACCGCTGCTCTTTGCCTTGACCACGAACTCTTTTGCACCCATATCACTGGCAGCTGCTTCAACATCTTTGATTTCAATCTTATCGCATGGCGTTGCATAGGCAGCATTACGTGGCCGACCATAGCCATGACAACACTGGCGTATTATGGTCAATGTTTTCTTTCTGCCATTTTTATTCACACTACATTTACACATACAATGATATGACAATGTGCACAACAGGAAACATTTTGAATGATTGATTCAACTTACACTCGTTTGCAAACATATTTATTGGGTTTCTCTACGCAAGAGTTCATACTGAACTGGAATTGTCCGAAATATGGTTGCTTTACCATTTCAGCACCCTCGACAGCTGTTTCCGTTTCTTCACGTTCATCACTTTCATCCATAACCTTCTCATCTTCCTCCTTCTCGGTACAAACATTTGGTCTACGGTAAAATACATTCAAATCGATAATTATTTATTAATTAATATAAAAATATTTTGCTACTCATTAATTGTGTAAATATAATGAAACGTTTGTTGGGTGAACCTGCCCCCGATCAGTAATGATTTATTCGTAATTAATTAAGATAATTAAAAGAAAATGTTGTTGTGTTGCAATTGTTTACAGAAATTGCTGGAATCTAAAATGAAATACAATGCAATCGTGTGTATAATAATAATTGTTGTTGTTGTTGTTGTTGTTGTTGTTTGCTTGTGTGCAAGATAATTCATTTATTTTATTACAATTCTAGAACAATTGTAAACATTACGAACTTTGTATGTGAACAGTATTTTTTTCACTCTTATATTTTTATACCCTCCTCACACAAGTACAGCGATATACTAACTCCGTCAAACTATTTGCAACGAATTGAAAGAATCCTCACAGACTCTATATAAGTCATAGCAAAACCTTAGTTCGTAAATGTGTTGTTTTTAATATCTGACGATCTTAAAAATCTTGAATCGCAAAACAAATTAGTGTCATATTAGAGCCCGATCTGACCAGTTTTGGAACCACATTGGATGTAAGGATTATTTTGCGAAATTCCATCTGATAAAGTCGTAATTCTCAGTAGAATGGAATGGAATGGATGGATTCATCTAAAATTAAAGTATTCTGATTTCCGATTTTTCAAGAAGTACTGGTATGACAACCAACTAGTTTTACTTATTACAGTGCAAAGCATTAAATCGTCGTTCTTGTCCGACTAAAATATTTATGTTTAGTTAAATTTATTTATTATTGTTATGTGGATGCGATAGCCTTTGCGGTCAGTGGCTTTAAAGCGGAGATATCAGTCATGTAAAAATTCATTGTCTGTATGTGTTCATGCGTTCAATGGATGCAACAAAAACACATTTTCCGTAGACATAAATGATAAATTGTTCACATTTTCACTTCAACATAACGATACACGTTCACAAATTGCTTCAAATTCAAACTAATTGAAACACTGGAGGAAATTGTAACTGTAACACGTCACTAATTACAGTAATATATGCATTGAATGTAAAATGAGTGAAAACGTAAGTGATCAAGTGCGATCATATTATACCCTCCGTCACTTGTTCTCATATGGGAGAAGTAGGAGCGTATTTTCCAAGCTCACGACTTGTTTATTGAAATGGAGGATTTGGCTCAAGTCCAAGTTATTTTTTTTAGGCATCAGAGACCCTACAAAGTGTATATTTGGTGTATGTTCTTGATCAGTATTAAAAACTCTTGTCGATCTAGACATGTTGGTTTTACGTTAACATTTTTCAACATCAATTCATCTCCACATTGATTGATGAGAGTGCTTATTGGTTATATGATAAGCTCTTTGTTGTGATGTATTTTGATTTTCATACTGATCAGCAGATTAAAGGAAAGAATAACTAAGTCTTACACTCGTAAAGACAGGCTTTTTCAAGAGTAAAAAATTTACATTAACTTACCCTTTCCACCAGGGTTCTTGTTGAGTGCCAATACCAAAACCGCCAAATGAATTAAAGAAACTGTTACCCAAGAAGGGGAAAGCTTGTTGGAAGAAAACGCCTGGTAAGTGACTATTTCCACCATTTACATCACTCGTTATCACGTCCACTTCTGCAATACAACAAAAACATACATATTATACACACGATTCCTCTTCAAACAATACTCAATTTCATACCGAAAGGTTTCTCAGCACTAGTGCGTCCCTCTTGTACATTATTTTGTTGATTGTGTTGTTGAGCTTCCAAGGGTACAAATTCGGCCTGTTCAAATCTATGAAAAGGATTTTTATTAGAATTATGTGGCCATAAAAAGTGTTGTTGAAATGGTGTCGATGTTGGTTGTACGAATTGTTGCTGCTTTTGATAGTGCGGCTGAACTAAAGGTATTGTTGTAGGAATTGAGTCATGTGTAAATGTTGTTGGCAGTGATGATTGTATAGTTTGGAATGGATTATGTTGTGGTATTTGATGGAATAATCTATAAAACATAAGAAAATGTTGAAGTGTATAATGGGCTGGATTGTACCACTCTTACAACCCCTTTCCATATAACAATATTTCCGATGTGACTTATATGCCAATGCCCCGCGTTGTGGAACTCTATAATGATGAAATTTGTTACACATTCTTGGTGGAATATAATTAGCTTTTAAAGATCACACCACACACCACAAAGTACAAGTAGCGTAAGGTATAATAAACAAGTGAAAATGTTACGTGCAGTGTATTAGTTCCACACAAATTATGCTACAATTGCTTTAGTTGTGTCAGTGAGCACGAAATATTGCTAAATAAATTCATTATATAGGAAAGGGTTCTAAAAATGGTCCGAGGCTCAGCCAATTATGAAGTTAATTAATTTTGTTAAAAAATATTCAGAATTGCGATTTTTTTACCATATAAAGACTTCCATTACAATTGGACCTTGTATGGGGAGGGGTGCCATAAATGATTGGACTTTGTCCATTTTCAATAGCGTTTCTTTCTGAACCCAAACATGTCCTTGTACCGAATTTCATGAAAATTTATCAAAAAATGCGACCTGTAGCTTACAAGGACAGACAGACGGCCATAGTTAAATCGATTCAGATTTTGATTCTTTGCCACAAAAGGTTCAGGGTTTAATATAAAAACTACACCACTTTGGTTTTTCATAACATTACAGTTATTAAAATGATGGTTTTCGTGTCAAATATTAGACAAACACTCTATGGATACATGAGCAAAAGTAAAATTCAATTCATTGGGACAATGTTTAAAGAGAATAAAAAAACAAGATGTTAGACATGTTTATATAAACACATACACTCATACTTATTGTATAAAGTTACCTATATAAAAACAATAGACGTCTCTGCATATATAAACACATACAATGTATTTATGGCATTTAAGTAGCATCTATAAAAGCTATTGCTATCTATAACTTGATAATGACAGAGTATACGAATCAACCATACATTCAATCCATCACTGCCAAAAACATAAATAAAATATTGCATAGAATACGTGCAATATATAAAATTTTTTTAATTCAATGAATAATTTAAACATGCTTATGAATATTAATGAAAGCACGATTATTGGAAATATGGAAACATTCACAACGTGTACCCTTCATACGAAGGAGTTTCTTTTTTGGGCTCACAAGTATATAGATGTTGTATTTGAGGTGGTGTTTATTTAGATTTAGAACAGAACCATATTTTGAAGTAATGTAAGCACGGCAGTGGGTGTACTCCAAACACGTTTTCATATATTTCCATGAAATTCAGTAAACCGTCACTCCCTAGGCCAACAATGAACTTTATTGAATTGAACCATTTAACACTAAATTTTGAAAGGACTTAAATGGCAATAATGCGAAATTCTTAATCTTTTGTAATAAAACTTGGTTGGACATAATATTTAATAAATTTGAATCCGATTATATTATTTTTGGAACCACTTCTCACACATGGGTCCCATGAGGGTATATTGAATTCATTCCCTTTGCATAGCCCAGAAGATGGCTTTATATGATATAATTTTGTATTCTTAATGAGCGTCGAAATCTGTGTCAATCTAACCACGTCCCTATCTATGTCTGATGCTAGAACGCTTATTGTCGGAACTGTTTAGGGATTAATCTTTTTTGTTCAAACATTTCTAAACGCAGCCACCTGTTGCAATTGAGCGAAAACGGTCAATTGTAACAGCCGCAGATGATACAAAAGTGTAATTTGACATTTGTATCTATAATTAGTACTAAAAGTGGGCGGAGGTCGTACAACATACATTGCCACCTTTTGAAAAAAACTTTCTTTACTTGTTGTAGAATTCGCCTTCGAGTTGATATCTTACAAATGTGAAAGGTATTCAATATTTGTTCTAAACCAAATCGTGTTGTAGTGGCAATGATTCATTGCAAAATGAAATGAGACTTTCAGCGGTAGAATCTGTATTTGAAATGAATCATTGAATCACTCTAGACAGGTAATTTGTGACGTTTCGTACTTTCCGTGTTAATTAACGTGAAATCAATTTGTACAAAAACATTTATCTCATATTTGAAAGCAGGCGTGGAAAATTAAAATTTCGATTGTTTAGATTGTCCAATTGAATAACAGTTTACTTAATTGCGTTTTTAATTTGACACTTTTTAGCTTTTTGAAAAATGGAAACATATGTCTGCATAGTTACAATATGATGCTTCCAGCTAACGGATAATTGCTGTTTTTTTAGTAGAAGGACTCATTGACAATATGAATACAAATGAAGTTTGTAGCAATTACTTAACCCACACTTAATAATGATATTAACTCATTTTGCCTGACGTTTTCCTCTTGGCTTTTACATAACATTTCAAAATCACTTTGCCATGAAGATGTGCTTATAAGAAAAACAAGTAAGAAAACTAAAATTTGGCTTAGGCCAGATCGTAAATACCTTTCACAAACAAATTGTGCGTCTGGCGGGCATATGATTACGTCCTCTAATACTTTTACTTTTATTGCGGTTTTTTGTTAATTGTGGCGTACCGATGAATGGCACAATTATAAATATGTGTACCATAGCTCAACTTTTGAGCAGAAAAATAGATTGTAGGCGTGGCTTTTGACCGATTTTGCCCACTTTAAAAAGCGATCTGCGTGCAGAAAAGAAAATTATCTGTAGAAAAATTCAGCTCAGCATCTAAAACTTTACGACCATGAAAATTCCAACAGCATACCTCCATCCATCTGATGTGGAGGATATAATAACAGCAAGCAGAACGGCTGTTATACAATAATTCATATGCAGGAAATTTAGAAATAAATTTTAAAAAAATTGTGAGAAAAAAAACAATCCCGACACAGATAATAGTTGAAATGTTTTGCACGAAATTAAAAAAAAGTTAGTCAAACGGTGGCTGTTAAATACTTCACATTGCTCAGAGTTATATAAAAGGCACTTATTCAAAATTCATAATGATGAATGATGAAATATGATCCGATCTTCAAGTATTTAAACTCATTTTTATCAATTTTTATTACAACTTATTAATGAAGGAACGAACCATAAATGGAAAACCATTTCAACGCTACTCCAGAAGGATCGGTGCTAAAAATGCACCAATTCAATTCATTTTGAACAGTTCTTCTTTTTAAGTCAAAATTGCTTTTAAATCTAATTTCATTGAAATATCTTAAGACTGTAGGTTTAAAAAATAATTACAAGGCCAGACAGCAAAAGGTGACTGGAAGATTGCAAACGAATTCTTAAACTTAATTCACCAATATTTCCACTTTTTTTTGTATTTTTTTTGATAAAAGTAAATTAAAGTAAATGTCAATAAAAATATTGCACATTTATAAATATGTTTGGATGCAAGAATAAACATTTTATTATTAAATTTAATCTTTTCTCACTCAAGTGGTGCAATACACATGCACACATGCATTTGTGCAGTTAAAATTTCATTCGAAGAACTTTTGAGAATACTATGTATATGACCGATAACAAATAAAGAGACAGACGTATAGATAGAAGCAGAAATGGACGCGCGATTAACTCGTCCTAAGCTACTTTTTTTTTTACTTCAAGTTTTAAACAGATTGTGTGTTTAAAATACATTATTTAAATAATTAGAAGTTAGATTTGTAATGTTTTAAACCGTTTTATTAACACGTTTGGTCATGTGACACATACGTTGAGTCACACTTTTTAATATCTAACATAGCCGTGTGACACATACATTGTAAACTGTGTGGCAGCAGTAAAGGTATTAATAATTCTGCACAATATGATAAACTTTTACATTTTTCCCGAAATGCCAGATGGACACACAGCCATAGGTGTTAATTTTTACAAATTGAAATAAATCTGGTTAAGTTCGGCTTATATGTGTACGAATAGTGTAAAATGGAAAGATAAGTTATGCACAAGTATATGCCGATACAATATGTATTCAAATTGACTATGTGCAGGGGGCAGGTAGTCCAGGTAGTATGGTAATGAAAAAGTGTTTCTTTGTTTTGTTTATTTAGTCAGAAAAGAAAGTTGCTGTTTGTTTTGGAACGCGTGTGTGTGCATACACAAATGTTTGTATGCATACAAACAATATATATGTATCTACACGTATAAGCGTGTATTGTATTCATCTACCGATACCGGTACAATAGAAAGCAAAGAGAAATTTCTACGCAACACATGGATAAAGGAATTTCAAAAAAAAAAAAAAAAAGTGCAACCAGATATGAATGTTTAAAAATTAAAAATAAAGATTACAAGTGTTTATATAATATAATTATTCAATAATAATTGTATCTATTTATGTATGTTTGTGAATGGCGCTTAAGAAGAAGATCACTTTTCTAACTAAAAATAAAATGGAGACCTATGACTCACATCAGTTTCAATCGACTAACTGTTTTATTAATCATTCTATTATTCTATCAGAGTGTTTGTATGTAAATCACAAAGAAGATTCTTTATACAACAACATAGCCCAAAGTCTGTACGTCCGCTTTTGTTTCATCTTGTAAATCCATGTATTAAAAAGGATTTTCATATCAATCAAGATCTTATTTAAAGCTCTACTTTAATTTTTCTTTTTATGGATGTATGGACAATAATTCATAAATGAAAGCAAGATCATCAATAACAAATGTGAAATTACCAATTGTGCCCACTTGTGTAAGCTGGTGAACATCTATCTGGGATTTAGATTTTAGAGAAATATTTGGGTTTTTGTTCAAAACTTATTTCAACAAATTGTTATTGAACCGACAAAAGTGTTGGCACTATTGTTTCGTACATGCATTCACTCAAGCGACATGGTTAGGAAAGTCACTGACGAAGAGTCGTGTTGTTTAAAGTTGGAATAAAACGAAAACAAAAAATTCACAATTAAAAAAAAAACTAAATTTGGCTGAGGCCAAATCTTGAGTACCCACCAAGTACCACGCATCGAAGCTTCCCGAAGAGTATATATGTAAATGTATTTTCGGTGCTTTATAAAATACGAAAAAATTGTTTTGTTGCATTGTGGGCAAGTCACTTGACCTCTTTTGTCCAATTTCAATATCAACTTGCGTTATTGCGAAAAGTACCAACACTTTGGCAAGTTTGGAATCCATATCTCAGAAGAAATTACCACAGAACATACACACATACAGACAGACAGACAGACAGATATGGCTAGATCGACTCAGAATTCGATGCTGATTCAGAATACATGCACTTTGTGGAGCCTTCGATGCCTCCTTCTGAGCGTTGCGAACGTTTTGACCCCGTACACATATGTTTTTTTATCTATGGTGGTGTGTATAAAAACAGAAAGTAGTAAAAATTATTAAAGTGGAAAGCCTTGTTTCGGATTTTGACACATTTGAAACATTTCAGCTAACCAGTTACCATGAATAATTTGTTAAATTTGTTCTTTTTTCACGTAAAGCATATCACAAAAGCAAAATTGAGCTGCAGAGTAAGCATTCAATTATTGTGTTGTGTTGTGTTTTGTTCGTTGTTTCATACATCTAAAAATATGCAATCAATGTCTATACGTTTTAACCAACAAAAATAAGAGTTGCTCAAATGTCTAAAAGGTAAAAAATTCAGGTTTTTCGATTTGCGTATAATTATTTTCATATTTTTTTTATACTTACTCGTTAAAAAATTGTGGATTTGTGTGAACGGCACTAAATAATGCTAAGATTAGCATTAAAGTGACCTCTTTAGCAGCCATCGCGCGTTGAGTAATAAATTATTTTTCAGAAATTTCTAGAGTGAGTAAACACTTCCGCTTATCTGTGGATTAAGTCGCAGTTACGGTTATAGTGAGAGAAATCGAGAAAAAAGAAATGTAGAAAATAAAAACGATTATTATGCGATTACAATTTTTTATTTTTAAATTATTTTGTTCGATTTTGAAAAAAAAAAAAAAAAACAAAACAAAACACAAGTCTAGGTAAATTAATTATTGGTACGCGGTCTGTTATTACAAATTTAATACTTGTGTTATTCCCTTGTTTCGTTTTCTTATGACTCACTGTATAAAAACTTTGGGTTAAGGGTCAAATTTTTATGATCTTTTTAGAACTTTACACCATATAGTTAAACGTATAAAACGTTCAATATTAAAAAGTGATAGCTTTAGAACCTTACTTTAGTAAATTATTTGCTTTTCTCTCTGTTGTTTAAAAACGTTCTTTTTCACAGCGCTGTTTAAATCTGACTGAGCCAAGAACTTGTGTGCGCCAGTATTTATAATGCGCGATGTCTCAAATCCGATTCCCTCGCTTGAAATTTCTATAGGTAAACATGTATTCAATTTTTTTATCACTTATTTTTTCTTTTTATTGTTTTGTTCGTTTTGGCTTTTTTTCCAAAGCCCAAAAGAAACACACCAACACAAGCCGACCATCTCTGACAAATCATACGTTCGAGTTGTGTTGCTTACACTTACGGTATATAAAAACATATATGCATGTACGTGCATGTGCATGATTTATACATTTATATATAGTTTAGTATTTACTGTTTTTCTCATTTCTTTTTAAGTGAAGCTTAGAGAAGACACTACTATACAGCAAGTGTGTGTGTGTGAATATAATGTTCATATTAAATAACTGCAAGTAATAATGCACCTACACATATAAGCGTTTGTGTAGTAGGTATGGAATTAAAGCAAAAGAGCTAAATTTGGGTTAGGACAATTGTAAATACCCTACACATCCAAACACAGACAGTGGCCATGACGAACAAACGGATACTCGTCTAGATCGATTCTGTTTTTGATACTGATCAGGAATATATATACTTTGTGGGGTCTCTGACGTCTCCTTTTGGGTGTTGCAAACGGAATCATAAGCTTAGTAAAAATCCCCCATCTTACGTGGAGGGTGTAAAAGCATACATGCCCATATTTGTATGCCTTCGTAGAATAGCAATAAGAAGCAAGCCAAGATTGAAACAACAGAAACGAATTAAGGCATTTCAATTGAAGATGATTCTTATGAAATGCATTGTACATGAACGTATTTAATGATAGTAACAGGCCTATGGGGTTGCACATACCTAAAAACGTCATTGTTGTGTTAAGTAACTCGAACTGCGAAATCGCCGCATGCATGGAGGCTTATCGTTTAAACTATATACCTGATTATTTATTTATTTATTTTACTTACTTGTGCTTGTGTTTTACGTATATTAAGTTTATGCGGCTCATATTTCTATTTATAATCATTTTTTGAATCGATTTAATTACAGTTCTCTTTTCCCGTTCAGCCTAAACAGTTATTAATATATATGACGTTTCATAGAAATAGAGTCTAAGGCCAGAGATGGTCTGTTTTAAAAATGGATAAATGGATATGATTCAAAAAATACAACCTGCTAACAAAGTTGCACAGACCAGTAGACGGAATTATTTATTATTATTAAATTTGGCTAAGATCTAAAATTGCAATTTGGGACGGAATTATATTGGAAACGCAGAACACAATCACTTTTAATAAAAATTGTTTGTATTTTTTTTATTTATAGTACAATATGTGATTGTAAATGGGATGGGAGTCCATTTGCAACACTTAGAACGATTCTTGATCAGTTCACACAATAGATGAAAATCTGTGTATTTATCTGCCACAAAAGTTGAGCTACGAAAGTCGTTCTTCGTCTCGTTCTTCCCGCCAACCATTCCTAGTTTCTTTGTTATATTATATATAGAAGTATAAGTCTGGTTAAATTTGTTACGATAAGATTAAGAGATCTGGCTACTACTCGCCGCCACGTCATCGTGTTCATTCGAAAGCATAGTGGAACGCCCACTTCGGTTGCTAACCGTCGAACTGTGCACATCACATCTAACTGGCTAACAGATTCTTTTGTTGGGTAGAGTTCGTATGGTTGTCGTTTGGATGCAGGTTTAAAGCCTGTAGCCTGTGTCGGAGTAGCATAATAGAAGCGAATACACGGCGTAAAGCCTGGTAGGACGTGGCGAGTAGTAAACGAGTATATCTTGGTAGTTATAATAAAATATGGTTTGAAATAAACAATGGTTTATAAATTATTGAGAGCGTTTCAATAAAGAAATAAATGGACGAGATACCCTAGTCTGACGGCTTCAACCCCAACTTTCGGTGAAAAATCTCGTTACAATTTGAATTGTATATTTTATTTGTTTATTTATATTTAACACATTTTATTCAATCCGTCAATATACCAAAAATAGTCGTAGTCGAATAATAGACATGCGTAAGATGTGCAAAAAATCGTACTCAACGTAATACCCAACATACAAGCTGATCCTCAAGGCATATACTATTAGAGGCTGCAACGTCCACTGTTTGTATGCAAACGTAGAGGGTACTTAAGATTTGATCAAGCCGAATTTAGTTTAACAAAATTGTCCTTAAAAATCCTTGGGGCATGTAGCGTTATTTGTTTAACAGACGCGCCCATAATTGACAAAAATCGCTGATAATCGAAACTTATTTTAAGATTAGAATTGAGCTTGAATAACTTGTATAGAAATTGAAGGTAATTAAGTTACTTCCAAGCCTTTTACCATTTCAAACAAAGAAAGCAGAATCTAACCACTTTAACTTAATCGATAGCGTATGGAGGTAATTATATAGAGTTTGTCTCAAGCTAAATATAGTTTTATCACTTGTTTGTCGTTACGCAGTGCTTGTTTTTCATTTGAAATTCGTTTAAGCGGACTGCATTGTTTATTGTTTTGAACGCGATACAATTAAACAAAGAATTTTGAATAATTTTTTGTTGACTTAAGAAACAACTGCTTTAGTATGAATCGCTGTACATGTAAAAAATTTCTAATCAACCAAATAATGTGAAAACAAAACATTAAATGGAAACGATCTTAAGAAAATCAGGCTCGCTTACCTCATACTATTTTATCTATTTTACCTGGAACTATTTTTCACACGAACATTTTATATTTTGTTAATTTATATGATTTTTATTAGTTGATTGCTTTATTAATTTTTTTTTTTTTTTGGTATTTGGAAGAGTTCGTACTAAGAACTAAGAACTGAGCTTATATGTGTAGTAAGGAATTAGTTTAAGTGAAAGCTTTTGAATTTTATTTCATGAACATCCCTTTTGCATGTGTGTACGTATATGTTCGCAAAAAAGTCTTTTCAAGGACCTAAGGTTATTACAATTTCTTCTCTTCTACTAAATTCAGGTACTTACTTTTCAAGTTAAATTTATTATTTCTAATTGCATGTGTTAAAAACACGATGAAATTTGATATCGTTATTATTAAATCCGATAATTTTTATTTTAAATGAATTTTACTTAAATTTATTTACACAAACCACAGCTGCTTAATTTGTTCTCTCTTACATATTTATTGACTTTTCTCTCGAATTTGGGTAGGTGATTGCAACAGAGCTGCCATGTATTTTAAGTAATTATACAACCAATTTCGTTAAAACTTAAAAACTGTTGGCGCGATGGCTGCAAAGATTAACAGTCATGAGGCAGAATGGAAGAGGAACCAAACTAACCCTCACTTTACTAAGGCTCTAACAATGGACCCTGTGTCCTATCTGAGCCTTTGAGATTTGACGCGGCGAACGTATTTGTCGTTAGTTCGCTGAGCTATACTATAAGAAGAAGAAGAAGAAGAGAATGTAGTCATATAATCAGCTGTAAATCTTTAAATAAATTGCATTCGACCATAATTTACGAACTTTTTATACTTGCGAATTATTTATAAAGCTATTTTAATATGGAGGCATTAGATATTTTAGAAAAACGTATTGACAGTCTTGCGCGTATTATCGGTCCGGTAGCGGATATGAATCCGGCAACAACATCAGAAAATGATCATAAAAGTACTATTCCTGAAAATATCGTGGATTCCTTACTATCAGCCAGTAGTATTATGAATGAAGCTATATCTGGACGCGAACAAATCAAGAGTGTTTTGAATAGAACCAACGAGTTGGAAAAATACTTGGATCCAAGTTTTTTGGAAGAAAGTCAACAAGTTCGAACCAAAGAGGTCTACTTAAATGCTATTAGTTATGATTTGCGTACGCAATGTGCTCAACTAGAAAAAATTAAAGAACTGGAATACACTTTGGGCGCGGAGTATTTTCGTAACATACCCGGAGAAGCATTAAATAAATTAAAAGAAATTAACAAGGACAATGCAGAGTTTGCTCAACAAGCTGATCTAATGGAGGAAAGTTTAATTTTAGCGATGAAACGTTACGGAGAAATACAAGCTGGTTTACTAGAATCATTGGATTCGATGAATAAACGTTTAGAGTTGGTACAGGAGAGACTGGAACAGAAGAAACGTGAAGAAATGGAAAAAGATTTACCTGAAGCCAGTGGCTAAGTATTAAATTCAACATTTTTTAATTCCTGTTACTACACAATAAGTTTTGTATTTGTAATGTAAGAAATTGGAACGTATATCTTTTCTTATTCAAATAGAATTTAATACAATACTAATAATGTAATGCCTGCATGGTACGCAAGTCTAATCTTATATCGAATTGAATTATGTAAAGTTGAACGAATGCTATTGGCCATTAATGTTTACTCCAAGTATTTGGTAAAAAGTGAAAAATTTTGTTCAAAAAATAAATAGCAAATAAAATAGCAAAAATGAAGCCTAAAAAAGCGAACCGATTACGCCAATGTTGATTGCTCTCCTTCAACATGTTACATATGCGAAGGGCGGCAGCTTCAGTCTCCTCAATGCTGCCCGTATTGTCTATTACAAAATGAGACAACTCGCATTTTCTGTGCAGCGGCATTTGTGAGTCTATCCTACGTTTAGCATCCTCAGGGGACAACTCGTTACGAGCAATAAGTCGTTTGAGTTGCTCCTCCGAATCACTGTAAGCAAAAGCTGTGTACATTTTTTTCAGACAGATAATCTATACCTACCTCGTAACACATATAATTTTATGAATAAAATCTATTAAAATACCCGTTTCAAATAATAGGGGCAAGTCTAGAACGATCCATGATTTTCCGCTAATAAAATGCTTAAAGACTTGGAGAAAAATCTGCCGATGTATGGCAGGATGCGTAATTTGATTAAGTTTGCCTCTTAATTGTTTGTCATTGAATATAGCTCTACCCAAGGCTTCACGGTTTATTTCCCTAGTTGGCAGTAATATATCTTCACCAAATACTTTCCTTATCTTGTGCCAACATGATGTACCAGGCTGTACAACTTTGGTCCAGTGAAACAATAAAAAGTTAGGTAATCCCTTAAGAACGTATCATTCTTTCTTATTATCTCAGAAATATATTTACTTTCTCTGGCAATTTTATCTGCATCTATAACACTTATACCATTTCTCTCAAACACTTTGCTCACTGTACTTTTTCCAGTGGCTATTCCACCCGTAATAGCAACAATAAACATTTGTAAATAATTTATTAAATATAAAGTAACTTTTAATTTTAATCAAGGTTAGAATGATAAAAGACGTATCGTCTGTAATTTGATAATATTATTTTTTATTAGATTCGGGGTTGATAATTTAAGTACCCTACCAACATTTTGATTCAAACAACAGGTTTGATTGAATTGGGTTCGATCAATTTAAATAATTTCGCCATCTAGAGAAAAATAAACGTCTTTATTTCATGGCCCGTTTTTAATCTAAATTAACTTCGACGCATTTTTTAAAACCAAATTTTACATCCATTTAGGTGAATTCATTAAAGTTAAAGTACACCAGAGCTCGATTGTTTCAACTTGCAACACACAGGCTCATTAACTGGGCTGCATTGGTTAATGTGAAACATTGCAGCAGCCTCATTGCAGCCTCAATTATGGTTGTCTATTTCGCAGCTTTTATATAACTATGCCATGTTATGAAAATGTGGCAACTTCACTTTTCTTATTCTACGAAGTGAGCTGCTTATACTGACTGTTCGTTCTGGTTCGTTAGTTCACCATTTTTATGGTTCGTGTGCGTTTATAAAGAAGAATTTTTTAATAATAAAATAATATATAAAATAACCCTATTAAAATATATATATATATAAAAATTTTCTCGCGAAAATTAAAATTAAACAAAATGGTGGATAAAATTGAAATGAGTTTGGATGAAATAATCAAATCCAATCGTCAGAGTAAAAGGGGTGGACGCGGAGCAGCTTCTGGTAATAGACGTAACGTGAGCACTCAACGCAGAGGAGTTCGAAAGCCTCAAGGATCAATTCGTAAGCAGGGTGCCGGACCTATTATGAGAGGGCGTGGCGCTGGAGGAATACAAAAAGCCAAATTCTCAAGGGTAATGATTGATGATGAAATTCATGTAACGGTTAAAGCAATTAACCACAAGTAGTAATGCAAAATATGGCGGCATCTGATTTCGTATGGCAATTGAACTCTGTTTAACCTGTTGTGTTATTGTTGCAAAGAACTCGTAAACCTGTTATTGCGTTGTTATTGTTTTATGATAATGAATTTTATTTTCTCATGAAATCTAACCTAAAACGTCGAATGAGCGATTACAAGTTCACAAAATCACATAGAGGACACTTAACAAAGTGTAATTAAGTTAAAATGAATTTGTTGTATATTTTTTATATAAGAGAAAAGAATGTCTGAATGGTGCTTAACTGAGTTTCAATGGATAGTTCCTTGAGATTCTCTGTTATAAAAATTCGTTTCCCGATTTAGATCTGCATCTGCAATATTTTCGACGCGTTTTCTCCAGGATTTATTTCTAGAAGCGCTTTATTACAGAATCCTACCTCTAGTTAAAAACACAAACAAACAAAACGAACTACCTCTCCAACTTGAACTACCTCCTACTTCTCCACTAGGGTGATGTGAACAGTGCTTGGAAACACGACATGTATGATGGACCAAAACGCGGTATACTCAAGTCATCGGAGTCTGCGAAGTTATTGGTATCGAATTTGGATTATGGCGTTTCCGATTCAGATATAAAGGAGCTTTTTACCGAATTCGGTCCGCTGAAGAAAGCGGCCGTGCACTATGACCGTTCTGGACGTTCCTTAGGTATAAAATACGATAAAGTTTACATTTTTTGTATTTTTAAGTAATATCTTTATAATAGGTACCGCCGATGTGGTATTTGAGCGGCGTTCAGATGCTCTAAAAGCCATCAAGCAATATAACGGCGTACCCTTGGATGGAAGACCAATGAACATACAATTCTTAGCTAGTCCTGAAGCATCGACCTTACCTCGTTCTCGCATAAGCCCCGTAAAACGCCGAACTCAAGGAAACGTTAAACGAGGAGGTAAACGAAGCACTAAATATTTCTCATATTCATTGATTGATTTGTTTCATTATATGCTTAGTTGGTAACCGCCGTGGTGGACCACCTAATCGCAATAGGCCAGGCGGTATGGTTGGACGTGGAAAGAAGACTGCCCCTACAGCTGAAGAACTCGATGCTGAACTTGACGCTTATGTTAACGACATGAAAATTTAGAATACGTTCGATACTATAAACGTCTAATACATATAAGGCTTTTTTCTCTTTATTGCTAAGAAATTTTATAGAATGCTATATCTTCTGACTAAAGAATCTATGGAAATTCTAAAATCATACTTATGATTTACAACCACTATTCATTACAACCCCCATACTTTAACTATATAAGTCTTTTTTACTAAAATGTTTAAGTTCAATTGTAATATTGTAATTGATGATTATTGATTAATATAGAATATGGCATTAGAGAAATATTAAACCGAAATTGGAGGAAAGGAATTGCATTCGAATAAATTACATTTCGATGCACGTAATAATTATATGCCGTATAAATGAAAATTCAAGATTAATAAATCGTTCTGTCACTCACAATGTTTTCGTATCGCTTATTTTTTAAAGTAATGCCAGTATTTAAGCTGTAATGTTCTTGCATGCTTATAAAGCCAGAGGCTCGAAACCCAACATGCGCATGCTATTTAAACAGGTAAAAAAATAAAAAAAAGTGAATTCGGCTTAGTCCAAATCCTAAATATGCTTCACAAGTGGATGATGGTGGGCGTGGCAAGTACATGATTCCGCCCTCTAATAGTGTATGTATTACGTATAAGTTTGGAATTCGACTTTTTCGCTGAGTATGGTTTTTTGTAAATTGTGGGCGTGTTTGTTATTCGACAAAATACGAATTCCAGCGTATTCTAAATATTCATACCAAATTTCAAGTTCATAGATAAATTTTTGTGGCAAATATATTGATTCTTGTCGATTGTGGGCGTGGCTCTTGACCAATTTCGTACTTTTTAAATAGCGATCTGCGTGCAAAAACGAAAAGTGTCTGTGTGTACAAAATTTCAGCTCAATATCTCAAAATTTGCGAAAAAAATTTGTACAAAATTTCAGCTCAATATCTCAAAATTTACGACTTAGTATCAGTATATCTATGTGGAGGGTATAAAAACACATATTTATTGATTGATGATCGAAATATTGAATTACTTTTTAAGTATTTGCTTTATTTTCTTTAAGATAAAAATTGATGCCACAACTGGCCTTCATCCTTTCCAAATTTTATTTACTTAATATTGTCGAGCTCTTGGCATTAATTGAATGAAAATGTTTTAGTTTTTTTAGTTTTTTTTGTTTAGTTTTAGAAACCAATCTGTAGTTAGTTGAACTAATCGGTGCATTATGCATTGATTCACGGTACATGGTAAATTTTACAATGCGTTGCTTTAGTAGAAATATCGTTTTACTGCTACCCTGATTGTGCAATATAGTCAGTGGTAGTTACTGTTTGTAAACAAAATAGTTTTACTCTATTTTTATAAATTATTAAATAAATAGAAATATGTTTTATCATGTAGGCAAAATATCTCTTTAATATATATTCATGTTGAACGTTCTTTACCATTTTTCAACCAGATTTCATTGGAACATGAAATACTTTTGCATCCGCGTTATTTCGGTCCACAATTATTGGAGACGGTGAAACAAAAACTATATACAGAAGTTGAGGGCACATGTACGGGAAAGTATGGCTTTGTAATAGCAGTAACAACTATTGATCAAATTGGTTCTGGTGTCATACAGCCGGGGCAGGGTTTTGTAGTTTATCCAGTGAAATATAAAGCCATTGTATTTAGACCCTTCAAGGGTGAAGTTTTAGATGCGGTAGTTAAACAGATCAATAAGGTAATTTTGTATAATTTACGTGCTTGGTTTTAAAGTGATGAATAATGAATGAAAATCAGGTGGGCATGTTCGCGGAAATAGGTCCTCTGTCATGCTTCATATCACATCATGTAAGTTACGATTAAATATTTATTATGCTGTAATAAACTGAACGTTTTTTTCAAGTCCATACCCGCCGATATGCAATTTTGTCCGAATGGGAATCCTCCTTGCTACAAATCTAAAGATGAAGATGTGGTTATTTCTGGTGAAGATAAAATACGTCTCAAAATTGTGGGCACTCGTGTTGATGCCACTGGTATTGTAAGTAACTCTTGTATCATTAATATATAAATAACTCAAATATTTAAATGAAATTCCAAGTTTAGAATGCAAAAGTGTATTTAGTCTGTGCGGAGACAGTGAAGAACAGGGCCGCCTTAGACAATCATTTTTTAAGTCAATTTAACATAGTATGTCTGTCAGTCTGTAAACGTGCATTCATGATATAAAGCCTACTTTTTGACATATTGAATTGAAAGAAGCAAGTTTTGGTCCAAAGACCTTAATCTTCACGGAAAATGAATGATTGCACAATTTTTAGACCCCTACCTATAATTAAGTGAATCAACTGAACAAATCATAATATTTTGACCATTTTCTTACAGTTTGCTATTGGAACCTTGATGGATGATTATTTGGGCCTGGTGGGCAGTTAATTGTTAAACATCTTTGATGTTGCAGCATTTAAAATCCTTTTCACAAAATACACACATTTTATATAATTCTATATTTTACAAATAAAATGCTTTATAAGCGATTTTCTATTTATTATTTGCTCACAGAGTATTTCAATTTATTTATATAGGGGTATATACATATATGTACACATATATTTGTATAATTAGTTGTTTTATATAAAGGTACATAAGTTCATTTAAAAGTATATAATACGATTGAAAAATTGAAGCACTTTAGTTTGGACGTGTTTTTTTAAGGTGCACTGCGGCCTATTTTAACAATAACTCATAGGACAATAACACAATGGAAGCTAATATGGGCAACAACACAAATAACATAATAATTTTATATGTAGCGCGTAATAGAATAATCGTTAGAAAAAATCACGAATAACGATCGTTTGATTAAAAATGATTAATACATATATTGATTGAAATCTAAATTTAAGATCAAATTTTTTGGACACATCGCAATAAGATAATTAGATTAAATTGAGATTTGATTAAAATCGAATCGAATCGAATCGAAATTTTTTGACCAAACTTGATCGTTGTTCTTGATCAGAGAAGGTTTTTAATAATGAAGTTTAACGATTAATCTAAATGGTTAATAAATAATTGAATTATGTTGTAAATGCCTTCAAATGTAATAAAATTTGATTATAAATGAAACACTTGAGTTCTTATTAACTGGAATTGGATGTAATCCTAACTAATGCATTGAGAGAAATGCTTACAAATCCCACGAGAACAGATGATGCTTTACAAGCATATCGCGGACGCCATCCTTTAATGGTTGGGATTCTTTGCCACGCTGAAATGGCAATTCCCAGTCGGGATTGAGATTGAAGGCAAACTGAGCTAATGTACGCAATTCACATTTAATTTGCACCCAACCAGGTGAATCTATAAAGGACCACGAATAATACCATTTTTGTACTATTTCGTGACAAGAGCATAACACCTCAAGCCACAGGTGAAATACCTGTTCATTTAGACCCAAACAAATCAATGAACGTAATTTAACATCCATTTGAGCGTGCGCCTCATCGTGCGACTGATTGATGGCTTGTACGCAACGGTACAGCAATTCTTCGGGTGTAAGAACCTTGCCGTCTTCGTCCAAGCGATACGTTTTGCATAATATCAAACGGCTATAAACTGATTCAAAGTCTCTTTCCACTTCACGTGACGCGGCCTCCTCAATAAATAGCCACGGATGAATGGGACCACCCAAGAAGCTGGGCCTTTTCATGCCATGTTCTAGGAAAGCTTTAATAGCCGGAGCTAAGGTGCCACGCACCAAATCCGTTACAGTCTCTGATATGGTATCGTCCCCAGCTGACGTATATTGTTTGCTGCGCTCATCCAGCAATTCAACAAATTTGGCTGGAAACCATCCCCTTAGGCCATTCAATTCACCCACCCAACAATGTTCATCCTTTTGGCTAATTATTGTAATAATATCATTCTTCCTGAAGCCCAACTCATCGTCATCGTGTCGCTCAAAATCGTGCAAAGCTTTGGCTCTACGTTTGCGTGTGCGCGCTACATTGATGAAGTTCTCGTGATCTTTAGCATGCGATTGAGTGCTGTAGTCGGCGGTCAGTTGTATATGATTGGCCAACTTCGGTTCAATGGTGATGAAGTGACGTGCCACCTTTAGGATGGCCTCTCTCAAATCCACCAAAATCTCTGTCTGTCGTATATTTTTATTTTTCAGCTCGTTGGCGTCATTGTCGGAACGAAATAGTAATGTTTCCAGAATAGATTTACTTTTGCGCACTTGGCGGCGCGCCAAATGTTGTTTCGGAAGATTTGGAAGTGTCTCTGGATTGCCAACCAAACCACCTTGGTCGGCCATCAAATAGGCCAAGTGGCGCCGACGATGCGTATCAATTACTGTTTGACTTAATGAACCCCCAACTTCCAAGGCCAATTTGAAAAGGATCTAAATAAATACAAAAATACCATTAAACAATTAAATGGAGACAAGTGGATAAATCAATTAAATTTTTATAAATCTATCGTGATTTTTTATTAAAAAAAAAAAGGAATATGTTTTAAGGAAAAATAACGATTAAGTTTGATAACTGTGTGGGACCCCCACCTAAGAACGAAAATTTTAACTTGATTGTGGGCATATTTTGTCTTCTAGTCCAGTTTTTCTTTTAACAAAAAAAATTTACTTTTTCACCATTCGTCCTTCAAAGGAATTAATTTAACAGCTCGTTGTGCATGATTTTTAATTGTTATAAATCAGGAGGCTCTTGAGCCAAATAAGCTAACTTTAGTTTTTAAAGTCTTTCGACTTAAAGCACAATGGGTCTTTACTAAATCGCTGGGGTTCCGTTGGATTGCTCCGTAGCGCAAAAAAGTTTTAGAACCGCTGTTATAAATAAATGTTGAACTCTGTGTATTTTACCTACCTCTACGTCATCCACTTCACCTGGTATATCTGACAATGAGTTGAATATTTGCGCAGCATTTTCCAGATTGTGAAGATCCTTCTCTTTCATTTTCAGCATACCCAACGTCAATTGGAAGAGTACAATGCTGCCCTCATAAAAGAACCAATCCCATATGCGAACCAATACCTTCATATGCACCACATTAGCGAATAGAGTTAAGAACCAATGCAACGTTATTAACGACAATTCGATGTCGTGCTTCTTTAATGTGTCATCCACCGTCGATAGATAATTGGCGATTAACGTTTGCATTACCCTTTGATCAGCCTGAATGCCCAACAGAGTTGAGGAATAATATGAAGCTGGTAGGAGATCTTCTACTATAGTGGCCATAATCCAAAATGCATTTTCTTCCTCCATGAATAGTAAGAGGCTAGCTACTATAACGCCGGTTCCTTGACAGTACCCAATGTCCGGGTACAACCACGCTAATCCACGTAATATGCGTCTTAGTCGCGGTATTCCAGTACCGTTCGGATTGCTGAAGCAAGCATTGGTGGGCAGTATACGTAATAAATCTTTTTCTATTTGTTTGGACGTCACCAATTGATCATTACAGGAGGCTTTTACTATATCCTGATACGATGTTTCACTTTTCTGTCTTTTCGATAAGGCCCCCGACAGGCGCATCCACATTTGCGGTCTTAGGGAATGTGGTATACCCTCCCGAACCATATTGCGTAACTTTTCGGTGCGCGGTAATACAACCTCCACATGTTCCCACGACAATTCAGCAGCTTCTTTATTGTGAGAGAATTCTAAATGTGCTATCCACAGCAGACGATGCTGAGCATCCTCCACGAAAGGTATACTTAACAGTTTTTTAGAGTTTTCTTCGGGACCATCTTCCTCTTCCACACGAAAACCGAATTCATCGAAACGATAATCCGATTGATCACTGTCCGCTTCAGGTTGGCTTAGTTTTGCTAGTATTTGCTGCGGCCACATGCTTTGTATTAAAGCAGAAAATGGTCCTCCCGGATTGGGCCTGCAACCATCCCCAACACATAAATCCTCCAACATAGACGGCACTTCTTCAAACATATCTTCTTCGGAATGCAGTTTTTGTAATTTGTCCTTGGATCAATAGAGCAACAATACACACATTTAATAAAATTCAATAATTTCATGAATTTCCATAAGTACCGTATGCCCCGTTGTGCTCATGTAACCGTCATGATCTCGACCAAATAAATTTTTTGTTATGTCCATGCTATTAATAGGACCTGTTTCTTACACAAATGTTATGAATTTATAATAAACTGAAATTTTATCTCTTATTAATGCAATTATTTTATATGAATAAACAACAAATTTTGTAAATTTTTCATTCCCACCACAACGCTACGAATCTTACTATAAATCTACGGTCTTCTAGGTGGCGCTGTTATTATGTTGCAAAGGCAATGAATTAACATTCAGTGAGAAGTAATTACATTCATAACACATGTTTTTTGTTTATAAAAAGTGGAAGTTCACTTTTGTTTATTCCTCAATAATATTTATCGCAAATAGTATGGATTTTAAGCCAACAATAACATGTAATAAGGTTTGTAGAATTATTATCCCTTATCGTTAATGTTTCTCTCCTTAAATGCGAAGACACGGGAGCAATTAGTTTGTTTCGTTCTCTGGAGCCACAACTTGTGCAGCATTTGCCTTTGGACACTTGTGAGTGGAAACGTACTTATCATCGCCCAACTAAGCAAGTACGTTTAGAGGGACAGTTTCAAGTCTTCGATGAGAGTATCTTAGAAAAGTATAAAAAAGGTGAATGGAGCATAGTAGAGCATCCTATCCTACATATCTATGTAACGGAATGTAATGTAAGTTAAACAAATATTTGTTAGAAAGTTGTGCAAAAAATATGTAGCACTTAATTCCTGTGCCCTTAAAAGGACCTTGATAACTACAAGAAAACTATTCATGACGACATCGATGGATGGTTAAAGTCACTCAACAGTTATGGTATTAATGATTGGCTAATACTATTGGTTGAAACTATGGATGTTCGGAAAACTAAAAATCTCTTGCAACGCACTACAGTCCTGGATAAGATGCGTGTTGATTTTGGTGCTAAAAATGATGATCGTTGTATATCAGTATTGTACCCAGCCAAGCAAAAATCTACCGAAAGCTTCCGTTGCCTAGTGCAGCGTATAAGGTAAAAAGAAAATGTGTAACATATATGTAACAATAATTATGTTTATTGATGGCTTCCAGATTTCTTATGCTCACCAGTTATAATCGGAATATATCAAAGTACGAAGAGCTCATACGTTCGAAACGTGAAAAACGTAATCACGACGGTTGGGATTTTCGCGAGTGTTTCTTCCTACAAGAAGATTTGGCATTTGTTCTGGAAAAGCTGGAACTACCTACTGAAGCTTTAATACAATACGATGAATTGGACGCTTTGTTTTCTCAGTTTGTTAATCATGAGGCCTTTGGGGAAAAACATAAATGGTTGGAATATTTTAAACTCCCGTTAACGTCTTTTCAAGGTATATGCTTGCGTCGTAAAAATCGTTTTGCAACACGGGAAAGAATACGTAAGGAGGGTGTGTCGTTGTTGGAATTCCGCAATTATCTCTTCGAACGCCAGGCCAATCTACTACAACAGAGTAATGATATGGCCTCCATAGCCAAACGTCTATTGAACTTTCTTTTCGCCACTTTACGTGAAGTGGAAGTGGCCAAGTTGGATTGTCCGGAGGGTGCATTAATCTCTTGGGAGTTTGTGTGTGCTTTGGAAGTTTTGCAAGTGTGTGAAATGTCAATGGAACCACAAGAAATGACTTGCTTCCAGCACTGCGCTCCTATATGGAATCTGGCCAAGGATAAATTGTACGAGCTGGGTAAATTATGCGGCCTTTTGCCTGGCTGTAATCCAACATCCGAGCAGCTACACATTGTGGTGCAACTATCTGCTGGCATAGGTGACACGCCCATCGAAGCGGAAGAGCAACAATTTCTTGAAGCGGCCGAACAACAACACAGAGATCGTTCTCCCAGTAGGCGTCCACGAAAATCGGCACCAGAACAATTGAAAGAAGCCTTAAGCTCAGATCAGGCTTTTCAAAAGCTTTATATGGAGTTAGCTGAATTAGCTATTAGCACGTACAAGCATGTATCACGTTTACGATCAGCCCGTTTGGTTGGTTTAGATTTAGGCAACTTTTATTGCGCCCTAAATGAACCGCACAAAGCAATTGGTTTCTTTAGCGATTTGTTGAGAGAACTTAAAGCTGAAAATTGGCCAGTGTTGTGCTCCCAAACGCTGCTGGAATTGGCCAATTGTTATCGGAAAATGGGGGACGCTGTGGCATACACCAAAACTTGTAGCACAATATCATGCTGTTTGGAATTGGAAATGTTGGTGCGTTCTTTTTATTTCGATGAATTCCTCAAGTCGCTCAAAACTTTAAATTCCACCTTAACGGCTGAATCAACAATTGAAAATGCCAACTATTGCGTGTTAGAAGACAATTTTCACATTGATGCGATAGAGGTGTTAAATGAAAAGCCAATCATACAAGATGATTATGTGCGAGTGCTTTTGCAACTGGAGAGTCTATATCCGCGGGAAGTGATTGTGGACGATTTGAAATTATGCTTCGAACTTTATGTTACACCACTACCACGAACCAGCGCAGCCGCATCGTGCAATGGTGGCCGTTATAACGTAGAGCCTCTTAACTTCTACTTAACTTTAGATTACAAAGAGGACAATACGTTGGAACGTGCCTCATGTAGTACGCCAAAGCCGTCAAGTCCCGTGCGCCGTTCTAGCAGCACAAGACGTAAACTATCGCCTAGTAAAATGGATTTCGTAAATTATGTCGCAGGTGACAATATTGTCCTAAAACCAGGACTGAATCAAATCGAGTTACAGACCAAAGCCACCCGTGTTGGTGTTTGGGAATTCAAACAGGTTTTGTTCTTTAAGCATTTTCTTCTCCTTTTGAAAGATATAGTTGTAGCCTACATCCAGGCCTTATCTCTATTCAAAATCTTGGCTGTCGATGCCATTTTATATTGAACCCAAACTGACCATAACATTTTTATTTGTACTATTTATACATTTAGTTATCTTTGCACATGTCCATGCTGGAGTTTTTGTCAGAGAGCTTGCCGCTGAAGACGACAACATTCGAAATTACTACTAAGCCGGCTTCGGCGGCATTACATTTTAAAACCTTAATTGCTGGAATCGTACAACCAATACGATTGCACATAACGGGCGGTAGTTTCGTTTTCCCTCACGATACCAAAATCACATTAAAATGTTCAAAGAATCTGCGCATACGCTTGCAAAGGGAGGACGATCATAGCACAGATGATAATGTTGAGAATGCCACCACCAAAGATTATGATGAGGCAACATTTGAGAGTATATTGCAAGTTCCGTTGGAAAATTTCAAATCGTTTGAAGAACGTGATATTGCGCTGGAGGTGCTGACTGATATCCCCGGACGGAAAATGACCAAACACCTTGAACATCACATTTCATTGACTTGCCCATGGTCACGGAATGAATTACAAATACCTGTGCTCTTCCAATCGGCCATAGAAGCCTCCTGTCATTTGCATACGTGCGGCACACGTAAATTTTTACAAGTGATGGTGAAGGGACTAGAGGCTCATCTCTATTTAATGGAGGCCGGAGTGCACTGCGATGTGCCTGGTGTCAGTTTGGTCGATTTGAATCCCAAACCGCAACAACAACGTATTGTGTGTATATGATAAATATGTTTAAACGTTTTTATTGTAACTGAAAATGGCACATTTCCTACTCTCTCTTCTCTTTCTTTCTTTGGCATTCGCAAGGAAATCTACAAAACATTAAATGTTTCATATTTGTACGAAATACAAGTGGAACCGCTAAAGGCCGAAAACGAATTGCCGGCTATTAAAGTGCATTTTGGTTTGAAATACGCTAGTGTTGAGCAGCCTCATCTATGGCGCAATTATTGCTGCTCATTTGATTTAGTCGATTATATTACATTGTTCAAGATACAAGCCCAATTGGAACCCAATGAACTGTGCCGTGTCCGTTCCGTATGTAATTTGAATTTGAAAATTAGCAAGATCCATGAAAATCCTTACGTGGATTTGATGTATGAAGTGTTGACGGATCAAAATCTTTGGGCGGTATGTGGTCGTTCAGTAGGTAATTGATTACGTGCCCATCCCTCATGTGAATGAATATTAAACTGTTTATTTATTACTGCTAGGTGTGATTAGTATGAAGGATGTTAATTCTCATTCCATTTCGTTGGATGTGATGCCTCTAAGTACTGGTTTTTTACCAATGCCAACAATACGTTTATCAAAGTATACAGCCGGTGGTAAAAATAAAACAGATCCTCTCTCTAAAGTGCATCCATTCCCACCCGGCCAATTGTACAACTCTACCAAGAGCATACAAATACATGTTATTGCCAGTGCTTCTAACGAATCGGAGAAACAAGTATAAAACAGTTTTATACGTATATATACATATTTATTACACACTGTTATTAGATCAATCAAATTCATGATTATGTCCTACACCATGTGTAGTGGAGGTTCTATTGAGATTGTGCGAGTTTTTGTAACTTCTAATAAAGAAAGATTTAACTTTTGTAATATCAATCGAATTAATATCATTCCAAGGGATCGATTCGGCTACTGTCTGTCCTCTTCAATTGACTGGATCATTATCAAATCCATTTCTTGTATACATTTTTTTTAAATCCATCTTCATAACGAAGATTGGTGGATACCATTTATGTAGCCCAAATTTAACAAATACAGAGGTTCACCTTTTCTCACAGCATTTTTTTTAAAAGACAGAATTATTTATACTTATGAAAACGGGTATAGATTATGGTATAGTTTTGTACATAGAACGATTCCGATTTTATTATTTTCACTTGTCACACAACCCTACACATTACGTGTGTGTCAACTCTAGAGCTAATTTATTAATTTCTGTTTCATTCAAACGATATAAATGCCATGATTCCTTCACGGTCAAGTCGCTAGCGCCCATTTTTTTATAAAACTCTTGAGCTGGATTCCACGAGAGCACATTGAAATCAACACGTTTACATTTATAAGCTTTAGCTATAGCAGCTACTTCACATAATATTCGCGTCCCCGCTCCCATGCCCCGATAGTTGGGCTTAACGTAAATATCTTCAAGGAAATAACATTTGCCTTGCCAGGTGGAATAAGTGAAATAACATATGGCGTAACCAACAGGTATGGAACTGCAATAATATGTAAATCGTAGTTACATTCGACGGAAACTCTCAAAATGCAGGCTTTTTTACTTTGATTTTGTTGTTTGGTCCTGTAGTAATTCTAATATATAAATATTACAAATATTTGGATCACCGTTCAAGCCCGCGTCTCGTATTAAATCTGAAATGTATCTTATAAGTGGTGAACGATTTATTAATACCCATGTACTGAACCTTCTTCCGTTAATTGTGGGCCGTTCGGCATATTTTCAAAATCAGCCAATTCCTAAAAATACACACAAAGCAACTGCATCAAATTGTATGTGTTTATTTATTTTGGAGTCATTACTTGTATCATTTCACGCACTGCTTTGATGTCGCCATTTTCAGCTGGTCTAAAATTGAATTTCTTATTAATGGACATTATTTTAAGATTTTTTCATTTGGGTAATATTTGGTGATACGATGAAGATCTATATAGTGTTGTGTAATGTATAATAAATGTTGCTATCTTACCGTTATGAAACAGAAAGCGATAAGCTCTGTGGGAAGCAGTGTTGCTTTTCTCTGTTTTTATTTCATTATTTTTTTAATACCCTACATCACATGTGGTAAGAGGGTATATTAATTTTGTGGGTATGTTTGTAACCTTCAAACGGTAAAAGCCACACCCAGCGTTACAGCGTTCTTTTCAAAATCAGAATCTGAATCGATTTAACCATGTCCGTCTGTCTGTACATGTATATTTGTGCCCGAACACCCTTTTTGAGATATTTTGATGATTTCGCTACAAGGACATGTATTGGCCCAGACAGGAATCCCATTGAAAATAGACCGAATTGGGCTATTTTTAGAACCCCCCCCATGGAAGTCTTTATATGAGAAAAAATTGCTCTTCTTGATATTTTTTTCACAAAATATTGAATTATAGTTAATTAGCTTAATAATTGGCTGTGCCAACTTTACACCTGATCGGACAAATTTTAGAACCTTTTGCACCCCTTTAACCAAGTGACTTAAGTAACAATGTCTCTCGTTTACTAATAAATGTAATTAAACTAATTTATAGCACAATTTGTGTAACTAAGTGGAGTAGTATTACACCCGACTATTATTAATTAATTAATTAAGTAGTATAATCGTTTTTGATATAAAATAAGGAATTTCAAGTAAAGGCAAATAACTGACGCGACATTAGACATTGAACATAAAAAGAAAGCGTCTCTTAAATATATACAATCATACACATGGTAACGGCATTACTAAATTTTACTAAAGACGTAAAAAGGAGGGGATATAAGCCGACTGTCCAAGAGCATTATTCTTTTTTTTTTTAAACCAACCAAAACTAAAGCTTTAGAAGTTTGTTTGCAAAGAGGGGTCTGCAGCAATATATAAAATATATTTACATACATTTATATGTAAATAACCATGTACATGTGCACTTATATGTATATGAACTCGTCCATTTTATAACGTTACAGTTATTATAGTTTGATATCTCTCTGACTCAATGTTTCTACACTGGAATACAAAATAAAACCTTTTCATATTTTAAGAAATACAACTAATCTTCATATAAGAAGAAAAAATTGGTGTAAAATTTAGAAATCCAAAGAATTAAGTTCGTTGTTCTCTTTGTGACACGTTGAGTTTGAGTCCATCTAAACTGCCCTTCTGTTGGGGCATTCTCATGGGCGTAAATTTTGATATATTGAGCTGAATTTTGTACGGACAATTTTAGTTTTTCCATATCACTATTTAAAATGGGCACAATCGGTCAAGTGCCACGCCCACATTTAATAAAAATCTTTATATCTGTACACAAAAATTGACCTATAAACTTGAAACTTGGTAAGCACATTTACAGTTATCCTATCCATCGATGTGTTGAAAATGGGCGTGGTCGGAAAATAGACATGCGCACAATTTACAAAAAACCATACTCAACACAACACTAGACTTGCAAGCTGATATGTAATAAATATTGGAGGGCGTAATATGTATATCTGCCACGCCCACCCTTGTAGATGTGGAAGGTATTTTAGATTTGGCCTAAGCCAAATTTAGTTGTCTTACTTGTTTTTATAAAAAATTGCGCAATTTCCTCATATAAGACTTATTTCATATGATATAAGGGCGTTATATTTGGTAAGGTCCTATTGCCCAACTTGAACTACTACTAATACTACAAGTCAAAACATGCTTTCCTACAAAATTTCATCGAAATGTCTTAAAAACTGCACCCAAAACCTAGTGAACAAATTTACATGGGCAGACACGTGACAGACGGATGGACAGAAATGGTTAAATCGTTTCAGATTTTTACTCTGAGCCGAACGGTGTAATTGAGAACACAAAATGTGATGTAGGAAGATTGTGGTAAGAAAGAGGCATAACTAAATAGCATAAATAATTAAAGGTCAGCTTTAATTATAATTTGCATATGAAACTTAAGAATGAAATATTCTATTCCCCAGTGTATGAACATTATTATTATTGTTATTGCATTATATTGGATTCCATATATATTGTATGTAGTACAACAACGGCATGAGCTGTAAATTTTCTGCTTTTTTCGTATATTAATTTGTTTTATTTTCATGTTTTTGTATTTAAAAACTGATAAGAAGCGAACTCGTTGTTTGCTTTCAAGACGACAATATATAACATAAACACACTTAAGTACAACTTTTGTACTATTGGAACTTTGATTTAGTCAATTACTTAAAATAAGTTATATTTCTTATATAGAAACGGTTCAAAACTGGATGCTGATCAAGTATATTGTGTTAAGTTACAGTTTTATGTGCTGCGCGGCCAAAAGGAACTACTATTCTAGTGAGACTTACAAGTAAACGCTTGTATGAAGGTGCAAATATATTCGAGAATGGACGATTTTGAAAAAATGAGGATGCTCGAACCTCTAGACTGTCCATCTGTGTGTTTGAGAATAGAAAACATTCCATCGAAATGAAACTTGACAAGTATTACAACATTCTTTTGCCACATAATTGGTTCACTTTGAAAAGAGTGTTATATGTAAGAAATTGAAAAATGGTTCGATTAACTCCAAGCACCGTCATATGGAGATTTTTTTATGTAGTTGAAACTTTCTCAGATTTTCGGTGAACTTGTGACAAAAAATGCCATCCTTCGAATATAAATAGCTAGATAACACCTGCTTTTATAGGAGTAAGGCTGACCTTTAAGTCAAAACTGTGCCTTTATGGGAATGAGAAAGGGTTTATAAAATATGAGTCTACATTAAGCTACTAAACCATAATTAACCATCTTAACTAATAAAGTCTTCAAATAAATTATAAAATATATATTTTTCTACTTGTACATGTACAAGTAGAACAAACGTACAGAGAGACGTACATACATACAAATACCTAAACGTACAGGATTGAAAAGGTCAATTTATATATTTTTATAAATTGACACGGTTTTTAAGGTAACTTCGTGTCATGTAAAATTATCATAAATGTTAACATTAATGAAATGATTATCTTCTGAAATAATGAGATTGCTTGTACACGTTAAATAGAACAAACTAATTACTGAATGTGTCTGTCTGTCCACTAAAAAACTTTTTAAAAAATCATTGTAATGTTACATGTGCGAGTGTCGGTGTTATTGTTTAGTGTATTTATTTAGGCAAGGGTAAGTGTTTATATTATTGAGTAAAGAAGAAAATTATTATGAATATATTTATATGAGAGAAATGCATTATAACTACATTGACTACGGACAGGTAAAATTCATAAATTTTCTCCTAACACAATTGCTGTTGTTGTAAGGCTTCGATTAATTGACCAACAACAGATGCGTTGTATGTTTGTATTATTATAAGATACTTGCAGTTGTTTACAATATTCGACAACATATTTACATAGTTTGAGTGTCAAAGAGATTATTTCTTTATTTATATATTTACATACAAATAAAAATAAAAGTTGTTATGATGATATGTAACGTACAATGTCCCAGGACAGAGTAAGTATGTGTGGATATTTGTATTTTGATATTTGATGAATCACAATAGAGAGAATAATTTCTACACAAACAATGACGGACCGACGGACGTGGCCTTCTATTGGGTGTTGCAAATGTTTTGATATAATTTTGAACTGGTGTGGTTATGAAGGCTCAACTTGCCAAATCTGAAAAGCTCTCCATACAAATTGTGGGTGTGGCGTACGAATGCGCTCTAACAGAACTTGCATTGCGTCTCAAACAGCATTTAGGCAAATTATAACAAATAACTGTTATATTTGTGACCTTTGCATAGATAAACTGATGAAAGTTTATTAAATTGAAGCGTGTTTGTGAAGAATATTTTATTTTATTTTATTTGTCTTCTTCACTCTAGTCGCCTCGTACCGCTCCGAATAATTAGCTACCGCTTTTACTGCTTTTACTACTACCGCCTCAACACTTATTATTATTGCTCCAATTGATTCCTTTATTAATGGTACTTTTAATATACGTAGACTTTCTGTCGATGTCAGTAGACTTATCACACGTGCCTTTGCTGCTGTAGTTTGCGTTTTTACCATTTTCATCGCTCCAGTTCAGTCCACCCCTAACTATGGTAGCAACAAACTTAGCATTTCGGTCGCCTCTGCTGGAGGCATCTTTGTTGTTTTTACCATTATTCGTTTCCTTGAAATTATTTTTATTTTTATACCGATTGTTATAATTATAGCTGTTGATGGGACCGTTACGCATACCATAACCGGGAACATAGTTGGGATCTTTGCTGGGATCTTGTTTTTGATCTTTTTTCTGATCTGTGTTTTGAAAAAATAGATCAGTTGGACTAAAGCCTGGACGAAACCAGGGATTTGGCCCAGGAACAGTCCATGGATCATTTTTGAATTGTTCTTCATTCTCGTCTGAATTAAATGGCTTAAAGCTTGGATTAAAAAAAGGACTCAGCCATGATTTACTTTCGGATTTTTCTTTGTTTTGATTTTCGTCAATATTTGGATTAAAACCTGGATATAACCAAGGATTTGGTCCAGGAATACCCCAAAGACCAGTCCATGGATTATTCCACGGATTGTTAAAATTCTCCTCATCAGTCCCGATATTTGACCTCATACTAATCGACTTTAGATTGCTGCAATTATAGATATAATCATAAAATGTAATGCGTTAGTGGATGTGCGATGTATCTTATACTACAGAGCCGGAGTCATAATTCATTTATTTCACCTTCACACTTACCTTAAACCTCTTGCTAGTTCTTCACCAGGATTACATAAATGTTTATACTGCTGCGACTTCAATGCGCACTTCTCACCCGGTTTAATGCACGTTCTGTAAACAGGCCTTCCGACAACGTTACGTGTGCCATAATTACAGACCAATAAAAACACTCTTTTATCACCGTCTTTATAAGTAGCGGCGGCACAACCTATGCGAATAATATCATCTTCTATCATGGTTGTAAATTGAGTAATGTTGCTAACCCTTGAATGGATACAAAGGCTTTTTAATGAAATTCTGGCAAACTTTAGTCTCATGACAAATATAGAACTTACTTTGAAGAATTCGCCTTATTTGTATTAATATCAATTTGCTGCACGTTGTGGACTTCTTTATACCAATTCGTCATTATAGCTTCAATGAATGCCTTTACATTTAGTTCATTGCCATCATAAGGCTTAATACCGAAGTTTTGTGCAACCCGAGGGAAAACTATAGTTTTTATACATCTATCACGATTTATTCTACAGTGAACAACATTGTAAACGGCTAAAACAGCCAATTCATCGTCCCAGTGCATGTAGGACATGCGACAAGCAGGTTTTAAATTTGACACTTCACCCCCAGCCACCTGATTACGCCATGCATTGTGCTTTTGTAAAATCCAACATTTCTTAAATCGAATCATGGTCGGGCTGTCACAATTGGGGTAAAATTGCTACACATTGCACTCTCTTTAGTATGAGAAAGATATTTGAATCATGATTTCATGTCTTACTCTTGATGCATTGCAAGCTACATGATCTGTGCATAATTTACAATAGTCTACTTGAGCCAATACCAGAACGACATTTACCAACTGGACAACAAGGATAAATGACATGGCACCGTACTGCTCCAGTTTTCAGCATAAATAAACTGTTATTCTCCATAGAATGCAGTCAATATATATGCCCTCATGAAAGAATATGGGCTTCAAACCACATGTTCTCAGTCTTATCATTTTCTATTTTCTAGGAATGTGTCTTTTGCTACAACAAGTGTTTTTGACGATTTTCCATATGCAGGGAGGTTTGATTGGAATGATTGAATTGGAAAGATAAATCACCTATAGTAACAATGGCAAAAAACTTGTTAATATACTTAAGAAAGTTTGATTAGTTAATGTTTCATACATGACTTGGTAGTGTAGTGTCATAATTCACAATCCTGTTAAGTTTTATTTATTTATTATATATTATACAAATATTTTACACATTTTAAGAATAATTTTATGGAAAAAATCCATTAAAAATTTGCTTCACCAATTAGTTCCAAATTCCTCTATTTTGGTGTCCCGGAGTGTGATTACCACAGTACACACACACGGACACATGGACATACAGACATTGTCAAATTCTCCTTCTGGCGTTGAATATGTTTTGACCTCCATATACATGCGAAGGTGGGTATAAAATGTATTCGAAAAAAGTCAGTTCCAAAAAAATGTGTATTATTCGGTTAAAAAGTGTTAAATAATTTGGGAGTAATGTGGCGTCAAGTGGCAGGACTTATTAGACTACAATGAAGCACTCCAAGGTATTTTGTAACCGATTAAATTCATAAATCGAACAACAAGGAATATTTAGTAAATTATTTTTGATGTTGTCAATGCCCAGACGCCGGCTATGGGTAACTGTTTTAAGACTCGTCGCAATTGAATAAATAATAATAAATAATCTATTATTCGACGGATCAGAAAGCTCCGAAACCTTCCACATTTGCAAACACATTTTATTGGTATTATAGGTGGCGAAAATAATTTGTAATAATTTTTTTTAGGCTCTTATTATAAAAATTGACAAATTCCCGGTAGACGTACCAGCTCATTTCACTCATCTTCAATAATCCCATACACGCTATATTAAAGCGAACACTTATTTCATGTAGGTGCCACATTTTATTTAAATACTGAGCAGAGCATGTGACCCTTTATGACCATTATGAAAAGGGGCGTTTACATGGTTTTCGAAAAACAAAGAAAAAAAAAAAACAAAAAACAACCGAATCCCACATGAATTGTATATGATTTATATCACACATGTACATACATATGTATATATATATATATATATTATATGCACATATACGAAGCATGCATGTGTAAATTACACATGAATTGTTGTGGTAGCATAACAGCACGTATGCAACAGGCACGTTATCCAATTTAAATATCTCAGATCCGGAATAAAAATTGTTTTCAGTTTTAAAAGGCGTACCCTGCTATTTATGAAATATGTGGGTTGACAACTCTTTGACTTATAAGCTGGCATTGGACACACATACGTGCCGAAATGTGTTGACCAAACCATCACAACATGTAGCGCTTTTTATACTTTTTACATTATAGTGGGGGAAGGGGGAGTATACCAATTGTCGGATCACGTTGGTTTATAGTTTTCCGAATGAAAGTCACTGCGAATTTTTTGACTACATCAATTACACCAATTGTGCGTGTACTCCACTACTTGTACTTAATACTCATTTACATTTTTAACAGTTAAAGACCCTTTAATTTCATGATTACCATCTAACTTTGTCATGTAGTCATCAACTAATAGAATGCTTGAGCATCGTCTGTATATCTGTTGTTGAAATGGTGCCAAAAGTTGTCTGGGACAGTTCCGTTTGCAACTAAAAGAAAGTATTACGAGCACAAAAACATTTCGTGTACATGTTTATGCGTATTTTATATTGATAATGGGAGAAGTCATATAATGACCACACCCGTAATTTATGAAATATCCTTTTTTAGTACAAAATTCTACATACGACGTAAAAGTATTTACTTAAATAGTGGGTGGTAAGGCGGTAATCCCATACATGCCATGCCTCCAATGTGCAAAACATTTTTTTATTACATATAAATTTGGAGAATGGATAGTCCAAGCCACGTTCTATCATATTGATTAGTTTATTACCTCTGTAAGCAACGTGCGAACGTGTACACATGTATGTTCGGGCATACTCAACAAAAACACTACAAACAGTAATACGTTTTAGTTGTCTTTTTTTTGTTTTTTCTTTTACTTTTCACATGTTGAACCTCATAGTTCACATTGGCTGCTAAATTAATACCACAACCTACGGGTATATTCCAAAACATATGTGTAAAGAAATAATTAGCTTCTGGCACTTTTTCGGTTAACTGTTTTTTTTTTACACGTGGACCCGCATATATTCCATACATTGTTTAGACACGTTTATTCCAAGTCGCGACATTCTTTTTCTAAAATTCTAAACGAACTGCTTACCACGCCACATTTTAAGCGTAATATGCTCCGGTGCGGTGAATTGGAAGCGTTCAACTAAATGGAGCAGAATGTACCCCATTTAGTTTATCAGCATATATTTGACTATAAAGTACAATACTATTGCGGTAATAACAATGAACCATTTCATGATTAATACTTATCACACAAAAAATAAATGGTTACACACCAATTCGTATGAGCAGCACCTTTTTACAATACCGTTGTTACTTAGAAAATTATACGAGCATGCAGTCATTCATTCATATATTTAGTCAAAAAAATCTAACCAACCAACTAAGCGACCAACCAGCCAACCGGCCTCCTAACCAATCACTATTATATTGTTGGCCATTGCAAACGACGTCCAAATCACATTATTAGATCTCTCCATTCACAAAAGCAATGCATTCATTTAGTCAAGCATTCATTGACCCTTCGTATCGACCACACTTGACTGCGTCATCACTACTCAAAGATATTGTTATCTGCTTTTTGTGATACGCATACTACCCAACTATCAATACATTGACATGTACAGCTGGTAGGTAAAGTGAATCAATATAATCTAAATATATTTCAACTTTTTCTCAATCAAAACTGGAACTCTCTCTCTCAAAAACTTTACCATTAAAACCAAATCATTATTATTATTGAACTCATTAGACGTTTAATAATCCTTATCGGTAATGTCCTTATCACAATAAATCACGGGTGTAAACCGTAATACAAATGAGAATATGAAATGTTGCTTTCAATTGGTTTTAATTGGAAGGTGTGGCTGGTCGGCTGTAATCACAACTTTTAGTGATTAGTCAAGTTTGTTTCTGATTTTTGTAACTTTTTGATAGTTGTTGTTGAAAGGGAAAGGTTCCACTAAGTCTTCAATGGTTTTGTGAACTTTGTGAAAAACGAAATATGGGTGTTGATGTTACATAAATGCTGCATACTTTGTGTGTAAGGAGTATACGGTATTTCAGTATTTCAAATAAGGTTAAAAAATTGTAACTCGTGTCGATTTAGTAGTCTAAGTAGCTAAGACTCTGTTTTGGTAAATTTTCCACGCTGTGGGATGCGCGCTTAAATACAGATACACCAGCGCCTGCAAAGCGAAAAGTGGAATATGAATTCGCCTGTAGCGTAGCTGTAATTACCAACCGATAATCAATAAAGTCGAGGTTGCTCATGATCGCAAAAGCAGAATGCAACTAAATTGAGTGAACAATCTTTTTAGTTCGTTTCACTGCAGTAAACTGGTTTATTCACTTGGATCAGTGGTTCTGGAACTGTATCATTCTTGTTAGTTTGCAAACCACCAACCGTAGGTGCGCGCAACACATGACAATTAAAAAAAAAAGAAATTAATGCATTTTTCCCCATTTTTCATTTTCAAAATTGCTGAAAAAGAAAGAACTATTAAATCAAAAGAACTAGAGACGAACCAAGTGAACTGATTAGTCCAATTGCATCAATTATTTCGGAACTGAACGAGTTTATTATATTTATATTTTTACCAACAACACACAAAAGCACTTGCGCACAGACATACATGTCTAGATCGATTCAGTAGTTGATGCTGCCCTCCTGTGGGTCTTGCAAACGTAATGACAAACTTAGTATGCCTCTCATCTTATGTGGAAAGTATAACAATACCAAATTCATTTATGTTATACTTGGAAATGTTTTTCTAAATTTTTCGTTGGCATGTATGTAAGTGTGTCATTTTATGTTCGATCGCTGTGTGTTAGTTTTTAGACATTTTAATAAGTCTGGCTTTTATTTAAAATAGATTAAATGATAGGACATGTAGTAAGGCCGTCTATGTGAAATTGAAGTTAATATTAATTTACAACAGAATAAGCTCCCATTAGTAAGTACATGTGTGCGTATATTTTATAACAAATTTTCAATTGTTAAAACACTAATCTATCCGAACGCACATTGTTAGGAAGGGTGTTTACATATGAAGAGTATTTATTCATTATCGCTTAAATTATATACTGTCAGCACATGTATTTATATACGTACGAACATGACTTGCATTTGTATTATATTTATGTTTTTATTCTAAGTTTCAGCTTCTACTAAAATCTAAGGGTTTCAGTTTTATTTAGTATTTGTAGTAAAGCGATCGACCCGCTTTTCAACTTTTGTTTTGTCTTGCTCAGCATGAATTGTTATGCACTAAAAAGTTAAAAATTATAATGAATATAAAAAAAAAAAAAAAAAAAAAACAATAACAACATCAACGACATGGTCGCTGTGTATAAAAATATTTACTGATAACGCGGCTATTCACTGCATTTTCCACAATAAATGTTTACGAGTACTTGTTTTTGAGTACATACATATATACATACATATATGAATACAGATGAATATATACTGCTTCTATAATATAATATAATGATGTCTGCCTAGGCATGTTTTTATTGTTATTTTTGCATAAATGCACTAGTAAATATCCTACACATATACATTTGTGCTTGATTCCACATTCATTGGATAGATATCAAGATATGAAAATCTCGAAATGAGGGAGTCTTGAAATCCTTTTACATCTTATTCATTTCATTCTTATTTCTTTCAGTTTTAGAGAAGACAAAAAGCATGTGTTTACTATTCCTCCATTACGAACCATTACAACAAAAATTCCTTTGTACGGCTTGCCAGGCGGACATCCATATACTCGTATATGTATATATGTGTAATAAATTATTTATTAAGATCTTGATAAGCACTGGTGTGCACTATTGAAAATACTTTACATTGACTCATAATAAAATGTAAAATTTGCAATGCGTAATATTTTTTTTAGCAAATGTGGACCCGAATGGATTCTTTTTAGAACCCATTTTCATAGAATGCTTTTTCTCAAGTGACAATTACCTGCGTTTACTAATGTCCCCATAGCATTAGTAAACGCTGGTAAAATGCTCCACATTTTGTTTATCTTGTAAACATTATGGTTCATAACTATTATTTCTTTGTACTTATAAGTGAAATAATTTTTACACCCCACACCACATGTGGTAATTCCTAAACACCTTTCCACTATACCGTTCGATTCAGAACTAAAATCTGAATAGATTTAACTATGTCCCTCTGTCCGTTTGTTTATCTATCTGTTCACGTAAACTTATGCGCAAAGTACAGGTCGCAATTTTTGAGATATTTCGATGATTTCACTGCAAGGACATGTCTCAGAAAGAAATTCTATTGAAAAGGGACCGAATCGAAACATTTTTAGAACCCCTTCTCATTATAATGAAATTATTTCTATGGCAAAAAGTCGCAATTCTTTTAACAAAAGTTGGCGGAAAACAGTTATTTTGCTTAACAATTGATGATTCAATAATAAGCGATAAAAAAGAAAGTGGTGGAACCACTTGGGGTGTATCGAAACTTTAAATAATTAATAAATACTTAATAAATTTTAATAAATGATATCCTTTAAATTAATGGTTACACGTACGTATATTATATTTAAGTACATGAAGTCAGGTGTTTAACGTGTGTTACTGCGTGGAGGCTTAATCGCACGGCATCTCAAACCGAAGCTCAGGTGCAGGGGAAAGATATGCGCTTCCCAACGCCCCGTAAAGTACCAAATCTAGGAGCCATATTGTAAGGATATGGACTCCACTCCTTGGTGGAGAGGAAACAACCTACTCTCTCCCCGTTAGGGGAAAACCACAACCACTACAATGCTCCCACAAGGGGGCCTTCCCATAATGCTAGCAGGAAACTAGTTCCTGGGGCTCTAGCATCGCGTGGTACCAGCAATAGGTTCTTGGGTCGAACCGCGTATTCCACTAGAGGGATTACTACCAGTGTAAGACCTTACATCTCCGGACTGGTCACCAATAATTATATTTAAGTACACATTTTGTTATATGACTATAAGTGGAATAACTATAAATCAATACTTGTAGACTTTTTTAAGACGAATATTAAAAAATAAATTGTCGCCAACATAAAAGCAATCGTTGTCAACTCATTGACGATGTCTAAACAAATCGTTGTGATGGTAATTGAAAAACCATAAAAATCCCATAAAAATTGCCAACGAACAATATGCATTACGGTTTATATGTAATGAAAGGTTTTATGACATTTTTTTTCAAATCTTAACATACTAAATGTATGTACAATATGTGATGGACAAGAAGTACTTGGGTTTCAAAAAGGCTTTGTGTTTATAACGAATATGATATATAACACAACCTACTGACGGTATATATATAAAAATTGTTCATGTAAAAATTTCTAATAAGCAGCAGCAGCACCTTTTTATAAATCACTGAATTTGAAGTGTTGCTGTTGTCTTAAGTAAAAGTGGATAAAAATCCAATTTTCATGTCCCATGCTCCACATTTACTATGTGCGTATGCATATAATAGTTTTCGTTCCTCCATTTCTTTGCTAGTTAATACTAAAGGGGAGTAGCAACAACTTGTTGTGTTGTGTAATTTATTTTAACATAATTTGATGCTTGAAAGCACACCATCATGGTCATGGTAAATTATAGTTTTTCAGTTTAAACAAAGTATTGAATATGAAATACTACACGATCTAAGAATTGAAGAAGGCAACCGTACACAAGACATTTGAATTATATATAAATTTTTTCCCAATCCGACCCAATTCACTTGTTGTGGTATTTTTGCGTTTTTGAAAATGTTCAGTGGTTCGCTTTCAAGTAATTATTTTCGTTTACACTTATTGTTGTTGCATCGGTATTTTTAATTTAGTGTTGAACTTTGTTGACTTTCCAAAAAAATCAGTTTTGTTTTACTGATAAGAACAAATATTTAATGCGTATATATACTTGTATGTACACAAACTTACATACAGAAATATTGAAAAAGAAGAATCTTTTTACCAAATATCAATAAAATAATTTTTCACGTTCTTTTTCATTAATATGTTTATAATAAATAAGAAAATGATTACAAAATAAGTAAAAAATGTATATTTAGACTGAGACTAAAACTTGAACGCAAACCACGATGCGTCTGGGGAGTACATACTCGTATATCAATACATCTCCTGTACTTTAGAGGTAGTACGGTTGTTTCAAAAGTTGCACCTTTTCAGTTTCCGCTTAACCGTTCGTGCCTGATTTCAATACCAACCAGCCCATGAATAATACGAGAACCAATAATGGTTGCAAAATCAAGATATCGAGCTGAATGGTATAAACATTTTTGGTCCTTGTCGCTAGGTTGCTACCTAAAATGGGGCAAATGCGTTCAATAGCCGCTCCTACAATTGACAGTAATTTATTTACCAGCAACAAAAATTGAGCCATGAAGTTGATATTTAGTACACATATACATAATTAGCCCATCCATCCATCCATGTGCTAATAATGGCTTGTGTCGCATAATACTTACGCCAACATGGACTTCACCTGAAGCAAATTTAATGTTTTTCTTGTTATTTTATAGAAATGTAACTTAGATAGTAATATTGTAGGCCTTAAACCCTCTTATTTGATACGTAGGATGTTTCAATTTAAATAATAATTTGCTGACTCCAGCATCTACTATATTAGCGTTAGCATAACAACTCTTAATTTACCATATCGTAGTTAGCAATGTCCTTTCATTACAATGAAATAGATTTACAAAAAAGCTGGTAATTACTTACATCGCAAAGAATCACAATATTTAGCTTATCGTATTTTATTCGTCAAAGCCGTTTATTCGGGACCCCCATCAAATACTTTGGCCTGGGCCAAATCTTAAATACCCTCCACATCTACAACAGTGGGCGTGGCAGATATATATATATATTGCGCCCTCTAATAGTGTTGAGTATGGTTTCTTGTAAATTGTGTCAGAGTCTGTTATCCGATGCACCCACATTTGGCACATCGATGGAAGGGTTATTTAGAGATGTGTATACCGATTTTCAAATTAATTTTTGCGTGCAAAAATTAAAAGTGTTTGTACGAAATTCCTGCTCATTACCACAAAATTTGTGACAGTGAGAATTTTAACAAGAGGTATACAAATGGACGCATGGACGTACATGGCAGTTTTTGATACTGATCAATAATATCTATACTTTGTGGGGTCTCCATCTAGGTGTTGCAAATGGAATGACAAACTTAGTGTACCATAGTTTTATATGGACGGTATAAAAACGTTCATATTTGTCCCCCACTTTAAATTTGCTATGATATGAATTAAAAATAAATTTTTATAAATTTTTTCGATTCTAAAGACGTAATGAATGAGCTTAAGGGTTTTTTGGAATAGTGCGACTCATCGGTCATATCTGTTTAAATTTATTCGTTCGTTTCATATTTCTTCTTTTTTTAAACTTACGTACTCGGGTCCAAATGTGTTTTCTTTATTTATTTTAGTGATCAAATTAAAAAAAGGTAAAAAAAAAGGATTTCTTTCTTTTTTCTCTCTTTCCTTACCTGCTTTATGGCGGCAACAATTTGGAAATATTTTTTGAATATTTATTTCCAAAATAACACCAACAACTTATATTGTACGTATGGCGTGCTCATTCGTGTTTATTAAATGTTGTTGGTGTAATGTAAGTATCAACTCCTTTATGGATAATTTACACAACTCATGTCTGACAGACATATGTAATATTACCGTATAGGTACTTTAAGCAAAAGAATTGCGTAAAATTTCAACTACACACGATTAAATCTTATTAATGTATTTGTTTATTTGCTTTGTTACGTTCATGTCTGTCGTTATGCGGCCGCAAGAACACATGTGAGAAATTCCTGGATAAACATCGCGGGTAATAAATGCAGACGGCGTTAATGGTTTTATTACTGTTAAAAAAGTATCCTTTTTTCATTACCAATATCAATGTGGAATTACCGCAGTCCCAGAAATGATTACGTGATAATCTATAAGGAGGACAATTTTTTTAAGCGACCTTTTCACTGTTAATTAAGGATTAAAGAAAAAGCATTTGATGTATTTGTCTGTCTTGATGATAATCATAATGAGATAAATAATATTTCAGTAATAATTATTATGAAATACTTGCGGATAACTAATTTTTGTCTGTACGTCCGTCAATGCAAACAATTCAGCTGGGATAGAAAATCGATTTATAAGTGCGCCCGTAAAATAAAAAAAAGTCAAAAACGTATTCATTTAAGAAACCTTTCACTAACTTCATATAATTTTAATTGAAGCATTTGTAGTAATAATGCCAGTATCATCATCGTCATTCCGAACGAACGAACAATGATCCAAACCTTTAAAGAGGGATTGGATTGTTATTACTGTAGTTGGTACTGTAATAATTCATAAATAATAAACGAAAGTTTCTGGATATACGTTATAATTAATTTTCGATAGTAAAAACCCAGAATCAATAGAACAGTTAATTAAATTGTGCACGAAAGAAACATTCAACATTGTTCTTCTACTTTTAAGAGTAGGAAGTTTTATTAATGCTAAACGACTTGTATATGATGGTATTGTCAGGTTGGGATTCCGTGGCAGGCCCCGAAGACAAAGAAGTAAGAATTGTTTTCGAACGGATAATATTTAATATATGGATCTAGGTTCCATATATTAAAAATCGAAAATTTGTCTGTACGTCCATTAATTAAAATATTGAACGGATGTTCCGAATATAACTCCAAGTTCGTACATATAATACCAAGTTCAAAGTACAACTATTCAGTAAATTTTGGCCCAACTGTACAAATAATAAGTTTTTGACATGAGTAATTCATATGGACTTAATATTAATGGTAGTGATGATGTATATTTGAAAAATGTGAAAAATTAATATCTGGCGACTGGAGAGGTTGAACCTAGACCGGTTCCGAACTCGCCCTCATCGAGTTCTCATCAGTAGGCAAGTAGTACAAATAATACTTTAGTATCTTAGACTATTTATGCAAATAATTGAGATGGAATTCGAAATATGGTTTCGATCGAACTAAACTAAAACTTAATGTATTTATTGACTAGCTCTGTAGCTGAGTAATGTAAACACTGCATTATACCCTATTTAATATATAATAATATTCATAATATTTAGCAATGAAAATAATGCACTGTGGCTTACTCAATAATATAATACATATAATACTAAGGTTAAAATGTATAAATTAGGGTTAAACCCTATTTATAATATAAACCAAATTTTGTGTATACACGTGTAAATTTAACAAGGAAAATGTTACAGTTGGTTATACCACCTTTATTTAGTACCCTACACCACTTAGTTTTACAATTTCTGGCATAAGGAGTTTCGTTGTATTGTAAACGAGAGTCCTTGTCACATCCTAGAAGTCACATTATGAAAAAGCTTTCAACGGAAATTGGTTTTAAAAATGGTCCGATTTGGTCCATTTTCAATGTGGTTCCCCCATGTCTTTGTACTAAATTTAATCAATTTTATCAACAAATGCGAAGTTCAGCTTGCGCACAAATTTACATGGTCACACACCCAGCCTGGGAAAGCAATTGGAATCGATCGGTATAATTAAAGGTTTAGGAGTTATAAATAACAACGTAAGCGTCTTTCAATCTAAGCGGCTTACGTTATTATACAATATGAACTAAAAATGTTCGTTCGTCTGTCCAACTATCATAAAGTTCTTTTGCACTTTCTGTATAAATCTTTAACAACAGTTTTTTCCACCGTATTATTATATAAATTAAGTTTACGTTACTTGATAAAAATTACTTGAGAGCAGATATTCAATTCTTGTTTTTGAAGTACAATCAGATAAGGATCATAATTTACATTAATTTTTAATAAATCGAAAAAAAACGAGAATGGAGCGACGAGATTATCGCTTAACAGTAGAAATCATTAACCATTTATAGTCAATTAAACAAAGCCGATAATGGCGCCTAAGTGTGTATACGTGCTCTCCACATATTCACATAAGGTCTCGTACTTACATTTTATATCTGTATGCGAAAATCTTATAATTATAACAAGAACAACGCTTCAATATTTCATACAAATCCATCTCCAAGCACTTTATTTATTAAGTGCACCAATGCGTACAAGTTGGAACTCAATTTTATGTAAATAAAGACAATTCTCCATATACCATGTATGAATGCACGTATTTTTACGAATTCATAATAATAATAAATCTCGAGTGGTGTTTTTTTTTTTTTTTTCTTTCAAACGCATGTATAGGCCTCACTCTATAAAATATGTAAATAGCTGTAAATACCATAAATATCTCATCAATGATAATATGAGAAGTGATGGTCGGTTTCAATTTCAATTGGAAAGTGAAAAAACCTTCGGTTGATTTTTTCATATAGTTAAGTGGAAAAGTTTTTGTTTTTTGTTTTTGTTGTGGTCTGTTGATATTCCTTTGGGGCTGCGTTACAACGCTGCTGCGGTTTATCATAAACATGTCAAAATATACATATGAGCAAGAAAATCCAATACTTTAGAAATATTTAAAAGCTGAAGTATTTATCACCTTATTACTGGTAACACATAACAAATATTTTGTTTGCTGGTGCAAAAGGGGAATGAGGTAAAAAATGTCTGTTCAGGCAACATACAAAAAATTTGTAAGACCGAATCTTATTACATATCTGTGCATTGGATCCTTAAACAATTTTCAAAACACAAAATGTAAATTATTGCCTGTACTGGTATTAGAAAAAACAACAATTTCATTTAAACTCCAAACACAATACACGAGTGCACGCTCAGTTGACATATTTTACACGCACCATTAATGTTTCTGTCCTTGTTTTTTTGGTGTGCTCCATGAACATGTACACATACCTAATTTGAATGTTGTTCATATGTAATGTCTGTGACTAAAAAGCCGGTTGTTTGTCACTGCAAAGTCTTTTAATTACTTTACCTTACACCCAGAAAGTGTTACAAGGTATTAAATTGTTCCCATAACAAGTACATGCTACATGGTAGGCTACATGCATACAAATATTTTCAAGTATGGGTGTCATTGCCGTGTAAGTTCATTAGATTTTAGTGGGGAGACTATAATATTATCTATAAGTGAATTAAATTAATCCAATGATTAATGAAAGTGTTACGTCTTCTGTGTAATGTTAATGTAGTGTCAATTGAAAAATTCAAAGTTAAACAAGTGCAAACATTATAGTCGGTCAAGCCCTACCATCAAATGCACTACATCACTTGATGAATAAAGACCCCCACTATAACAGGATTGGTCCGATCCTATCCGTTTTCAATAGGGTTCCTCTTTTGGCCAACACATATCCTTGTGCAAAATTTCATCGAAATATCTCAAAAAATAATAGGACTTCATATGGAGAGAGGATTCCCTTTGGGCCAATGTATGTTCTTGTACTAAATTTCATCAATATTTCTCAAAAAATGCAATCTGTAGCTTGCGCACAAATTTACATGCATTAAATAGGCGGACAGACGTACATACGGACGTGATTAAATCGATTCAGATTTTGATTCTGAATGGATCGGTATAATTGGAAAAGGGTGTGGAATTTGCAGTTTAAGAGTTACAAACATCCTTACATATCTAATATACTCTTCGCCACAAGTGATGCAGAGTTAAAAAATAATGGAAATATTTGAAAAATATATAAAATTTTTTATTTTATTTTATTTGCTATGTTAGATGATTGTGTAATTCCTAAACTACTACAGTTTTATATGATATGTATATAAGTAAGAAATAAGATTGTTTGACTACCACAAGGATGTCAGAAATTCTCAAATAGTTTACAACATCAAAATCATTTGAGGGCTATTTTCGGGACAATCACGCTCGTAAAAAGTGTGATAATCAACTTTAGTTATTTTCGTTCAACATTAGTTATTAATGAAAATGACAACATTTAGAAACCCTATCCATGCTTACAATCGTGGGTGTGTGACTAACATCTTATGTAAACAAAATTAATATATATGAAAATAAAATCATTGCATGGTAATATTAACAAAAGAATAATTCTTGTTTGGTTATAATAATATATGTCGCGCTTAATATGTGATCCCGTCTGATCTAAAATTTCGTAAATACGTAATATAATACAAATATCACATTGAATGTAGTATTTTACTCTGAAAAAATGGGATTTTATGACATTTACATAAAAGTTTGTCCGCGCGTCCTTTAAGTAAAATATAAAACAAGACAAGATTAAAAACAAGTGAAAATGTTGTAGTTGGTCAAACCTGACCATTTAATACCCTGCACCACTTACTTCCACGAATTATGCTACAATTAGTTCAGTTGTATCAGTAAACACAAGGCATTGCGTTTTGAGATATATCATTATGTGGAAACGGATTCTAAAAATGGTTCGATGCGGTTCAAGTTTAGTATAGCCAAAAGTATAGTCAAAAAATATTAAGAATTGCGATTTTTTGTCATATAAATATTAAAGACCTTATGCGTAGGAGTTCTAAATTGGTCCGATTTGGTTCGTACATGACTTTGTAATGAAATATTTAAAAAAATACCAGCCAGACGGACAGACGTGGTAAAGTCGCCGTCACGTAAATTCCAATTTTTGAAAGAGTTTCATTTTTTCATTCATAAAATTTGCAATAAATAACAGACACGCCGATTTGAGCTAATTTTATGCCTTTTCATAATTATATTTGACCGCACCCATCTTCACAAGTTTGTATCGGACATAAGGAAGGAACTCATTCTAAATTTCATATATTCATGAGGTCAAGTACGTCAAATAATCCAAATAAATTTCTAAAATATATCAACATCTATAATATGATCACAGTCTTCGCTAATATTCTATCAAGATGGTGTACTTTCATTGTGTTAGTGGGTATTAAAAAATTCGAATGATTTAAAATTTGCTATACGTACGTATATATAATACTAAGGTAAACCATATACAATGTTTAACTTTTGACCTGATGCAAAACAATATTCATAAAACAGCAAATTTAGTTTGTTTATCCGTATATGAAAAAATGACCCCGTCTGATGTAAAAGTTCGTTTATATATAATGTTATAACAAAAGTTCACTCATTGATCAAAACTATGCTCGATTTATTTAAAAGTAGTTTTTGCCCGTACGTTCATGAAAAAGCTTATGAGGTTTTTGCGTAGAAATATATAAAATTAAAGCAGCGCATAAATGAAGTCTCTCTTTATGAAAAGAGTCAATATTTCTTTTTGAAAATTTCTTAATATCATTTACTTAGCATAACACAAGTGAAATACTCTCAAAATGCTATAAATGGTACATAAACACATACATATATATAGCTACTTAAGTTAGACACAAGCCATTATTAAGTTGTTTTTTTAAACCACCCAACAACAACAAGTTTAATAAAATTGGAATATAGCAATAAAGGCGTTCCTTAACATGTACACTTAAGAGAGGAAAAATAATGCTTAATTCACTTTGGTAAGAAAGAGTAAGCTATAAACCATGTAGTGGTGAGTAGCCATGCTATTGAGAAAACGTGTTGTATACTACTGCGAAGGCTTAGGATCGGCTGTTATTGAATCAGGGAGAATGACAAGGAGAAGACGATCGCATTTATACTAAACTCAATTATTAAATAAGGATTTACTATATATGTGCACTTTATGAGTATACCTACATATACACGTAGTAGGCATTTACTTATGCGTTATGTACAGTATTTGTTAATATATACTACATACGAACAAAGAAAAAATGGAAACTGTGAACGAAAATGATTTATTTATATATGTGTGTACTTATATGCAATATCGTATTTTTCAAAAAAGTATTTGTATGCTTTTATTTACACCCTACAACATGTGGTACAGTTTGCAACTTGTGCATGTAACTTTTAAGGCGCAAAAGACAGACACTTATTCCACTATATCATTGCAACCGTGTCCGTCCACCTGTGCTTGGCAATCTATGTTTAACTTGCAAGTCGCACTTTAAAAGATACATATATGAAAATGATTGGAATGGAGTCGCTTTTCGGCCGCTTCCTTGGATACTAAAATGACATATTTTGAAATAATTCTCATTTGGTAATTCTTGTTCATTTTAAGAGGGCGTGAGGTAGGGCATTAAACGGAGCGTCTTGGCTCATTAAATTATTTTCACTTTATTTGAAAAGAATCTCTGTGCTTTTTTTATTTTCCTTTATTTTGTTATTGTACAGTAACATTAAGATGTGCTTGTGCGTGTGTATACAACATATACACATACACGTAATGATTTTGATTTATATTTTTATATATGGAGGAGACTGTCTGGTGAAAAATGAATGAACAACAGTTTTAATAAAAAACTCAAGCGCAGAGTTTAAATTAATTGAAGCGGATTAAAATCGTAAATATTTTGCCTGTGTTCTCTTTAGAGTAAAAAAAATAAAATAACTTTAAGTTTAAGTTTGGGTTACAAATATATGGAATAAATGTATATTGAAAAAAAAAAATCATGAAATGTACGACCAAGAATAGTTCAACTTCCAAACTGAGTAAGAGTGCAATAACAAGTAAAGATAAAAACAAAAACACCACCACCTCACTATTGACAAATGCTGCCAATATGAAAATCACCAAAGCTATTGTTAATGCTAAACAGAACCGTCAAAAATCAGTAACGGTTGCAAATATTCTAAAGTCCAGCAGCAGCACCACCACCACCACCATATCCACCGGTGAATCTTTAACCAAACATAGGGGACTTTTACAAAAACATAGAAATCCTAGAAAATCTAGTGATATGTTGGGATTGTATGAGGAGGATTTTAAAGTACAAAGATCTGAACAAAGTTCATATATAACGAGAATCTTAAATAATGCCACCGAACCAATGAACGGGCCTGTTACAAACCAGGCAGTGAGTGCGATAGAGACAATATCTGTTAAACAGAGAGAGCAAAGATCATCACCACTACCACTACAAATAAAAAAATCACCACAATCACCACTACTAGCTGCGACAATAACTGCAGCGACGCATACGTGTACAGCTACGGCCACAGCTACAATACTCACGGAGGTGGTGGAAAGTGGTGACCAAGTAATGAAAAGAGAGCCTAACTATCACCACCCTCAACCACAACTTGATGATCAACAACACATGTTAACACTAACACCAATACCAACACAATCAACACAATTTGTGAGCGAGCAGCAGCAGCAAAAGACGTCGACAGATTCGAAACCGACTGCGACAAATTTACATATATCATTGTTAATGAGTGACGAGCCACCACCACAGCTCGTATCAGTTGTCAATGAAACGTCCAGACAAACGGTGTTACGTCGTACAACAACGACTATCAACAGCAACGGCAACGTATCTAATACTGAAACTAATAATAATAATAATAATAATCACAATCACACGAACAATAATTGTGAAGATCAACTGGTGACGAAAATTTATACCGATAACTTACAATCCACAACAATTACGTGCGGTGAACGTCAAGATGATAAAAAAAATAGTGACGTAAAATTTCATCAAACCGGTGATAACAATAATAATAACAATAGTAATAACAATAACAATAATAATAATAACAAAAATAATTGTTTTAATGCAAGTGAAAATATTAAAACGGTAATAGATGGAAATAGTGATGGAAATTTAAATTTAACATTGATCTCAACTACTCAACCATCCTTAACAACGCAAACACAAACAACAAGGGAAACTGAGAACGAGTCCACGCAATTGCCAAATCAATCTGATCAGGTAAATGAAGTGGAACAACAAACGACGGTAACAGCGACGGCAGACCCATGGTTAAATATTTATAGTAGTTGTGCTTATGATTTAACCATCAATCACACGTCAGCGGCAGCAGTAAGCAGTGATCTAAACGATCAATTACTGACCTCCCAATTAACTCAGTTGCATTCTCATCCATCACTACAACACCATCATCATCATCATCAGCATCATTTACAATATCCTCAACAGCAGCATCATCAAAACTTAGCGTATTATTCAGCAGCCAACCCCGCAATACTTGGTAATTATTCCACGTTGCATGACGAGACTATAGCGATGCGTTCCCAAACGACTTTATATGCGACCACCTCTTATACGCCACATCATGAGCACAACATGCATCAACACAACAGTCTAATGGATACACCTAATAATACTCCCCACCATCATGCTCATCATCATCACCACCACCCACCCACCAATATTGATGAAGTTATTCAGGATACGTTACGTGGTGAATGCATTGGCGATCATCATACAGTTGTTAGTTATTTGACCGCTTTAAATGCTGTGACCGATGTTCCAACAATAAAAGACACATATCATCACACTCACAATTTGACACATGAGTTAAGTTCTCTTACCACCATCACACCAGCCCATTTGCAAACCGCCTCGACAACAACAACGACAACCCCCGTGGATCAATTGCCAACCCTATCCGTAAATCATGATTTGCAATCGCACAATAACTCGGCAAATTCCGCGGAAAATTCTCCATCCCCAACATCGGGTCTGTCATATGCGGGCGGTGTTGGGAGCGGTGACGATGTAGCGACGCTGCAAAGTTTTACTCAGCTTACAAATGCTAACGCCAATAATCATCGTGATATTTATGGTATATTGACAGTAGATCAAAATTCATTACCGTACTTTCCTGCGCCTCCTAGTCCCGTCTTAGCTAATGGGTAAGTGAGTGAAAACTTTCAGAATTCAGTTGTACAATGTTTGATGGTGTAAAGCTGCAATCCTTTTAACCCTGCTAGCCATAAAATAGAAGAAAATTAAGTGAAAGTGTTTTGTTGTAGAGTTTATAATGAAAGATTGTCTCACATTCGCATAGCGTTTTAAAAATGATCTGGTCTAGACCACCTTTAAAGGAGTTATACTTTTATTATATTTTAAGAACTTACTTGGTGTAGCGACGAGTCCCTACAAATACTATTCTTGATCAGCATTAAAATCTGAGTGGATCCCGTCGAAAATGTCCCTCCGCATATGCATCTGTACGTATGTCTGTTATTGGAAATTTCACGGTCGCAAAAATTTAGATGTCGTGCTAAAATTTCGGTTACAACTAACGAAAATTTCCTTTGACTACAAAAATAAAGCGAAATGAGTTAACATTCAACAAATATTTAAATGTCGTTAAAAAAGAGCGCTTGCCACGCCTGCAAGATTCGTCTAATTAGGTAGGATGTTGGCCCAAATGTTTTCACGTTTTTACTTGTAAAGAAGGGTCTTGAAAACTGCGTTATAGGTTAAACATAAGATCGGCAGAAAGATAGCTGGACATGGTAAAATGGATTCATTTAAAGAATTTTGAATCAATTCGTGCGACATAAAACTTTTTCAATTAATTTAGAAGTTACGAACGTTTCAATATACGAGTACGGGCAATTTTTAAGTTATTTACGAATTTCAAGCGAAGTTTTTGAAGACACTTAGTGTACTTTAACCTTAGATATTCTACATAATGTTGTATAATGGAGGCAATGAAGTTAGATGTTGTTAGCTGTAGAAATAATAAACTTTTCTATTTATACTTATTAAAATAACGACAAAAGGACAGTATTTGTTTGTGAAATAATTAAAAACGTGAGACGCTTAGAATAATTTTGATGAGTAGAGTAAAGGGCGAATGGTTGAACGGTCGCCAGGTGTGTACAGACACACGTAAGCACATATGAACATCACCTAACAAGACGCTCCTACTCATGTTTTGTGCCGTGCATTGCTGTTAAACTTAAATTACACTTTACCACTACTCGCACCAATATTTTGCTAAAGTGGCAGAATTGTCAAGTTTTCTATTTATATACGATTGTATATAAGAAAGAAAAATAATGTGTAGATGTAGGTGTGTGGATGAAGTTAAAGTTACGGTTTCATATAACTGTCAGCTAATTACGAATATTTTCGTACGGTCGACCGCCAGAAATAGTGAAACACCAGAGCAACAGCAATAGCACCTGAATTGTAGGTTGGGGAAGTATACGCTTTGAAAGCAATTTGTTATTAGTTTATTTAGAACATATTGGTAAAATATTCAATACTTACGTTGTTGTGTGTGTGTGCGTGTGTGCGTGTGTGCAAATGCAAAAGTAACATTAGCAATGAGTGTGTCGAGTTTTACTTTTTTTTGAATCATAAAATTCTCCCACTATAAAAACGGTATATGGTATGAGTTTGTACAGTTTTTTTTCGTCGAATTTTTAGACGATTGAAAAGAATAACAGCGGGTGCGGGTACGGGTACGGGTATTTACGTTTTATAGTTTCTACATACAACTGTTTACTAAACTATTTACATGCATTTTTTTAGTGGTTTAATATTTTGTATATAGTTGTGTGCGTGTGCGTTTTTGTTGTTGCTTTGAAGGGTGCCTTGCCTCTAAAAAAGAACTAATTTTAATTTTTTTCGTGTTTTTTTTTTTTGCTCTTTGTTAAATGAAAAACGTGGTTTTTGCATAATTAAATTATTTTTTCACTTGAAAAAAAAGAAGCAACAAATAAGAAAATGATATTTGGCTTAGGCCAAATATTAGATGCCGCTACAATATTTGGAATTGTAATATGGAAACTCTTCATTTGCCATTACTATACCTTCCGTACCTGAAATTAATGTGAAATTGAGCTAAAATTTTTAGTTTATACGCGCAGTTTCCTGGCATAAAATGAGCAAAATAGGTTGATAGTCACGCCTACAACTAACAAAATTCTTCCACTGTCAAACACATAGAACCCCAAAGTTATAATTTTTGTAATTAATACTTTATTCGTCACTGCTTTGAAACTGGGCGTAATTGTTTAATTGTAAGCAAAAAACCCAACTAAGAAAACTAAATTTGGCCAAATCTTAAATATCCTCCATAACAACAACGGTGGGCTCGGTAGATATATATATCAAAAAGTGTATAAATTATGTATAATATTAAAGGTCTAGTTTTACGTTAAGTATGTTTTTTTAGATTTTTGTCGATTGGCACTTCGATGAAACCGTTAATTGTAATTGTAAATGATTTTTGTCGATTGTGAGCGTGGCTCTTGACCGATTTTGCCCATTTTATGTCAGGAAACTGCTTGTATAAACGAAAAACTAAATGTGTCTGTACAAAATTTAAGCTCAACCGTAAGAATGCCAACAATATACAGGCACACGGACACACGGACTTACGTGGCTAGCTCGACTCAGTTTTTGATACTGATCACGAATATATATACTTTGGAGGGTCTCTGACGCATTCTTCTAGGTGTTGCAAACGATTTGACAAACTAAGTACATATATGTGGAGGGTATAATAAAAATATATCACGTACTGTAATGGTCGTTAAAAGAAAGTACACGTATGGCCACAATTTTTATATATACGTGGAGGATACCCAAGTTTTGGGCGAAAACAAACAGAGGTTTTTTACTTGTTATATTCCAAATACGTTATAGTATAAAAGTTATTAAGTTTAGAAACAAATCGCCCCAGAAGCGCCTTCTGAAAATTTAACTATGACCGACTATCTGTCCGCCTGTCTATCTATGTATCATATATATATATATATTTAACCGGCCAGTTTTTAATATATTTTTATAAATTTTTAAATGTATATATGTGTGTGTATTCTTAATAAAAGATGTACATGTTCTAACTGTGGACCAGGTGGGAGGTGGGACAATTTTTTACAAATTTTATTTTAACGGGTTCCGGTCAGGTTCGGATTTACTTTGATTAACATTTCAGGTTAAGGTTCGGTTTTCAGTTCGGGTTCCAGTTCAAGTTCAACATTTAAAGAAAACGACACGTTACAAGTACAAATAGGTCACTACAATTTGGTTTATATTATATATATATGACTGATGAATTAGGTCGGGAAACTACAAGAAAATATAATTCTAGGCAGAATGAAAAAAAGAAAAACCATCAGAGCCCGAACACAGCCAAAGCAATTAGAGCTGAATGGTAGCTGCTGCGTTTGACATTTCTCTGTTATTTATTTATAGTAATAATTATTTATAAAGGTGATCAAAAAAATTGAAAAACCTTCTTTTAATCTGTGATCCTGTGATTATAGCGGCCCCTCTATCCATTTATCCATATTTGTTCAAAATTGATTATAGTCTGTCATTTAATTGAATACCTGTAGTTATGTATAATGATTAAAAAAGAAATTACTCACTGATCATCATTATTTCGTTTGTATTTAATTAAAATAAAAAAAATTGTTGTTAGTATCGTTTTACTATGTCAGTTTGTTGTTGTTATTGTTAGAAAAAGCACGTGCTATATTCAACTAATTTTACATTTGTCAATAATTTTAAAAGTTTTTCAATCTACACATTTTTTGGTTATATTGTACAGACGTACGTACTTATAAAAAAAAAAAACGAGTGAAAATGTTAGAGTCGATCAAGCTCGAATATTTAATACCTCACACCACTGAGCAGCACAAATCATGCTACAATTAGTTTAGTTCTATCTGTATGTATAAGACACTGCCATATAAGTTACTTCGTGAAGTATATTTATATGGGCAGGGGTTCCGAAAATGGTTTGATCAGGTCCAAATTTAGGACAGCTAAATATGAAGCTTCACCAAATTTTGTCAAAATATATTAAGAAATGAAATTTTTTGCCATATAGAGGGCTTCTAAAAATGGTCCGATACTTTTTCAATAGGGTTCCTCTTTCGGCATACACATGTTCTAGTACCAAATTTTATCGAAATATCTCAAGTTTGTCAGTGTGGAATTGATATCTTAACATTAATAAATTCACAATATATTATATATAATTTGTTGGTCGTTCAAGGTGAGATAGTAATATATGTCAACAACTTGGGGCTGTTGTTTATAAAAGCCTGTTATTTCAGTTCGAGTCCTTTAGTAGATTCCAACCATTTAAAAGTTAAAGCCCTAATGTAATAATTATGTATATATTCATACAATATAGTAAATGTTTATACAATCTGGAATCTTCCTAGGGTTTATTGTCGGTATTGCCTTCACAATATGCCAACATTTATTCATATATATATTTAACATTTCAAAATATATGCAAAGCATCTATTTAGGTAACCGTGTATATATATTGTATAGAGAAGTGCAAAAAACAGCTTACTTGAAAGAAGACAAACAAAAGAATTTTACTTGTGTTTCTTTAAATGGAACGCGAGAAAAACCATAACTAATCGACAACAGCAACACTAGCAAAGTAGAGTAATTCAGGCATGATGCATTTCCGAAGAACGTATGTGACTTTTAGTTGAATTTCATTCAAAAAATTGCGTGTGTACGCCACAGAACACAATAAACACTTTGCATGAAGAAATATGATACAAATTTACATACATACACGGACACACGTTAATGTGTATGCAGGTGTTAAGTAGCCAGTAAACGGTGTGATTATACTTATATTGTATTGTAATAAACAGAAAACATTTCACTTCCTATATAGAGAAAAAAGCATTATAAAATCATGAATTATGGCACACACAAACGTTCAAACATAAACATATGCATAGACTGATATTGATAAGCTGACATTAAAGAAACGCATGGTGGTGAGGAATTGTTTTGTGGAAGAATTAGCGCCAATTATGTGACGTGTTATTAATTCAGCATTAAAATCACACACAATTGTTTATAAAAAGCTAGCAACTGTTTATACATACGTATACATATATATTCGTACGAATGGTAGATGAGATAAAACACGTTTTAATTGTGGAGAATTCTGAATATATCTGCATACAATACGTCTATATAGGTTTGTATGCGTTCTTATAAAAATATCAGAGTAATCGCCAATTGGTGGTGACAGTTGGTAATTAAAAAGAAAGAAACAAGAAGAAGAGGAAAAACAAGAAGTATTATAACAATATAAAAACATGTTTATTATTTAAATAAATACAAATGTAATAACACATACACACTTCAACACACCAACATTCTCTGTTATAACAGATAGTGTGTAAACGACAAAGCGGTCAAGATCGACTATAGTGTAACTTACACAACTTAACTTAACAATCAATTGTACTAGACATGAAGTATTTCTGTAAGCAGAGAGCTTCATTCCTGCCTAACGTGGGGATTGCCAAGTAAATTATATCTTATACTTAAGTATCACAGAAAGAAAGATTTGTAGCCTTTCATTTGGACATAGAATCGTGCTTGCTCTGTAGATGAATACAATATAGCAAGCAGACAGACAGGTGGTATATTCAGAAATACTCTCAAGGAGGGCTTGACTTTGCTCAAGCCTTACTTACTGGAGTGTAGGGTGTAAATAATAAGAAATCATTACTTAAGATCTTAAACGCACATACACAACTCCTCTGTTTTCTCATCTTCCTTCTATAATTCTTCGCAATCTATCTCTTTCACTTGCTCCCTCTCTTTTTTTTAACATTAAACGCACACATAAACGCTGAATAGAGGAAGTTTCAACTTGACCACAGATATGTTTTGAATTTAAAAGATCTTTTATTATCCAAGCGAGAAGTTTAGTTCATTATGCTTAAGCGCGTACCATTTAACTGATGTGACATAGTTTTGTACTTAAATGAAAAAATTTAAAATATACTAAATTATTAAAGGTTGCTATTGTGTGTGGTTCATATACAGTACAGTACAAAATAATGATAATAAAATTTTTTTTCGTTAAAAAAAAAAATATACAAAAAGAAAACAAAAAAAATTTAATTTTTTTGCAAAAAGATTTGAAATTGAAAAATTTATTTTTTTAAGCTTAAGATTTTATTTAAAAAATTTTAATTTTTTTAAAATTAATGAAAAATCGTACTATCATAATATATAAGAATGAATGATGTGGTGAAAATTAAAAATAAAATTATTTAATACATATATGATGACGGGCTTATTTTTTGGCTTATTGTTGAGAAATCTGCTATTGATGTCATAACAACGGCAACATTTTTATTTTTTTTAAATCTCTAATTACAGTACAAGTCTATATACATATTTTTTGTTATATGGTATATGCGCTTTGCTCAAACATAAACATTTAAGGAGAAGATACCAACAAATCTTTTTCGCATACAACTCTGATCAAATGCGCCCAGTATTCAAAATTAAAATTGTTAATCATCGCGTCGCCTATAAAATGACAAATATTGCGAATTATGATAAACAAAGCAACAATAACTGAACGCAATTAAATATAAACTGATTTGTGTGACTGTGTGTGTATATTAGTGTGTCTTGCTGCGTATGATTCCAAAAAAAAAATTGGAACAATTTTCATTTGGCAAAATTTCGTAAGAAAGGCTTGTATTTGTGTGACTATAACAAATTATTGCCATTGATGGGGCAGTAAATCTATGCGTGAAGTTAATGTTATATGTATCAGAACGCGTGCGACTTGTTATACGCCATGTTCTTTCCAAACTACCATAATATGTATTTAGAGAACTATTGCCACAGGTAAATTGAGAGAGAACTTATTCTATGCACTAAATGTTTTAAGGGTGGATACATAAATCACCCTCTTTACCTGCTCAAACAAACAGTGAAAATGGTATAGTCGGTCGTATCCGACCATTTCATACTCTGCCCATACATAGTTTATGCCATAATTACTTGAGTTGGATCACTAAACGTGAATAAATGTACATAACAGTCGCTTTGTGAAAAAGGGGTGCTAAAATTTTGCTATATTTAACTAAATTTAAATCTAAAATTATATTAAACAAGTAAAAATGAGTGGGTCAAGCCCGACCACCACTTAGCTTTGGTTGTATCTGTGTATACGCGAGGTACTGCCATATAAGTTACTTCGTGTAATATAATTATAGATCGGTTATAAAAATGGTCTGATGGTCTGAGTCCAAATTTGGTCTAACTAAATATGAAGTTAGTTAACTATTCTGCACCAAATTTTGTCAAAAAATATTAAGATTTGCGATTTTTTTCCATATAAAGACTTTCATTATAATAAGAACTTATAAAAAATGTGCAATGCGGTATATTTTCAATAGAGATCCTCTTTATGCAAATATGTACGTGTTCTTATACCAAACTTCATCGAAATGTTTCAAAAAATACGACCTGTAGCTTGCTTACAAATATACATTGACAGACAGGCGGACAGACGGACATGGTTAAATCGGTACATTGAAGGTGGGTGTGGTCATTAGCCATTTAGGAGTGACAAACGTTAGCACAAACTTAATATATCTTGCAGGGTATACTAATTTAAAAGTGAATGTTCGTCTATAGAAATTCATTTTTTAAGTATCTTGCGCATGAATAAAAATGAATAGACGCACAATGTTATACTGATTCCGAAAGTGATTTTGAATAGATCGGTATGACCCAACCTTTGCTAATTTTTAGGAGTTACCAAGAGAAGATTTCAGCAGTCCCAAAAAATATAAATAATATGTAATTCTTGATCAACATTTTATGGCTACAGGAATTAAGTCATGCAGTTGAAATTTGGTAAATATATCTTTAGTGACTCATCAATGTTTTACAAACGGGTGGGATCCAAATATAACCTTTCACTTAGTTATTTGTTTCTGGTCACACCTTTTTATTCCAATCTCTGCAAAAAGCAATGATCCGAAGGGGTCAGACTTGATAACAATATTTTGCAAAAAAGGATATACTTCTGTGTATTGTACTCTCTTTTAATAAATGCGAATATTGATATGTTTCTTTGGAATGATTAATAATTTTTTCATTACAGTTCTGTTTATGCTAGTACACTTTTGACATCGCCGGCCAATAGTTTGCAATATAGTTTACAAGGAAATGTTAATACTGGCACAAGTTCTGTGTCGCCTCATCATCATCATTCGACACCAACACCCTGCTCTCAAACTATTGCCACATCACATGCCAGCCAAAATGAAACATCTGTGAATGGTGCCTCAAACTCCGATGACTACGGTTCACCGAAAAGCACGAATAGTAGTTGTGGTGGCGGCGGTGGAGCATTGCCAGCATTTCAACGCATAGTGTCCAGCTATGGAGGTGGCGGTAGTGGTATTGCAGCCAGCGTAAGTAGTGGCGCCGAACGTTATGCTTCGCTCAACAATTATAGAAATCATGTAAGTTAACATTTATTTATTTATTACCCATATGTACTTCTGGTGTTGACATTATTGTTTGTTGTTGAATGTTTAGAATGATACTTGGCCTAGCGGGTATGAGGCAATTAGTTATGCACCAAGTTCGGTGCATAACGGTCAAACACTTAGCGGAGCTTTAAGTGCGGCCAGCGCAAATGTAATACGTTCCGCGGTAAATGGACGAACAACCAGTACTTCTGATCAACTGGTAGCAACATCGTTTCCTGCAGCAGCTTCTCTCTCTGCAAGTAAGTATTGTAGCCCTTACAATAGATAATCTCTTTAGAGCATATAAATTAGTTTCAGTAAGGATACGTTGTAAATATTTCAATGTGGTGTGAAAAAGTATGTAAGCACATTTTGGTTTCAATTGTTTCCTTTACAATATTTACGAAAGTATTTTGAATTTCGTGTTTCTTTTATATAATGCGGGTGCTACTCCGCATGCGCAGCCGCAAAGTCGTGTTACTTAAAGCCTATTTCACAGTTACTCAATTTACATTTATTTGTAATATTTACAAATGTTGCTGCATTTTTCTTCCTTCTTACATGAATTTGGTGAAATTTTTCTAATTTCATGTTCGATTTATTTTACTTCAAATAGTTTTCGCTTCAGTTCACGCGTTATTTGCTTACTTTTTTCTCTGTAAATTAGTCAAGCGATTCGCAGCATTTATAAATTTTTTTTTAAATTAAAGTGTATTTAAAAAAAATCGTTTAAAAATTAATAAAATAATATCTTAGGGAAAACAAATGAATATGTTATAGTCTGTTAAATCCTACCATTGAATACCCTACACCACATAGCTGCACAAATTATGCTACAATTAGTTTAATTTTGTCAGTAAACGCCAGGTATTGCCATAAAAGTCTCTTCTTAAAATATCCATACGAGTATATAGGAAGGGGTCTCAAAAATTGGTTCAAATTAGGCCTAGCGAATTACTCTTCTTGAAATTTTGTCAAAAAATATGAAGAATTGAGATTTTTTGCCATATAAAGATTTCTCATATAATAGGACCTTATATGGGGAGGGGTTCTAAAAGTGGTTTGATCTGGTCAATTTACAATAGGGTTTCTTTATGGGCTCATATATGTCCTTTTACCAAATATCATAGAAATATTTCAAAAGGTGCGACCAGAGCTTACATTGACATACACATGGACAGGCGGTTAAATTAATTCAGATTTAAATTCTGAATTGATCGTTATAATTGAAGGTGAATATGGAATTTACAAATATCCACATAAACTTAATATACAAGTAGTGCAGGGTATAAAAAGTTATTAATGTATAAATTGGCTTCATCCGCCACGTACGTGGGAGGTATACTAAGTTTGCACCCATCCATCTATAAAGAATGTTGGAGATCCTTCTTGATTAGCACAAAAATCTGAATGGATTTGGCCATATCCGTCTGTTGTTGGCACTCTCATAGTCGTAAATTTTGATATATTGAGCTGAAGTTTTGTAGACACCTTCTATCTGGGTTCTTCTACTTTGGAGCGAGGAATTACAAACCCGAAGCTCACGTTACTTCCTACTCGTATATCGTATTAGTTGATGTCTTCAATAATATTTAGAGGAAGAGGGAATTATGCAGTTATAACTTTAAACTATTATTCAATATGTATGTAAAGCGTTTTTCATTAGAACTATTTACTGTTACTCGTGTGGTGGAAAACTCATGGTTTTTATTATACCAGAATTTTATTAACCTAACTATAATTTATAACTTAACTATACATTTATATATATATGTCACTTAATAGAAAATAAATTCAATTAATTTTATTTATTACAAAAACAACAACAACAAGAACCAAAATGAACAAGTACCCTTCATAGCGACCTTCATTCAATTTTTTAAAAATAGAACCATTGCTTGATACTGAGAAAAGCGCCCATTGCTTGAAATTATTCAATCATTAAATCTGAAATTTTTTTTGGATTCACAAAATACACACGAACTATGATACATACATATGTCGAGTATTATATTCTTTAAAAAAATTCTACATTACCGGTGTACTGCTACAAGAGTGAAATTCTTGTTTTTTGTAAGACATCACGTATAAAATTTAACGTGCTTTATAAATTGATATCGCATTCAAAGGTGACAAGAAAAGCTGGTGTTTAAAGAGAATACGTATTTAATTAAAACGGTTGAACTTCGAAAGATGCTCACCCAGTATATGTGTATTTATTTCATCAACACCCTCTCCATAAAAGTCCTTGGTTCTCAAATTCTATGATTGAAATTTTGTTTCAAGCAATGTGAACCATTAAACCACTATGATATTCCTAAATAAGTCAAGTTAAGAAGAATGCGAAGAGCTTTCAAAAATAAAACTCAAAAGTCGAATAAATTATTTAAAGCGCTATTCGATGCCGACTTTTTTATGGAGGGGCGAGAGTGTGTCAATTGTGGTGCAATTTCAACACCATTATGGCGACGTGACAATACTGGCCACTATTTATGCAATGCCTGCGGTCTCTATCATAAAATGAACGGAATGAATCGTCCCTTAATCAAACAGCCCAGAAGATTGGTAATTATTTTCGTTTTAGTCTCAAAGAGAGAGAGAGAGAGAGAGAGAGAAAGAAAAAACAAAATTTTTGAATTTGTACATAAAAATTTTATCAAAAATATTAAAAAAATTTAAAAAAAAAATCTTATAGAAATCCTACGTCTTTTGAGATTGCTATTTATATGTTTTTAATTTTTCAAAAAAAAAAAAAAAAAAAAAAACGAAAAAAGAAAAAGAAATCGAACCGAGTTAAAGAGTGTTTGTTGAGCACGAGTCTAAAGCGAAACTGAACAAAATGAAATTAATTGAATTTATTATTTTGTTAATTAAGGCACGTTCTGCTTAGCTATTAATTTTTTTTAAACTATTTAAAAACAACAACAACAACAACAACAACAACAATCTATACATTGAAAAACGTATGAAAATTGAAATGCAAATAATCATGTGTAACAACTGTGTATTACAGTGGCCGCTGAGTCAGGCGGGGATTTCTATAAGAACTATCCATTTACGACTGTAACAAATCGGACCAACCATAACAACAACAACAACAACAACCACTCGAACACAAATCACACTGTCGAGGAACAAGTTATTAGTCGTGCCACATCGCGCCGCTTGGTAGGTTTCTTTACTTTAAAACACATTTAACATAAAAAATTCAATTTTGAAACGAAAGTTAAAAAAAAAACAATTTCAATTCAAAAATTTTGTTTATCTCCACTTTCATTTATTTATTTCAATTGTTATAATATTGCAATAATTTTTAATTATTATTATTATTAATAAATTTTTAAGCAGAGTGCCTCCAGACGCGCTGGCTTGGCTTGTTCGAATTGCTTAACTACTACAACCTCTTTATGGCGTCGTAATGTTAATGGTGAACCAGTGTGCAATGCCTGCGGCTTATATTACAAATTACACAGCGTCAAAAGACCTTTAACTATGAAAAAGGATACAATTCAGGTACATATAGAAAAGTGTTACAAAGCCTAATACGCTCTTGCACATACAGTAACAATTAATGAAATGAATAATTGTATATATCTGTACGCAAAAGTTATATTAAATTTTGATATAATTTTTTCACCAAAGACTCGAAAACGTAAACCGAAAGGCAGTAAATCGGAGAAGATGTCTAAGAAACAAGCGGCCGCCGCAGCTGTAACGGCAGCGACTTCATTAGCCTCGGAGCAAATGCACAGTGCGGCTCTAAACACGATAATGGAGAGTGAAGATAATGAACTTAGCGGAGAGCATGGTTAGTATTGTTGGGGCTTTCTATGTTTTGGTTGCTTCGATTATTACATTTTCTTGGTCCGTAATGATATCAATATAGCCACCACATAAAGTACGGGGGTAAATAAGTAGATTGGTTTATATACATTTTTTTAATATTTAAAAGGAACATCAACATTTAAATCGACCTAAATATGCCCAGCTTACAAAAATGGAACCACACATTTGAAAATTTGGTGTGTCAAAAGTGGGCGGGGTCGTATATTTATATATATTTATAAATTTGTATTATTCGTTAATATTGTGGCAAAGATAATATTAAGTTTGTGCGTCTGTTTAACATGCTGATATTTTTTTAACATTTTCACTTGTTCTCTCTTATTTTTCTCTTCGTTACTGTAATCTCTGTGGATAAAACATCATTTTGGTAGATTTGAAAAAGTTGTCACAATCACAACTACAAGCGCACCAACAACAACAACACCAATTACAAGCATCCAACTCATCTTTAACGCATTCGGCTATAACATCACCGTCCAATAGTTTATCATCACCAACCGCCACAAATAATCAACAAAGTGATATAACAACAATGTCATCAACATCACCGTTACTGTTGACAACAAAAATTGCAGAGAATGTACAGCAACAGCAGCAGTGTGATCAATCTATAATGAATCAACATTATCAACAACAACAACAACAACAACAACACTTGTCACCTACAACTCAGACAATACTTAGATCACCGTTAATGTTTAGCAATGCATTAGCAAATCAAGCTAAGCAACATGCTACATCACCATCAACTGATACCACCACCAACAACAATATTAGCATTCATGCCCTTCATTTGAATAGTAACGGTAATAATAATAATAATACCAACAATCAAAACATCATAACAACATTTAATGATAAAAATATGGAAAATTTAAACGACAACAATGAACACTTGAAATTTATGCAAAAATATTTACAAACTCAACATCAACAACAACAACAACATTTATCACAATTACAACAACAAGAACAACAACTACAACAACAATTAGAAACTGTAACAGTCACAACAATGAATAACAACAACAACAACGAGCAAGCGGCAATAACTTTACATAATTCAAATAATAAAGAGGCGATTACATTAACAACATCTACCAGCACATCAACACTAATGAGTGCCACTCAATTATCGCCAATAACAACTGCATCTACATTTCAAGCCGCTTATATGAATTATCATCCCCACAGTCAAAACCAGAATCATAATAACAATACGAACCAAATGTTGAATCAGCAACAGCGATTGGAATTGAATAATATGCACATGATGACAACAACTAATACTAATCAGAGTCCTTTATCTCATTATTCTAACGAACAACAAACACGACATACATCACCAAATTCTGGTTCACCAACGAATACTGCTAATGTTTATTCGTCGTGTAGTGGCGGTGTTGGTAGTGAGTTGGTGTTGACAGAAGAAGACGCAGAGGAACAAGCGACAGCAGCAGCTGCTATTAAAATTGAGGAATTACAACAATATCAACAACAACAATTGCAGCAGCAACAGCAGCAGCATTATTTATTGCAACAGCAATTACAACAAAGTCGTCGCTCATCTATAGACGATGAATACGAATACCAACGTCAGCAATTCGTTTTGCAACATCATCACCATTTACAACAACAGCAACAGCAGCAACAACAGCAGCAATTACAACAACAACAACAATTGCATGAACAACATTCTATTCATCAACATCAACAACAACAACAACGACAAGACTTTTTTACGTTGCATTCTTACGCACCACATTTATACGATTTAGAAAGAAAATTCGAACGCGAAACTGTAGTGAAAATGGAACAATTATAATATTGATGATAAATATAAAAATCGTTATGGTATGTTAATATTGTTACATTATTCTGATATGAAAAAGGTGACAATGGAATCTTAGAAAGCGTACTCAAGATATTTCTGAAGCAATTCAATCTAGTACACTTATACAGCTAACCTCCTTTTCGGTTAATTCATTACAAGGGTTAATTTAATTATAAATTCTTTGCTAAAATTCGTATAAAATTTCGTTTATTTTATTGTCTGCACCTTTTCTGTTAACAATAATTACTTAAATTAATAATTTAAAATACATTAATTAAAATATATATAAAATTTTGTAAAATTTTTTTTATAATTCAATAAAGGCAAAAATATTTTTTGTAAACAATTTGTTTTGTAAACTTTTTTTTTTTGGTAAATAATTGTACGTTTTTTACGAATTCTGGTTTTTATTTATTTTTTTAAATAACACTTTTTTATTTTTTTTTAATATGAATAAAATGAATTTTTTTGTGAAAAGCATTTTTAGAAAATAATTTTTCAATTAGCAAAAATTCGACTGAATATGTTATGATGTGTACATACCAAAAATATGAGATGAAAGTGTTTTGAAAAGTAATCTTTGAAATATTTTTATAAAATACAAATTTTAAAACGTGAAAAATGGTTTGCCTTTATTTTGTGATGAAAAAAATATATTATATTTGCATTAGAAATTTACAATATCTCACTTTTTATATCACTACAATACAAAATAGCGTAAATATAGTAAAACAATACGTTAGATATGTATATTTTATAAAAATATTGTTATTGTAATATACATATTGCTGCTGTAATGAATCAAAAGAGATTTCGTTGAGGAAAATTGATTTGTAAATTTTTGAATAAGTTTTTCTTAATTAATCATTTTTATAATAGGTTCAATTTATTGGAAATATTCTGATTGAAAAAATGTAAATTCATGTTTGATTTTCACAATAAAATCAATACACATATTATTACGAATACAGAGTTAAGGTAATTATTATTTCGTTGTCATTTTATAATGAATAAATAGTTATAAATAACAGGGATGGAATTTTGAGAAAAGAAACAAAACAAAAGAAAAACTTAATTGCATAAAGTCTATGCGTTTGAACTCTTTTTATATGAGCCATGGTGAATGAAAGTGGTGCAAGTCCAATTTTGGAAAACAGCCCCTTCAATCGCCATAAGTATAAATGAACTAAATTTCAACTTGGTAACTTTATTTCTGTAGGTGTGAAATGTTTTTGTGAATTGTGCCCGTGGTTAATTGTTCATTATCATGCAGAAACGCAACTGTGTTAGTTATAAATGTTAAAACCAAATTTTAGCTCATTATGTCAATTTCATTATATTATATTATGTGAACGATTCGAAACTAGATGTGTACGTATAGACGGAATTAAAGACGTATCGCTCAATCGACTTTAATTTTTATACTAATCAAGAAAAATTACTTTTATAGGCTCTGTGTCGAACAGAATAACATACCTAATATGCGCAAAGGTCCAAAAATGACATTTTTTGAATTTTTCATGTTTTTCAAGGATTTTTCCAAATTTAGCGCTCTTGTGCGAGCCGAAGATGTCAACTATTTTTATTCATTTTTTGTTAGCTTATTAATCACACCAATTCATCACCACCACTTAACATAACAGAAGTGGCTTTTTGGCCCACTCTAATGTGTATGCATCAATGGTTAAACAATATAGATATAGATAAAAAATATCGTAGCATAATTTTAAGCTTAAGATGTGTTTTTTAAAGATTTATTTTTCTTTTGAGAAATTACAATATTATACTTTTTATGAACAGAGGGCGCTATCTATATTATATATTCAAATTTAAAATGTTACATCAGTTCGCGCCCTGCAAAACTCGAAATGTGTGTATGCTTCTGCGTTTTTTTTTCTTTCATATCAGTTTACAGTAAATAATAATTTAATTCATAATAAATATAAAAAAACATGAAGAAATTAAAAATGTTATCGTTGGTCAAGCCCGACCATTTAATACCCTGCACCACTTAGCCCCTGTAATTATGCTACAATTAGTTTAGTCTGTATAACCGAGGCACTGCCGATTATTATATGGTTTGATCTGGTCAATTTACTTCTTCTATAGTCCTTGTGCAAAATTTCATAGAAATGTCTCAAAAAATGTGACCTTTAGCTTGCGCAGAAATTTTTACAGACAGACATGGTTAAATCGATTCAGAATTTGATTTTGAAAAGAACGGTGTAAATGAAGGTGGGTGTGGAATTTGCCGTTTAGGAGTTACAAACATTCAACTCATTCAACAAACAAACTCAATATATATAAAAATAACTATTTTATTGAAATCAGTAGGGTTTGGAATATTTGTATAATATAGAGATGTAAAGATATATAAAGATTAAGTTAAGAAAAAAAGAGTTATCTTATTATTATTTTGTACGATGCAATTACTTATGCATATGAGAAGTTATATACAAATTTTCTACATTCCCACACTGACATACTGATATTTTTTTCGTGTTTTTGTTTTTCTTAATCGGTCATTGTGCAGATTTTGAGATTCGCTATCAATGTTTTGAATAAGATCGTGTTGTTTAAACACATGGTGCATTGATTTTGTATCTTGTGCAATTGTGATACACTTATCTGAGATAGACATAGATAATGTGGGCCAATATTGTAGATAGATATCGTGGTTTACTTTTGTTTTTAATTTGTCAAATGTTTGTCATAAAGTGTTCATGACACACTTTTACTTATTGAAATCTTGTAGTAACCCAAATAGTTAAAGCAGATGAATCCGTACAAGTAAGTTCAACAATCTGTGCTGTAATCTGTAATGGTTACATAACGATTCAGAAAGTAATTCTGAAACGAATGGTTACAAACATCTACATGAACCTCTGTAAAAAATTACCTCATTGAGAATGAAAAAAAAAAAAGATTAATTGGCCCATGGGGGGATCGAACCCGCGACCTTCGCGTTATTAGCACGACGCTCTAACCAACTGAGCTAATGGGCCACATGATGACCACTGTTTATAGTGTATAATTTAACAAAATTGAATTAGCTTTTAATAAAGAATGAATAAAAAAGTCCTGAGATATGTTTCAAAATATATAACCGGACATAGTATCAGCTTGAGCTTGAGCTTAAGTGTACAACTTAAAATTCATGACTGTTAATTTATAATCGATTCAGAATTATTTTCTGAATCAATTTATGCATATTCATTTGTCCGTCCATACCAATCTCAGGATGAGTGCGCATGCAAGGAAAACAAATTATAAGCACACCTCACTTAGTACACAAAAGATATTTGCAGCATCTCTGAAATCTTTTTTTATGTGTTTTAACACAGAATGAATAATAAGAACAAATCTTTATACCCCAAATTACAGGTTGAATGAGAACTTTGAACGGCTGTTTTTTTTACAACTAAAAAAGTAAAAGGAGATCATATTCTAATTACTCTATACTCTAATGTATTAAAAAAAATTCTAAATTGATTTATGAAAGTTCATCAGTCCATGTAAGTTTGGGTTCAACCTAAATATTTCCTAACAACGATTAGTTGGTTTTGATTAGTTTGTGTTCAAATGTACGTAGATGTCTTATAACGTTTTATTACAAATATCGTGCGTCTGTTGTTAAAACAGTCAGAGTTTTAAAAATTATGATAATGAGCAAAACAATATGGCGGGTACCCTACATTTGGCGATGACATAAAACAAACCTTCTTTGCTTGTTACTTGTTTTTTCACCTTTATTACACTTTGAGCGATGGGTACTGTTTTATACACATTCACAAATCCAATAAATAAATGTATAAAATATACATGCACATATATACAAATGTTTTGTAAGAGTAGCAATCTTATCAGTGCCATCGTAAATTCTTAACTTAAAATGGTGGCTTCAAGTGTGTCGTTATATACAATAACAATAATGATTTGTATATTTAAACTTTCCAACAGTATGATGAGGGTGTACTAAGTTTATCAATCCGTTTGCAACACCCGAGAGGAACCCGGGGAAACCCTACAAAGTATACACTTCTTGAATTCAGAATGAAAAACTGAGTTGATATTTGGGTAAAATCGACGCAGTGCCACGCCCTCAATCTACAAAAATGTCTTACAGTTACAAAAATGTACGTGTGAAGTTGAAATTTGGTACACGTGTTTATAATTAAGACATCCATTGATGTACCCAAAATGGTCACAAACACGCCCATAATTTACAAAGAATTTTTTGTGTACACAATCTGACATGTTAACTGATACATTGTTACAGGGCGTAGTCAGATATTTGTCACGACCACTATGGAGATGGAGGGTATTTAAGATTTAGTGTTTTTATTTGATAAACATATGTATGTTTATTTCACAATAAATATAAGCAGCTCACCAAACAATTAACACAAATATACAAGTAACCAATTTAATGCCATCAATACTGATATATATATTTATATATATTGATACCGTATGTGGTTTCACGGTTTACGTTAAATATAAATACACATATAAATGTTTCATGTATTGACAATTGAAAGTGGAGTACGTACAGTTAAACGTAACTGTACTTGATAGACTCATGATAGATATATAAACGTAATCTATGGGGATAAGTAAGCGTGAAAATTTTAAAATGAAAATTTGTATATTACGGTTTTCACGTTAACTGCTCCTACATTTCTTCAACAATCTTAATGAAACCTTACAAAGTTGTGTTTATCATAAAGTTGGCAAATTTAGGATATACAAGAACTTTATTGAATAATTATGATATTGGTCTAAGTCGCATATTTTTTATTTCGTTACAATATGGCGGGTGTACAGTATAACGCAATTCATTGCATTTAAGGAGAAGCACCGAGGACCCTTTATGAATAGTATATATTCTTGATCAGTACGAAATTCAGCACCAATTTAGTTACGTCTGTCTCTGAGTGTAATATATTATCCCGGTCGTAAAAATTAGGATGTCGACCCAAAATTTGGCAGAAATTTTCGTTGTTCCGGTACACAGTTAAACAAAGCTGAAAAGGGGTTAATTTTTACAAGTTTAAAAAATGAAAAAAATCACCCAGAAGGAGGGGTCCGACAAACTATATATGTATATCCTTGATAAGCCTCAAAACTGCATCTGTCTGTTGTTGATCCTCTAACCCTCGTGGTCGTATACAAAAAACCGTACTCTACGTAAAAGTCTATTTTGAATTTGTTCCGTAATACATGCACAATTGGTGGGCGCAATCATGCATTAGCCATGCCTACTGCTTGTATGTGAATGTAGAGGGTATTCAAGATGTGGCCTAAGCCAAATTCAGTTCTTTTTACTTCTTTCTTATCATACGTATTTTAATGTTGTTTACGGTTTCATTTTTCAATTAAATTGCTTTTAATTGTGTTTTATTGTTTATGGTAAGGTGAGCAAAAAGAAATCCAATTAAAGTTAATTTCCGTTCATGTTTTAGGAGTCATTATCATCTCTAAAAGGGTGTAACAGTTATTGTCACATATTTTTACAATATTATAAGCAATAATGGTTTGTCTACTTGTTTTTTATTTAGATTTTTTTTAGATTTTATCTAGTCATACATTTTATTGTTATGTAGTTAGTTGCTTAATGTTTTAAAAGGGTAAAAATACAATTGTAAAAATGTAATAATGAGAATATATAACTATGTACAGGCTGTAAAATTAAATGAAAACTTCAAGGATATCATATGAGAAAGGAACCGTAAAGTTTATGGAGGTAAAAATTGAAATATAAATTTAACTTATAATATAATATACTTGCTATGTTACGTAAACATAGAGTCATCATTATTCATCGGTTATATCCTATTTAGGTCGGGCTTTTGCACGTCTTTTCCGCTTTTATACAGCAAGTACCTGGATGGACATACGCACACAACTGGACCATACTGAGTTGATGCTGATTCAGAATATATATAATTAGTTCGAAAGATGGAGTCATAAATTCATTCCATTGTAGTTGCCATTTGAAATAAAATGCTATCCTACGTTACAGGATTAGTTACTATACTTACTTCTTCTTTGCTGAATAAAATAATGCTGTTTACCTCAGCAGACTGTATCGTTTATCATTGAATGATGTGTTTTTTATAAATATTGATAGTAAATGTTTTTCACATTAATTTTGCACTTACTTTTTAAAGGTCAGTGGTACTCCATAATAGCTTAGGGGGTGGTTATCAATCACAGCAGGAAAGACGGAATTTAATTTAAATTTAAATAAAATACATCAGTGCACAAACAAAATAAAAAGAAATTATGGTTAAAAGTTAGCACAAGTATCAGGTGCGTTTCTTATCAGATGAAGCAGATATGAGTGACATACTCTCTTTTATAACTTTGTATAGAAGATACATGTTTATATTTTGTTTGTTTGTTAAAAAGTTTAGATAAAACAGAAATGAAGAGATTTAGTGGGCCGGTCATTCCTTCTTCAGATACCAGTTATCTGTGGCATACATAATACCGGTTGGTTATCATATTTTACGGGTACTCTCTTGGTGAAGATTACATTATATAGGCAACATTATCACTATCATTTGAAACAGGGAGTGTCTTTGTGTTAAAGAGAGAGAGGACGAAAAGCAGTAATCGCAAGCGACCTTCTTCTTGTGACGGGGAACAGCGCATGGATTGCACAACGGCGAAATCTCTGAAATGATACGTTAACTTATCTAGTGCCTACTATCTATTCTCAGATATCGGATATGTTTTTTTTTCTTTTTGTAGTATAGTTTGGAGTCACACGCATTACAGAGCACAACACCATACAGCAAGATAGGGAAATATCAGTTGGCAATATGAAGTGAAACATATTCTTATTCCTGATTTTTTTAGTTTCAAAAAAGGAAGCATTGTGCTAAGAAACGGTTCGGTGAAATTCAGTTCTCGGCATAACAAAGCGCAAATGATCTATATAAAGCGAAATAATTCCGGAGCCACTGTGAAATGTGGCAACACTGTGAAAATAATTTTAACTTATCAGTTTTATAAAAATGCCAAAAAAATTAAAAAAAAAACAAAAACAAAATAGAACAACTTTAACAACAAATTGTTGATGTTGATGGCAGACCAACGATAGCTCGTCTAAAGTCCAAGTACGCGAATAATCAAAATCAATTATTGTGTCATTTAAAGTCGTATACCACTCAAGGACATGAGTTGTTTTCAGTACAGAGTAAACAATAATCGCTAATACTAAAAATTTATCGTACACATAAATCGCAACTACACTGATATTTGCTAAAGTTGCTCAAAATTCTGCATAATAAGAGGAAAAGAAAACTAAGTATAATGAAACAAATTTTTTTTAGTTAATGATTGTCAGATTAAGATTGACACACGCTTCAGCACAAACACTTTCACTTTCAATTTAAACGAATAAAGTCCAAATAAAAAGTTATAGATTGCAGATTAGTTTCAATCTTATATTTGTTAATTTTTCATGATCTCTCAGTCGAACTTTAACAAGAGCGCTATGATATACAACAAGGAGCTCATTTACAAGTATAGGTTAGGTTTTTATTATTTTGGAAAATTCAAACAAACCATAACCGAATACACGTCCATGATAAACTATAAGGTAACGTACCTTGAGAAAGCTCAAATAATTAATCTTTTTGCATTCCGTATTACGACAGACCTTGTAGCACCTAACGCAAAGTCCTTGTAAATTTTTGCTTCACCAAAAGGTGCCAGCCTTTAGTGAAGTTAGTTACTTGGCATAATAATTGACTGCGATAAATTTGAAACTATTTGTAAAGTTTTTGAAACCCTTTTGGCCACATTCTACCCCAAAAGCGTAACTACTATCCGATCTCGTTCATATTGGTCGCCGTAGAATTTGAAAGAAATTTATCTCAATACTGAGCATGACTGTTTCAAAATGTACATTTTAGTTAGGAACAATAGACACTAAATCGATTCAACTCCCACGACCACTTAGTAGTACTATTAACTATTTCTTGATATGTTCGACCTAGACATTCATTCATTGTGTTGGTCTCTGCACAATTATTGTTGATGTTTCTATCGATCAATATAAATGACTATTAGACATATTTTGGCAAAATGACTGATATCGTCCGCTGTTAATGGGAGCAGAAGCAAGCAAGAAAACTAAATTTTAAATACCCTTCACATCTACAGCGGCAGGCGTGGCAGGTATATTATAGCGCCCTCTTATAATATATGAAAACGTATCAGCTTGTAAATCGAATTTAATGCTGACTGTGGTTTGTGGTAAATTGTAGGCGTTAGTGTTATACGACTTTGCCCATTTTTGGCACATCGATGGAAGGTATAACTATAAATATTCATACCAAATTTAAAGTTCATAGGTTAATTTTTGTGGCAAATAAATAGATTTATGTTGATTGTGGGCGTGGCTCATGACCGATTTGCTGATTTTTAAATACCGATCTGCGATCAGAAACTTAAAGTGTCTTTACAAAATTACGCTCGTGAGAATGCCAACAACAGGTGGACATACGGACGTACATGTGTAAATTGACTCAGTTTTTGACGCTGATCAAGAATATGTGTATTTTGTAGGGTCTTTGACGCCTTCTTCTGTGTATTACAAACAAAAAGACAAACTTAGTATACCTACCCATCTCATTTGGAGGGCAAAAATATACCAAAATTGACTTTTGAACCAAAAAGGATTTTTGTAAATTGTGGACATATCGTTTACCTGTCCACGCCCATATTCAAGACATCGACGTTTACGGTAAAAATAATTTCACATATGAATACTAAATTTATAATTTTAACGTTATCTTTGAGAAATTTTGCTGAATTGTGGTCGCGGCTTTTAACTGATTTCGTTCATTTAAAACAGAAACTATTTATTTGAATGAAGAATATTTCTTCATGCTACCTAAACTATGATAAAGTCGATTTTTCAGAACAAAAAGTATTATTTATCATAGTACAAATTTTTATACCCTCCTATTCGAATTGCGTATTTGGAAAATCAGTCAAGAGTCAAGCCCACAATAGACAAAAATCTGTTTATACGCCACATATAAATATAAATTTAAAATTTTTTATACATATTTATAATGATATATCGATGTACCAAAAATGGGCGGGGTTGTATAAGAAATACGTCCACAATTTACAAAAGACCGTGCTCATGGTAAAACATGCGCCAAGTTTTGATACAACTTGCCGAGTGTAGAATATTTTTGTTCAGGATGAGGTATCAAAGTTAGGTGAGAGATTTTCCTAAAACATGCTACCCCTAATTACTTTAACTCCCCCATTTACAATTGGAAAGGGAAATAACTCAATTGTATTTCTATTTGAGTTCTTTCCATTTGCAAATGAGTTATTTCCATTCGAAAACCGACAAATTCTCTAGTGTTAGAAAGTTAATTAATAATAAAATATTCTTTTAAGGAGAGAAGGACAAAAGTGAGTGGCATCCTAGACCACATAAAGCAAAAAGATGCGTTGAACAGATTTAACCAAATCAATATGATATCTATAAGACAATTGATGAATATTCCAATGTTGGCCTAACGACAGCAGTATATAACCTCTTTTTCAAGAACTTCATTTACTGAGAACTTCAACTTTAGATCAAACGTCCTTCAATTTGACCGAATTAAAAACATTTATGGCTGACTTTGTGATTGGGATTGATTGATTGATTGCTTGGTTTTTTTAGGACTGCACTAAAAAACACTTAACTTTTAAGTTAAATAATTAGTAGTCATAGTAACTAAAAATTTGAACTAAGATCCTGATCATCAACATTTTAAATAGAGGCGGCGACAAACTTTTTTCTTTTCTAATATTGAATTTCGTTTGTAAAAAATAAACGTCTTATATTATTAATTCTATTAGGCATTGCTTAGGACGTGCTAATACATCGAAGTAATAGAATTTTTTTCTTTTCTTCATTGTATCGTTTATATTAAATATATAAACACATGGTGTCGCACTTTTATTGTGACGTTGGGACCATTTTTTATTACTTATAATTAACTTAAGTTTGGTTACTTTATGACTTGCTGAAAGTTAGAAAAATATTTATATATATATTTATAAAGATGTTTACATAGATGTGTACATGTGTTAGGCAACTATGTTACAATATTATATAAAGGTTTATTTGGAGAACACACATGCTCTCGTACTTGTTTATTCTGTTTAGGGCACCATAAAATAAAAATTCAATTGAAGTGGAAGTACAGTTACAGCACATATGTCAGATACAAAAAATAATTACAAACATTTTATAATGCAGAGATATGAGGAGAGGACCAAGTGCCGTACCTTAAATACCCTACTTTACAAAAAAATTATGTGAGTCAATTATATGGAAAAAAGGAATTAACTAACAGTGACCTTCATTGGTTTATTATATAACTTTTTAAAGGTATTCCGATGAAATTATTTTTCTTTGGTGATACTTCTTCTACTTTCAGCAATGCATTCTACTTCTACTATCGAACACATCGCATTATATGCAATATGATTGGACTAAAGAGGTGGGGAAAGTAGGTGTTAGAGTCTGTCCTAGTAGTCACCAATTGCTTTGTGAAATTTTTATATCTTCCTCAAAGTAGCCGCACGTAAACGCAATATGTAAAGAATAAAGCAAACATTTCGTAAAGGAAATAATATTTACTAATTCTAGACTTTATTTATTGTTGTCGTATACGTATAATACTCGGCAATATTTATACAACATATAATATAAACCAATACAATTGCAACTTACGAGAATAATTTTTGTAACCTCCACCTTAGCGGTATTTAAAGGTGTACTAAGTTTGGCGTACTATTTCAAAGGCTATTAAAAGCCGTTCCAGAGACCTTTTTTTATACATATTTACTTAACTTCCAAAAACGTTTGTGGTTCTGTTTGCAAGGAGGAAGTAGGTACAAAATATAAATCGTTCGCCCCATCAATTATGATAAAAAATTACTTTTCTTAACTATCCTTCTTTAATAAAATTCACCGAAGAATACCTAACTAGTTGTTAAAGTTTTGACCTTAACGAACTATTTTTGGAGACACTGGAAAGTATAATAAGTAACAAGTATTGTGAGAAAGGGTATATTGAGTTTTTGCTTATGTTTGTAACTTCTAAACGGCCAATGCCACATCCACCTTCAATTATACTGAGCAAACCACTGATTGCATTTTTTTTTAATATTTCGATAAAATTTAATACAAAAAATGTTTTGGCCGGTAGAGGAATTCATATAAAATATGTACCGAATTGGACCATTTTTAGAAGCTCTTTCTATATAATTAAGTTTTTCGAAATAACTTTAATATTCGCATTTAAATTGGGCAAAAACGGCTAAGTGCCATGCCCAAAATCAACAAATGCGCACCTATGAAGTTGAAATTTTTACACATATTTATAACTAAGGCATTCATCAATATATGAAAAATGGGCATGGTCGGATAACTAACGTGTAAGTTGATATGCTTTACTTATACTGTTATAATCAGGTAACGTAATCAGGTACTTACCGGGCAGTTGGAGGGTATTTACAATACCGTCTGAGTTCAAGTTTACTGTTCTTACTTGTGTTTAATTAATCTTTAAGTAAGTTTATAAAAAAACACCCAAAATTTTAATGTTACTACACAAAAATTACTGGATACTACTTGCTGACATAAAAAATTCTAATTTTGAAGAGGATCGGACTTTCGCTGTATCCTTATAGCGAACTTTTGTATGCTAAAAATTACCACTGACTAAATGCATTAAGTTTGATTGTGTGATGTTTGTAGTGTAGAAGGTTAAACGAGGGGACTGGACTGACTATTGTTATTTGTGTCTTTTATGATAAACATTTTTAGTGACAAGTACCCACTGACTTAAGGAAAAAAGTATATGTTTAGTTAAGCATACTTTACTAAAAAAATTATAGAATAAAGCATATTCAATATGTGTAAGAACTTTTATGGAGTTGTTGTGGATGTTTTGTTATTTCATGGCATTAGTGGGTGTACATACAGGTATATATAGTGTGTGCACCATATCTTCTGCATTGACACTAAACTGAACACGCATGCTCAATTTGTAGTATTGTGATTGTTATCACATAACAACAACACCACCAACAATAATTCAAGCCTTATTAAAAAAAACGTTTTGTTTTTCTCTCTTCTCTTTCCTCCACTCATGAGCCATATGGAACTTTATCTTTTGGATGGCTTGCGATAAGATAACACCTATACGTTAATAGTGTTATACACACACATGCACATACACATGGACACATTCATATTCACTCACATATGCCGTTCCGAGTACAATATTAGACGTTTGAAGGTGTATATGTAAGCTCTACATATATGCACACGTACTCATATCGGAGCAATAGTTGTTCTGTTTGTAAAATAAGTGATTGGCTCTGAGTGTGTGGTGTTGTTATAGTTCGTGTGTGTACTTGCATAGTGCTGGTGTTGGTTTTATTAATGTTTTTTTCCTTTTGAACAAATAAATCATAATTCTTACACCTATACATACGCTGTCTAGAACCGCCTTTGCGTCCCGCTCCTTTTAATTGTTCAGGTTAACCGCTGCAATATTTCTTTTTTTTTAAATATTATTTTCACTTATAGCTTAGGTACATGTGTATGTATATTGTACACTGTTCTGAAAGGTACAAAAATCAACATGTAGTATAACAAACAACAAATTTACCTTTTTTCATGCCTATATGGGAGACATCAAGAACTAACTAATATTAAGTATTCAGGTGTATGTGTGTGTTTGTATATATAAAGTTATGAGTGTATAATTTTTCCAAGTTATTTTGTATGTTTTTTGTTTTTTTTTTCGTTTTAATGTATAAGTAATATATACGATTGTTGTTAACTGTAGATGTACTTGTTCTGCGTTGACGACCCTCTTCAGTACCATGTTTCAAATTGAAATCGGTACTAAACGCGCATTGTATTGTGTTTTGCGTGGTGTATGGAAGCCTCTACTCAAATCGTCTTGTCTTTCAAATATTGATTTTTGTTTTTTTAACATTAAAAAAAGTATGTTATCATTTCATTCTGGAGCATTTTTATAAACGTTTTTCAAAAGAGGTGTTATTGTGCTAATGTGCTAATGTGTGTGTTCAGTGTTGAAAGAGCAGTCAATTTATAAAGTACAATATTCAATCAAAAGGTATGATCATGATTCATATAGAACAGAAATTGTAAAGAGATGAAGAAATGCTTCAAAACTTGAGGCATAAGTAATATGTAAAAGTTATTGTAAATAGACACGGATATTTTTTCAAAGTAATGGTACAATGTGTTTGCAATGGTGAGAATACGTATACATGCAATATATATATAAAGATATCGTGCTGCAAAAAGGATAACATGTGAATGATCGTGCAGTTTATAATTATAGCTAAAAATTACAAGTTTTGACAGAAAAGCCCCAAAGTTTTGTGTGTATCAAACAAATAGAGTACTTGAGCTAAATGTTCATTATCCAAAATGTGATATGGACATGTGGACGTGTTCACTATGTGATTAAGTCCACTTTTAAAGTACACACTTCCTAAACTGTGTCCAAAATCGAAATCAGTGTTTTAAGCTCCGCCCATTTTTAAATATTTTAAACATAAATAATTCAATATTTGTACAAAACTTCACAGATCTCATTTTTAAAGTAGTCAATTGTCGAATTTAACTTTTAAGTGTGGAAGTCACTATTAATTGATCAGAATGAAACAGTTTTCAGTTTAATAGCACAATATTTAAAGCTCAAAGACCTTCTGCAAGTTGAACCAGTTACCAACAGAAAATTCTTTACTTTAACTGAATTTGAAGAAAGTTTTATTGGGAGAATACATACGAATTAACAAAAGCGACTTTGCTTTATATCAACAACATAAATAGCAAAGCTGCGTCGGAAATCAAATGTAACTAATTAAAAATCTTGGTAGCGGTTCGAACATTTCAAATAATTATTGCTTCGACTTCCATATGAGTGGGTCGGTAGATTTTATTAAACTATAATTCTATTAAAATTTTTTTGTTGAACGGAACGTCAAAAAATAACGTTTACACATGGAAGAGTAATTTTCCGCCAAAAGAATTATTGGGCTTAAAACCAAAATATGACACTGATCGACCTATTATTTGCTAAACGTTATAAACTAATATTAACGAACATTTTATTGAAGAATTTTTAGATCGATTAGATTAGAAAGGCGCTCCATGTTTACAAATTCAAATGAAATTATATGAATGAATGGAAGTTTTTTTAATCAGATCAAATATAAAATTTATGTGAATTTGAGCAAAGCGTTAGATTTCTTAATTGAAGTAGCTTCTAATCTATCGCTCAAAACCGATAGATAAACAACTTTCGTATCTTTACAATGCAGAAGCAGCCTTGAACGCATTCTACAAACGCATATCTATTTAAAGAATAAATGTCAAATAATTTTGTTGCAATATGAAGTTAAAGAAGGATAAAAAGAAAGAAAGAGTGACAGCAAGCAATCAAGCACGTGTCTAATACGTATCTAATCAAAAATTATAAATGGCAAAGACATGAAAAAACACAACTTGCTACTTATTCCTAACTCTCCTTCATACTGTGTAATTACGGATGAAAGACAATTTCACCTTTTTTAACGACATCGATACGTAACTCACGTAAAGTGATAAAAGCGATTTAGATCTTGAAAAAGGATCTTTTTCTTTTCATAAATTATTCCCAAATGCGGTTATGAATGAAAGGATAGTGAAAATGTGTTTGCGTTCTCAGAGTTAATGGATTTTGGCGACATATTTTCTAAACTGAATTTGAATTAAACTTCAACACCACCACCAACAGCAACAACGAACAAAAGCGGTCATTTTTTTTTTGAGTTTTCCTTTCCACCTTTTTAGTCAGTTTTAGTGTTTCTTTTATTTTTTGTGGTACGATTTAAGTTTGAGTGTAAGAAGTGTTGCATGACGATTTTTGTTCTGGAATTTTAACGCCACTGTACCTGTGTATCTTTGTTTTTGTTTTTGTCTCTCCATATATTAACTGCTCGTAAAGATAATGAACGGATAGTTGAGCTGAGTTGGTTTTGTTTCAAAATTTCTATATCACTGACTTGAATGTTTCTTTGTTTTTAGTGTTTGCTATAAGGATTTACATTTATTTTGGAATATGAGTCACAATCGGAATCGAGATGATATTAGTAATGATGTGAATTCTTATCAGGTTTTATGTTAAAACATTTTCAGTGTTTTTTATGCGTGATATACGAGCCTGCACCATAAATTATTTATGCCTTTAATTAATTTCCATCCTTAATTAAATTAATTTACAATTGTGGCAGAATTTTTGGGAGTCTTTGTACGCTCATTCAGTTTTTTCTCTACCTTCTAAAGAACTTCAGTTGATTAGTTGAGTTTTGGCGTACAGGGTAAGGATCAGCCACTTTAGTGCTGTCCAATTACGTGCCAAATGACATTTAATGTCTTTTCATTAAGTATTGTAGGGTGTTGATCGAAAGCAAAACAACTTCCGTATTCTCCAAAAAGCTTAACCTTTGTTTGACTGCTTTGGGTGGGCATGGACTTATGACTCCAACATTGCTTTTGACACAATCAGTAATTTTTGATCGTACCTTTTCCATTGCGATTAGCATCGGACTCTACAGATTCAAATGGAAAATTACTAGTGGCATGGTGCGTTAGTTGACGTCTAGGGCTTTATGCGATCTCCTCCGTGGAAAACTTACCAAAACACTCGACGCATTAAAGGCACTAAGCGTATTGGACAGCTTTAGTTAGCCAACGTGGCCTTCTGCTTATGCGAGGGTAGAACGAATTAATATTTCCTTGACCTACTTATTGTCAATTGTTGGACAGCCCCCATCCTTTGGCGCGTACGATTTAAATTTATTGAGTCAATGCGAACAATTTGTCTGCCGCCTTGACTCTTTCATAAAGGTATGCAACATAATACTTTCTCTTTCTTTTGTTGTCTATTTCGTTCGTCTTGTGCGGCAAGTAATTGTCAATTGTTTTTTGCGAAAGTCTTACGTTGAAGACTTACCCTTATACCTATTAACCTTATATCTATTAAAGAAATTGAAGGGGTTTCCTCCACGTAGTCTGTGTCGGTATTCTTGCTTCTTTTTACAAGTTTTTCTTTCCACTACAACTGCCGTTATCATTTTAATATTACGACATTATTCTACATTACGTGCACACTCTTCGTGAAACGTGATGACAGGATTCAAATCGAATTGTGGTACCCCGGGTCATAGGTATTCGGCATATAGCACAAATATCTTTGAAATTAATTTTACATTTTTTGAAATGTTCGTGAAATAATATTTTAATAATGTTTGTATTCCCTTAAGTTATTAATTTTAAATTTCCTGGCTAATATTTTTTATATTTCTTAAAATCATTGTATTGGCAATATAAGTTATATATTCCATTTTATTCAGTTTAATTTTGTCTAAACATAAAAATTAGGGCATCTCAATCATGTTTAAGTAAGTTCACATTGTTATGAAATAAAGGGAACAACTTGACATCATCAGCATACATAAGAACTTGAGAATGTCGAATAACATATGGTAAATCATTAATATTAAAAGGAAAGGGTGAAAATGATTACCCTGAGGAACACAAGAGGGACTCATTATTTTCCTGGATAAGATATTAACATGAGAGTTTTAATAAATTTGTCAAATTAGATTTTCCACCAAGGACATGTAGTATTAATAAATAGCTTATAAACAAGACTTTCGAAGAGTACAGGTAACATGGTATTGTTGCCCCACAATTGCTTATTGCAGTGTCTGATAGAAGTTTTGTGTAAAGGAAAAATGAAAATGAAAACTTCAAACGGTCATGAAAGGTGCTTGTTGAAAGAAATGTGTCAAAAATATATATCACAGGCCTACCCAAGATCTCACAATAATTGATGAGGTGCGGGTGCATTTTTCGTCTTCATTTAAAAAAGAAAAAGACTCAAAATGAAAATTTAAAAGAATTATTTTCTTTATAAATATATTCCCCTCAGCTTTTCACGAGTTTCAAGCGTCCGTACAAACTTAATATGCCCTCTCCTATTAGTCATATTAGATAGAGAGAATGAGCAGGATGTTGAAGCAGATTATGGGAACCAAACTTCAGTTTTATATTAAAATTTTTTGCTGCTGAAAAATTGCCGCATAAAAACACATGGATAAACGGAAGAGCCAAGTTGATTTAAAGTTCTATACTGAGCAACAATATATACATACGCCCTGGGGGAGTGTGGCTCTCTCCCCCACGGCATTTACATCATGTTTGAACAAAAGCAATATACGCCAATATCATTATCATGGTGGGTGCAATAAATGAACAACAAACAAGTAACCTAGTTTCCTATTTCGACGACAATAAATCAATTTGTTCCCGTTTATTTGGTTGTCAAAAACTTACATAATTTTCCGATTAATTAATTAATTCACCATACTCGTATATCATTTATTTGTACCATTTGCTCTATTTCGTAATATTGTTTACCGATTAGTTTAGCATCACTCCACTCTTCTCGGGCTTAGGTTATCGATCTGTGTAAATATTCATAATAGGAATGGTGTTATCGTTTGTGTGTACATACATTTGCATATATTTAAAGGCGAAAAACTTATGAATGAATTGTTTTTCCAACCGATTTAATATTGTGTTTGTTGCATTTACTGCTCGGTTGTCTGTCAGTTGAACGTTAAAGCTACCGAGCAGCAGTTATTATCAATGAGTAAATATATGCATACGGAGACTACGTTTTATAAAAAAATACATATCTATAAAATAGTCTATCTTATCCTAAAATATGTAAACGCACAGATAAATAATATTTCAAACTTTGAATTTTTAGTACACTAACGTGGAGGATATGAGAAAATTTTGAAAATTTTTCATATTCTGAGCGATTTATTTCAACTTTAGTGGTTGTATAATATTTTGCCTAACCCAAGTATTAATCATCCCTTTCATCAGCTTTTAATATCTACATCTACCCATCTACAGTGGGCAAGCGCTCTTATGAATTTTCTCAAAAACAGTTATACATATATTATTAGATAAGTTTGAACTCATGTGTCGGGAAGTAATCGAAATTGGTATTTTTTAAAAAAATTGTAAAAAATGTTTTAAAATATATTGGAACTGGCAACAGTCCCTCGCATTTGTATAATTAGTGGGTACACACATATATTTTTTTAATTTAACACGTAATAATCACCTTGGAAGGGTCCATATCTACCACGCTTATTTTCAACGACTACTAAAGTAGGGTTACATTCTGTACTAACAAAAAATTGTAAAGTGAGGGATGATGACATATATCCCGCTGATAGTTGGCGCATTGAAGGTTGGGGTAGTTATAGATAAATGTAGTAAAGTTCAATTTGATGACTACATGTTTGTTGACTTTGGGTGCTCACGTTAATAGAAATACGAGGAAGACATGAAATTTGTACAAAATTTCATCTCAATATCTAAAAATTTACAATCGCGGTAGGACCAACAGTAAAAAAATGCTCCACCTAGACTGTGACCTCGGAATAAGAAATCTAGTTAAAAAAGAAACAAAATGCGCAAACTATAGAAATCGAAACCGTGTCATACCGAATATTAAATATTTCCTTTGTGTTTTAGATGTTTCATTGTTGTTGCTATTCATAAAGGCAAAAGAGAATGCGATTTACTAAATTTGCCATTGCGTTTGCAATCTTCAGAAGCAGGCTAAATCCCCTTATAAGGCATATTTCTTTTGGATTAGTTGCGTCCATGTCCATGTTAACGCTTGTTACACACACACATATGTAATGTATATTTACATTGATATAATAAAACTTATGGGTACGCCCTTAATTTATATAAACATTTTTTTTTTTTGCATAGTTCGAAATTTATGTACTTTAGTAGTCTACGTACATGGTCATTAGAAGAGGCATGGTACATAAATAAGTCGGGTTTTCCGGATTTGGCCTAAGCTAATTGCAGTCTTTTCTATTTGCTTTTCAATATTTTTCCTTTCCTAAAACGGAAAAAAACCTTACTCTACTAGCACGCGTAGAAAAAAGCAAATGTTGACATGATTGTTGACGCATTCCAGTATTCTACAATATTTGGAATGACACGACACTTTTCTATAGATGACTTGACTGGTGCTGTTGTTGTTGTTGTTGTCGTTGTTATTGTAGTTGTTTAACGTTATGACGAATCGCGGTTAAAAGTGTTCTTCCTCAGCTTTACATGTATGTTTGAGCAAATGTGGGCGACAGTTTACTTAAATTTTTTTTTATGTATTTTTTTTTGTTTATAGACCACGTACATTCAAGGAACTTGTAGTTGTTGTTGTTGTTATGTTTTAAAAGAATACCGCCAGTACTGTGATTTTCACTTAACTAAATATGGGTTGTGTCAATGTTCAATTTTTAACATTTTCTGTTTGGTTTTTTTTTTGCTTTATGTTGTTTGTTATTGTAACGTTAAGAAGCATGTGCTCGTAACAACAATGAAACATAAAACCGGAACTTGCACATATTTCAATGAACAATCCAAACAAATTGTGTACAGAGTACAAATACGCCTTTCCGCTTTGATGTTGTTGTAGTTGTTACATAAAACAAACTCTCTCTGTGACATCTGATGTACTGGCATCAGAGTACTTTCATTCGTGCTTTCATTTCAGATGGAAGGACAGACCCAACAACAACAGCATATGCAAAATTCGTTACCTCAACATCAACATCAACATCATCAAAGTTTATTAGAGAAAATTAAGAGTGAAGTCAACGGTCACGACAATTCAGCGCAATTAAGTCAAGCGTCGCCCGTTAATGTTGTTCTAGAGAAGCACAACAATCAAACAGGAGATCATCAGAATCAACAGCCGCACCTAACTGCTCACACTAATCAGCAACAACAACACTCCCAACAATCAGCTGCCCATGCTCATACTGCGTCAACAATCGTTCAAGCCCATCAATCAACGAACAATGTAGGAATTCAAACGGCCACGCACAATTCAATAAATACTAATGATGGGTATGTGTCTTTAAACCGAAATCAACATCGACGTATATTAACCGCTTCGGGGGAATTGTAACTAACACCTTAACATATTTAATAAAGTGTCGCAAATTGTATCAATTGTCATTTCTTGATAGGTTGGACGTGGATCAAATTGATCAGCATTCTTCACCCAGTGACTACATGCAAATGCCACCGCGCCACTCAGAACAACAACAACAACAACAACAAGCATCGGGCAGTACTACAGGATATACGTACATCACGAGTGAAAATGGTCAGACCATGATTTGTGCCGCAGCAACTGCGGGAACTATTAAAGTGGAAACGGACGATAAAGATCACATATTAACTGAGACTCAGCAACAACAGCAACTGCAACAACACCAACAATGCCCCACACCAAATGGAACTTATGGTGAAGCTATGGTAGTGCATCACCATCACAATCCCCATTCCTTAAACAGTGCCACGCTAAGTCATGCAGCAGCTTTACGTTTTGAAGATGATGCACGCTTTGCAGCTTCTTTAACAGATAATGGCAGCAATGGCAGTGCCTCTCTATACTATGATGCTTCAGTGATTGATGCCACTACGCACGCCAATGAAACGAAAACTTTCACCGATCTGGGTAATACTTCCTACCTAAATTATGCCGCCTCCTCAGCCTCATATCATTTGGCGCAAAGCAACACCATTTACAGTACCACCGGTCCACCACAATTGCTTACTAAGGCGGAGTCAAATTTGGGTTTAGTGCGCCAGCCGCCGCAATATCAATCGATGGCAATGTTCGATTCTGTTAATGCTGCAGTACAAGAACAAGCTCTGTGGCCAGGTTCGTCGGTAGAATATCAAAATTTGAATTTTGTAAGTTCCCCATTTCAATCTCCATTTCTCTGTTTTGCTCAATTATATTAAACTTTATCAAAAACTGAACTTTGCGCAGGTGGTTGAAGATTATCCTTCAACAAATATAACAGCGGGAACGTGGACCAGTGCTACCTCATTAACACCTTATGAATCAGCTTTGGCTCAATGCGATCACTGCAATTCACCGTTGTTGCGAAGAGGTAATGAATTATTTTGCACCCTGTGCTGTCCACCGACGGTAAGACCAAATGTACGCATAAGTGCCAGACACGCCAAACCTAAGACCGCGAATGCCTCTAGCAATAAACGAACTGGCGTCACATGTGCTAATTGCCAAACAAATTCAACGACATTATGGCGTCGCAATAATGAAGGCAATCCTGTATGCAATGCATGCGGTTTATATTTTAAATTGCACAACATGAATCGCCCCTTGTCCATGAAGAAAGAGGGCATTCAAAAACGTAAACGAAAACCAAAAAATAACGGTGGAGCACCATTACGACCACCATTACCCAGTAAGTTGAAGGTGAAAATGTACGACAGAAGAAGTTTAGGACGCGACATGTGTGGGAGTATTAAAAGCATTATTCACTTGTTTGAATAATTTCAGGTATGCAGTTAAACGGTCCTCTCGTAAGCAGTCCTCTCTACCCATCTCAGGTTCCACTCGGTTTGCCCATCCATCCTCAAGGTTCGGTTGCATCTGACCTACAAGACATGTCTACAACTGTGCATCGTTCTGTGGCTATAGAACAATCTGATATAACTTTGAATATGTCACGGGCCCATATGAACACTGACAGTCATTCACCATACAATAATCCTCAGTCTCAAAGACAATCACCTCATTTGCCAAATTCAGCGTCTTTAGGTCGTTCCATAACGCAAACGTAAGTAATCGGGGTTTGAAAAAAGTTGGGAGACTGCTCATTACGATTTTTCACTTCCACGTAGGGTGCCGTCACTAGAGGTGCCGCCACGTACCACCAGCACTAGTTGTGAAATACCCACTAGTGTAATAACACGTACGGGTTTGCCAGAACGCATTTCGAATAATTAAGTTAAAGAATAAGTTAGCTAAAGTAAGTGTGTAAGTGTGACGATTTATTGAATCCAAAGTCATTCGCTGTTTAAAATTTCACGATTTCAGAAATCGAATATAAATCTATTTTGAATGTGTACCCAAAAATATTGAAAATGTTTATAGTTTAAAAAAAATTATTACAATATTACTAAATTTAATGCAAAAATTATTTTTGTTAAATAAATATTTATTTTATATATATTTAAAAAATTGGAAAACATGGATTTTTTTTAAAAACATCAGCGCTCGGGAGAAAACTTCCTTAAGTGCCGATTTCATTCTCCAAGGGTGGAAGTACCCACTTTAAAGTGTAAGTGATGCTGGGAAAGTTTGAGAGTTTGTCATTAGATCCAATAGATTATGGTTTCACCACCGTACAAATGCCAAAGGCAATATACTCGTATACCATACAATTTTAATTTTAAAGATTTTCCTGAAAAATTTAATTTTATCGCTACAGTTGATTTAAATAATATTTTAAAAAATATCAATATCAATCAATATGATTTCAAAAAATTACTGTATGTAAGATAATGACAAGGTGTGGAACACAGACAGATCAATGTTACAAAATTATTGTTGGTTGAGTGAATTGGATTTGGGCTGCGAGTTATAAAAAAGAAGTTTCGGTATACCTTTCGGAAACGGTCTCCGTTGGGAAAGAACACCGACTGCGTATAAATAGTTTTTATAAATGAGTTGTAGGGATAAGCTGGGCACTAATTATGATATAATTTATTCATTTACTTCTCCAAAGTGACTGACTGCGCGTAGTAACGCTTAATGTCCACATATACATGTATTAAGTATTCACGGCGTTCAAAGCGATATTTTATTGTCAACAATTTGGCAGCAACTAAATTGAACTGAATTAATTTTAATGACTCTGCCTCTACTCCTGCCTCTGCCCAACTACCCTAAAACGGTAGAGAGAGACATACTCATCCCGGCGCACACCCAGAAATATATTCCACAAAATAACACTTTACTTATAAGTAAACATATAAGGCGCAGCACCGTAAAAACAAAGAAATCCATACCTACTTATAATATCCACAAAGCATTCGTGGACAGAGAAGAAAACAAAAAGAAAAGAAAAAAAATCATCGCCATCACCAAATGGTCGGCCGAGCTAAATAGCGAATCGGTGTCATCACTTAAAAGCCTTTTTTTCCTGTGCAGTCTCTGTGCGGTTCGGTTTGAAAAGAAGAATGAAAACATTGTAGCATTGCTTACAACAATAACAATAACAGTAACAATTTGAATATAACGCCATCAGGTACCACCACCTCACCGTCAAACATCATGTGCCAATGCTTTTGGTTGAAATCGCAGATCTTTCATTTAATGGCCTGTTAACAACACAAAGCAACGTTCAGTAAAAAATATCAGTTAGGACGGATTGTCTTTCTGAAATGCCCCTTCCGCACCGTTTTCATTGCCATGGTTTGTTTTGCAAATTGCGAGCTTGGGGAGTGTTACGAGGTGTTGCGACTGTGCGGATCGGTTTTGTTTGTTTGTTTGTTTGTTTATATTTATTTCAATACTTTGGCGTACGCTCGATCAATTAGGCAAACTTGTTTTACGATCGTTTTTATTAGGCCGACTTTTGTTTAGACTGTTTCAGGTGATGCAAAGAAGCGTTGGTTGATTGTTATTCGTTTCAAGTTGCCGTCTCATCCGTACAAAAACAACAACAACATAAATTCTCAACATTCATACCGCTAAAGCTTTTTACTCTGTCAAATATGATTGTCTTCTTCATATCATTACTTTCTTAAGCGGCAGACTTGAGGTAGGTACGGACGCGTTTAAATTATATTTTGTTTTGTTTAGATTGATCTATAATGTTGTTGTTGTTCAAATATTGAAAATATCTGACATAATGAATTCATATGATTAACGCAGATTATTCCAGTCACCTACATATTAGACATATATACGCAAGCATGGGAAAAATGTTGATGATTTTGTTCATTACAATTAGTTTGATTCATTGAGTAGGTTTTGGTTTAAATTTTAAGAATTTTATCACAGTATATACCCATAATAATAAAATAAATTATGATTAATTTTTATTTTTTATATCAAATCCTGGTTCTGTCGTTTTAGTCAGTAGAATATATTAATAAATATTCAGAATAAGTTTCGCAACAAGTAAACTGTCCACTCGAGGTTGTTGTAAGCAAACTTGCTGAATATACAATTCTACCAGGCTCACCAGTTCTTAATTTTGAGTCTCAAAATTGATGAGGGAAGTATAAAATCATTTATTTTGGTCCTGATGTGAACTGTGGTTTTGTTTTTATATATTTTATAAAACACAAAAGTATATATTAGAGGGAATACGAATGGTATTTCCTTTTACCCACAACTGTGTGCAAACTGAATGTCTATGTAATAAATTTATAGCCGTAATAAAATTTAAAATAGTTTAAACCTAGTAAGATTTAATATTTTACAATAATTAAGATAATAACCAATTTTTGGGGGGTTTTTTAATTTTGTAATTTATGTAAAATATATTAATTTACAAGAAGAAATGATAATGATACAATAAACAAGTAAGAAGGGGCCATATTAGACTTACGCCAAATCTATGATACTCACCATCATTGCCTTTGTAAGTAGTTAGACAACAGCCTCATAACGGCGCTAGTAATGCGTAATTTAGTTTTTAATTAGCCGTAATCACGCCCATTTTTATAGATTGATTACCGAAGTAAAGAAGAATACTCTATGCAAACAGGTACAGGGTCACCCACCCACATAAAATATTTTAAATAAATAAATATAACAATAAACCCCTACATCTATAGTGGGCGTATTGAAAATGAATTTTCCAAATACGTAACAAGTTTTCTTTAATATTCTGTAAAAATAAAACATTAGTATCTCACATGGTTGGTCTGTAATAAAGGAATTAACCCGAAAACTAGATTGTATCATTTGGACAACAACTGAATAATATCTCAACTTTTGTAGTCGTGAGACTCAATATATCGACGATTCAACTATTGATGCTGAGCTGGAATATCAATAATTTTCGGGGTGTGGCTCGCCTCCTTCTAGGTGTTATAAACGTTTGCACAAAACCAATATACTCCCATATCTTTATGATGATGGGTATAAAAAGCTCTACAGTTTATCTCCATTTAACTTAAAAGCCATTTAACATACATACACGCACATACTACATTTTTGTAGTTATTAGAAAAGAGCATAACTGCAGCACACATTTAATGGTGATTTCGATAGAAGAACAACGCGAATGCAACTGAACTTTATGCTCAACGCGCCAGAGTGCTGTGTAGGCACTGACAGACACCAATTGATAAACTTGCTATGATGAATAGTGGGGTGGAAACATTACACACTCAATGACATGTTTGCCTCCGTATATTGTCTACATATTGGTAAAGTAAAAGGCACGTTATTAAAAGTGGCATTTTGGATTTGCTATCAGAAATTATGATGACATGACAGCTGCATGAATAACTATCTGTGCGTGTGGGTGTGTCTGCGTATATAATCACGAATTCAACCATTTATTTATACACTCACACAATGGTGCTATGACTATCATCAACAATAAGGCGGCGCCAGGCGAATGGGAGTAGTTATATGTGAAAGGCGGGGATTGATCAATAAGGGTAATAAAGGAAAACAACGCATTGTTTGCTTTTTACGTCATAAACAAAATGAAATTTGTTTGGAAAAATTTTGAGATATCGAGCTGAAACTTGGTACACATATTCATCATTAACGTCAAAAGTAATCTAAATGTAAACAAATAGACAAAATCTTGAATTTCTTGAAATTTGGCAGATCTGTTCATATTGGTATCCTTTATATTTAAAATTTTCTTGTATTGACCTTGCCTCTTCTGACGTCCTTAAATTCTACTTTAAAGTGACTCAGCGAGTTGCCAGGAGCCCTTTTCCAAAGAAATGTATTTACCAGGTGGTATTAGTCTCGGTGTCTTTGGATTTGCCCCAATAATCCGACAACGTGCTTGTAACGGCGGAACATCTCAGAGTCAAGCAAAGGTTTTGCTGAGGCGATCCCGATGATGCGGTAACAGCGAGTGTTGCGGAGCAATGGCGTTACGGCAGAATGGCGAGTGGTACAAGGATATCGGCGGTGAGCGGTACAAGAGCAGCTGTTGTGAGCGATATAGGAGCGGCAGCATCAAGTGGTACGGTGCAAGAGTAGCTACGGTGAACGGTACAGGGCGACAAGTGGTAAGCGGTGCAAGAGCGGTAAGCGGCGGTGCGCGTCCTGGGCCCCACAAACAAAGAAAACAAATTAAAAGTTTAAAAATAATTCTTTATTATTTTTCTATTATTGCTCGATTCTCCTATCCAAAGGCTCCGGCCACACTACATACAAGTTTCTCTCTCTTTTGTAGCGTGGCGGAGCTTTTACTTTTCTACGCTATGCTTCCAATCTTCATAGAATAGAGCTTTAAGCTCTTCTATTCTTTGACATATAATTCTTATTATGTTCTTTGTACTTATTTCAGTGATTTCTAGCTTATGACTATGTGAATACAAAAACAATATATACACAAATCGTAATAAAGAAACATAGCTTATAAAAGTATAAAGAGAAGAAAAATTCAATGATATAGTGAAATAAGTATTTATAAAACCAGCGAGTGACGCAAACGCGTCACAATATCTAGGTGCCTTGGTATTGAAAATGGGTTAAATTGGACCATCTTCCTACAATTACACAAAACGTATATTTTTTATATATTTTTTAAAGCTCTCCTTTCATTACAGAAAATCCATAAGAGATACACAAACAAAATTTTGCCAGAATGTTAACGAATTTTTAATTTTTTAAATATTTGGAAAAGTGAAATAAACCATGCCCACCTAAAGTGAACTTATTATGAACGTTATTGTGTGTAGGGAAATGTTTAGATTATTTGGCGTGGGTAACTCTATATATCATAAATATAAAGCTTAAGAATAAGCATTCCTTCTATGCTCCTATGTATGACACAAACGTGTGAAAATGAGGTTGATTGACTACTTAAAATGGACAAAATCGGTCAAAAGCCAGGCCCACAGTGTACGTTTACATACACTTTTAAAGGGCGTAATCATATACTTGCCATGCCCACCATTGTAGATGTGGAGGATATTTGAGATGTAGCATAAACCAAATTTAGTTTTTTTACTTGTTTTTTATTCTGTTGTTCATTAGGCGCCACTGAAGCCTGTTAGAATAGGTTACAGCAGCCACTTACTTTACCATGAACAACATATATGGGGGGCTTACCTCATCACTCTCACCGTCATCACTACCGCACCGCAGTTGCAATAAAAGAGACGACAAGGTACAAGGAAATGCGCTTTAAAATCGTACAGTTAAAGACAACAAAGCTGATAGCACAACCGCACAGTACACATATGCACATAGTACCGCGTTATTTTTTTATCAAGAAATATTTTTTGGCAGTTCATTTGCCCATTAAGGCTTGTAAACGTTTATATTGAAATTGTTCAGGCACAGAAAAATTATGAGCGTAAAAGTTTGTATGAAAGAGGGCGAAACCATTTCTAATGTTAATGCAATGTGAGTGGGGGTCATTTCTACTTCACATTTCATGAACTCATTGACTGGTGAAATTCAGTATAAATTGGAGGGTATACGAAGTTTGTTATTCCGTTTGCAACACCCAGATGGAGGACGTCAGAGACCCTACGAAGTAAATGTCAGCATCAATAACTGAGAGGATCTAGACGTGTATGTCTGTGGCATTCTCAAGGCCGTAAATTTTGAGATATTAAGCTGAACTTTTGCACAGACACTTTTAGTTCTTGCACACAGCTCAGTATTTGAAATGGGTAAAAACAGTCAAGAGCCACGCCTACAATCGACAATATTGAGTTTTTCTGCCACAAAAATTAAGCAATTAAGTTGAAATTTTGTACATATGCGTATAATTATCCCACCCATCTATGTGCCTGAATTGGGGGTCGTCGGATAACAGAAACGCCCACAATTTACTAAAAACCATACTCACAAGATGATTCCTAATACATACCCTATTAGAGAGCGTAACATATACCTGACACGCCAATCTTTTTTATATAGATGTGGAGGGTATTTAAGATTTGGCTGAAGCCAAATTCAATTTTCTTGCTTGTTATTTAAACTCTCTCACCAACACTATGAAAATAAGAAATAAAACCAAACATTGCATAAGTGTTATAACAACAACAACAACAACAACAACAAAAACAAACTCTTCAAATATTTATTCACGCACGTTAGCAGCAGATCAGACGACTATTGTGTGAGAGGATCTCCTAAAGAATGAATAAAATAAAAGAATCACAAAAAAGCAACAGAGAGAGACTTTATCGCTTTGCCTTTTAATGTATAATTCTGGGAAATATTCACAGAATTCTAGGAAAAAACCATAAAATTCTAAGAATTGTACGCAAGAGCCAATGTGAGCTTGTGCACAGCTAAATGTACGTATGTGTGTGTGTATGGCTGTTATCGCAGCGCATAGCACATAAACGAAGAGGCACATATGTTTAATATCTTCCTATACGTATGTATCAGTGCGTGCGAGTGTCTCGACCAATTTTATATTATCGGGGATGACTGTTGATGTGAAGATGCTGGATGCTTGGTTAGTTAGTTAGTTGGCTGGTTGGTTGGTTTAAGGTAGAACAGAGGTAGAAAAGGAATATATAAAATGAGTCACAAAAGTGTACGAACAGACAGGTATAGGGAGACAGGCAGACAGACGGTGTAGATTGCAGCTGCGAAAGATTGAAGATGCGGCGCTTATCTAAATGAAAGAGTTCAACGAGTTGTGGTTGTTGTTGCTTTTCCAATAATAAACAACAGCAGCAACAATAAGATGCTGTCCAACAACACAAATGAATTGTGGCAGCATCCAACTCCACAATATCGTAAGTAGTTAATTTTTGTTGCTGTCCCCAGCCCTGATATTACTTAACAGCGTTCTTTTATTCGGTTGTGTGTGTTGTGTATTTCTGGCTCGAATCATATTTAAATTAAAGTCAACATACAAAATGGATGATTGTCTTATAAATTGTAAAGCATGCAATCTGATGTTTTTATTCTTTGGCTGTGTATTAAAATTAAAAACTCAACTGCATACCGATGGTGGTGGTGTTGGTGGCGCTCTACATAAAGATATGTTTTTGATACATGGGCAGATGTGTAAGTATGTGTTAGAGTAGTGTAGGGGAAGAAATTCTCTTATTTATGATAATGGTAGTTTTTGAGTGGAGGGTATACAGACAGACACACAGACACACAGAATTGAAAATGTCCATGCAAGGTTTGATTTCCTTTTTGTTGAACTCGCTTGTGTAGTTGTTGCGTTATTTAAGCGGCGCCTCATATAAGTTATGTTCCCACCATAGTACAATGTTGGAAAGTGATATCGGTAACGCTAATACTGCAATACGGTCATCAGACCGATCACAAACACTACAACTACAACACGCAACTATGCAATGCACATATATTTTTATGGATTCATACGATTATATGGTAAGAAGGAACGCGATCGCAATGATGATGACGACGTTGATGCTATTCACGATATTTCAAATCCCTTCACAGTCTTATCGAATTGTTGTTATTCTTTATTTCATTCAGCTTCTTTAACAAAAAGCTATTGATTTATGTGCGTACACTGGCGTATATATCCGAAATGAAAATGAAAATTTCATTGGCAAGCTTAAAATCGCTGGAATGACACAGCAAGGAGGGTATTATAATGATTTTAACATTTATGAGTTTAGTACTCTTGAAAAAATGTTTCTTCACTTTCTATTGAACTGTAAGCATAGTTTCTATTTCAATTTCGTAGAAATGTCGTAACACTTCAAATTTGAAGTTAGTTGAATATATTTTTCAAGAGTTTTAAAGTGCAGAGGTGTTGAATGCACGAAAATGTGGACTTATAGACATTGTCTATGAAGTTTTTGCATACGTAGAAGTGAATTCCTCCAACCTCCCTCCGACCTTCTGTACAACAAACATTAAGAAGCTTCTTATTCTGTTCACAACACCCAGAGGGCGTCAAACATCCACCATATATATGTACTTTTAATCACCATGAAAATGTTATTGAATTTAGGTTTGTCTGCCTGTATGTCCGTAGTTTGTGTTTCTGTTGTTGGAGCGTTCATGGTCATACACTTTGAGGTGTTGAACTGAAATTCAGTATAAATATTTCTTTATTATTATGTATATAGGTTCTTATTTAAATTGGGCTAAATCGGTTAAATGGCACGCCGACAATCGACAAAAACCGATTTATGGAATTCCTTTAAAGTTGAAATTTGATACAAACATTTATAATTCATTAGTGTATCCACGAGTGGGCGTGGTGGTATAAAAGATAAGCCCCCTTTAAAACAAACTGAATTGTCACATGATGGCGTAATGAGTCGCTCGTCGCACCATCACTTTAGAAATAGACGTGGAAGGATATGGAAGTTATACCCTCCACATAAGATGGGGGTATACTAAGTTTGTGTTTGCAACATACAGAAGGAGAGGTCAGAGACGCTACAAAGTACATATATTCTTGATCAGCAACAAAAACTGTGCCGTGCGTCCGTGTGTCTGTCTGTAGTAGACATTCCCAAGGTCGAAAATTTTGAGTTATTGGGCCGAAATTTTGTACAAAGTTTTTGAAAGCAGATTGCTTTTTAAATTGTGTAAAATGGTTAAGAGCCACGCCCACAATCGACAAGAATCTATATATCTGCCACAAAAATTGAGCTGTTGAGTTAAAATTTAGTAAAACTCCTCTTACAAGCTGAGATGTAATCCGTATATGATTAGATGGCGTAATTATGTACCTGGTACGCCCACCGCTTGTATGCAAAAGCCAAATTAGGTTTTTTTACTTGTTTAATATTGTTATTGTTTATTTTGAAAATGTTGTACTAAAAGTTTTACATAAGTATGTACGGATGTACGTATGTATGGAATTCATGTGGTGAACAGAATTTATGTTAAGCGATAAAACTAATTCATGACAACAGAATGAATTTTCTGGTATTTAATTGGCAAACTAAAACAATGTACATACATACATACATACATACATACATACATAGGTGTATTGGCTTCGTTGACATATGGAATTGTTGCTCTGGGGACATGCCATTTATAGTGACAGCAAATGACAGTAGAGCTGTGGTAGTTATTAATGAGTAATGAACATTTTAAATCATTTTCTACTTCATTAATTTAGTGGCGAATTGTTTGATAAAACAACAACAACAACAACAACGCGACAATATCAATAAAAATGGTATAAAAAACAACCATCTTAACTTGAAATAAATTCTAATTATCTTAATCCGTTTCTGTTGGTCCTTCATTTGAAGCACACGAAAAAAACACGCATATGCAAAATTGTTCTGAGTATACTTGCTCAACACAATAGAATAGAAGTCAAATTAAGCCAAGCCAAGATAGGCCAAATCAAGCCCGTCCCATAAAGCGCCACAGCCTTCTCTCACCATCATTAACTTCATGTGTCTGCTGCAGAAAACGAAACAAAACTAAGTAAAATTGTTATAGTTAGTCAAGCCCGACTCTCTAATACACTACACCACTTAGCTTCACAAACTATGTTACAATTAGTTTTGTTGTGTCAGGCATTGCCAGGTAAGTCTCTTTGTGAAATATCATTATAAGCGAAGGGGTTCAGCCAATTATGAAGCCCATGAACTATTCTTCACCAAGTTTTGTACAAAAATACTAAGAATTGCGATTTTTTATTTTATAAAGATTTCCATTGTAATAGGGCCTTACATGGGAAGGGGTTTAAAAGTGACCCCATCCCGTTAATTTTCAGTAGGGTTTCTTTCTGTATCAAATTTTTATCAAAATATGTCAAAAATGCGACCAAATGTACGCGGACAGACAGACGGACATTATTCAACCTATTCAGATTTTGATTTTGGATCAATCGGTATACTTTAAGGTGGACGCACATGTTACAACGTTTGGGAGTTGCAAACATCCGCACAAACTTAACATACCCTTTGACACAAGTGGTGCCGAGTATAAAAACAAAACGATTGAAAAAGGCTCGGTTTCGTTTGGTTTGGTTTATATGAATGAGGACTACAATGGACGACATATTCTTTATAAAGTGGCATGTGTGCACACCCCACCAACAATTCCAAACATTACATTTATACACGTACTAACTGGCAGCCAGAGAGTTTTCATGACTATTGTGTCATAAGCATAATAAATTGTCTTTTTAAACTCCCCTATAAATGGGTGCTCTCTGTACATTTCCCTCTCATTCAATCGCCTCTAAATCTCTCGCATTAAAAACTGGTTGCGTGCTATTTAACAATTGGGTTTATTTTCAATTCTGGAAATGTTTCTTTTTCCCCTTTTTCGTGCGTTCTTCCCTTTTGCTTGTGGCCCGTAATCTAGTTAATGCAAAGGTGGAGTTTGTTCAAATGTTTGTGTGATTGGATTGGTCAAGTTGCGTTAATGGCTTCTTTTCTTATTTTATTTTTGAGTTTCGTTCGTTTGAATTTACGTTTATGTTTGGGTTAGAAGGAAAAGCTATTGTAAAATAAATACATCAGGACATTTAATTTATCCATTAGATATAACTTGTTTATGGCGTGTACTCGTATATATACAAAAATAACAATAATAAAAAAGAGCTTTGTTGAAAAAAAAAGCACTTATAGTAGTTGTTCATTAAACATTTTAAAATAGGAAATAAACTTAAAAAAAATTAAATGAGTATGGAATTAAAATAAATTTTAATTAAAGAAATAAAACAATAAAGTTAAATAAAATCGATGACTGTTAAATATATTGCACCATTGTAATTGTACACTTCACTTGAACGGAGAGACCAGACTCAAGTGAATGCATGCCGCACCCAAAGGTACTTATAAACGTGGTAGGTATTTGCTTCTGTAGTCATTATCTCTATAATTCTTTCTACATTGTTCTGATTTCTACAAGGGAAAGAAGAAAGGTTATAGATTTTAAGTTTATAAAATTTGTGAAAATAAAATTATTCAAAAAAAAAAAAAAACAAATTGACGAGCGTCTAAAGTCATCCTTTAAAAATAGTTATTGGGTCGAACTATATCCATCATCATAATGATTAAGCGACATAACTGGTATATATTGTTTTTGTTCAGACACCCCCAAAGGTGTTAACATTCTTGATCAGCATCAATAGAAGAGTTAATTTAGCCAATCTCTCCGCCCATTTATCCTTGTGAATAATACACTTTTTTGTTGAATATCTGTTTGTCGTAAAAATTTAAATGCACTGCAATAAAGACAATTTTCTAGGGTTTCTACGGTTCTCCTTGCACTCGTAACATTCAGTACTTTCACAGTCGCAAATTTTTAGATATCGAGCTGAAATTTGGTACAAATATTCTTCATCAATGTTAAAAGTTTCCTGGACAAAATCGGGCCACTGACACGCTCACAATACCACATTACAATAAAAAAATATACTTGCAAGCTGATTAATACTGTTTTCAAATTCCTCACTCAACAACTCAACAAACAACAAAACTCAATATTATTCAAATCAATTGCTTAGTACGTATTTATTGGCAAAATCGGTCCAGAGCCACACCTACAATCAATAAAAATCTATTTATCTCTTACAAAAATTGATCTATGGAATTAAATTTGGTATGCTTTTGTTAGAAAATCTAACATTATATAAAAATAAAGACTGAAAGTTTGAAAAACAGCAGCCATTGGTCATTCAGTAAACGCCAGTCATTTATGGAACAATCGTTATATTGAAAGGGATTGTGAAACAAAATTATTTTTCATAAAATTTTATAAAAATTCACCATTTTTGTTAAACAATTTAAAATTTGTACATGCCCACAGTATAGAAAATTGAAATAGGGTCAATTAAAACATCTATACTCATTAGGAGCTTCGATGGCTAGATGGTGGATGTTCAAGATTTGGCCTCAGCCACATGTTTTGAGTTGTTTTGGTACAAGGACATGTTTTGACTTAAGAAGATACCTACTGAACCCCCCCAAAACCTTTGGAAAGAAGTTTCCATTTGGCGAATTTTCGCACATGTGCACAAACCACATGTGTTGGTAATGTGGATGTTTGGAATAATAATTAATTGTATCGAAATTGTACTTGATCGGATTATTTTTGAAATTCTTTCCCATGAAAGTGCTTTTATTTTATTATGAATCGTTACAAAAAAGCTTTATTAGGATTTAGACCGCATCTTGAATATCTTTCACATTTATATGTCAACTGTGGGCTTGTATATAAGATTTTTGATTTTGATCGATTATGAATATGTTTACGTACAATTTAACCCAACTTAACTCAGTTAAAATGGGAACCCAGCTACAAAAACCAGAGCGTTTGTCCAAAATGTCTCTGCTTTATGTGATAAATCGAAATAGACGACAAAAAACACCGTTTGCTTAGCCGATTCGACCATTTTTAGAAGCTGCCCTTCTAAAAAATGATTTCACGAAGTGACTTCCATTCACAATGACAATGATTCACGATTACTGATTTTACTAAATACGGCAAATTGTAGCATTGCTTGTGTAACTTGCACAAATAACTAAATAGATATGCAGTTGGTCAATTGTGACAGTAATTATGTAAATGGCCGGGCTTAACCCTTTATAAAATTTTCACTTCAAAGTAATAAAAGGAAATCAGTGTGAATTATGCTAATGCTTCACCATAAAGTTATTTTCTAGAAAATTATTATGTAAACATAGATCGTATAAATGTAATGATGGCTGCATTCTTTAAGCGGCTATACCTTCAAAAGCAATATCTTCTCGGATAGGTCGTTGATTGACTCAGTCTCTCCTCAACTTTCGCAAATTTTAAAACAGAAGTTTAATTCCTGCCGGCCAAACAAAAATACTGAAATACTCCTTTCAGTCATCGGAATGTCTTCTCAATATTCAATTGTTATTCGTCCTTAAATGTATATCACATAGTGTTTGGTACTCACAAAATGGAGTCTTTATGGACTCCAATAATGAGATGTGTTTACTCGGAAAGTTCTGTAATAATTATTACCTTTGAGGGGTTTGATAAAAAGAACCTTTTTTGAATTTCAGTTTTGCACACAAACACATGTACGACAACGAAAGCAACAGAAGAATGTGAATAAATGGCAAAGTCGACCCCCTAATAACCTTAACGTAGCGCAGTCTGTATCGTAAATTAAGTTGTGCATGAATAAGCCTTTTCATATAACGAACATCTACACAAGCTTAAGTGTAGTATGCTACACAAATATTGTAAAACTGAACGATTTAGCTAAATGAAATGGGTGGTGCCAAGAGAGCGTGTATGTGCAAACATGTACGAGAATATGTTTTGAAAAAAGCTCTCTCTCTCTCTCTCCGTACTCAGTAAAACAACACAAACAATCGTAATCACAATCACAACAACAACAGCTACTCACACACATATCAGAACTAAAAAATCAAATCCCACCAAACTATATATACAACACACAAACTTGAGGGTAACACCCACTTTTTCTATGGATGTGTTATAAGCAGCAAACATCAACTCCCAGCAGCGATAAGAGATATGTTGATGGTGTGCGTTCATATCGGTGCAAAGCTCTCCTATCATTACAAAAACAACAATAATAAAAACAAACTCAAGATACACGAAAAGGAAAAGATATGCACGGTGTAACGCCACCATTACGATTTGAGAGTTTTCAATAAACGGCCATAACGAAATTCATACAATTACACGCACATACGCTGCGGATGCGTTACGGCTGTGTCGTGTGTAACGCAAGAAAACCGAAAACGAGTTTTTAATTAAAGCGAATGCAAGCGTTCTACGTAAACACCAAAAAAAGTTGCCGTATAGTGCGAGTAACGTGTACGCATACATATATAAGAGAGAACAGCAAGCGACGGCTAAATATTGCAAAAGCAAACATTCCTTAGGTTGAGTGTTCAGAGAAAAAATAAAATATTGAAAAAAAAAAATACAAATATATAAAACGCGTTACGCGAGGCTTAACGTTACAGTATTTTGACTATTGTAATAATGTAAGTGCATGTGTGTGTGTATCTGTTTATATGCATCTGTATGGTGCACCATTTTAAAGCTGTTTCGTTTTTATGCGTGATTTCCATGACAAGACCAACAATTTAAGCATCTTCCCCACACAAACCCACACAAATACATTTGCAACGCTTGTGCTTTCTTTCAATATCTTCAGTGAGTGAATTTATTTAAGGATTGTTTGCGTTAAGATTTCAACTTAACTTATCCTGCTCCGTCCATCACCATAAACTAGTTTCAGATGCATTTAATTGTTTTTGTTCATCTTGTTGTCTTGTTGTTGTTAATTTGTAGTCTTTGTTTCTTCATTCCTTCGTGCTTGCTTTCTTGCTTGCTTGCTGGATAGTATTCAAGAGGCTTTTATTAAGCCGCCAAACATTAATGCCTGTAGTGTGTATACAGCGATATCGCGATAGAGTGGAAAACGCGCGTAATTTGAATAAAACGATATTTTTGTGTAAGAAGAAAATACAAAGAAAGAATTTCAATGCATTTACAAATAAAATTTCAATAATTAAAAAGCATTTAATAAATTAGTTTCGCTACTAAAGATGAGATAAAAAAGGATAGTTCTGTAAAAAGCGGAAAAAACGCGGACATGGACTTTCGATAATTGTCGAATTTGAACAGCATTTATCCATAACAAGATATATGTGTGTGTGTACGAATAAAAAGTTACAAATGTTAATAAATACATCAGAGGCATCAAAAAACATATCACAAAAAGTAATCGGTAGCAGTTTCTGTCGGTGTTTCGTTTATCTAAATTATAAAATTTAATCTCTATAATCTTTAACAAGTATTAAGCTCGAATTTGATCTTAAATACCCACCAACGATCCACTAAAACTGTTTTCATCTAGGGCTTACCCAAATTCCTCTGCAAGACCTTAAATATCTCAAAAATAAAAAATAAAAAAATATTTAAAACTTTCAAACTAAATGGTTCGTACCTCGACAAACATTTTTATTGAGCAAATAAAGTAAAGTCATTTCTTCATTTCATGAAGACAAAGTAAACGCAGCGATTGATGTAAACCCTCGAATAAGAAATCGTGAGATCCGTGAGAGATTAAATTTATCAAATTGGACCTTTCACGTGATCACGTGAAACGCCTTAGCTTAACTTTAAAACTCGTTCCACATGTTCTTTCAGAAATTTGATCCGTTGTATTAACGAAGCGCGTTCTTAACCGCTTAAAAAACAAAGTTTATATTTAACTTTAAATCTATTGAAAAAGCTGAATTGAACTTAAACCTAATCTGGAAAACCCCTCCAATACCGAAAATGAGAATTATATTCCTTAACTACCTTAACTAATAATTATCCTGAAACTTAATGCTCTCTAGGTACGCAATTTCAAGTCTTGCCTGGTTAGTTCGTTAAACTACCTTAGTGTATATTAAGCAGCTTACAGTGGCTTGCCTTGGGTCTGATATGTAAACCGAAATTGACCTCTATGAAACTGGCTTATATTACCTGTAAAGACTTTGCACATACCATCTATTCGTGTGATTCTCATATTAAAACAAGCAAAAAACTATATTTGGTTGAGGCCAAATTTACAATACCCGCCATCGATGCACGACAGCTTCTTAAGTTATGCGGAAAATGTACTTAAAAATTGTTCCTTTTATACTTTTTGTGTGCATTGTGGGCGATTCGTTTAAACGATTTTGTCCCATTTCCACAACCAACCCGCATATGAAAGCTACGAACCTTTCTGCCATTTCTGGAATTGATTACTACAGAACTCATATACACACGGACAGATGAACAGGCGGCAATGGGTAGATCGACTCAGTATTCGATACCGATTCAAAATAAAAATACTCTGTGGGGCCTTCCCGTATACACACACACCATGGAGGGTATAAAAAATATGAAATATTTTTAGTAAAATTATTATTCTTTTTACATTTGAAAGCTCACATTTTTTATAAAAAGTAACATGTGCTGTAAAAATTGTTAAATGGAAATAAGATAAGAAGCGTTTTAAACGTAGTATTCGTGTAATTAGTTTTTGTGAAGTGAATTTTTTTACACTATTTACTGCAATTGTGATCACAAGTGTTTTAATTTGAAAACAACTCATCAGAACTTATGGGGACATGAGGAAAATTTCAGTAATCATTTTGATAAAAAGGGACGAGTATTGTTAAGGGTAAGCTAAACATTTATTACAATTATATATATTGGATAAGTTTAGAATCATTGTGTAATTACTGACAAAGAAAAATTTCCAATTTTAACTTTGTTCATGCATCTTAATGGCGTAGTTTTTTGCTCAATACTACGCCATTAATTAATTTTATTAAAAACAAGTAAAAGTGTTAAAAGTCGGTCAAGCCCGACCAATTATTACGCTACACCACTTGGCATTTTTTTGCCATAAAAAGATTCCCATTTTATGAGAGGAGGTTCTAAGAATGGTCCGATTCAGTTCATTTTTGCACCAATGCATGTCCGCTTAGCTAGTTTTATAGAAATACCTTAAAAAAATGCGGCAAGTAGCTTGCGCACAGACCGACAGAGACACATGGTTAAATCGATTCAGATCTTGTTTCTAATTCGATTAGTATACTTGAAGGTGGGTGTGACATTTGTTACAGATACCCACACCAACTTAATATACCTTTTGCCATAAGTGGTGCTGGGTATACGAGTATATATATTCTTCAATTCACAATTGAGTTCATTTTGATGTTTTTTTTGCAAATTTTCAAATCAACTGTTAAAGAGGCTTAAAAGTGAAATTTTATTTAATAGACTTTATAACCAGCAGCAGCAAATGTCACAGTTTAAACGATTCTATCTAGTACAAAATGAATTATCGATTCAATGATAAAATGAATCATCGATGCATATATAGACGCTTCCCAAATTTAATCTAAATTGAATGCCGAGTAGTTCGATAAATGTTTCTTTCAAAGAATTTTGAATTAAAGGCAATGAGTTAGAAAGACTTAATAAAAAAACTCGGCATTCATTTAGATGAGTCAATGAGATGAGTCAATGAGAATTACGATAAAAGTTTCAAAATAGAACGAATTGAATTCTTTTTTGGTGAAAAATAATTAATATTTCAATGACTCGATCCAAAGTGAATATATTTTTATAAACTATGCCCCAAGTATAGGAGATCGTTTGGAATTCTTCAATTCTCGATTCCTGTATATCAGTCCATCTTACAAATTGGTGGCAGCATTAAAATTTTCATCCATTTATTCATGATGTCTATCTGTCTAAAAGCTGTACTGAGTATATTGACTGACATTGGGACATTGCGTACATCCATCGATTAGAGTCGATTCCTTTATAAGCATTAATAATTATTCGTTGGTATTAAAGGCTAGTTCAGACATGGATATCACGTTTGTCTTAACAACACATTAATACATTACATTGATTATATTCACTAATGAGGAAAGCCGCCCCAAGATAAAGCCCCAAGATCCCTTGTAAGCGCCGCATTTCTGGTCCTCATTTATGATTTGCTTTAAAAATGGATCATTTCTCTTAATATGTATAAAGCAACCTACATACAGATGACAATGCAACACGGTGATCATTAATGGTCGAATTTCCTCCATTAAATAAATGCAATAAATTTTTTGGTTAATGCGCGATATTCTCGAAGGATTAAATTCATGTTTCAAAGAAAATCCTTTTAGATACAAAATATTTTAGTTTTCACGTTTCTATACATCGCATGGATAAGATACGCACGCACGCTGTGTATCATATATGTACTGACATATACAGTACGTGTTGGCGTTAGCTGTATTAATTGTAACACACACATTATAAAATAAAAATTGTGGTAAACAAGACCGAAAACCAGCAATGATTGACACAGTGTCAAATATTAAACGAAAAAGCAAACTTCAAAATGAAATAAGATTTATGGATTTGTAAAGATTTTCATGAAATTAATGTTTTATGCATATAAAGGCGATAATAAAATACCTACACACGCACGCGTATGTAACAACGCGTATGTATGCGCCTGTGTACAATATCTAATCAAACACCATTCCCAACATACATAAACATTATGGAAGAGAGATAACATTATAGTGCTACCGAATCGCGATAAACAGCCAATAAATTAAAAAAAAAAACATTTGAACGCATTAAAAAAACTACACAACAAAACAAAAACAATTAAAATGAAATTAAATAATGAAAATAAAAATCAAGTATAAACGATAGCGGTGTGTAATAGAATTTTAATTTTTACACACATTTTTCATTCTTTTTCACTGTAAACAAACATACACACTGTTATGATTTATAACATTAAATGAAAACGGTCAAGACTTTAGGCTGTAAGAAAATCGCACTAAAACGTCAGTTCGTCAGTTCGTCAGTTGGGTAATGAGTCCGTTTGCAGCCAACTCAAACGACTCGCCTAAGCTAGCGACTTATGCAAGCTGTTTATAACGAAGTGTATATGTTTACGTATGAGCACGTACTTAGTACGTGTTATTGTAAATACGTACTTATTGTTAAACTCATAAAAAATTGCGTGTAATTTTTCATGCATATTACCAGAGTGTGTTTCCCCCAATAACAAAATCCATTACGGCATGTACTACGTTTATGTTTTACGTACGAATGTGCGTTTATTTGCAAATGAACTCCACTATCCGTTAACGGTGCGAAAATAATAAATTAATACTTTTATTCACTAATTAAGACATAATAAATGCATAAACCATTAAACACGAACTTTTCTTTACATAATAACGAGTATTTTCATGTTTTATGTATCAGAAGCTTACGTACGTATACACACCGGCTGACTACATAACAAGGTTGCAAACTGCCTCAAAATCGAATTAATACGAACATACACATATCATTTTAATAGAATAATTTCACAATGTCTGATTTATATGAAGAATACCCACGTTTACCTGCGTGTTTGCCTTCGTACAAATTTGCGTCCTTTTTTTAAAACCTCGCATTAATCTCAGCAGATCTGTTCATATTAGTACCCTTTATATATAAAATTGTCTTTGGATGAACACCGCTTCTTTTGACGCCCTTAAATTGTCCTTGAAACTTACATTCGTATTCGCATTTCATATACTCTTGCGCCTGAAGTTTAATACAAATCAAACCTTTATAAATATATTGGTAGGTATTGAAAATAGGTTCCTACAACTTTACAAAACATATAGTTTTTAGGGGGGAAGAGTTTAATTTACCACGTAGGCGTAGGTGACCCTGTGATCAGTTGCGTTGTTTTAAGTTTGTTCATAAACCTGCGAAGAACTGTTTCTAGAAAGTAGTTTTGTACTCTCGCATGTATTTTTGTATAAAACACAAGCATTTTGGGACATTTCCATGCTCTTAGCAACATGTTTATTCAAAGAAATTTTAAATATTATTTTCTTACTATTTGGGAGAGGTTAACCTTAGATTTCGCGCACTCTTAAAGAGTCCTCCATTACTTGTTATACCCTCCACCTTAGTGTCGAGGGTATACTAATTTTGTTCTTCCCTTTGCAAAAACAGAGTCGATTTAGACATCTATGTCCGTGTGTCTGTCTACTGTTGGCATTCTCACGGTGGGACATTTTGAGACATTCAAAATTGGCAAAATCGGACAAGAGCCACGTCTACAAACAACAAAAATCTATATTTCTGCCATAAAAATTAAGCCGCAAACTTTAAGCCACAAAACATGTGAACATAGCCACAAAATTTGATGCACATATTTATCCTATCCATGTCCGTCCGAAGTATATTCAACATTAAGCTTTAGAAACATCAGATCATCTCATATTATTGGAACAATCAGTCCATCCAAACGTATTGGGGATATAGACGAGGAGAGCATTGAGAAAGTCAGTCAGTCAATTATAATTTTAGGAATGTCAGTCCATTCATTAGTAGAAGGCGTCCTTAACCGTTAGGGATAACAGTTTGTACGTAAGTATTGGAAATTTCGTAAGTTCCACCCTAGGCTTTTGCATGTACCGGTTCGTCCATAACATTTAGAAAATCACTCTATCTGTAAGCATTATGAATGTATCCAAGTCCATTATTTGTAATTTATTGGACATCATTTATTTCATTTACTCAGCAAGTGAGCGTGTTGCTGTCGCCAAAAAATAATTCGTTTCACATGTGCTTTCAATTCTTATTTAATTTTGTTTTTTTTTTATATGAATGATGATAATTTAAAAGGCACACAATATACTCTTAAAAGGAGAGTGTATTCCATTAATATTCTGAGTAAATGTAAATATTGTACTTTACGTGAGTGAGTTTAGTTTGGAGAATGTTAAAAAATATTTAGCATGTTGGCATGCAGTTTAGATTTTGACACCTGAGCATGCAATTATTGAGTTACACGCGACATGGGGTCATGAAAAGGTTATTGTGCCTTTTCTTAGTTTTCTTATTGTCCAGTTGTTGTTGGTACAAGTACTTAGCCAACTGTGAGTTTAAGTGCCGTTCATTTAACAAAAAGTGCGCGTTTCATTCCAACAACTTTCAACTTTTATCTCAATAAAACTTTGCCCTTTTCTACTGAATCTTATGTAGATTGATTGAAATGCTTGGACTCCTATTTATTGTTTATTAATCACATCGTGTAGACTGACTAACAATAAAATAAATTATAAAGTCCCTAAACCAAACACACCATGATTAGGACAGACTTTAAGATTCCAGATTGATGCTCATGTCATGAAACCGATTGTACATTCATGTTTTGTTTTTTAATATTCTGCATCAACACGCTTACCTCTTCAGAGCACATATGTCGCCTGTTTATACATTATTTAGAACAAGCGTATGATTTAATGCTCATATATTCGTTATGCCATTTTTATACCCTGCATCACATATGGCAAAATGTATATTGAGTTTGTCCGAAACGCCCACCTTCAATTATACCGATCGATTCAATATCAAAATCTGAATTGATTTAACTATTCATGTAAATTTGTGCTCAAGCTACAGGCCGCATTTTTAAGATATTTTGATGAAATTTTGTACAACGTCAGGTACTGACCCGAACAGGAGCCCTATTGAAAATAGACAGAATTGAACTATTTTTAGACCACTTCGCTATATAAGATTCATTGAGAAAATTAGGTGAAGCTTCATAATTGATTGTGTCAAATTTGGGCCATATCGGACCATTCTTAGAACCAATTTCCATGTAATGATACTTCACCAAATATCTTTGCCATACATGTCTCGCCTTTACTGATACCACTAAACTAATTGTAGGGTATTAAATGGTTGGGCTTGATGAGGCTAAAACATTTTCAATTGTTAATGGATGCGCATCCTTTTTTTTTTTGGTAACAGAAAGTGAAAAACATGAAAACAATGTTAAGGTAATTACTTTATTTGTCCAGCTGAGTGCGGTACGATGACGTAGGGCAAGCAAAAGGTTACCATTGCCATGTTGTGCAATTGTATTGAAAGTCATTTTCTGGTGAACAAAGATATACGTGTCAAACTGTGTGCCTGCCCAAGAATAAGAAAACAACAGTAATACGAGTTAAAGGGGCTGCGGGGTGTAGGCGCCAGTTTCTAATTGAGCAATGCTTTTATTTTTGTTGTATTCAACGTAACAACAACAATAAAATACGTATGAATTTGAAGAAAACAGCAATGGGAACCATTTGAATTTACATTATGGTGGCCATACCTCTAGCACTACAACTGCAACCCTTATAACAAATTACAATTTTCAAATTAATCAAAAAATGTATTGTTAAGCATGACGGTTAATACTAAAATATTATATACATACGCATATATGATATATATAAACTTTGGAAAATATTTCTTTCATAGATTAATTTCTTATTCTTGCTATAGCTTCAGAAGTGATACGTATGCGCGGTTCACAGTTTTTTCAACGGTTTCAGTAACAGATTAAATTTGTTATCAATTGTGGAATTTTATCGAGTAATAATTGTTTTTCATATGTTTTCTTTAAATTGTCGTGTTATTTTTTAACTTATCGCTTATAACCGGAAGCGTTGGATTATAGTCGAATGCGTCACTTTATTTAATGTTATCAGACCTTCTTAATGCTCTGCAGATGTAATATTTCTAATGAACAGTTTACATAAATCCATTTATTGTAGTTAAGATGTTAGTTCTCTTCATAATATATAAGAGGAGGAGATGTATTCTATAAAATAATTATTAGTTTTGTTTTAAATTTTTTTTTATAAATAACCATCCATTTAGAGGATGTCGTGCATGCGTGGTTAGAAGGGATTAGAAGAAGGAGGATAGGAGGAGAATTGTTTGTGGACATTTAATCTGAACCCGTGCACACTTGGCGTTATGGGAAACATCTCTGGTGATAAATTATTCCAAAGGCAAACACCCCGGTTGCACAAAAAATATTGTGATTCAAGCTTTTACATCTAATTTTCAACTTGGGTCAAATCTTAAATACCCTCCACATCTATGCACAGCACAAAATGGAGAATTGATTACATTTGACTTCCTGACTTCTTTCACGTCAGATTGCAATTAGAATGCGTGACAATTATTATACAGATAAATGCACTTTGGGCCATTTAACCCAATGTGCTTAATTAAAATAATTTTCGTACAGAAAAGAGAAAAGTCTGTACAAAATTCAACTGAACATCTCAAAATTTATTAGATACCAACCAATATGTCTAGAATGAATAGGATTCTCATACTAATCAAGAATATGTACACTTCTGCATGTTACCCCCTTCTCTTATATAAATTCTACAATAAAAATTAATTTGGAAACTTTCGGTCTTTTTTCATAAATATTTTTAGATGAGAAAACCGTTTAGTATATTTTTTAATGTAATTTTTTGACTACAAACAATTTTTAATACAAGTAAAAAATTTCATGTGGCTTCAGACAAACCTTGGGCCCCCTAAACATTTATATATAATTACGACCACTGAACGTTATTTTATCTGAAATTGTCAAAGTGAACCGATTGTGGTTTTATATCAATTGTGGTCGGGGTCTGTCATTATATGCCGTTAGTTTATGTACCAAATGTACCAACTTTATAAATCTATTTTGTGGCTAAAAGATATTGTGTATTTATGAATTGTGGGCGGGGCTGAAGTCTGATTTCATCCATTCAAAATGGGTAATCACTTATGTAGATTTCAAAATGTCTGTACTAAATTTCTGCTCGATAAGTTAAGAAGGAACACATGGACCTACGAATATTGTTCAGACGACGAGATTTTTATAGATATCAAATATACATACATTGTACGCGTATTTATATATCATACGGTTTCTTTTGATATTTTCAAAATTCCAAATATTTTTAATGGATTATTTTTCTAGGACTAGACCGTTTGTAATAACGAAAATTGTACCAACTTTGACATTTTCTCTTGTGGTTCATAATCTTTTTTTAACTGAGAATCTTTCGTATATATTTATATAATCATAATATAATATTTGTCACGTTTACATTTATAATATATTTTGTATGCATACCAAATATGTGTAATCTGTATCAAATGCTTATAATTTTGGTAATCAGGTAACATTCATTTTACAACAAGTCACACACTGACGCCATGTAATTTAATAAAACTGAAAAACCAACAACAACAACGTTTCTGTTATTTCGAGAAGAGAACTCTGCAGCTTGCAGGTTTTTTTTTTTTTTGCCCTTTTATACAACACAGTACATTCCTGGACTCTGTTTAACATTTTACTTAATGCTCTTCTGTGGATTTTTATTTTTTCTTTTGTTATAATGCTGTCACCCATAACAAACTGGTCGATTTTCTGGTACGAGTGTACGTCACTAATGGAATATAGAACAACGCACGTGGGGATATGTTTGTTATAAAAAAATCGACACCACATAACAAAAACTTGTCACTACAGTGTGGTGACTACATAGTGTAGCAGAGACAGTGGATTAAGAGACAGGAAAGAAAGAAAAGATATATCAGCCAAACCCCAGCATCATGTTAAAATCATAACACAAGAGCGGTTCACATCAAATGAATTCCACACACACACACACACACACACATACAATATATGGCTGGGTTATATATCTGAATAATTAAATAATTTTTGCAATCAATACAATTAATTTATACAAAGACTTTCGTCTAGTATGTTACTTAAGTCTTTCGATTTTTATACGTAGTTTTCTATTCACTTCCATTCATTACAAAAAACTGCAGCAATTTTTCTTTTATCGATTCTTATAACTTAATTTATGCTCAAAACTACTTATCGTTTTAATGTTTTTACACTCAAAAGCCTTCGTACGTGCATAAGTGTGCACTTAGTAAAATATTTACTTTAGCACTTGAAATGTACTTGTATGCACAAAATACACGGCATAAGTGTACAAGTGTGCGTGTGTTTTTTTTTGACTATGTTTACATTAACAATTAGCATAAACACACCCATTCATATGGTTGCTCTAACTTCCGCTTCTATTAACGCCAAACACTTGAAGAAAGACAGTCAGTCAGTCAGTCAGTCAGACAGAGGAATTGTTTAAAAGTGTCGTCTGCCCGTGTAAACTTATTGAGTGGAACACTTGAGTTCATTACAAGGGTATAAAAATTATCAGCCGGGTGTTATAACACGACATTGTGTTTGTTGTTATTGTTAATTTGCATATTCATTCAGTTGGCGTAAAAATTCCATATGCAGTCCTACATGCACGTACATTGTATATGCGCTTGCAAAAATAGATAATTTTACTACGTAGAATTTGTTTACTGAGGTAACGGTTTAGAAGAATTCACCTTTTCCTATCACATTGTAACCAGTATAGTATGGTGTAATTTTATTTATGATATCGTTTCTTATCAGCGTGCGATTTAGGTCAAATGACAGGTTTTTCAATGCACAAGTATCGCATGTTTTAAAAATTTTCCCAAAAAAACAACAACAACAAAAACAAAAAAAAACAGACATTGAAAATGATCCATTTTCTTTATACCAAATAACCACACTTAGAATTCCAACAGTGTAAGTAAGAATAAGCAGAAAATATTTCAAGCATGAGAAACTGTGTGTGTAAACGTAGGTTTCCATTGGCCGTGTGCGATTCAAATGTGAACTAATATGATACGATCTCCGAATGAAGACTTCTTCATTCAACACAAATAACATAAAAGAACAAAAACAATGAAGTAGCACGCGCTTTCCTGGAAACATTCAATAACAAAGGTAGAGGTAGAGCAAACAAATTACTTTTACGAACAGTCCGAAAAGTGACACAAGCGCCATTAAATGGAAATCATTAACTACGCGCCAGATTGCTGTTGAACAGCATTTAAAAAACGGGAAAATAATCCATAAAAAATAATGAAATAATGTCAAGGTAGACCAATTATGAAATGAAATTATTAACAGTTTTATAATCGTACTTGTCCATCCTTTACATGGACTTTCATAGATGGATATATCACAAGATTATATTATTAGGAAGAATAACCATTTGAAAAGACGGACAAACATTTACAAAACATGCAACCATACGAAGTATCAGGATAAACTTTGTAATGCATGGAAATACGGACACACAAATATTGAACTTTAGGATGACCAGGAGATTGATTTCACGTCAGTGCTTCAAATTTGAATAAATTTGAATAAAATATAAATAATATAATAACAACAAATTGTCTGACAACGCATTCACATTAAATGATTGAGTTTGCGTGCATTTGTGTGTGTGCTTATGTATCATTTGTGATATTCATCTGTCTTGCATTTCATAAAAGCAAAAATTCAAGAAATACCCAAATAACCACTTAAAGTTATCACCATTAAAATAAACAAACAAACAAACAAACAAACATACGGATAGACAACCGAATGAAGAAACGAACGAAGATCAATTTGGTGACTGAGCATTTGAAAAATGATTTAAAAGAAGTGAGTAAATGTATAAAGTTTTCCTTTGCGTCTCTCATTATCTTGTATCACAATATCAAACAAACATTATACTCATCAAACCGAATCCAATAATATTATGTGTATAAGTATTAACATAAGTGTTCTTCGTTGTAATGATTGAAAAATTAGAATGCATTACAACAGTGTCCCGCATATTAAGGAAATATTAAGGAAAGAAAAGGTTGACAAAATAGCATTGACAAAAGCATACACACCGACTCACACACTTCCATGCAAGAAGGTACATTTCTAAAAAGGATCTCTCGTAAGCACTATTTAAACTGGTTTGTATTCCTTTCATTTACCGCTAACGATTTATGTGGAGCCAAAACAATTATATCCATTATCTCACATAATGTTGTGGGTGAACAAATTTCCTTAAGTAACACAGTTGAAGGCAAATATAAACCAGGAATTTCCATTAATATTTTCGTCAGATTTGGGTTAACAATTATATGTTTATTAATAAGTGTAGCGTGCTCGAAAATATATAGCAAAACACATGTATGTATATATTTTTTGAAATATGAAAATAAAGAGGTAGCTAGATCGATTCAAAGTTTAATCCAGGTAAAGAATAAGTTCAGTTCAGAAGCACTCGAGCTGGCGTCCTGACTCCCTTATAAAGCATAAGATTCAAGTTGAAGACGCTTTTTAGTAAATTCTTGTCAAACATCAATATGAAGCTTGTTTTACCGTAAAAGAAGTTTGGCAGTATTATGTGATCGAAAACTTGATTGAAAAGACTCAGTTCACCAAAAATCAAAGTTAGATACTATTCTGGGGCAGGCTGTTCCTTCGTTTACTACAGTAAGATTATGGGTGGCAGAGTTTAAACCGTATGATGAGCATGAGCTATCAAAATAATCATCGCAATGGTGGATCAAATGAGTTGACCACACTAGATATGGTGAAGAAAATGTTACCACAAAATATTATTAAATGACCTTCGCAAGGTTTTCAAAAAGTGCTGTACATCGCATATTGACAAAAAAAATTTGGACATGAGAAAACTTCGTGTAAGGAGAGTAATACCTTAGTTCACAAAGTAACAAAAACATTGTCATGAGAATGTTTCCGTCGAGTATTTGGCGATGTTTCACCGCAACAAAAATAAGTTTTCTTATAAACTTCCGTCCGTTTCTGTTGTTGGAATTTCCACCATTTTGTACAAATATTACAAGTTTCCGTGCATATAGCTTTCTACTTAAATTAGGTCAAATCAACGAAGTGCGACAAAACTCTCTTGAAATTTGATACACATACATATTTATAATTAGCGTATCCGCCTATCGATATCCAAAAGTAGGCGCGCTTGCACTTTACACAAAAATTTTCGTACAGAATTCCTCTGTTGCGGTAAAATTAAAGAAATTGTTATACTATTGTATAAGTGCCACGCCCAATTCAGTTTATTTTTAATAATAAGCATTTTCCAAAGATATTTCAAAACATTCGGCAAATGACCCAAAAACGGCTCACGAATGCTACAGAATCGTATCCATGAAATTGATAAGTAAAGATAACTTCTTAGAGTGTATATTTCAATGCATTTTACGATCTTAAAAATCTTAAAAATGATCATATAAACGATTGTATTTTGGGTTAGATTTTACACAAATAAATGCTCCAAGTCCACCTATCCGGGTATGTTAAAATTTGAATATTTGTGAAGACCCATGACTACTTATTTGGCTACGTTCGATATGTTCGAAAAATGGACTTGAAGCACTTGCAAAGTAGACGATACAAAAATGTTCATCAACATATTTTATGAGCTAGTGGTGCAAGTCCATTTGTGAAACTGTTTTTGGAAGAGTAGACTTCCACCACTTTCATTCACAACTTCTCGTATATTAAGGCTGGCTTGAGTATAGAAATGTCCAAAAAAGAAACGGCGGTAAAGTCGCTTAAGATCAATAGTTAAGTTGCAGTTGCTTCCGTCGGAACCTGTTTTACAAATGTTGAAAATTCTCTCTCTTCTCGTTTCTTCGACTCTAAAGAATCAATGTTATGGCAGAGTATAATTACAAAATAAATATTGCCTAATTTTATGTCAACCAAATACGGGTACAGCATTATCCGTCCGTTTGGCCTCTTGCTTCATAATTTGTTTCACATTTAAGTGCTATTGTCTGCCAAGTATTATTATAACTATTGTTGTTGTTGTTGTGTGTGTGTGGTTGTGTGTATGTATAAATCTTATCTGTACGTTGTTGTTGTCATCTCTGTTCCCCCTATGCACAACTCGAGCACTTGCCGGACTGACAACATCAGCCAGCAGACATATTCACACTGTCCCACTTACCCTTCCTTTTGTCATTCTTTTCGGGTTCATTGATAGAATTGACTTTTCATGTTGCCTTTTTACTTTAATATCGGTAGAATAAAAGCACCACCAACAACAAAAATAACATTGAAATATATCCACTACTGATACCATAATGTGGTTGTTGTTGTGTTGCATTGTAGACTGTAGAGTGCGGCAGGTAAACCAACCAAGCAGGCACAAACATCCTTTTCTCTTATTGTATGTTACCCAAGTGGATTTCGGTATTGTATGGTTTTTGTGTTTACTTTGACAAGTTTTTGCTTTAGTTTTGCCACTGATCTCAAGCCATACGGTACGCTCTCTCTAATGTAGTTGTTGCATAACATATTATTCGCATATCAAATGTACACCTATTGTAAATAATAGTTGTCGCGTGCCTTTGTTTTCTAATTTTACATTTTATAACATTTTTATATACATGAGTGGGCTAATATAGTGTTTCATACAATAACAATAAACATTCATTGTTCACTTTATAATTTAAAATAATATCGAATTTTTAGTGTTATGTGAAGTAACTTAAAGAGGGTGCGGTGAAACATACAACATGGGCATTTTACTAAGCGACGGCGAAGTAAGTGTAAATTATTCAAAATTATACCAACAACATCCCTGAACACTTATATGTTACGAGTGTATTAATATCAGCTCAATTGATGTGAAAAGTTCTGCAAGGATGCTGAAGAAAAATAGAAAATATTCAAAATTGTTACATAAACTTTCAATCATTGACTATACGAGTATCGTTGGATAGTGCTTCCCATACAACTAGTCGCGAAATTTCAGTTAATGAGATTTTCGACTTGAGAAATTCAAAACGAATTTATAACATTGGCTATTAGTTTGATACTGGGTTGCTTCTGATGGATATGTATAAAAAATTAAGCCTTAATATATGAGTCGACTTGTTTGTTGGCCCTGGTTCATTAGTGCATGCGTGCTTGTTATTGAAATGGTTATGGACACAACAATTGCCATGTTAATGTGACATTTTCCATAGAGAGTATAATTTAATGTACATTTTTATATTTCCATCAACATGCTGGAAATGTACACGTTCGCATCAGGCACAATCAAAATTTATGCAAGAAATCAGAATTCGATCTTTGAGGTAGAGTGCAATACATTCTTTAATAGTCGCTTAATACTTATATAAATCAAGGCCACAAATTTATACTGGGTGTGGAGAGTACCACAGATAGGCTCAAAACAAAATATTAGCACATCCACGTGGAGATAAATGCTCGAAGATAATTGTGACATAACAGTAGAGGGAGCGAAATCAGTTGTTTTAGTTGACCGCTCATTAACTAAATACAGAATTGTGAACGATATTTATTCTTTAGATTTATTTAAATGATTGATTTTTAACAAAAAAAAGGCAAAGATATCAAATGCGATGGATACGCGTTAATAGTTATCGGATTATTAAGAAGAATGAAATCCGAATAGAGTGCAAATTGCACTAAGGCCGCGCCCATAAAAGGCAAACGCGACTGACAATCATAAAATACTTTCTAATGTACTAAAATGGTGGAAACTCAACATTTGACCAAAGCCGAATGTAGTTTTCTTACATATACTTATTAAGCAATCAATTATACTCTCCAAGTTCGGCGTCTGCTTTTTGACTTTTTAAAGGTCACGTTCATTCCTTTTCCTAAACAAAACACATTTGATGAGGTCAATAAAACGGTTCGTTGCTTGATATTCAAATCTTCGCATTCATTCATAATTTCTTTATTGATAAAACCACTTAACATTTTATTTTGTTGTTGTTATTGTTGTTGTTGTATAAAACCACTCAAGAGTTTATAAAAACCTCAAACAACAACTAGTTTCAGCAAAAGTTTTAAATTTATATATTTTTTATAAATCATACAACATCTGCAAGAAGAAATATATCTCCATCTCTCTCTCTCTCTCTATCCCTCTACAAAAAAGTTCTAAGGACAACGCCATACAGCATTAAATGTGTGGTGTCTCTGTCATCACATCACAAAATTTCAGAAAAAAAAAATCATTTTTATTATAACCACCATTGTATGTTTAAGGAGGCACGTATCACTTTGTCAAAAGGTTTGCAACGTCCAGATGAAGGAGGCATCGGCGACTCCACAACATACAAAATATATATTCCGGAATCAGCATTGAATACTGAGAGTCGATCTAATTATGTCCCTCTATACGCCCGTGTGTCTGTCCACGTACATATGTGTGTGGTAATCATTCTTATTCTCCCAAAAATTGAGATTTCGATTCGGAACTTGGTAGAAGTGTAGCTAGAGACTTTATACCAGAAATTGAAAAATCGGGCACAATACAACCAAAATGAAAAAAGGAGCAATCTTTCTAAGTCAATGTTTCCTATTAATTACATATACAGTAGAGAAGATGCGTTCACATATACATATACTCCTCGAGAAGTTTTAAAGCACCGATAATGGATATTGAAGATTTGGCCTCAGCCTAGTGGAGTTTTTTTTACTTTTTGTTTGAATAAGATTATGCCCTCCAGCTTGGTTAGTTTGTAGCATTTTAAATAAAATTACGTACCTATCAAGGTACACCTTTCACCTTAATTTTTTTTTGATAATATTGATAAAGGTCAAGGCCGCGTGAATTCGAAGTTAATTGGGAGTAAAATTGGTGATCCGCAAGGGTTACAACACTATTCGGTGTGGTTCCATTTTCATTTTTCTTTTAGCAAATAATAATAATGTTTCGGTGTAAATTCGGAGTAAATTATTAACATTTACATAATGGTTGGGAGTAAAATCGGAATTCCTTTCAGTCTACGTGTATATGCACACATGATCATTTATTAGGTCCTGGTTGAGAGGGTGTTCAAATATTGCCTTAACTTGACTTTTATCTTATGTTTGGTATGCCATACTTCATGCCATGTGACAAATTATTATGGAGTGTCTGGCCGGACTCACGTTAGCATGCGTGTGTGCTTTACTTGAGCTGTCGGCATTGAGTTCTCATTTCAGTTTTTCTAAATTGATTTTTTATAGCTGGCTGGTGTGTTTCCTGAAATCTGTCTTTAAAGCGCACTCTAAGTAGATTCGTCTCTGTCTGTATGTCTGTATGTGTGTGTATGTGGCATGTGGGTATGCATCTCATTTCACTCTTCTCATCTACATAGAACTTTTTTGGTGGATACGTATAACACACACTGTAGTTGTTGTTGTTGTTGATGATTTGGTTTTTATATACCTTTTATTGTATTTTGATGACAAGGTTTTTGTTTTGAGTTAATGTTTTCGTAAATAGCTTTGATGTGGACCGCATTTTAACGCGCTTGTATTATTTGGGGCATTAATCCTCCCGGCTACGTATAATACGTATGCACATATATTTCTGTTGCTTGTTGTTTTGCGGTAAGAGGATTTCTTAATGATCGCCTCACTCAATAGTTCTTGCCTTTTATACAAACTAAACAAAAAAAAACAAAAAATATTTCAAGTGGCGTTATAATTATTACGCGTGATCGGTCAGCGTATAAAATAAAAAAAAATTGATTTGGTGTAGATATATAAAATTCTTCTTCTTTTTAGTACTTCTTAGTCTTCACAGAAACTGCCTCCTTCGCTCATGAAAGAACCATCAGGAATGCCTTCAAGTTTCATATTTTCTTCAAAATCTGTGCTGACCTAGACCTATGTTTATGCGTTTGTTCACAAAATTTTAGAAAACAAGCTCATCTCCCATTCCTTACAGTGTTTTTTTAAGAAAATTATCCATGCCCACAATTGGCAGCAAGCCTTCACACGCACAAGGCTTAAATTCATGTATTATCTAAAAATCGAAATCGAAATCGAAATCGGCAAGCAACTTTTCTTATTTCGTACGGAATTCCATCGTTACGGCAGTAACGATTAAAAAAATTTACTAATGTAAACGCATACCGCACCAACTAAATAAGAGAGGGTATCTAAAATTTGCCCTTAGCCAATGCAGCTTACTTGTTGTTGTGTTGTATTATCGGGAAGAGTCTTTAACACATTTAGTGCAGCGTAGTGCAATGGCTTTCTATTAAATACGATAAATAAGGATTTATTTTAGATGATGATATTATAAGGGGAGGGGTCCTAAAAATGAACCCATCAGGTTCATTTCCAATAGTGATGGCTCAGAAATCTCTCTGCCTAAAAAAACATCTAAAATTCCGAAATGTTGACGGATTACAAGACATACTTGGACGTAGGGACGAGCATGCTTAAATCGATTCAGATTGTTATCCCAAGCCGATCGGTACAACTAAAGGACTAAAATTTGTCATTTACGAGTTACAAATATCTGCTCAAACACAGTATACTTGTGTCACTTTGTAGTGTTTAGTACAAAAAGGAACCAGTAAGAAAATTTAATTTGGCTTGAATCAAATCTTAAATCGCACAGTACGATTTGTTTGAAAGTTGTAGGCGTGTCGGTTGTACGGTCACGTTCATTTTCGGTACATCGTTGGAAGACATAAGCATAAATATGTGTACTTAGTTCCACCTTCATGGCTCAATTTTTCTGGTTAATAAAAAGATTTTTGTCGATTGTGGGCGCAGCACATCTTTGTTGTTGCAATTTTGCCCATTTTAAATAGTATCTCAAAATTCGTGACCGTGAGAGCACCAACCACAGGTGGACACACGGACATACTATGTCTAGATCGACCCAGTCTTTGATATTGATCAAGGATATATGTAGGGTATCTTCAAGGTGTTGCAAATGGAGTGACAAACAATGTTTGCCCCCGCTCTTATGTGCAGGGTATAGAAATAAAGCAACAACTACGTTGCACTTCCAATTATAATGAATAAATATTCCAATAAATCTTAAAATATATTTGTGTTCTTTTTATATATTTTTTTATTTAGCTGTTAATTTTTGTGGCCATCTGGTTTTGCTTTTTTATGGATGAAATAAAAAAAAAAAAACATTATAACATATTATGGATATCTTTACTATTGACGCTTTCATTTCATACATCGTTGTTTCATAATTACCTGAAATCAAATCAAAACGAAATGAAAAAGCTTATGAAAGACACAAATCGTTGGAAGTATTGTACAAGTCCACTTGAAATACTTGTGGTTCAGTTGAAGTAATCTTGAAAAGTTCACATGTGTGTAAAGAGTTTGTTGGCGACAATTTGATGGAAGACACAGACATAAATATATTGCGGGCGTATTTTGTTTTTCACATTCTTTCAATTTCATTTGGATTCGATTTGATTTAATCTATTAAAATGTCCTCAAAATGCTTTCTGCTGGCATTGGAGCCAATTTTCTTCACAGTGAGTGGTCACTAATTCACTCCTTAAATAATTACAATATGTTTGTATAAGTAATTAGTATAAATAATGCAACTCAATAATCCTAATCAAGCGTAAGGCTAACGCATAATGCAACACAAGAATCAAGAGAATCAAGTAAAAGTCTTAAAGCCAATCCAGCTCCCCAATTTGGTTGCCCTACTACACAATATGAATCACGATCCGTTCAAACTCGAAATTATAAAAATGCTTTGATGGGGTCTAAATTTGAAATTCTTAAAACTTAACTTGAATAATCGATATATGCCAGTTGTAATCAATAAATGTTGACTATTACCGCTTTTTGTCATAAAAAGGGTTTCTTAAAAAAAAAACGCTTTATGAGGATTGATTCCAAAAATAGTGCGATCGACTCCAATTTTTTAACAATTATTCTTCATAAACTGTTGTCAAGGACCGAATTTTGCTTCAAATAAAGGCTTTTAGTAAAAATGTGTCATTACACTTAGTCTAGATAATAGGTAAAGGGTGTGCCACCCTCTTTTAAGGGCTATTTAATTTTAAGTTACATTTAATTTTGAACGTTGAATATTGCACGAAATCCAGTTTTTTATAATTTAAGGCGATCTCCCATGAAAATATGTAAAAATATATGCAAAATTTTAAAATTCACAGTTTCTACTGCAAGGCCGTGACAATTGTGAGCGTGGCTGTTAATCGATTTTCAGTTTAGCATCAATTTCAGCACTTCAACACTGACACAGAAGCATCGCTAAAACGATTCCGATTTTCATGCTGGTTAATACCAAAAATACTTTAAGAGGCTCCCTAACCGTCCTAAAGGAAAATGTAATGACTAATCAGTATACTTGCACTATTATGGGGTGATATACTGCGTAATAGGGAGCGGTTTTAAGACATCCAATCAGTTCTAAGCGTAAATATCTTAGATAAATGATTATATTAAAAAAAAGTGTTGTCGTGAAAGGGTTATTGAGAGCGATCCGAAAATTTTTGCCTTTGGGCTAAAATATATTCTTATTCTAAAATTTACCGATATAACTTGAAACCTGCTATAACTGAATTCAGAAAACGACTCTGAATCATTCGGTTAGCTTTTGCACAAACTTAATGTTCTATGTACCGTGAGTGGAGTGAGTAGGGAATAAAAAAAGTATCTTGAACAAAACGTATCTGTAACTATCCATGGTTGTTATGGCAATGTTGTGCAAAAGTATGGAAGTAAAGTAACCTGAACAACTTGCATAACTAACGTACAAATACACCCAAGTGAGCGCCATTAATACTGAACGTGTAATAAAAGCCGAAAGAAATTAATTTGGCAAAAAAATACCCCAAAATGAGAAAACATGTAGAGTAATTACTCCACCTTCTTCTATTACTCACTCTCTCTTTCTCTCTTTATTTTTCACCCAACATATGAGAAATTCTTCTTGTAAGGGGAGGAAACGAAATTTCATATGAATTGTTGAACAACTCTGTCTGTGGTTGAAGGGAAATTACGGAACACAGGCGGAACAAACTATTAGGATTAGAGTGAAGAATGGGATGCAGATGTCTCTCTCTCTCTCTGTTTCCACTTCACCAACCAATCAAATAATTATAAGAGTTGCCAACTTTCTATTCCATTAAAAAGAAATTATATATATTTTTGTTCCGTTAGTGAGAGTGATTTACAAAAGTAATTTTTTTTAACAATACCTTCCAGACCACTTCTTATTCACCAAGTTCCGGGGATAGCAATTTCATGCAGCACAAGTTGAATGAAGATCACTCTAATATTTGTAATAATCAACAACAACAGCAACAACAACAACAACAACACAACTCTTTAACATTAAACGCAGTTCAACAGAAAGAGAAACCTTTGATCACAACACCGACGGAATTCTATTCTACCAGAAAAATGTACCATTCAGGTACTGGCTACCCAGACTTGACTGGCAGTACTGCAGCAGCATCATCTTACCATCAACAGGCAGCTGCAGCGGCGGCAACCATTAGTGCTCCCGTTTATGTGCCTTCTAATCGAGCCTTAACCAATAGCCAATACCACCAGGTGGCCGCACACTTCGGTACTGCAGCAGCTCAAAATGCGTGGACCTCAGATAGTTTTGGTACGGCGCACGCGCAATTGCCGCCACAATTCTATACGCAAAATGCCGTAATGATGGGATCTTGGCGTGCATACGATCCGACCGGATTTCAACGTTCTTCACCCTACGACAGTGCCATTGATTTTCAATTTGGCGAGGGCAGAGAGTGCGTGAATTGTGGTGCGATCAGTACGCCACTATGGCGTCGAGATGGCACTGGCCACTATTTATGTAACGCTTGCGGTCTGTATCATAAAATGAATGGCATGAATCGGCCATTGATCAAACCAAGCAAGCGATTGGTGAGTGCAGTGAGTGTGTATGCCGCTTCATGGAAACTGGAAGTAGTTCATTAAAAGTTTTTATTTCTATTTTTCAGACTGCCACACGCCGTTTGGGCTTATGTTGTACAAATTGTGGCACCCGCACTACAACATTGTGGCGGCGTAACAATGAGGGTGAACCGGTGTGTAATGCTTGTGGTTTGTATTTTAAATTGCACGGAGTAAATCGACCGTTGGCTATGCGTAAAGATGGCATACAAACGCGTAAGCGAAAGCCCAAAAAATCGGGCAACTCAACGGAAGGCCACAAAGAGTCTAAAGATGAAGGTGCGTAACCAATGCTTCTTCTGCTCTGATTATAGTTTTAATCTTGATCCATATATTTTGGTTTGTTTCCCACAGATCTTAAATCCTCTCTAGCCTTAGAACGCCATAGTTTACCGGGTAATTTATCAACAAAATTTCAAAACGATTTAAAAGGTTCCTCCTCTAGCGGCACCCCTGCTTTGCATAATATAAGCTTAAGTTCGGCTGGCACGGCTTTGCACGCACACACCTTGGGTCATCACCATCACCATCATCATCACATGCACTTGGCGGGCACTTCAACAGCAGCAGCACAAGCTCCGCAAAATCGATTATCAGCCGGCAGCAATACAATCGCTCATAGCAACGTAAATACCTCCAACTCTATTTCGACCCTCACACCGCACAGTACACATCAGGCGAATCCCTACAGTACTTCTTCGCTCACGACCCAAAGCAGTCTGAATCATGCCCAACTGCCAGGCACTGCTTTCAGTCCACACTCGGCCACCTCTGCCAAATATGAGCATTTGCTAGGCTCATCCAATTCCCTTTCAAACGGTTTAACTTCGGGATCGTCCGGTGCCTCCAGTCCCAGCTACCATCACCTACACCACCACCATCATCACGCAGCAGCTGCTGCCGCCCATCATGCCGCCACTCACCATCAGCACCACTCACCCTCCTTAGGCCACCATCATATGGGGATGACGTCTGCCACACCCACAACCGGTAATATGGGTATCGGTGCTTACAATGTAAAATCGGAAACTAATGCCACAAATTATGACTATGTGAATAATTGTTATTTTGCCAGTTCTTTTGGTGGATTGGGAGGTAATTCAGTCACGCCAACTGCAGCCGCCAGCAGTTTGCACAATAGCTCTGAAATAACCGGAGTGTATCATCATCAGCATAATGTTATACAAGCTGCCAAACTGATGGCAACCTCCTAAAGTTGCACAGAAAGATGGAGAAGCGGGGCATAGGTCCACGAGGTCCACTAGGCAATACTATAAAGAAAAAAAGAAGACTAATACAGTATTATTTTATACATTTGTATAGTATGTATTTTCATTAGGTTTCACCTGATCCTTACAGCCCTACAGCCTTACATCATTAATTAACCAATTTTCATATAAAACTATTATTACAAGGCACGTAATGTAAATTGAGTTTCACAAGACTTGAGTATTTTAAATATTAGTTAAAAAAAAGTGTATTTCGAAAAGGTTTTCGCAATAATTACTAAATATAAGTTGATGTGATTGTGTAGATTGATTCCTTCTGGGCGCGTATCATTTATAAACATTTCCTCCAAATTTGTGTGTGTGTTGTAATTTATGTCACATATGTACAAAGTGTAATAAAATTATATAAATTATAGCTAATCCCCCTTGTAGAATATATTGCAACCCATTACTACATACACACAAATATTGCATGTTTGTTCCAAATACATTCAACCAAGTAGAGCACTAAAATAAATCTAGAAAAAATACCATAAATAAAACAGTTATATGCTTACCAGAAAATGCATTTAGATATATACGAACAAACACATGCGTACTTGAATTTAATGCGTTAGAGAATATTGTCTGTCTATGGATTTAAGAGAGTTCCGATAACATTTAGCTTCAGCCAGATGTCGATCTTCATACCGGACTTGTGGTATTAGTGTGTACTAGTGCGAGTTCCCAACAATGCTTGTAACCATATTAGATTCGGAATAATTTTCTAAATCAATTTAATGATGTCCTGTGGTCCATGCGATTTTCAATTGCTTTCCATTTCAGCCAACCGCAGTTCTTTAGACATTTCTATGAAATTGCAACGAGCAAGAGCATTCTTGGCGCATCTCGTCCACATGTATGAATTGTATTGAGACATTTTTAAGACCTCTTCCCTCCCTCATCCATTTTGTTCAATTTTTCCATTTCACATAATCCCGTTAAACATGTAAATAATGCATTTTTTGAGCGGACAACCTTCCACAAGGAACATCTCTAAAAGTTACATTTAAAACAATCACAATTGAAAATGTTTCAGTCGGTCAAGCCTGACCCTTTAATACCCTACACTACTTAGCTTCTTAAATTATGCTACAATTAGTTTAGTTGCATCTGTAAGTTACTTCGTGATATATAATTGTATGGGGAAGGATTCTAAAAATTGTCTTCTCCGAACTATTTTTAATAGGGTTCCTCTTTGGGGACTTTAAAAGACTCAATCTGTAGCTTGCTCACATATTGACATAACAAGTAAACGGACATGGGTTAATCATTTCAATAGAAAGACTCCAATAGCATGATTAATAATTAGAACAATCCTAGAATAAAGCGGAATTTGAAAGTACACTGTCTGCAGTAGGTATTAAATTACAATAAAAAAATCCACAAATTAAGTTGCTTCATAGTAAAATTTTATATATTCCAAATCAAATCGAACCAACAAACAGTCAAAGTTTTTTTGAGTCAACTAATATTTCATTATGGATTTTATTCATAAAATACACTAGTGGTCTTCAATCCACCCCTTACTGAAAAAACGGTGTCCTTGCTTATATTAAAGCAGGCAGGCGCATGTCTTGGATGAAAAGTTAGTACCATAAAAAGCATCTCTTCGCAGTAAGCACAGCAACGGTTATGCACAGCATGCAAAAGGAATCATTTGAAAATTTTAGCAACTGCATGTAACCAATTATTTGTTAACGTCATCAACTTGTTGTGTTAAGTTTCCTGGTCTTAACTGAACAAGTGAAAAAGCAATACTCGGTTAAAAGCGCTTATTTATTACCCTACACTACTCTAGTTCCAATTTTACATTTACAAAATTGTTTTTCTAATTATAACAAATAATTCTTAAGTTTTTTTTAAATTTTTTTACAATAAAATTTCCGAGAAGTACGAATTTCGTTATAAAAAAGTGGATCCTTTTAATAAGAACTGTTAGGTGATCTGGAAATGTGCCGATTGGCGAATTATTTAGCTAATTAACCATTAATCGATATCTTTTGTAAACTGTGTCTTGCACGTTTAATACGAATTTCATGGACAGATGGACAGAAAAACAAACACGAATTCCTTTCTGAATCGTTTGGTATATTAAGAGGTGTATGTATATATATGTACCTCTTTAAAAGTTACAAACATTTGCAAAAACTTAAAATTTCCGGTGAGACTAATAGCGGTGAGCGAAAAAGTGAGACAGCACCGAAGCTAACAGCGTGCGGTTTATTTAAAAAATAATAATACATTCTGCAGGTTTTTATTTTCGATGTGCGAAACTCGTCTGGACTGACTGCCCAGTGGTGAGCTATGCAATGCATGTGCATTGTACAACTCGTAGATGAATTCATTTGCAGATCTCCTATTGTATAAGTGCATGCCAATAATGCAAACCCACTAACAATAACAAACATTTGTACACTTTTACGGGAGTGTAAATATCTTCTTTTTATAATGTAATGAAGTTTAGCATACAATGATCGAACCGTTAGCCATTACTTACGTCAAGCATTCAGAAGAAATCGGTTGTTGTGAACGGTTACCAGAGAGAGAAAACACCCAGCAAAAGTTGAAAGAAGCAAAAATTAAAAAAAAAAAAAGCAGTTTGTTATATATGCAAACGTATCTTTAAACACACATAACAAATAATTTTACGATCATGTTACTAAATATTGGTGTTATTGGTGTCTTTTATGTTTGTCTTATAAACGGTTATACGCGTGAAATTATTAATAAGTTGCCGCAATTACATAAAAGACGTAAGATAGCGTTTTCTGAATTGTTACCTATTGAGTCTGTTTAAATCAAAGTAAAAAATTGTATTTGACAAATCTTGCATTCACATCGTCGGTGTACCAAAGCTTCCCGAGGATTGTGTGCTTCCTTTCTCAGTTTTTGTTGGATTGTGGTCGTGTTGCTTGACTGAATTTACCCAATTGCAATACCAATGCGGACAGACCGATATGGCTAGATCAATTCATTACTCGATCGTGATTGAGTGGGGTCTCAATCGCCACCTTCTGAACGTTGCTAACCTTGTGACAAAGGGATAGTGCCCCCATGTGGGTGTAAAAACACAAATCGAATAATATTGAAATATAAAACAAGTGGAGAAAAATGAATTTGGTTCAGACCAAATCTTAAATACATTCCACATCTAAACACAAGCAGTGAGCAGGTACATGATTACGCTTTCTAATAATTTTATATAACGTTTCAACTTGCAAGTTGAGTTATACGTTGAATAAGGTTTTTTGTTAATTGTGGACGGACCGAAGTGCCCAAACAAACGTAATATACTCACCATCTTAAGTGATGTGTAATGTAATAAAAAAAATTAAAAATTCAATAAAAATAATTGTCGGAAAATAAGTGAAAATGTGAAAAAAAAAAAATTTGGAATAACGAATTATTGAGCAAATTAACGATTCTTCGTAAAATTTTGTTAAAAAACATTAAAAAATATAATTGTTTCCCATATAAAGACTTTAATTTTATCATAGAATGTTATTTGGGGAGGGGTTCTAGTAGAGGGGTTCGGTTTATATTTAATCGGCTTTCTCTTTGACCCAAAATGTATGTCCTCGAACCAAATTTTATAAAAATATCTCATAAATAAAATAAAACTAAGTTTGGCTTAAACCGAATCTTAAATGTCCTTCACATTTGTGTACAAACATTGGGCGTTGCAGGTACATGATTACGACCTAGAGGGCGCATTACGTATTCATTAGCATGTCGAGTTTTGCGCTGAATTTATTTTTTTTATCTGTTATCTGACCATGCCCATCTTTGGCACATCGATGAAAGGGGGAATTATAAATGTGTTCCAAGTTCCAACTTCTTAGCCCAATTTTTGAGGTAGATACATAGATTTTTGTCGATTGTAGGCGTGGTTTTTTACCAAAATTTATCCTTTTAAAAAGCCTGCAGAAACTAAGAGTGTCTGCACGAGAAACTTCAATTCAATATTTTAAAGTTTATGACCGGGAGAATGCCAAGAACAGACAGACACACGGACATAGCGCCTAGGTCGACTCAGATTTTGGTGCTGATCAAGAATATATGGACTTGTCGCCTTCTAGGAGTTTAGTTTACCCCCCATTTTATTTGAAGGGTGTAAAAACCTTGTACACAACTTTGACATGGACATACCTCAGATCAAATCGATTTAGAATGTGATTCTGCATCGATTGGTATAGTTGAAGATGGGTGTGGCATTTGCCATTTAGGAGTTACAAACATCTGTGTACTTGAGTTTTAGCTAAAACTTCATTCAACAAATTATTAGCATATATACGCACGCGCAATATTCATGCCTTCATAACTTATGTTGTTAAGTTGCAAGAGTATTAAACTAATATTTCTTTCATTCATCATAATGTATACACACACATTCATACATGTTTATTAGGAAACTACCAGAGGTGGCCACACTTGCACATTTCTTTCAACTCAAATTTTTAATCCAAACCCATATTTTTCTACTTTACATGCGACTTACACTCTGAAAATGATATTTTTAGCTGAATGGCTGCAAACTTGTCCACGTCATAATCCGAATGAAAATAAATGCTTTCAGCATTTATTCGAACGCTGTTTTCCGGCTTTGGCGGCTGGCATACCCCAAATCGGTGTCGACAGTTTCGAACCATTACATATTGATCAGGTGTCAGTATCGAAAGGAAGTGGAAATTTAATATTAACGGGTGGTTTTCAAAATCTCGTGATTCGAGGACCATCAAATGCAACCGTAAAACGAGCCAAGTAATAAAATTACTAGAAATATGAGAAAAAATTTCAATCCCAATAATCATAAATATTTTGTTTAATTCAGTCTGGATTTGGTTAAGAAGTTACTACAGTTTGATTTGGAAATACCGTTGCTGTACATTAAGGCAAAATATAATATTAAAGGGCACATACTTTTGCTGCCGGTTGTGGGTAATGGTGACGTCAACTTAACGTTAAAAGAATTGAAAACTTCCGTTAAAACTAAAATACAGTTAAAGTCACAACCAGAGGTGAGTGCAAGTATTCAGACTCAATGAATGAATTTTTTCCACTCATACTCTAATTAGGAAACTATTCATATTGATGATTTGAAGATGACCTTTGAGGTGGGCAACATGAACATACATTTGAACAATCTTTTCAATGGCAATAAGATATTGGCCGATTCGTTGAATTTATTTATTAATCAGAATGCTCAAGAAATCATTGATGAACTGAGATCGGATTTGGAAAGTGGCCTGGCTGATATTTTTCATAGTTTATGGAATAATTTCTTTTCAAAAGTGCCCACCAAACTATGGTTGTTGTAAACACGATTAGATGTTGTGTCATATTCCACACCCTTTGGCCTTTAGGAAGGCGCAATGTTAAACGACTCAATCAATCAATTTTAAATCCATCCAATGCTTGGTCCATAAACGAGCTCACTTTTGAGAGTGGAAAACTTTTAACATCATTTCTCATATGTACCCATAATTATGAAAATAGTCTAAGTCAACTTTTCCAAAACCATCAAATTTTGTAAATTTATGAAAGCAAACTTATATAAAATATCTAAATCGATTAGTTCGAAAAATGTAATGTAATAAATTGTGCTGGAGATTATATTTGAATGTAATGGAACCAAGCTTCCATTAGTATGTGTATGTAAATAGTTTTTGTACATATAGTAATATTATGCCCTCCACATAAGGCGGGAGTAAACTAAGTTTGTTTTTCCGTTTGCAACATCCAGAAGAAGGCGTCAGAAATTGAATCGATCTAGACATGTGTGTCCGTCTGTTGTAAATGCATTCTCGCAGGCGTAAATATTGAGATATTGAACTGAAGTTTGATACTTTTAGTTTTTGCACGCAGATCCCTATTTAAAATAAGCAAAATTGGTCATCAGCCACGCCCACAATCAACAAAAATATGGTTATCTGCCACAAAAATTGAGCTACGAACTTGAAACTTGCTATGTACATATATCTATAAGAATTTACTTCATCGATGTGCCAAACGGGCGTGGTCGCATAACAGACATGCCCAAAATCAACAACAATCTAAAAAAAAGGCGTTGTCGGTTAAAATACGCACCCATAAACCTAAAAATCTATACAGCTGCCACAAATACCCAGAATGAGGCGTCAGATGCCCTATGCACATCAATGTGTCGAAAATGGGCGTGGTCGACGCTCCCTTAATTTAGAAAAATCCATATTCATCGATACTATTAGAAGGCGCAATATAAATATTATATATTTGCCACGCCCACCGTTGTGTATGTGGAGGGTATTTAAGACTTGGCCTAAGCCAAATTTAGTTTCCTTACTTGTTTTAATGCGTCTATTGTTTAAGGCACAAATATTACTTTAACATTTGGTGATTGTTCACTTTTATTTTTATTTTAGGAAAAAGTACAAAAATACAAAACAACGTCATGACTATTTGCTACAAAATTCACTCTTTGAATAATTACAAAATAAAATATATTTCAAGAAAAACATTTAAAAGTATTAAAGTCGGCCAAGTCCGACTAATTGATGCCTTCACCACTTATACAAATCGCATTAAATAAAATCTACATCACAATTTCTTCATAAGTATTAGTAAACGCAAGTCTGCGTTAAATAAAATAATCACTTCATGAAATATTGAAATGTCGTAAAAATAAATCGATCGGGTACACATTTGGAATACTGTAAAACTATGCTAACTAAATTATATATACCCATGGTTACTCTTGTCATAGAAAAATTACTCTTTGAAAAGGCGCGACTTTTTCTTAACGTTGTTTTCAGGTTTAAACATATTGCAGTTATTTATGATGTCAAAAACTCTTTAGCTGCGGCACGTTTTGCCAGAAAATATCACGATTTACAAATTTTCGTTACGTAACGAGTTATACCAAAATGGAATAAGATAATAAAAGGTGGGTATGTGGATAGCAAAAGGCCCAAATATCACAAGTGGTGTGGTACTAAAAAAACACACAAAAAAACATTATTTATACAAACAAAGAAAATATACTAATACATGTGCATTCATGTTGAAAAGTCAAGCTGCAAGGACGTATTATTAATGGCCACCATACTACAATTTAAAATTTATAAATAATTAAAATTCACATTATATAGAGCATACATACAGTTCTTCAGCTTCTCTAATCGTTTCTTTTACATCTAAACCAATACTCTGCATTTGCATTCCATTCACCGGTCGAGGTACATTTTTTGTAGACATCTCCCAAGTCTCAACTTTTAAAGCTGTAGCTTTGATTAAATTTTCACCCAACATGATTAACTGTGCTTCAAAGCGTTTAACTTCATCTTGAGTCTTATTATATAAGAGAAGAGTTTTCTTTAAATTATCCTCAATTTCTTTGATTAGAGAATTTGTATAAAAGTTTTTTCTCTCTTTTAAACTTCCATCCGCTAATTTTTGGCAAAAACTTAAGCGCTGCTTAAGATCCTTTGAGGTGCTTCTCTGACGTTGCAAATGCAAACGGTATTCTTTTCTATAAAAACGAAACAAACATGTACAAATATATTTACAAATTATATTAACAATAATTTTTATACGAGTTGAGTTACATAATTGTTCGAAAAATTATCAAATTTATGAAATTATTTCAAACGTTGAAAACAAGTTTATGTGGATGGAGAGACATGTATCACAAATAATTCCCAAACGATAGGTAAAACAAGAGATGGATTGGAAATTACAAACACGTATGGCCTTTAGGACAAATGGGTTGGAGCAGTGTTTCTCAAAGTGTGCTCCACGGAACCCTGGAGCTCCGTGATCCAACTCAAAGGGCTTCTCGAATTTCTTCGGTGTTAAACATCATCAATTGGCATTTACACACAATTAGTCATTACCGAACCCCACTGGGGTTCCGTGTAAATTTTAAAAATGTTTTAGAACCGCACGTGTAGAGTATAAATAGTGTAATACCTCTACATTTATTTATATATAAATAATAAACCTTACATTTATATATATAAACTTTGCTTAAAAATGCTGCAAGAAAATCTTAATAGATGTACTCACACTCTGTATACATCTTGTTGAGGTAAACTTTCATATATATCCCTTTTAGCATCTGCTGCACTGTTGCGACGGAGTAGTGCATATTGTGATCGTATAGTATTAAAGGTTTCCTCGTATTGCACATAAGCACCTTCACTATACTTCTGCGCTGCGATGCTTATAGACCGTCTGCAAGGCTTTGTCAACAAAATATACTTATTATTTATAATTGGATAATAAAAACTAAATAGTGTACCTCTGAATTGCAGAAATTTAGCATTATTCCGAGAGTATCGTTGAATTGTTTAATCTTCCCTCTTAATTGTAAGACAATCACGTAAAGTGCATTAATTTGGGAACCATACATAATAATGTCATGTTCCAGGGTTATTGCAAAACAATGCAAACCCTGCATATAGGCCTGCAATTGTTGTTGTTCTTTGGTCAAATAATAGTGCACATGCCTTTCCATTTCCTCAATTAACCATTCGGGATAGTCAGTGGTGTCGGGGCAAACCTGCATACATTGACGCATGGTAGACGAAAATTGTGGCTGTTTTGCATTGCAGTCGCATTGCCCGATTTCGATAACATACAACATTGCCAATGGATTGCGCGACCCCTCACTAGTGTCAATCCATTCAGGTACATATAAATCTGTAGCTTTTTTTATATCACTAACATTGTGCTTGGGATGTAAAAGTGGTAAAATGATATGCATTTGCTTTACGTTCAGAACATTACGTAAAATTTCTTCAAACTGCTCAAAACTCATTTCATTGGTAAGCTCAAAACTGAAGAATTCTCTGGATGACAAAAAGAATACAGTAAGTATGTTGGTTTCGAGTATTGCATCGATTTCTTTATAAAAAATCAGTTCACCGCCTTTACGACCACGGCTTTTATAATTGAGATCCAAAGCAGCGTGCAGCCAATTTTCAATTCTTTTAACAAAACTTTTTGTGCAAAAGTTTTGTCTACATATATTCTCCTTAAGCCTATATGTGGGTTTATTTTCAAATCCCTGAAACCATTCAGTGATGGCCATACACTTTGGTGGTTTTTTGGTAATATTTTCCAAAATGGTTATCCATTTTTTATGCGGTAGAAAGGGTCTTATGCCACAGATCACTTCATATATAATAATACCCATGGACCAATAGTCGATACTGCAATTATATGACCCGCCTTGTATTATTTCGGGTGCTGCATAATGTGCAGTTCCCACTACACTCTGAGACATTGTCATTTCGGGTATGGCACGAACATAGCCAAAATCGGCCAACTGTGTTAAAATATATTTATCAGTAACCGTGTTGAAATGCATTAATCGTTTTTCTTTAATCTCTCTACGATATTCAGCCATTATCTGTTTACCTTATAAAAGCGTCGATTATCCTTTATTTGTATAAGAATATTTTCAGGCTTGAGGTCCCGATGTTGTATACGGCAAATATTATGTAAATAATTTATGCTAATACATAAACTTTTGACAATTGAACGGACTTCATGTTCGGGCAAACCATTCACATGATCGTTCATTTCCAATAGTGTACGTAAATCTCCACCATTGCAATATTCCATTATGATAACGGGAAGATTATGTTGGGTGTGCTCTCGATTTATATAACGGAGAAATTTCGAGTCTTTGATGTTCACCGCTCTCACTATGCAATCGATATCGAGATTTTGCTGCCATTCATATTCTTGTCGCCAACGCTCGGACAGTTTCACCATTTCATCAGGCCTCAAATTACGCGCTTTTAACAACTTCGTGGCTACAAAAAATATAAATAAATAAACATTACGTATGAGTACATATATGTGTACAATAATATTATTCTTTATTTAATGGTGCAGAGAATTATTATGTAAACACTAAGGAAAAATGCTTATTCAAATTACGATGAATCACTATGCCTTTCAATTATTCAAATATTTCAACTCTATTCATGTAAACTATGTATAGTATATATTTAGTTACATAAGTGTTCGATTTCTTATCAACAATTACATAGTAAGGCAAGTAACGCTACATATGACTTAAGCGCAATAGAGGACTTCTACCACATTTATATGTAGCGAGTCAAAACTTTTTGTAAAATTTGGGCATGTCTGCTAACTGAACCCGCCAATTTTAAACACATAGATGGGTGCAGTGCATATAAATAATATATATACTTACAGACGGACTTGTCTAAATCGATTTAGATTATGATGTTGATCAAGATTACATATACTTTGTCGTGTTTCTGAGATTTCATTCTGGTGGCTTTGATAAAGTTAAATTAAGAGCAGTGACGAATACACTTTACCGTCGTAGATTTCTATTGGAATCTCTAACAGAACTATTATTTATTTATTACATTTGATTTGTTTGGCACAACATCACATATTAAGGCCCCTGATAATTTTATTTATAGATTTAAAAAAAAAACAAGCACGTAATCCTGTCGACGTCCATTACTCCCTTTGAATCGTTATTTTTTTTCTCTTTACGGATTATTAGAATTTTTTAGACAAGTCGTCTGATCTTACCGATTTCTTTCCCATTTTTGTTATTCCTCCAATGATATATTGCACCAAAACTACCACTTCCCAACCGTCCTAATAACTCCCATTGTCCACAAGTCTCCAAACGATCCATTATAGCTTTCTTACACACATGAACGCCAAAATTTTTAATTTAGCGTCTTTAATTTCTGCGAAAAACCGTGAACACAACGCGCAATATGCAAAGTAAAAAGTAAACAGAATTCTGCGAAAGATGAACCGACAAGATAATCTTAATAACAGATGTTTCTAAAATGTAGTGCTGCCACAGTGGGTATAATATACATTTTATGTGTGCTCGATTTATACGATAAAGTCGATATTCAATATGTAAAATAGCGTTGTTTGTTGTTATTATTTGTATTGGATTTGTTGTATTTTTTGATTATCTGGATGCGTCGAAATTATCCTTATTGTCACCCTGCATACAATTTTAAAAGAAGAGAGATGAAAAGAAATTTAGAGATTATTGATCTTTGGAAAAGCATTTCACAATTTTCCTCTTAATTTATGAAGGAAATTAAAATGATTTGATTTGGATCAAACGATGCGTTCGTATTAATGAAATATTAATTTTAAGTTAAAAACATATAAAACACGGGGATGTATTAAACAGATGCTTTTGATACATGCCATATGAGAGCGATTGCATAATTCCTGTGGTGTTAAGCTCTGAAGATTTAAGTAAATATTTAAAAAAGAAAAGAACTTGCGAAATTAAGAACATATAGGAAATAAAGATATGTGTGCAAGCTTTTTATCCGTTTTCGCCTCATTGGTAGTGGAAGAAATTAATTACAATCTGGCAGCCCTCTACTTTAGTAACGAGCTAATAAGCTACTATTAGAAATTAAGTCATTCTATCCAATTATCAGTTCCTATCTAAACTTCGGCCATTTAAGAACATCTAATTATATCTCTTCATTAATTTACTTGTGATTTTTCAACATCATTGAATTTTTAACTGGAAGAAATTAACAAAGTAACAAAAATGTCTTACCACAAACCCGAAGCTAAAACCATACAAGAACTAAAGGATATTGCGCAACGTTTACGCATACATTCAATTACAGCGACGCAGGCTTCCAAATCTGGGTGAGTTTTGGAAACATTCCACACTAAACAGATCAGGTTTTATTAATATATCAATCATTTGTTACACACATTACCATTCATTATTAATTATTATGTTGTGCGTAAAAATGTGGTCTAATCTTATATTTTGTTCATATGACCTCCGCAAAAAAAAAAAAAAACCGGCCCGCAATTAAAGTGAGAGCTACGTGAAGCGCGTTCGTTTTCATGGAAAAAAAAAGGTCGATTTTTTAAGCAAAATCGTGGAAACCATGTGCCTCACAAAGCGCTCTGTGGTTAATAATTTAATGTACAGCTAAGTAGCCTAAGATTTTTTGTTGCGAACATGAATAGAAATACCGGCAAATATTTTGCGCTTTGTGTGTGTGTATGCACGTGTAATATTTGTTTATATATGGCATCATATTTATTCAACAACAAACATGCAAACACTTGCATATTTGTTGTATTCAACACGTTTTTAAATGATAATGACGCCGACACATTACGATTAGTTTAAAGCAGGGACAGGAATTGCTAACCATTAATGATTAAATTACAAGTAACGATCACTTTTAATCAAAAGAAGTTTTCTGATCAAGAATAACTAAATTAAAAATTTATAAAATATTCACATATTAAATTTGGCACACACACACACACACACACGCACATATTACCATTTTGTTAGTAGATAAAATTTGATATTAGATTTTATGGAATTTTTTGGTCCTCTAGACTACCACCCAAATAATTACTTGACAAAGACGTGGTTATGCATTCGAATTGTAAATCGAAGTGACGTATATGGAGAAGAATTACTTTTTAGGTCCTTCGTTAATGAAAATCTTCAATTTCCAATTCAACTTATCAAAAGGCGTGGACAACATTTTTACTTTGTTGGTTTGTACGACACGAGAGGTTCTACTTTTTGGTCAAAATACTTTTTTTGATTACAAATAACAATTAATTCATTTCTAGCCTAATCACTGAATTTCGGTCCCTAACTTAATCTTTTTTAATAAAGTTAATTTCGGATGTGAATGTATGGGTTTATCTATATATTCTCATTGTATTTCATAGACACCCCACATCATGTGCTTCGATTGCCGAAATTATGTCTGTTTTGTTTTTCAATACGTTACGTTTGGATTTGAAAGAGCCACGCAACCCGTCCAGTGATCGTTTCGTATTGTCCAAAGGTCATGCAGCACCTATTTTGTATGCCGCCTGGGCAGAGGCCGGCCTATTTCCGGTGGAGGAGTTGCAAAATTTGCGCAAAATTGATAGTGATCTGGAAGGACATCCAACGCCGCGTTTAAATTTCATTGATGTGGGTACGGGATCTCTGGGCCAGGGTGTAGCGGTGGCTGCCGGCATGGCTTATGTGGGTAAAAATTATGATCAAACTGATTATAGGTAAATAATCCACACGATTTAAATTTCGTGGCAGTTTTCAAAAAAGATTCTAATCCATTGATAGAACATACGTTTTGGTGGGTGATGGGGAATCGGCCGAAGGTTCCATTTGGGAATCATTACATTTTGCTGGCCACTACAAACTGGACAATTTGTGCGTAATTTTTGATGTGAACCGTTTGGGCCAATCAGAACCCACCTCCTTGCAACATCAGATGGAAATCTACCACAAACGCTTAGATGCATTCGGCTTCAACGCTCTCATTGTTGATGGTCACGATGTCGAGGAATTGTGCAAAGCATTCTATGAGGCCACCATAACGCGTGGCAAACCCACCGCCATAATAGCTAAAACATTTAAAGGCAAACATTTTCCCAACATTGAGGATTTGGACAATTGGCATGGCAAACCATTGGGTGATAAAGCGGAAGCGGTGGTGAAGCATCTTCAAGGTTTAATCGTAAATGCACAGGGCCATCAACTGAAACCCAAATCAGTGGCCAGTTTAAAACCCGTACCTTTGGTGGATATAAAAAATGTTAAATTATCCTCGGACCCGTCGTACAAGTTGGGCGAACAAGTAGCCACACGTGCCGCTTATGGTACAGCACTCGTTAAGTTGGCTGAAAGTAATTCACGTGTTATTGCTTTAGATGGCGATACAAAAAATTCCACATTTTCGGAAAAGTTGAAGAAAGCTTTTCCCGAACGTTACATCGAATGCTTCATAGCCGAACAGAATTTAGCGGGTGTAGCCATAGGCGCTGCGTGCCGTGATCGTACCATTGCTTTCGCTTCTACTTTTGCAACATTTTTTACGCGTGCCTTCGATCAAATACGAATGGGTGCCATTTCGCAGACGAACGTCAATTTTGTTGGTTCCCATTGCGGTGTCAGCATTGGAGAGGATGGCCCTTCACAGATGGGTCTAGAAGATATTGCAATGTTTCGTGCTGTACCCGGCAGTACTGTGTTCTATCCGTCGGATGCTGTTAGTTGCGAACGTGCCGTCGAATTGGCCCCCAACACCAGAGGCATCTGCTTCATACGCACCTCACGCCCCAACACGGCTGTCATTTATGACAACAACGAAAGATTTGCTGTCGGAAAAGGTCACGTTATTAGGCAGTCCGCCAAGGATGAAGTTTTACTTATAGGCGCATGTGTCACCTTGTACGAATGCATTAAGGCGGCCGCAGAGTTGGAAAAGTTGGGTACACGTGCTCGAATTATTGATCCTTTCACCATCAAACCGTTGGATAAGGAACTGATTGAAAAGAATGGACGAGCATGTGGTGGCCGCATTGTTGTGGTGGAAGATCACTATCAGTGAGTGGAAGAAATGTTGTGTGGTCTGCAACTTGTACAATTTTTTCTTATTTTCCTTTTCAGACAAGGAGGTTTGGGTGAGGCTGTGCTAAGTGCTTTGGCTGACAAAAGAGATATCGTTGTGAAGCATTTGTTTGTTCCGACCGTTCCCCGATCGGGCCCTTCCACTGTTTTGTTAGATCATTTTGGTATTTCTGCGCGCCATATTATTAACGCCGCTCAGGAAATCTTAAAGTAAATCAAGTGGTCCTTACAAGAGAACCTCTCCAATTAGAACCGCTAAGCACAATATTCGTATTTTGTTAGAAGTAAATAAATAAATAAAAAGAAGGCGCATTTAATGTAAATATTACCACTCCTCACGCCTTAAATTTTCCTTGTTATTACCCCACACTTGTAGAGAGTACATTGGGTTTGCTTGTATCTCCGATTAATTTAAATGAATCAATTTAATCTGCTTTTATTCAAGATAGCATGGTTCGCAGATTTTGAGACTTTGTTACAATCTCTCCCTTGGAAGGCATGATGTAACAATTATGAAACAGATTATGTTTTGTACAATCGGACCCTATTCCTAAGTGGTAGTGTGCCTGGACGTTTTAAGGAAGAATTAATTTTTTATGCTTAGAGTGTACTTTTTATTCAGGTAAAAAATGCATTTTCAAATCTTATACATAAACAAATGTGGAAACAAAGACCCATTGGAATAAATATATCTCCTACAACACGCTTTCAAGCCACCTTTACTTCCAATGATTTCAATACATTTTTCTCTGCCACCGTTAAATGGCTGGCAAACATTGGGAAATGTTCGCTGCTGCTGAAATTTTGTAAAAATTTCGCCAAATATTCTTCCATGTCGGTTTGGAACAGAGGATTTTTCAATAGTTCCTCCATCAGTTCATCATCGTTGTCGTTCTCCTCGTCATCATCATATTGGTTAACGTTCAACAATCTCGTCTTCGGCGATAAATTGCTTGTTGTCTTGTCACCGTCACCGCCCACATCATGTGTGCAATGATCGTCTTCATCCTCAGTATCGGTTTCACTGTCTGCTTGTTTGGCTTCTCTTAAGTGATACACTTCATTGATTAGAAGTTTAAATATTTTCACCAAGGCGGGTATAGTGACCCACACATTAGCATCGGTTTGAGAGCGTGTTCGTATACGTGAGCCGGACTGCCTTTCGGCAATATGCAAATCTTGTACATTTATGGAGGTTAAGCGGACATCTTGCGTGGTGACGCCATATTCAAATAGTTTACATAGAGCCATCGTAGTGACTTTCAGTTCATACGTTCCGAAGAAGCAGTTTTGCTTGGCTAACCATTTGCTGAATACAAATTCCATGGCTGGCTCTCCGTTGGGACCGGGTACAGTGGATAGGAAATGCAGGGTTGCTTCCATTTGCGTAAGGAATAAATGCGCAAACACCACCACCAAATTCATTATGACTTTAAGAGCGTCCGCCAATTGCATTTTACTGACCACCGCCTTCAACAGTAGGTCAACATTTTCACCCAACATATTTCCCAGTTTGGTGATTATGGTAATAACCAAACGTCCCACCTGGCCCGCCGTCATCTCATCAACCATGGGATTCAGCAGCATTGTCGTCATTTCAATGATGTAAGCGAGACCTTCGCCATTTTTATATTGACATATTTGCTCCGGTGATGCAGTAATGAAGGCACGCAAACATTCACTTCCAGCCACCATAATCTCCAAATCATCTGAACGTAAAGTCAAATGAATCATGGCGGGGAAAGCTCTCTCCACCACAATCTCCGGCAAGGGGGCTTTTGAGCAACGCACAATAGTTGCCAATACATCCAAAGCGATGTCTTGTTTCGCACCAATAGCTTGATGTCCTTGCTGCAATAAAATATCAACTATGGTGGGCACAAAGGCCTCTTGCAAAGGCAACAAGCAATGACCATTCTGGCATACGGTTTTGATCAAGTCCTGTATAATGTCCACTAAAACTGGATCCTCTGGATATTTTAGGAAAACGGCTAAAATCATGGGTATCAGTTTGGTTTGTATATTGGCAGTAAACGTAGAATCAAACTGGTGGGAAAAAACAACGATTAAAAAAAGGATGAAAAAGAAACATTTTCCTACCCACACCACTGGAATTTAGTTTGTTCCAATGTTTCGTAACCGTTAAACATGGTTAAAGGGAGATTCACCTCTTTTTTTATTGCGGTGGTTTAACCATGTTTGTCTGCCCGTCCATTTAAAGTTATGTGAATTCAAATGTAACGGTTTTTAAGATACTTTGATGAAACATGACACAAATAATACTTTACTGAAGAAAAGGTGGAATTGGAAAATTTTTAAGGTCGCTCTCATAAAAGATCGTACTTTGATAGAAGCATCCATATGACGTATATTTCCAGTTCCAGCACTTTTTAAGCAAACCTCCGTGAACTAGAACCCTCTTTCTAGAATTTATTTCCTTATAATTATTTTCCAATAAGTGAATTTTATATAATGAAAATTAAAATTCACTTTTTCCCTACATGTTCTGTTTAACTCGATTCGAACACAGCGGTGTAGGAGTCGATCGACCATAACAGTTTCACTTGAGATATGCACTTACCTTGATAATGATATTTAAAGCTTCCAAGAGTAAACTTGTCACGGAACCACTGCTTGCAGGCACTAAAGCCATCACGCCCTCCAAAAAGCCTAATAATTTGGCCTGTATAAGGTTGCGCCTTTCATTATTCGCGTTTCTGTGAACTCGTATAACATCGTGTGTGGCTCTAAGCGAATAAAAAATTAAGTAATATTTTAAACAACCATTCAATGTAAAATTGTTCATACTGGGCAGCGCATATCCTTAAAATAAGCGGTTTTTCAGCTTGCAAACTTTGCAGAGTAACTGTTAGGACTTCTTCAAAGGTTCGGTGGTTGTACAGCTTTGAGGGGCAAAATGTACTCAGGGTGTATAAAGCACGCCCCACTAAGTAGGGACAATTGTGATAATTCAACCAGTTGCGCACAACCGATAAATAATTCGACAAGTCGAATTGATCTTCCATTTCTAAAATAATATCGCGATACGAGTGAACAGCTACCATGCAGGCCTCTTGAATTTTCCACCAGTAGGGATTACGGGCGGTTTTTTCAGCTTCCGCTACGTTCATATGACGTCCCAAAGCTTCTTGTAAAGACGGCAAAACCTTGACGCCTAAATCTTTATCTAAAGCCTACAACAGTTACAATTAATTAGCTCTATGTACTGCATTCTATATTTATATAAATATGCATGCATTTACTTCGAGAATATCTTGACCAGCAATCCGTATTGTCAAATCCATGCCGCCATCATATTCATCTTCTACAAACTTTTCAACATCTTCTTTCCATCCATCAAGCTGTTCTTCCGGCAACTGAATATAAACAATCACAATATAAATTAAATCGGTTAACACATCATTGAAGGCCGCGCGAAACTGTAATTTTCCAGCTGCGCCAATTAATGTTTGAATAAATTCAAAAATCTGCACAATCATAGTTGAGAAATTGGCCAACTCATCATCATCGACGTCGGCATCATCAACAACAGGGAATGGACTCGGTTCCGCTTGATTCACAACAACTTTTACATAAATGTCCGCGATTTGTGTCAACAATTGCCAAATTACGGGCAGTATGCGTTCAACGAACGGTTGTATGCAATGTGGCATATCAGTCACCAGGAAAGTGAATACTGGAATGATATATGTGTGGACTAGAATGAAAAATCGAAATTAATCTCAACTTACACTTGACGATTTGAGTCCGCATAAAAAAATTAGAAGCTCCTGCACTGTTCATGGAGAGGTAATGCAACAATTTAGCCATCATTTCATTCAAAATTAAATTTATCATGGATAATTGTTCCTGCTTGTCGGCTATATTTACACTGATTGATAAAAGGAACGGTTTCAGCATACTCAACACCGAAGCACGCGTTTTAATACTGTAAGTTTGCTCCGAGATGAATATACGATTAGCTTGGGTTATGATGGCCGGACCTAACTCTTTAATTTGGTCCTCGTCGTATGTGAAGTCATCCTGTAATATTTGCATTGCACCATGAATGGCATCTTCATTGCTCTCCAAACACTTGAGAATGATATCGAAGAAATCCGTCCACACGGTCGGCCAGTCATTAGCTGCTATCGTTGATATAGCATGGGCCACCGATGAACGTATTTTAGAATTCGTGTCATACAAACCATTCGGCAACATATTACGGATTGTACGTTTAGCATCTTCATTGACTACATCGCCACCGCCAAAACTACCATCACACAGTTTATTCGTATTGCCACCAGGGATAATGGTTGCGTCGCCATCACCCCAGTGATTTTCTACATAGTGTTTTAGCATAATGCATGCGATTTGTCGTAACGGTAAATCAAAGCATTTATTCATTATAAGTTCCGTCAAATAAACGCCATAACCTAAAGAATCACACATACAGAAAGACTTAGATATTTTTATTGTTTAAATATTTTCAAGTCAACCTTCAGTAACTTCCAATTTTTTCATCTTTTCTTCGGCTGCATTTCTTACATCAGTATCGGAGGAGAGCAAATTCTGCAATTCCTCCAATATAACTACACGTCGTATAGTTTCTGGATCTTGATTAGTATTTGCCATATTTTTTTATTCAATTCTTTTGGTATTTATTTAAATAAATTATAAAAACTCCACCAAGCCAAGCTACTAATCTCACGAGTATCTACTGACAAAAATTCCTTTACCACCGGCTTTTGTAACAGTTGTAAACATTTCGTAACATTTCGATTCGGTTGATAATTTAGGTACCCTCGTAATATTTCGGTTCAACTAAGTATGATTAGAGCAGTGTCAGTGAGTAATAGCAGAGATATCCAAATACAGAGATGTCGCATTTTTAAATTTTTGGATAAAATCTCAAAACACCATTTGCTGGCATGAATATCGTGTTTACTGTTTTTTGTATATATTTTGATGAAATTTTTATCCATTTTTAAGTTGTTAAATGCTATTTTTATTACCTTACGCTTTCATACGCATATAGTGGATTTTTGCTTTCAATAATAATACTAATTAAAGAAAATTGAAATAATAATATATAATTTATTATCACGTCCGGGCATTCAAAATTTCAATATATAAAGAATGAATAAAAAAGACCTTCGTTGACACAAATCGAACCAAATTCTACCACTAAACCACACGAAAATGTACACGTTAGTTGCTTACTACGACAATATGTAATATAACGAGTAATACGAAATTATCAAATATAAGGGAAATAACTCTTTATGTGGCCAGTACCCGATTTTGTTCTTTTTAAATAGATACATACCCTTAAAGGAGCTAAATTTCAGTTCAATTTTTGTAGCCGTGACCGTTTTAAAATCAGCAATTTGGACCAACAGACCTCGACGTATATGCCCCCCATCATATGAACGGGGTATAAATATGAATTTATTTTCGAATTTTTCGGGTTCTTTCAAGGATCTTTTCAATTTTAGCGCTTTTGCGCGAGCCGAGTCTGTTAACCGATTTTATTTCTTTTGAATCGTTTATTAATTTCATCAATTCGCATTTTACCGCGGTGTTACAATGTGGAAAAACGAAAAAGTATATTTTCGGGCCACTCTAACAAACTATTCTTCATAATAATAATGTTTTAATACTTTGTCAATTCAATTTTTGGGGTTTTCGAAAATTTTCCGTAGTACATAAAGCTGGTGTCGGCTTGGTTGCGGTTAAAGGACATTAAAAAATATTATCAACTCTTTTTTTTTTTTTCCAATAATTAGAGTTAAGTGGGAAAGTTTTTTTAGTTGAATATTTTAACATGCATTATGCGTTGTACAAACATACACACATGCATTGGCCTCTCGGGGTACAAGGTATGAATGTAAGTCATTTGCTTTCTCTCCACCCACTTACATTACCTTACATACATACGCACATGTTTGTGTAATAAAATCTTTTTTTTTTATGGTAAAAAAGTCAAGTATGTTGATGTTACCCATTGGTTTGCTAGCAATTTATGTCAATTTCACACGAGACGTTTAAAAGAGTTTTTAGTTTCACTGAAAAAACAACAAAAAATATTTAGTGCTAAAAATAAATCGTAAACACAAAAGGCGTTTGTTCAACATTTCAAAAAAAGAGGAAGAAAACGAAAAAGGCACTAAAATATGAGTACATGTGTAAATGACATATAGACACAAGCCCATCCTTACCACTGTGTGGGGAACGTATCATGAATTATTCATGAAAGGAGTACAGCAGGTGGTGCAAAGTTGGCATTTCCTCCCACCAACACATCCATCCATTTAATAATTTGCTTCCATTTTTACCGAATTCATCGAACCATTAAAATCTATGCAGAAACTTTACGAAAGTTGGCCAACATTTAAACATAAAAGGAATTATGCAAACGTACATTTGTATGCGTATATACAGATGTGTGTGTGTCTGTAAAAGAGCTTTATATTGTGTGTATAAACTATTGCTTGAAATTCTATTTGGTTGTCTTTTGTTCTGTTTGGAAATTAATTCCATGTTGAAAAAAAGAAAAGTGTTTTGTTTGCTATTACTGCAGGGTGTAGGGTGTATAGATTGGGGACGTATGAGGAAGTAACACTTAAAGGGCTCGCCTTTTACCTAAAACAAGTGTTTATTTGATACGAACCTTTAATTGTTGATATTTATACCCTTCACCACTTGTGGCAACGGGTTTATTAAGTTTGTGTGAATGTTTATTACTTCCCTAAACTACAAATTCCACACCCACTTTTAATTATACCGATCGCGTCAGAATCAAAATTTGATTCGATTTAACCATGTCCGTCTGTCTGTCTATGTACATGTGTTCGCATTTTTTTTGACATATTTCAATATTTCAATATTTTTTTAAAACCCCTCCCCATACAAGGACCTATTCTAGTAAAAGTCTTTACGTATGTGGTAAAATATCACAATTTTTAATTTTTTTTTGAACAAAATTTGGTGAAGAATAGTTAATTAGCTTCATATTTGGCTTGTGTCCAAATTTATATCCGATCAGACCATTTTTAGAATCCTTTCCAACGTAATTATATTTCATGAAGTAACTTCTATACAGACACAACTAAACTAAATAAGTTGCTAAGTGGTGTGGGTAAGGGGAAGTGGAAGCCTTGACCCACTATAATATTTTTACTTATATACATTCTGTCAAATAAGTAACCGGAAATTCTCATTTTAAATTTTCCTGCTGAGAATATTTCAAAAAAATTTTTTTCCCAGGTTGGCACAACTGTCAGCCACTATTCTGACAATTTTGATTGCTAAGTGTCATTTAGTTTGTTTACGGCGTCATTAGGAACAAGTCAACCTTTTGTGTGCGTTGCGATTTTTACTATGGATAAAAATATCGAACAAAGAGTTTGTGTGAAATTTTGTGTTTCAAACGAAATTTCTTGTGCCAAAACGTTGGAAATGTTGAAAAAAACATTTGGTGATTCAACCATGTCGAAAACTCAAGTTTACGATTGGTATAAATCGTTCAAAGAGGGGCGAGAAGAAGTGAACGATTTGCCACGTTCAGGACGGCCTTCGACCTCTTCAACTGAAGAAAACGTCGACAAAATAAAGGAAATGGTGCTCGAAAATCGTCATTATAGTTTGCGAGAGATAGCCGAAGAACATGTCCCATGAGACCGCTCGTCATATTTTGGTTGATGTTTTGGGTATGCGGAAAGTGGCAGCGCGATTGGTGCCAAAAGACCAGCGCACAAAGCGATCATTGTGAACGAGTTTTTGAACAAAAATTCAACAAATATCATCGAACAACCACCGTACTCTCCAGATATGGCCCGTGTGACTTTTTCCTGTTTCCATAACTCAAATTACCACTTCGTGGAACCTGTTTTGAGAGCATTAAAGACATCAAAACTAATTCGCAACGAGAACTGAAGGCCATCCCGGAATATAGCTTTAAAAAGTGTTTCGATGATTGGATTGTTCGTTGAAAGAAGTGTATTGCCTCAGAAGGGGCCTATTTTGAAGGGGATATAATAAATTTAGATGATTGATAAGTTGTTTGTGTTTTATTTCAAATTTCCGGGTACTTATTTGACAGAATGTATACAATTTTTGTTGTCTCTTCCTCATGATTGACCATTAAATTTTCCTTTAGTTGGATAAAATATTTGTGTTATTGGTATTGTCACGGTTGCAAATTTTGAGTTATTAAGCTGAAATTTTGTGCAGACATTTCATATGAAAATTGGGAAAAATCGGTTAAGAACCACGCCTAAAATCGAAAAAATCTATCTACTATCAAAATTCGGTAAACATATTAATATTTAGTACTTCCATCAAAATGCCAAAAAATGGACGCAATCGGTTAACAGGCGTTCCCACAAATTACAGAAAGTTTTAAATGGCGCAAAATTCGACTTGTATGTTAACGTATAATTGATACAATAGAGGGCAAGTCGCGCCCACCATAAAAAAGATTTGGATAAAATTTAGCTTAATTCCAACCTAGTTTTTATAATTGTTTAACCGTAACCTTTATATAACAAAGACTATCGCTGAAGGGAATGCTTATGAAGGGATTGTGGTAAAGGTCGCATTTAAACCAATTGGAATCCATGTGATGTTAGGATTTAAATGGTCGAGCTTGACTCATTAAAACATTTTCACCTATTTCACTCTTTTCTTTGTACTCACACCATACACTGCAACGTTGTAGAAAGGTGGTTGGGCCAAAGCCAAATGATTAAAAATATTTTATAATATTTGGTTAAATCAAATAGCAAATGTTGTCGCATGTCCGCATTATTACTATTGATATTCAATGTGTGCATCATGGACGGTCAAGTAAATTTAATTAGCTGGTGAGCGTGCTACACTCGTATTTCATTTCAGACGAATTATTCAGGCGTCAAAAAAAAAAAAAACAAACAAACTAATATTTTCCACCATAAGCACCATGTATTGCTTATGTATTGGAGGCTCTCAAATTAAACGGAATCAATTACAACAACTCCTATAAGCCGATTAATTTGAAAGTGGAGTAACTTGATTTTGTTAAAATATCAAAATTTTAAAATAAAATATTTAATTTTCATATATTGCATTTAATTTAATTTTATATACTTTTTTGATGTCCTTTGCATTGTCCTTCAAATATCTACAGAGTTGTAAAACGGACTTGAGTTAATTTTGAAGTTAATAAATATTTTATATATTAAAACACTAGCTTTGTTGTTGCTAACAGAATTTTCCAAAGCATTAACATTAATACATGTGTAATCAATCACACACATGCACTCGCACAAAATAAGTCTATTCGCTAAAACAACAAATAAAAGCGGAAATAAATTGAAGTTGAAGTTGAAATGTGTGTGTATGTGTGTACGAGTATGGACGAATATTCTATGGTTGGCTTTATGAAATTTATGTACGCTTATGGACGCCGACACTAACAACAACAACAACCGCAAGCATGATTACGGTTTTGAATTTGTCCTACACAAACACGCACACGCATACGCACCTAAATATAAAAATATATGAATTTGCCATACAACGACCACTTAAATCTGCCTACTTATATACATATACTGTAAAACCCAAAAAGGCTTCAATGTATAGTTTGTAGAAATTTCAATAAAAACACGAATCCCTACAAATATTGACTATTCCCTAAGTACGTTTGCGGATATATTTGTATTTCGCATACAAATTTGAGCACATTTAGTATGTAATGGCTTTACAAAAACAAAACAAAAAAAAAAATAATAATTTTATGAGTATGTTTCGGTCCACTTGATAACCAAATTTATATCGTTTGCATTGATTTTCAGTTTGTTCTACGAACATAATGAAAGAGTATAAAAAAATCACAAAAACAACACTCATGACAACAGACGTAATAAAAATTTTTATAAATTGCAATTTTTAACTCTACAAATGTTTTCAGATATAAACAATCATTCATACGGTATCTGTACCACCATCACTGCTCTGTGTAGATGTACGTACCATAGATGGATAGACGTTTGAATGTGTGTGTGTGTACTACATACTCATATAACTTAGTGATTCATCTGTTTGTATATGTGTATATATGCGTGTGTGTGTGTGTATTTGTTTGTTTATGCATGCATGTGAAAGCAATAAATAACCTGTGAAAACACATATCATCAGCATTAGATGCATGCATAGGCAAAAAAAAAACAACAAAAAAACATGTTAAAAAGAGAAAATAGAAATGATTTTATTTTAATAAAGAACAAATTTTTTTTTTTGCAAACGATATCACACACACACACACACAGACACACACACACAATGTATACATATTGGTTACATTATGCTTGTGTGAGCATTTAATTTAATTGTGTGTGATTGTGTGTTATTTTTATATATTAAATGGTAATAAAAATAATATTTACTTGGAAACATTTCATGATCTTTTCGTACTACTCGTCCCACCTTTTGCCACCATAAATACACATACATGCATACATACATATATGTATAAAATTGTGTATGTGAACCAATTAAATAAATATTTAATAATAAAATTAAATCTATGAAAAGTTCATTCAGTTCATTGATAACAAATTAGTTTTATTAAAAAATTCCAAAGAAATTACTGTAAGCAGCTTTTCGATAATTAAACAAACATCCATTTATTATATCTCTTCATTATATAATATAAGAACAGTTTCTGAAATAGTTTCTGAATAGTGATGAAATGAATTTAATTTAAGGTACGTGATGAACGTTATTGAAGCCAACTAGGTATCAAGAAATTAGCGAAACTTTTACGATCATATGACACACTAAAGGACTTCTCTTCCATAGCAGAAGTGGGATATTCCTTACTAAGACCTCTAATATTATATATTGTATATATTATACGTAAAAGTTATAAAAGTAAAATTTTGCATCAAGTAGAGTTTTTTGCGTCAGTCAAATTGTATTAATCGATGGGCTGAATTTATACTACAGTGCAGCTCTATTTTTGTAATTAATAGATATATTTTTGTATATTGTGGGCGTGGCTCCGTAGAATATCTGCACAAAACTTCAGCTTAATAACTGAAAATTTGCGCCCGTGAGTGTCCGTGCCAACAACAGGTCGACGCTCTGATGCCTCCTCCTCCTCCCCCCTTGTGGGAGCATGCGGGGATTGTGGTTGTATGGAGAGTAGGTAAAAATTCACTCCTCACCAAGGGGAGAAGCTGTATACTTGCGATACGGTTTCTATAATTGGTACCTACGGGGGCGCTGGGAACGCTTAAAAATTCCCCTGCGACCTGAGCATCTGCTTGAGGTGCCGTGCGATAAGCCGATTGGCGGGTGCGCACGTTAAACATTATCTATCTGAAGCCTCCTCCCGAGTGTTGAAAACAAAATAACAAATTTAGAATATCCCCATATCTAAGGTGGAGGGTATAAAATGTTACCTTTCGGTCTTATTGTAGTGCAGTCAATTATTAGGATGAATTCTTTTGCAACATTTTAAGAAACTTTCAAATGTTATGTGAAGAGAGGTGTTAAAATAGGTCTCTTCAACTAATTTACAATATACTTAATAGTTGGGTCCATAAATGTCAAAGTCCCACCTGTTGGTTGAATACTAATTCACATTTGTACGCAGGCGGCATCATAGAGCATCACAGGTCAGGTGGCCTAAGAAAGTTTGTAGCGACGAATTGCGCATGCTGACGGCACCGGGCGTTGGTATCTTTGAAAAGTTCTACAATGTAAGTCATACACGAAAAAACGAAACAAGTAAAAAATCTAGAATAAGAACATCATTATATCGCTTTAGATTTTGTGGCCGATCAAAAATATACATACTTTACAGGGTCCGCGATGCTTTTCTTAGACCGTGTAACTCAGTATATCCTACAATGATGTTAGTGATCTTAGCTTTTGCCGCATATCTGCCATGTCCTTTTCTTTTTTATAACGTAAGTGTGGTTTGCAAAAGGGGCAATAACCCGAATGATGGATTACTTTATTATGATGTTATTTCATTCACAAAACTATTTATGTACAATGTTTGTAACTTTTTCGTGGCAATTGGAAAACTTTTCCGCCTTTCCAGGTTTGAAATATGCGTTGTGGGTGTACAGTATAGTATAGTATAGAAGTTGTAGCTAATAGGTGAAAATTGTTGCTCACTGCTAGTTAAAGTAAAGTAAGCGCTGTTGTATGGCAGAAGGACGACTCCTCATGGTTAGTTTGTTGTCAAAGTTTTCATGTTTTCTCTGGCAACACTTAGCACTTAATATTTGTGTATAAAAAACCGTGAAAAAACAAGAATAACTACAACCACAACAACAAACATTTCAGTACTTTTTTTCACCCTCAACACATTTTGCCACATGACCGGATCAAAAAAAAAAAAAAAAAAAATGCGAAACTTTCGTTAATAATGAATTTATTTTTAATTATAAAACTCCACAAATTCTATTATATTTAAAAGTTTTTTTTTTACGTATAGCGTTTTCAGACAATAACTCTGTGAATGCATTTGTTTTTAAAAAGTCTTAAATTTTTGTGTAAAATCAAAGCAAATGGACTGTCGGTCAAATTAATTGGTTGATTTCGGAATCAATTCAGAGTCAATGCGAAGAATTTTAGTTTAACTCGGAAGTAAAACTTTTTATTATTTTTTTAATCAAAGCAAATTATACACGAATAAATTTTAAAGTGAATTTGAAAGGATACTAAATGGAATAAATTTGGAGTTAGTTTGTAGTAAATATTATATTTTTAACATCCATTTCTATTTTCTACGGATAAATTTTAAGTAAGTTCGAACCAACCTAGCTCTAATTTATTTCAGAATATTTTCAAAGTCAATGGGAACAATTTTGAGTTATCTGAGTGTGATTTCGAAATTTTTCACACAAAATTACATCGATTCTACTTAGGTCATATAAATAAAATTAGGAATTAGTTCAGAGTAAGTGTTGAATTTTTCAAACACTTTTCGGCTCTTTAAAGTAAAATCAAAGCGAAATCCAATCCAATTGATTGATTTCGGAGTGAATTCAGAATGAATAAAATACATTTCTACGTTATTTCCCGGTGAAATATAAATTTTGTAAATAATTCAATCAAGGTGGGGCTACCCTTCACCTTTTTGCTCCATAAATTATACTACAATTAGTTTAGTTATGTCGATAAATACGAGGTAATGCCATATAAGTCTCTTCGTGAAATTGGGAGGGCTTCTAAAAATGGTCCGAATCAGTCCATTTTCAATAGAGTTTCTTTCTGAGCCAAGTTATGTCCCTGAACTAGATTTCATCGAAATATCTCAAAAAATATCAACCAATAACTTGCGTACAAATTTGCTTGGATAGACAGATAAACAGACGAAAATAGTTATATTGATTCAGATTTTAATTCTGAATTTAATTAACGACCGTGAGAATTCTAACAACAGACGAACGGGTGATTTATGATATCCGCCATTTTATATGGAGGATATAACTAATTACACATTTCCTAAAACAAAGAGATGGTATGTGTATGGTCCTCCACATAAAACGGAGGTTATACAAAGTTTGTCATTCCTTTTGCAATACTCAGAGGGAGGCGTCAGAAATCCTTCAAAATATACATATACCTGATTAGCATCAAAAACTGAGTCGTTATGGACATGTCCATCCGTGTGTCCGTCTATTACTGGCATTTTCACGATCGTAAATTTTGAGATATTAAACTTTGTACAGACACGTTTAGTGTCAACATTGACCTATGAAGTTGAAATGTCTACAAGTAGCCCCGATGTACCAAAAATGGGCGTGGTGGTAACAAGCACGACCACAATTTACATAAAAACTCAATGTAAAATTCGACTTGCAAACAGACGCATAATACATACACTATTAGAGGGCGTAATATATATTTATTTGCCACACCTACCCTTTTAATGTAAAGGGTATTTAAGATTTGGTTCAACTCAAATTTAGTTTTCTTACTTGTGTGTGTTTGATTAAATAAATATACTTTCTCACTTATAAAAGCAATGGTGTAATAGGAGGAAAAAATTTATGTTTGTGCATAAATGTATTTGAGTTACCAAAATGTAAACAGTGCTAAGGGTATACTTGAAGAATTTTCGGTGTGTACAAAGAACGGAGAGCGGTAAGACTAACCAAAAAGTGTGGTTAGTGTCTGCAACACTTACAGTACACACACACACACACATATATATATATATATATATATATATATATAAAGCAAATATTGCACATATCCATATACATATATGTGTGTTGTGTGTGTTTAAATGTCCAAGTGCTTTTCGTGTTTTCTTTTTTCAAATAAATTTTCAGTCCTTAACGTTATATTTGCTTTGGGCGTGTGCTGCGCAGTTCTCATATATAAGTTCTTAGGTACATATACGAACACACTCAGGCATACGAGTATACCATGTGTTGGTATGTGTACTCAATGGGCGAAGCGTAAGCGTCCAAATTGTAATTTAAATTTTCTTAATTTTTTATTTTTTTGCTTTTCTTTGTTATGTTTTTACTTCTCCTGCCAATTGGCAACAAATATGAAAACGTTTACATGTTACGTTACCAATAGACGTAAAATAATAAATATTTTATATCACTTGAAATGTTGTGCGTGTGTGTGTGTTGTAAGTTAAACCCAAGAGTTTCATTGTGAAGACAACGTATACGTTGCGTTGCTCATAAATTGTAAATGAAACTTTATATACATTCATCCCCGTATATGTGTACGGTTGTATGGGGAAGTGTGCTTTTAAATAAATATTTCCTGTTGTATTTCTCCAGTTTTTTTTTTGAAGTTGTCTTTGGATAACATATCCATCCCATCTGTCCGTGTGTCCAAGTCCTGCTTTATATAAGAACTTATCTTCAGTTGATGATAATCTCGCAAGGACCTTTTTAAAAAACACAAAAAATTAAATTGTTTTTTTTTCTACAGAGAAATACAAATATTTTTGAGTCAAATAATTGCACCTTTGCTCCCGAAAAAGAGGTTTTTATGCCCTCCTTTTGCAACAACCAAAAGGAGGCGTCAGAGATCCTACAAAGTATATATATATTCTTCAGGTCAGTATCAAAAACTAAGTCAATAAAAACATGCATGTCCGTATGTCCGTTGAAATATTGAGCCAATAAATAGGTCTTTGTCGATTGTGGACATGGCTCTTGACTGATTTAACTCATTTGAAAAAGCGATCTGTCTATACAAAATTTTAGCTTAATATCTCAAAATTTACGACCGTAGAAATGCCAATAAAAACGGACACACGAACATATACGTCTAGATAGATTTAGTTTTTCATGTTGATCAAGATACTTTGTGGGGTCTCTGACATCTCCTCCTGAGTGTTGCAAAAGGAACGTCAAATTTAGTACATCTCTTATCTTATGTGGAAAGCATAAAACCATATTTATAGCGTTAAAAAAACATTAACGTTATCGTTCGATCGCTGAGTCAATAAAAGGCTTTAAAGCAATCTATGTGGCATAAGTAGCCGTTATCAATACAGTTAACGTGAGTTACAGGTGAGATGTGTTTTCCTTCTTCTCCGTATAATACACAAATCGGTGCATCATAAAAATAAATCAAAATCACGTAAAAAACATATAAAAATGATTGAAAAATACATGAGAGCAATAAACAGAATTCAAGCACACATATGTGATGGTTGTATACAATCAGCTGAAACATTTTATACATACATTGTAAATGCGATTATAAATATATTTAAGAGTTGTTGACATACACAGTAACTGTTATGATGGAAAAGAGGGAGAGGGGAGAGGGGAGAGAGGAGAGTTGACTTACTGACTGACTAACAGTTCATATGCATACAAATGTATAAAGGATTTGTGTAATGATTAAATGGCCCAAAACATTGAAGAGTCGGTACATGTTGTCGGTGAACATTTTTAAATGAACATTTCATTCAACATATAAACGTCAGATATTTGCAGATAAGCACGTCCCTTGCATTTCAATTTAAATTGAATAAGCCGCACAGGTGGTGGTTTACATTTTTTAAAATTATCTTTCATAATTACTCATGCATTGTTTACATCCTATATAGTCCTTTTCAAAGGATCAATTGGTTGTTTAAGTCGTGTAAGCGATAAATGAAAATATTTTGTTTGATCGAGATGGATCTATTAATGCTTTACATCATTTGCGCACTTTTGTGCTAAACATTATGTGGCTGAGTATTCGATCAGGAGTCCGTTTCATACAAAACTAACTTCTTGAAGCTCTTGAGCTTTGATTTGTGTCCGCTTATCATTGCCAAGCATTGTTTAGTAAATACGTTCATAAGTATGCATTAAAAATAAGTGCTTGTTTATGTGCTTATAAATTAAAGAAAATATCTATTTGTTTACGTATGTATTATTTATACATGTATTTACAGGTATTTGTAGCACTTTAACGTTTTACCTTTTGGCATCCTAATCAGCATAATATCCGTCGACTACTTGCTTACATCCGTTTCCGTTATGTGGTGCACTGCGCCACATAGTTCTTGGCAAAAACGAAATACTAAAAACAAATGACTCACAAACATATACATTTACATATAAAAGTATTACAGGTACTATAGTTATGACTTGGTTAGTATGTGAGCTAAGATAATGGCGTGGTAGAGTGCTCGTACAATGACATTATAATATGTACTAGATATATATATGTATGCATGAATTTACGCAGAAATTACTTATATTTCGTTACCTCCCATTATATACCGATTTTTTCAAAATCTATATCGAATTCTTTACAAATTAGTCTTAATACATCCAACTTGTCCGAATTCACTTGGAACCTGCTTTGGCATTACTCCTAAGTTACCCCGAATTATACCATATTCTCTTAGAATAGCTTCGTTATGGCTGAATTTTCTCTGAATTCACTACGAAAGTATATCAAATTAATTTAAAATTACCCTGAAATGAATGCTATGTTATAATGAATTTATGCATGAACCCATACCGAACTTAATATCGCGTTTCTTTGAATTGACCTCAAAGTTCTAATATTTACCAATCCAACCCCAAAGTACTCTAAATTTATCTTTAATGTCCTCCAATTTTTGTTTTAAAATCCCAATTCCTTTAAATTGTATTCGCCACTAATTCGTAATACATATACTTACGTAGTTATTTATACACTTTGAGAGTGAGCAATTAGATGCATGCCACGCCTACCATGGTCTAAGCTAAATTTGGTTTTATTTACATCTTAATGAATTGTTTATTGTCAAAAAATACGCTTGTTTTGTTTGTATTTTCATTCTTCTTTAGGTGCACATTTGTAGGTGCGACAAACATTTTTACTGAATTGAGCTTGCAGTGATTACTTGTCGCATTTGTACTTATATATACGTATGTTTGGCTTGTATATGACTGAGAGCACTTTAAAGGATAATTGTGTTCTCCGCTTTGGGCTATAAACCTACTTATTTGCTTTCAGTTGTTAATTTTCTGCATACGGTGTCGTCTTGTATATATTTTTTTTTAAAGATGGATGTTGTTGGCACTTTACTTATTTACAATCAGTGTACGACTTTTTGTAGTGTTAGAAGTGGACGGGTTACCTATATTAAACAGGAAAGAACCCTAAATTTGGCTTGAGCCAAATCTTATATACCCTCTACATCGACATACAAACGGTGGGCGTTATCGGTACATGATTGCGCTCTCTAACAGTATATCTATTATGTGGCAGATTGTAAGTTGAGTTTTACGTTGAGTAAATTTTTTTGGTAAATTGTGGATCTGTTATCTGACCTCGTTAATTATTGGCACATCGATTAAAGTGGTCATTATAAATAAACCTCATTGGTTAATTTTTGTGTCAGATAGATTTTTATTATTTGTGGGAGTGGCTTTCAATCGATTTTTCCCATTTTAAATAGCAAAAAATTACAAAATTTCATCTCAATGTTTCCAATTTTACGACCTTGTGAGTGCCAATAACAGGTGGATATTTGGATTCTGATCAAGTAGAGTCTCTGACGCGTTCTTCTGGGTGTTCCAGTTCGTATAACGAACTTAGTATATCTCGCATGTTATAAAAAAGAATTTACATTAATATAAAGATCAGAGCGGGAGAAAGGGACCAAACACTTGAAGAACTAATAGTAAAATTGACATAATTCCGAGCAAAAATATTTTTTGGTATAAAAAAGTAAACAAACCAACAGCTACTTATTCAAGTCTTTTTCTTCGTCTTTTTTTCTTTATAAACACCATTTATTGATATTAAAATTGCGCTTGAATTACTTATTCGTTCTGCTTGTCATATACATTTTTTAAGCACACATTACAGTAAAAACAACCCATGTGCATGTCTACTAAATACATAGACATACACATGTGCAAGCTCTTGGTATAATGTAGTTGACGCAGTATATGTTAAGAATTATAAATTGAAATTGCCAATCCTGCCTCCTTCTTTTCCTATATACCATATGCACTTGGCAGGCAAATGCCACGTTCGATGGTATACATATACGACAAGTGTGAGTGAAAAAAGAACAAAACTGAAAAAGTTTCAAAAATTATACACGCATAAATTTTTAGAGACTTATATAGAAAACATGCGAATGTACGTTTTGTGTGCTCATATAAGGTAAAGTATAAATAATTTTTCTCCAGTCACATGCTAGAAAACATATAATAATTAAATTATAACATATTTTAGATCGACTTTAAATGTGGTTTTTCTCGTGTAAAGATGATTGAAAAGCAAAAAAGCTTCCGCTTAAAAACTTTATATTTCGTATGTATCAATATGTGATATAATGAGGCAACATAAAGTCAATCAATATGTACGGATCACTGCCATGTCATGCGAAGCCAAGCCATGATAATGAGTATCAAGAAAGTTTAAATAAAATATATAAAAATATATCACACTTGAGGGTGTTTGTTGGTACATATTGTGTATACGCACTCTTGCATTACATGCGTATACGTAATTTGTTTCACATATTCGTTAAGTACTCATTGATATGATTACAATGTAAAGAGTTTTAACTTTTTTTTATTGTTTTGTGAAAAATGAATTCCAGCTTAATTGGTGAAACGTGAACTTTTCATATGCGTACATGCGTTGTATGTATTTTTTACATTTTGCCAATAAATTAATGCAGCTTGACATCATTTTTTCTGCACAGTTTTCATTAATGAGAGTTTTAAGCAATGCAACAATTGTTTTTAAACGAGAAATTAATCAATTTTTAACAAAGTGTGTCTCGGAGCCAGGATATATTTCTGAACGCAAAGTGACAAATACAATACAAACAATCGAATAAGGGGCTCAAAAGTATTATTCTAAGCACGGTGAACATCCCTATCATGTAGAGAAGTAGTGTATCTGTAGATCAGTCGATAAGGAACGCCATAATGTATTACGTGTCAGCTTGAAGTCGGCTTTTACGCTGAAAATGTTTTTTTATTAATTGTGGGCGTTTCAGTTATTCGATCGTGCCCACAACAATGGAATTTCAAATTTACATTTTAATTTTTGTGGCAGATAAATATATTTTTGACGATTTTGGGCGTGGATCTTGACCGATTTTCTAATTTTAAATAAAGATTTGCGTGTAGGTTTTAAAAGTGACTGCATAAAATTTCAGCTCAATATCTAAACATATACGACCGTGAAAATGCCAACACCAGACGGAGACACGGATATAAATGTCTAGATCGACTCATTTGTCGATGGCGATCAAGAATATATATACTTTGCAGAATCTCTGACACCTCCTTCTGAATGTTGCAAACGGAATGACACACTTAGTACACCTCCATCCTATCTGGAGGGTATACAAATTTCGCACATTTCAAGATATATTCACAAACATTACAAAGTTAATGAAATGGATAGAAACACTCTAATTACTGCAGAGAATTCATTACAAAAGAGTCGAGTAACAAGCAATCATACATATGTATATAAAAGTATAAAAAAAAAATGATTTTATTTCCTCTCTAAAATAAATATTGTGGTAATGTTACACAGCATCACTTATACTCGTACATGTTATCTTTATCATTATGGTGCACTCGCAATATTATTATTTTTTTAGCACCCGTTTTCCTTTCTTTGAAAATTATTTTTATCATTCAAACTTTGGTTAAAAACAAAAATTAAAAAAATATATTTATTTACATAATTCAATAAAACACAGTAGAAAAGTGTTAGTACCGGGGAGGTAACCACTACACCACTCCCCATTATTTTACAACACTTTAAAAGTAATTTTTTTGTATTTTGCAGTGTACAGTGTATTTCGTGCAGTCTTACTTTCTACGAAAGCGGGCTTGACTCTGTTTAAAGGAATTGTTTGCACAATTGCATTCATATTGACTTTATAAGTATTTTGTCGGGGTACGTTATGGACCTTCATATGGAGCTTGTAAAGTACGTTTATTGACGATTTTGACAAATTGAATCTGTTGTCATCGGGCTACCGATGCTGTGTAAGTTTAATTTGGCGTCTTTATCTACATAATTGTTTCAGTTGTGAAAGAGTGTCATTAGTGTTGTTGCGGGTATTTGAAACAATAAACCATTATTGCAGCGAGACACCAAAGCGACATTATACAAACTCGGCAACAAACACTTATCTGAGGAAAACGTCTTTTGAATAAGGTTAAGTATCCTGAACGAAAAAAATGTCGACCAGGACCAAAAAATCAATCGGAAAATGCACACGAAGCATCCAGATTCTGTCATAGATTTAGGAGTTGTGAGCAAGGAAGGACATGTTAGGCTTCGGGTGATGACTGCCGCCAAGGTCAAACGAGGTTTTAGAAACAGTTGTGAAACCTTGGATTGATAGTGATAGGGGATAGACCATGCATATTCCAGCAAGACTCTGTTCCTTCAAACAAAGCCATGACAGCACAAGATTGGATAACCGAAAATTTCTGTGACCACATTACCCCAAACTTAGCCAGCTCCCACCTAGCTCCCCAGACCCCAGACCTTAATTCTCTGGATTATTACGTATGAGCGGGAGCGCGAACATTTGATTTGGACATGTAATCGTTTCCGACCCCGGATTAAGTACGCTATTGCTGCTATATAGAGATTTTATTGAATAATTGTATAGTCGTCTAGAAGTCAATTAACATTGTGTAAAAGCAATCATGGAATTATAATAAATTTCACAAAAAATATGAACAAATTAGTTTTAATGTCAATTTGTCTTCAACTACCGTAAGCACCCTGTAAATTACGCGTTAAACACAAATTGTAATCATTACAAAATATTCACAATTTCACTGCATATCAGTTTTCATATAATTCAGCCAATAAGTATAAATATGTATGACTCTGGATTCGTTTCGATGCTTGTTATTGAAATATTATCGCACGATAGAATAAAACATGATACGAGATTAAATGAATATATAATATTTGTGGTAAATTAATTTATGTGTGTGCTCCATAGGAAATTGTCCCCAGTGTTATAATGCACCACATATTCATCCACATAATTTTATAAACATATATTTCATAGTAAATGGTTGCAATTCCGTGCACATAAATATCAAAGTTAAAAAACCAATAAATTTATTGCACTTAATGTAAAATATAATATATGTGGTGGGTAGGTACACTGATAATCACGACTATAGTCATATTGAAAATGATGATGATCGACATTTACATAAGTTTATGTATTTTTTCTTATACCACTGTTGAATGAATGAAAGTGTTAGGGTGGGCCAGGACCGGCAATTTAATATCCTACACCACCTAGTTCTGCAATTTATGCTTAAAGAGGGGGTTCTAAAAATGATTCGATCCGATCCAAATTTTACAAAATAAATTTCTATATAATTATTGCCGCATGACTTTTGTTGCAAAATATTATTGTAGGGATTCTAAAAATGTTCCAAATTAATTCCTTTTCAAACTGGCGATAAGTATGCGAAATATTGGAGCGACCGTCATATTTGAGTAACACTCACATATAAAATATATACTTTATGGGTCTCTGAAGGTCTCTCCGTCTGCTAAGCATAACTCAATTCAACTGATTTAAAATATCAGTGAAAATATAATGATCTTTAAATCGTTGAATATGAAAAAATAATAAAAGTCGGTCAAACCCGGCCATTCAATACTTCCATTCAATTACTTCTAACTAACTATTGTAAAATTACTAAACACGATTCATTGTCATATAACGCACCTAGTGAGAAATCTTTATAAGGAGAGAGGTGCGATTCGGTCCAAAATTAAATTTGATACAGTCAACTATTAAGAATTAAGAATTAAGAATTCTTCACCAACTTTAGTAAAGAATATAAAGAATTTGGAACTTTGGTCAAAGGAAAATATTACATATGGGGAGGAGTTCTAAAAATAGTCCAACTATGGTTCCTCATTTGGTCAAGACATGTCCTTGCACCTAATTTAATCGAAAAACCCAAAAAAAAGTGACCTGTAACTTCTACTCAACATTTACATGGATAAACAACGGATAGACGGACATGGTTATAAGAATTCGGAAAATGATTCTGAATCGATCGGTATAACAAAAACTAAATTTCTCTTTAGTCCTTCAAAATTTACAACCATGCACGCAAACTTAATACACCATACAACAATATTACATGTTAAATAAATTAATAAATCACTATTAGTTGTTAATAGTGTGTTGAACAGTATCAATTACGTTGAATTGAGATTGTTGATATTGTTGCTAAAACTGTATGTAGTAAATTATAACTTTAATAATAATATATTTATAACAACAAAAATAATGTTTGTCTACTATTTTATATAAAGTTACCAACTTCTTTAAGGCACTTGTTGCTAAAACAAAAACAATTAACAAACAATAGTAAAGGAGGAAATGTGTTGTAGACTTTGGAAATTTAAATTTGTGTACTTTTAGGTGCTTGTTTAAAATTGCGGTGATTATTAGGGAAACTATTTAAACCTGAATGGACAGGCAGGTGAAGGAGAATCGATGAAGAAAATGATATTCATTGCATTGCTGTTAAAATGTTTGGGCAGAGTAACAAACATCTCTAAAAATTTAAAGCACTCTATAGCCCAAGTGATAGCACCATTGCCATATAGTCCAAAAATATTTCACTCAGGGTATATATGGTCATATATTTGGCATGTGTAAACGTATACCTAAAAACGCTTATAACGCATACAACAATTTTCGTACAATACTATTGAACACATTTAGGAATATTTTTAAAATTTTAAATATTCTATTCAATGTCAGTGAATATAAATGAATAAATCATTCAACGGAGATGCAATGATTTATAGACACGCGCACGTAATATGTTGGCAATACAGTTTACAGCTATTCCAACCAGACACAGTCACGGCCATGCCAGGCTAAGTCAATTAATTTCAAATTTTTGCTTTTGAAGGCTGTGACATACATACACACACAAATACATCACATAACCACACACATATAAGCAAATAAAATAATAATAAAGAAAACTCATGGCAGGCCGATAAAGTAATATAAAATTATTAAGATGTCTATACGTCCACAATCTCTAGATTGTGTATAATATGCATTATACAATTACAACAACAATAATAATCACTTGTTTATACATCTAAGACATCGGAATTAGATGAGAAGAGGTGCAGAGAGGGGGAGGGGGAGGAGAGTTGTATATAACCAAAAGGGGTGTTGAAAATATTTTTTTAGTTTCACGAACAGTAGCACACAATTACATAAGTGGCAATAATTGATGGGTTTGTGGTGGTGGGGAAGGAGTAGGCATAAAGAGAAAGTGCGAGAGACTAGACATCAAGCCAAAGATTGTGTGTGAATTGACACCGTGTGTGAGGTTATCAATGGCACGATTATCTCGTTTGGCAACCACACACACACATACACACACACACTCACAAATGACTGGAATTGAGATGGACACCTTATAGAAAATATAATATGGCAGCGCATCATCTTTGGCTATTGGAAGGCACGTACAATACGTACATTACGTAACAAGACAATCAAACGCACACACACACACACATGTTCATATGTACATTTGTATAGTGATAGTTGATTATGTGTTACGGCAAATGCTACCGAAAATGATCATAATGATGATGATGGCGCGTCAACACTTTGTGTGAAATATTGTTTGGTTGAATGGTTGCGTGTTTTTTTTTTTTAATTTTTTGTTTGACTGTTTGTTGGCAAGGGGCTTTGTTGTTTTTTAAAACGTACACCGCATGCAGTAAAAGGTCCATTATGTTTGTATAAATGTTTGTAACTCTTAAAAGGCAACCGAGAGGGATTCACAATTGTTCAACCATGTCCGTCTGTCTGACATCCGAAGACACAGTGTTTTAGTTATTCGGATGAATTTTTATATAAAGGCAAACGAGCCCAAATGAAAAATGAATGAAATTGTGTATTTTGTAAGATCACTCCCTAAACACTTTGTGCTAAAAGACTCTGCATTCTTTAGAGACTTTTTGTATATAATGGTAGGGGCCTTTTCGGTGCACCATTCGACTTTCGAGTTGATATTTAAAATACTATTCTTTAATAGTTGTGCTTGTACATGTTACGCCCACAGATCATTTGCGAGTGTGAAGAGTATCCAAAATTTGACTTTTTAGCTTTTTAAAAGATCCGCGACTCCACAATCTTATAGGATTGATGGAAATTCACTTCAACACACAATTTTGCGGGAATGGAATCTTCGTCATATTTGACTTAAACAACAATGCTTTTATAAATTTTTCCGATTTCTTGTGCTTCTTACTTTTTTATATATCACGTCTACTTACAAAAATTAACTTACAAAGGTGGTATATAGGCGGGGTCGGATGACACGATCATGACTTATAAATAAACATCGTTAATACGTAATCCATTCTCTGGTAGAAGATGTAATCATGTAGCTGCCACAGCTTGGATGTGAAGGGTACTTCTGGAACTTGGTTTCCTTACATGTTCTTGTGGCAAAGTGTATATAGGCAGGCCATTGTTTAGAGGCTGAGGGCGATACATATTACACAACCTTAGAATTACTTTTTCTTTTATGCTAGCAGTGTGTTCAGTTAGTCATCAGCTGTTTAAGTTATTTCCATTCAAAGTCTTTTGTTTTATATGTTATGCGTGCCTCTATTCAGTTTTCTACAGTATATTGGCCGCTTCGACATAGTCCGCTTTTGTTCGTTTCATGGCACTAATAAATATATATTGTGGTATTCCCGTAACGCTTGGTTTATTATTGTATACATACATGGTCTCCGTTGAATGTTTTTCTCGCATATTTGTGCCTCTACACGTCATATTTCAGTGGATTAGCGTATTTTTTCGTTTTGTGTCAGACTCATGGTTTTGTTTTGTGTAGAAGCATGAGTGTGGTTTCTTTAAACATGTGCGAGAACTATAGAGCGCCGTAACGGAAGTAATTTGAACGCGAATTTGTTTTAATATGTTTGTTCTTTTGTAGTCTCTTTTTGTTGAAGAAAAGAAACAATAATATGTAGATAAAAAAAAAAAAAAAACTCAACCATTCAATGAACTGTGCAGAGAGTATAGATGGATAAATGAAATCAAGCGCCAATCTTTGACATCATTCGTCATACAACGCGTAACAGCAGCAATAGCAATAGCAACAATAACAAAATCAATTAAGTTATAAATCAAAGGCAACGCGTCTCGGTTCGTTTCAATTGAAAGCCATAAAAATATTTTCACTGGAAATGAATTTGTAAAAACACACACACACATATACATATATATATATACTGTATATATATATAGTATACAGTACCGTGTAAATATAATATATTTCCATATAGGTGGACGTGCATTTTATGGAAAATCAAGTAGAGATGAAATCAAAACAATTATAAAATAATATTACACACATGTGCTCGGAGTGTAAGTGTTCGTAGGTCGTTCATTCTTGATACAAAAAAATTTTGTAAACAAATTTAAGTAAAATTTTTGCTGGAATGGTGCATAAATTTCTCAACTTTTTGTATCCGTGGATTATTCATTCGTGAAATGAAATATTTACATACTAGCACATAACATTTATTGAGTGAAAAACATGCATGAAATAATTAAAAGCCAAATAAATTTGTTGTGTTGCCAATTAAAAAGATTAAATGAAAAAGGAAGTTTAAATAATAAAATATAATTCGAAATAAATAAATTTAATACATGGTAAGAACAGTGTGTTTGGTTGAGGCCAAATCTTGAAAATCCACTATCTAGGCACCAAAGCTCTCCAATCAGTTTATAAATCAATATGTTTTTCATCTCCCTTTCAGTTTTTTTGTACTGTGGGCGCTCCGCTTGATCCATTTTGACAAATTTTAAACCTGCGTTCGAAAAAGGCGGAAACTTTAACCAAATTTGAAATCCATATTTCCATTTGTTGCGACCAAGAAAGTGATTACCACAGTACACACACACATACGGACATATCGACTCGGTCTCCGACGGCCATTTCGGGGCGTTGTGAACGTGTTGAAAAAGTTATATATACCCCCTCACATACATAGGATGGTGATAATACGTAGAAACCGTACGCTCGTGAATATACGCGGAATAGGTTTTTGTTTAGAAATTAAAGCTCACTTAAAGGAATAGAGTGCAAGTGAAGTGAAAATGTTCGTATTGTTCTTAAGAAATATGCACTTATAGTAACTGCAGATGCTATTTAAATTTAGCGTAATCGATCACGTGCCACGCCCAATGCCATCATAAACATTTATTATAAAAATTTTAAGTAATTCACTCATTTTGTTCAAAAATGGTTGGCGTGGGAATTCAAAAATTTTAACTGTGTCAGAATTAAACTTAAAGATGTGATACGTAATGTATAGTTTATTAGGTATATGCCACGCCCTCATTTGGAAAATGTTTGACTTTTGAGCCCAACTACAACTACTTATTTTTCAACTGATTGAAACATATTTGCTTACCTGTCTGTTGGTTACGTAAACATACATATAGTAGATATATATTATAAATATATTTCCACGACATTAGATGCAACATATAATTTGTAAGTGAAATATTAAATATAACTACTAATTCGCATCAGCTACTTAGTCGCATTCTACGCCCAAAGGGGTTTTACGTAAGTGAAGCGCGTTTCTATTATCTGATCTAATCCCATGGAGGGTATAAAATATGGTACATATATTTGAACTTCGTAGCTCAATATTATTGGCAGTTAGATAGCAGTTAGATAGCTTTTAGCTATTTAACTGCCAATAATTATCTACAAAATTTCGACTTATTATTTAAAAATATATGATTGTGACAGTGCTAACCATGAATGGATACACGGACGGACATGACTATATCTATTCAGATTTTGTACCTACTTTTGGGCATGAAAGGTCTGATTGTACTATCTTATCTTATTTGTAGGGTACAACAATCTTTAGCTTAACAGTATATATCGACTAATTTCATTTGGTTTCATGTTGGATGGAATAATTTTTAGAATCTCTAGATTTATGATACAAATGGTTTCACTTGGTGTAGGGCATTAAATAGCTTTGACCGAACGCTATTTTCATTTTATCATTACTTGCGACATATTGATCCAATTAATAGATAAAAACGGGCAAACAGCATGGCGTACGAATAAATAAAACCAGACAGATGCAATAGCGAAAATTCGAAACACAAGCGTTAGTAATAAAAATGTTCCAAACGGTTGTTGGCGATTTCAAATGTACTCTAATCTAATTCTATTCTACTGTAGTGGAAATACAATATTAAATAAACTTAAAAAAGAGTTACTAGAGAACGAAAAAAAAAATTGAATACATTGGAATATAATATATAACAAGAGAGAAAATTAAGAAAGAAAAACGTATATACAAAAAAAAAGCCGGAATATAAGTGCAAAAGAAATGAGAAAGAAAGAGAAAGAAAACAAGAGAAAGAACGAACAAATGCAATAAATTGTATCAGAAAATGCATAAAACAAACAACAAAACGCATTCCCTCGTGACGTTGAATGTGGAAAAATTAGCAGCACACGTTTTAATAAGCGGCTAAACAATTGTTGCTTTAATTAGGTAAAAATCGATTGACACCCTTTGCCAGTTACTTGCCTTGTAGTAACTGCTTTAAGTAAATTAAGAATATTTATAAATTCTTTAATTGAAAGAAATAAAAACGAAAATAAAACATCGTTAAAATTGATTGATATTATAGTTCAATATTTTGTGTTAAAAAGAATTTCCATCATGCACATGCTTGCGTACGTACAATATATATTATTCCTTGGTAGTGTGTGGGTGTGTGTGTATCGGGCTTTTAATTAAGTAACATAACATGTCATGTATTGGTTGGATGGTTTTACATTGGATGACAATTTAATTACAAGCTCGTTGGCCACCCTTGATAATAGTGATGGTGGTGGTGGTGATGGTGGTGGCGTTAATGTGCATCAACATTGTGACAATAATACGCGTAAGTGCAGATCAAGCCCATCTTTCCCAGGTTTTCGTACGTCCATACATCAACGTCGCATTAAAGGTCACAGCAGCTGTAGCAGCAGTAATAGTTACCATCGTTTATCGAATACCGCAAAAGCAAGTAAGTTGCTAAATGAAATGCACAAACATATTAGGCAGTGATGCACAGATAATTATAAACTGCGAATATCTTCTTTCTGTAATCTAGAACACTTTGCCAAGTGAATCGTTCTCAGTTGTCAGTGCACTACTGTAGCTTGAAACAGAATATTTTTTAAAGCTTTAATTTATTTATACAAGTAGAAGCATGCAAACATATTCACATGCACAGCTGCACTTTTGTTGTATTACAATGTAGTTGCGAATGTATACGTATTGGTCATTTTTTCTTTTTTTGTATTAAGTTCGGTACTCAGAATATGCCTCCTATAAATGCATGCTTTGTGCACCTGATAGAGAAATTACGCCCCAGAAAACATTTTTTAAAAAACACCCCATCACTACATACACGACTGTTCGACTCTTCGACTGTTGTAGGTATCGAACCGGCGATCCTTCGCAAGTATTATGCATGCAGCCCTGAACAGTCTAATGCTTTACTTTACTAACTAAGCCTTAAATCGACTTTTAATTTTATGAAAGTTTCAAAAACCGAATGTTTTAATTTTTTATAAAATTTTATAAAATTCATAACATTTTAATTCAATTTAGTTCAAAACTTGGACAAAATTTTCTGAAATTTTTTTTGAAGTTATTTAATTTTCAGAAATCCATTTTTTATTTTTCCCTTCGCACAAAATGGTGAATTTAATAAGTTTGTTATTCCGTTTGCTACACACAGAAAAAGTCATCAGAGGCCCTACAAAGTATATACACCTAATTCTCTTTTTGCACGATTTTTTTTTTACACGTTTTTTGATTTAACATGAGTTAAAACGAAAGAAAATTCTCTTTTTACACGAATTGTTTTGTTTTAACACGATTTTAAATATTTTTTTTTAAGTCTGGAATAAATATATTTTTCCATTTAGCCAATATCTTTTTTTATATGAATGTTACTTGCGCGAATTTTTTGGGAACATATCTATCGTGTAAAAAGAGAATTAGGTGTCTATTCTTGATCAGCAATCTTGATCAAAAACTAGGTTGATCTAGACATGTAAGTTCGTGTGGCAAAAATTTGCCACAAAAATTGAGCTATGAATTTGAAAGTTAATGGTCCGAATCGGTCCATTTTCAAAAGGATTTCCTTCTTAGGCCAATACATTTCTTTATACAAAATTTATAAAAATACGATATGTAGCTTGCGCACAAATTTACATGGACAGACCGACGGACATGGTTAAATCGATTCAGATTTTGTTTTTGAATCGATTGGACTAATTAAAGGTAGGTGTGGCATTTGCCGTTTAGGTCTTACAAACAGCCGCACAAACTTAATATACCCTTTGCCACTAGTGGTGCATTGCTTGGCGTTGTTAGTGTGGACATTAAAGAGAAATGAACAATTTGTTGGTAATTTGTTTTCTTTCCCTTTACATTCCCTAAACATTTTAAAAATTTTTTGTTGTAGATTGTGCGTGTCTGATGTGATTTGTGTGTTAAAATAACTTGCTGTAGGCTTTGATGTTATCTTCTAATATTAGAATTATTCATAAATGGGACTGAATTATGGGCCAACAAAAGTGAGACAGAAAAACAAAAAATCAGCCTTAATTGTTTTTTTTTGTTCTTCCGTTAAAAGGTTAACAACATCTAATGTCTAATTTATTTTCACGAAATTTTATACAAAGCACAATAAATAGATGTCAGACCCCCTCGTTAAATTTCAAAATGAGAAAATGAAAAAATCATTTTAAATGATGCTTAATAAACAAGCTTTAATGAGTTTGTGTTTTTGTTTGTATTTGTGTTTGTCATTATTACATGTCACGTGTGATTTATTCAACGATTGATTATATTGGCGGATTAAAGAAAAGCAATTTAATTTTTATTGTTAATTGTACGTACTTGTGTATCTTTTTATATTATCACCTCCGTCTATGTATTGTACGAATGCATATATTTTAAAAACAACAACTACTTATAGGGGTATATAAAGTTCATTATATCACTTGTGAGCGACTAAAAAACTTAATTGTTTTAGTACATTATACAGATATTGTGGCATTCTACGTAAAATGTATTCTGCAATTAGGCAGAAAAGTCAGCAAAAGCAGCACTATCTCCCTTTCAGTCACTGTCACGATTATAAACGCAACTTATTTAGCTTTGACTAAATTAATTATAAAAATTATTATTATACTTTATTAAGCTTAAGGTTTTTTTGCAGTTAATCCCTCTTCTTTGGTACGATTTAATGTTTCATTCCAGATAATAATTAAATATGCACAAGGAAAAAATACGTTAAAATTAAATTTGAATTTGGCCAAATCCTGTAAACTCACCACCGAAGCATCTATGCATTTTATATATGTAACAATTTTCTACTTTCAATCATTTATACTTTATGAGTAAATGAATTGATTGAGTTTACGTCGACTAATTTTGCCCAAATTCTGTTCCAATTAAGTAAAACACGGAAATGTTTTGCGCTCAGGGCTAAAGACGGACAGACAGTCATGGCTAGAGGGACCCAATAATTCTATTGTAATTTAGAATATAATATTAATGCTTGCTTGTCTTTCCCTCCAAAGCTGGATGTTGCAAACGTTTCAACAAAGTGATTTATAGCCGTAAAGTTTAGGGTGTTGGGTATAAACACACATTATCATAGGAAAATAATTAAGTACATATGATTGTTGTTATTGTCGTTTTTATATGTGGACGCATTTTTTAATATTGCAATTAAATATTATTCACATCACATCAACCAAAGTATTTGTTTGGTTAGTGCAAATATTTAATTGGGTTCGCTTTAATGAACTCTAATTGAATGAACGCATTATAATAAAGAAACAAAACAAAAGTTGGTATTAATTGAGAAATTAAAATAAAAAATATTAAAGATTACTTTATGTAGCGCAATATATAGAATAATTTAATTTAAAACTTTCTCTACAAATCATTTATTAATTTTATAAATAAATCGCGTAACTTGTATTCGATGCTATTCTGTTTTTGTAATACTAAACATTGAAGTTGTTCTATACTCAGGGAGTCTTTCGTATTTGTAGTATTTGGAAATTCTTGTTAACTCCATCATGCTTTCTAAAAATACCAAAAGAAACCATAATGTTTTAAACAAAATATTGAAGAGAAACGAGTGCAGCTTGGTAGTAACCTATGGAAAATGCGAGGACAGTTTCAGAATTAGCCATTCCATTGACGGATATTTAATAAAAAGATCTTTGCTAAAATCAAGTGTCAATGTTTAAAAACTTATCCTTACAGTCCAAAAGTAACACGTTAATTAGTTCTACTGGCTCCACCTAGCGTTTTATATGTTGTTATAATTAATTCTTAGAAATAGAAAAATCGGTCTTCGTTACCTTATTCAATATTTCGATTTGAAAGATTGAAGTATACTAGAAGCATCTATACTGTCACTGTCAATTGTAACATTTTGTATTACAGAATTAAAACTGTGTGGTCGTACGAGATGTAAAAACGTACTCTCGTCCTTTATTACGAACTATAGTTACAATAGTAAGTAAAGTAAATTTAGCTTATGCCAAATCTGAAATACCTTCCACATCAATATATAAAAAGTAGGCGTGGCAGGTATTAATAGTGTATTTATTACGCATCAATTTGAAAGTCGAGCTATAAGTTTTATAAGGTTCTTTGTACATTGTGCGTATTCCTGTTCCTATTGCACATCAGTGAATGAAATAATTATGAAGATGTACCAAAACTCAACTTCATAATTTAATTTTTGTGGCATATAAATAGATTTTTGTCGATTTTGGGAGCGACCCTTAAACGATTTTAAATAGCAACCCACGGAAATATCTCTCAAGATTGACTCAATTTTTGATGCTGATCAAGAATATTTACACTTTGTGTAGAGTCTGTGGCGTCTTCTCCTGGTATTCTTCTGATATTCGGATAGAAATGAAGACGAATAAGAATAAAAATAAGAAAAAACTGTCCTACACCAATTCATTCATCATTAATTGCCACGAAAGAGACAATTTCAATTAGGCCTAGTCGGTCTTCGCGCGGTCTATATTCAATATACTTGTATCGCTTCTTGTTTCTTGTTTCTTCTTGATTTCTTGGCGATCGAAGTAATGAAGGATTAAGCTAAAGGAATAGTAAATTTACAAATGAAAATGCTTTTTTTTGGAAAGTTTTTGCGTTTTCTTTTTGAAACCACACAATTCTGAAGTTGCCTTCGTATTACGAAACATGAACAGCATCATCTAAAATTAATGCTCTATTGTTATTCATATAGTTTGTGTTGTAAAGTGCGAGTACATATGGTACGTTTTTGGAAGATTGGATCAAATTAGTGAAGGATAAAGTAATAATTACATACTACACTATTTTTGGTACAAAGTATATTAAGTTTGTGAGAAAAGTGGTCAATTATTAAGTGATTATATAAATTATTAACTTGAATGTTTGAAACATAAACCAATGTTGCAGATTTTAAGATATATTAATGAAATCTGGAAGAGTTATTGAAAAATAGTTCCTTTGTTTGTAAAATACAAAGACAACAACAACAACAATAATATATTTAGTGTATTTCACAGTCGAACTTTACCGACAATTCTTTTACTAGCATTTCTTGATCTTATATAAACTTTGAGTATTAATTTTCTATGTAATCATTATTAGATGAATGATTTGTATATCGTGAGAACAACAACAACAACAAACAAACAAGACATTCTACTAATGAAGAAAATCATTGTATAAACCAAACGTATAGTATATATATAAATTCGAATCACAAGTAAAAGTACGGTTGGTCAGTGTGGTGGGCAGTGAAAAAGCGCGTACTTAGTTTGGCGTGCGAATGCGTTTAATGATAAACTTTTCTTTTATAAATTTTTTATGTTTTATGTACAATGCGTTGAATATTATCCGCGGTATTAGTGACAGTTTTTTTTTTATTATATGTTGTGTTTTTATTGATTAATTAAAAATATTTAACCATTTATAGTAAAATTAAAAAATCTCAATCAAAGATTAATTAAGATAAACTTTATAAAAACAACAGTAAAACAGTAGTGTAACCAATATAAAAACTTGATGATGTATGAAAAACTTACCATGATATGGGCACATTTTACGATACCGAGTGAGTTTTTAAGGATTATAGATATGTACGTTACGATTGCAGTGAAAGTTATTACAGTTGAGGATCAGTCCTACTCTCTAAATATAATTTGTATTTAACAAGTTAAAGGTAAAGAGTCACATATTTCATATTAATGAAAAACTACTCAAAAGTAGAAAAAAGTTTCAATGTGGGCGCGCATTAGTCACATGAACTTGTTTTAAAAGGTTTATCGCACTCTTTAATTTGTTTATGTTAAGCTCAAAAACACAATTTCGTCTTGGCATATATGGCCGCACCCAGGCAAATAGATTCAATGCCAGAGGGCTCTTCGATGCCTCCTCTTAAATATTGTATACTTTGTGATGGTTTCAAACATTTCCTTAGAATGCAATAATTTTTTTTGTTTTGTTTAAATCGGGTATTGTTTAGGAATTTTCCACAAAAATTCTTCATGTTGAGATTTGTTGTTATTAATGTATTCCACTTTTATTGCGGTCGCTTCGTGGAAAACTGTATGTTATAATGTAAAATACTTAAGCTTTACGTATGTAGATCGGTTTTATATAAATATTACTTATACGCCGCGTAGTTTGTTAAAATAAACAAAATCGTGTAAGATAGGGGGTACGTACGAAAATTTTGTTCAGAGACATATAGCTTTTACTCGCAGATCGCTATTTAAATTGGGAAAAATCGGTCAAGAGCCACGTCCACAATCGAAAACTTCTATCTATCTGCCAGACAAATGTAGCTATAGTAATATATTTAAATTTATCCAATGTCCCAAAATTGGTTTGGTTGGGTAACATATTCTCTCACAATTTATAAGAAACGGTATTCAGCGTTAAACTCTTAATAAATCATTAACGAGCCATGCCCGCTGTTTTGCGGAGGGTATTTAAAATTCGGCTTAAGCCAAATTTGTTTTTTTACTGGTTTCAAACTTGCATTGTATTTATAACTTACTTTCCTTTCTCTTATTCGATGCCAATTTATTCAGTATGTATTTGATGTAGACTTAATAATAGTGTTTAATAAATATAATACTTTAAAGCGACGTTTTTTATTCTATCAATGAAAGTAAAATGTTGTAAATTTAAGTATTTTCACATAAAATTGAGTATGGCGCATAATATAAAATGGCGCAATACTTATATGAAATAAAAGGACTGGCAAAATAAAATGCTATCAGTTAAGTGTGGTCATTCTAAATGAATTATGACAGACGCCACAAAATATGATGAATTACCATTTTCATTAGAGCAAGGGTTGACTTTGTACAATACGATGAGAGCGATGTTGCTATAAAATAAAGGCTTGCTTAAAACATTTGCATGTATTTTGTTGTATATAATAACTTTGAATATTGTGCTTGAGTAATTCAAAGTATGCCTCAATTTGAGGCGTGTTGGTGTTGTTTTTAATATTATATAGAACTGTCAACATTGTCTGTAACGATTAGTGACAATGCTCCAGCAAATTAAAACTTGTGTTCCATTTGTTTCACATTTAATTTGTATCTTGTTGTCGGTTCTTCGTTAGAAGACTGTGTGCTATAAAATGTTGCACATACAGTACATATATACAAACATTATATAAATGATGACGTTCTTGCTTCTGTGTGATTTGAAACTGAATGTTTGTTGTTGAAATTGTGTGTATATGGAAGTATTTACATATAGCCAAGGGCATACGGTTTATGTTAGAACTTCACATGTCATGGTATTTGCTTTTCACAAAACAGTTTTCCAAGATTAAATAAATAATTATTTCCTAATAAAGTGTACATTAAATTGCAACCTAATGTCGATAAAGAGATGAATTTTTAGGCAAAACAGAGGATATCCACCGTCATCACTTATTTGCAACACAGAGTTTCACTGCTTCTCCAATTAACGAAAGAAAACAAGTAAAAATGTTATAGTCGGTCAGGTCCGACCATTTAAGACTTTATACCACTTAGATCCTTAAATTATGCTACAATTAATTATTCTTCATCAATATTTGTCAAAAAATTATAAGAATCGCGATATTTTCCACATAAAGACTACTATTAATATAGATCTTTATGTAGATAGGGGTTCGATTCGGTTCATTTTCAGTGGGGTTCCTCTTTGGGCCAATACCAAATTTCATCTAAATGTCTTAAAAATGGTTGCATTTGTAGCACAAATTTACATGGACAGACAGGCGGACAAATTTTGATTTTGAATCGATCAGTATAAGTGAAGATAAGTGTAGCATTAGCCGTTTAGGAGTTACTAAGATCCGCACAAACTTAGGGCAAAGGGTATATGCCGCAAGCGTGTATACAACGGAAAAATACCTGAGCATAAGATGTGGACATGGACTCATAGACAGACAGAAGGACCAAATCAACAGGAGATTTCTAAGCTGAGCATGTATTGTTGCTCCTTTTTTTATTTTACTAACCTTCACATCCTATAAACTTCAGTTAATTAATTGTACGGCATGAACTGTTCCCAGTAGTTCTCCTTTTTTGCATGCATTTGCTTTAATTATGGAATTTATTCCCTATATGATATTGTGTGTATGTATTTGTACGCAAACGATGTAAATAACACTTAAAATATGTAGCAAAATATTATGAATGGATAAACAAAACAATTACTCGTCAAATGTGTTTTTATGCGAGATGATAATATTTACGCTAAAAAATACCAACACCAACACCTATTAATATAAAGCACACTAAATATATACAAAACTATAAAACTAACAAACGTATTTCTGTTCTTTCTCATGTTTTGTTGTACACTTGTTTTAATTTTGTAAATTTTTTTTTATAATTTTTTGTTATGTTTGCCGCTTTGTTGTTTTTTGCCGTTTTCTTTTCTTAAATTCTTTTGCGTTTATTTATGTATACATATATACTTTTTTCCATATAATGGGAACAACTTGTCTAATCGCAAACGGCAATGCTGCGAGAACGAAGACGGCATGCTCATTACAAACTAAACACGAGGTAATTTTTTATAGTGTTTATCTTATTTATTTAATGTCTCTTCTTCTTTCTTCAATATAATTAAGAGTCTGATATTTTTCCACTCAAGTATAATATAGGAAGAGAAAGAGAAAAAATTTAGTTTAGTTAAAAAGAAAAAAAAAAAAATCAAAACAACATGTGTCAGAGATCTCAAAATATTATATATTTTGAGGTGTCTGGCATGTGTCTAAATTTCATTTCAGAGATATATTTCGACTCAAATGTTCTCTTATACAATAATAAAATTTTTGTATAAGAGAATAATAGTAATAGAATAATGGAGACGCCTTGCGTTATAATATAATATATTGCCCTAATAGATTAGTTCCATGTTTTGCGCCGAGTCAAGGTGTGTTTAATATGAGTGCGCACTTTTGAAATGATTTTACATCTAGCCTAGAATGTCATCTAGATTGGTCACGAAATGTAGACGTAATTTATCATTAAAATGTACAATTTTATAAAGCCGCTGGTTCATCTCCCAGGTGAGAAATATCTCGGTGAAAATATTTATTTGGATTTGTCCAGGAATGTGGGAGGAGACCCGCCTCGCCTTATATTTCTTCTCGTACATTAATAAGTACTGCCACACCCTTTTATCTAATTAATTTTTAAGGTATTTAAAACCTCTCTTCAAAATTGCGATTTGTTAAGAAATGTAGGAGGTGTAAATATATGTACAGATGCCTTTAATTTAAAATTCAATAATTTTTATCAATTCAAAAAATTTAATACATATGAATAAAATCAAATAAAGAAACATATTTGGCTGAGGCCAAATCTTGATGATGGTGATCTATGTACCAATGCTTCCCGAGGGGTATATTTGTCATTTGGTATATTTCTGTACTTTACAAGTAAACCAACCTGTGCTTTAAACTGCCAACACTTCTGCCAATTTTAGAATCGATATCTTAATGGCCAGAAGAATAATTATCATGGAAGAGACACACGGACCGACGCTCAGACAGACGTGACTAGATCGTCTTTGTATTCAATGCTTATTCAAACGTCTCCTTTCGATTGTTGCAAACGTTTAGACAAATACCCTCACACACATCCATACGGCGGTGCCTTAAAAAAGCATATCAATAATGTGTGTACTCGTATATCCCAAAATCGATTAATTGCTACGTCGTAGTATTCTATACAAGATTTCTGCTCGGTATCATAAAATGTACGATCGCGAGCATTCCAAGCACAAACACATACACGAACGGACACGTCACATATACTTTGTAGAGTGTCTGCCTTCTGGAATAATAAACTTAGTGTTTGGAAAATATAATTATACGACATGTCATGAAATATCAATTATTGTACGCTTTTATACTTTAGCCTAGTCTTTTATATTTGTTACTGTGGATCAATTTAGGTAATAATTGCAAGTCATTTCTGTTTTTATATCTTCCGCATAAGTTAGCTATTCCGTTAGTAACACTCTAAAGAAAACGTCACCGATATCAACAACCGTTTTTGCGGATGAGGTTTAATAACAAATTGTACATAATCTTGAGTTACTGAATCTACTTATGTAATCAATTTTTTTAAAAATGTACGCATCTGGACCATTTTCAATAATTATCATGCTTAGCCTAAAATATATTTCTGCACCAGTTTTCATCAATAATTGTGAAAAATTGCGATCCGTAGGTTAAATAAAAGAAATGTAGGGAAGTATAGACGGACGAATAGAGAGAATTGATTGAAAGGTGCTGGAGAGAAGCGGAGTGCAATTTAGATTCAGGAGCCGATTATAATAATATAATAAATTATTAAATCTACGGCTTTGAGTTAAGCTACCTCAAAAAGTGGCATTTTGGCCTAAAACTTAGTTTTCCAATAAAAGCTTCTTCCACCTCTTGAAATTTTTGATTTTGATCAAAATTTGTATGGATTTAGCATATCAGTGTGTAAGTCCATCTTTTGTGGGTATTCCAATAAATGGCAAAATTTATGTATCAAGATGAATTAAGTAACAATGGATTTCTATTGACCGAAATCATTCAAGTGTTACGCCTTTAATAAATAAAGAAATACTTGCGGCTACAAAACTAAAGCTGAATATGAATAATATGAAATATGCATATATAATATGTGTATGTGTCAAATGTTGGTGAGGTCTTATAACAGAGACGCCTATAAAAAAAATATATAATTTTGCTTAAAATTCCTCTTGTGAGTTGAGACGTTAAACATGTTTAATTAAATGGTGTAATCATGTACTTGCCACGCCCATCCTTTGAATTGCATATAGATGTGTAGGGTATGTTATATTCGGCTTTTACCAAAATTTTCTTTTTTTTCTTTTCAACGTAACAAATCTGCAATTTCCAAGGCAAAGAGAGCTCCCTTATTAATATGTTGTAAGTTTTTTATGTTTGTGTGAGACATTTTTCCGTAACGCTGTGTTTGTGTGCTGCAGTTGTCTTTTCTTTCTTATTTGCTTGCCATATTTTGGACTCTCATCTTATTTATTTATTAATTTTTTTATATATATTTTTTCTTGCCTTGTGGCAATGAATTTTCAGCCAGACATCAATGTTTTATAGACAGAAAATGTTATTTGTAGTTCGCGTATAGTCTGCGTTTCGAAGAATATGTGTGCGGTTCAAAAATGTTCAACATATTAATGAAAAATAATAAAAAAATGTTGTAATTTAAATAATAGATGCATGACGTAAAAACATTTAATAAGTTTTTCATAAAAATTATATAAAAATTCAATGAAAAAAAAAAAAGAGACATTTTTTATGATTGTTGAATGTATTGCATTTACTTTCTTTCAATCGTTGAAATATTTTTCATTCTCATTAAAAATAAAAAAGAAATTAAATGAAACAAGCAAATCCAGCTCAACATCATGCACACCGTACAATACTTCAATGTCATAAATCCGGTAAAGGCTCCGAGAAATGTTCAAAGTATGTTTGTTGTTGATTATTTTCTGTACGATTATATATGATGAGTGAAGCTTTTGTACATATATAAATATATAAAACTAATACAAGATGATAATCTTCGTATCTGAAACATTTGTTTGAACAATAAAAAGCAATCAACATACCAATCAAGTGATTTCAAATCATTAACCAAAATAGAAATAATAGAAAATATTAGGGTTAGAGAAAATGTAGGTTATGTTACTTTAAATAAAATCAACTCTTCTCACTTTTGTCCCCTTTATAGTATATGATGTGGGAGTTTGTTTTCGTTCTTAAAAAGGTAAAAAAAGATCATTATGTAAGACTTCTTCATTTGAAGTTCCACAGAGAGAGAGGTAGAGGTAGAAAAAAACAACAATTTTATGAATTGTTTGAATTACTTAATTGTAATGTATAGAAAGTTCTGTTTTAAAACTCCATTCTAGCTAAATTTTAGTCGCTTCGTAAAGATTATTTAAGAGCAACAAAACAACCACAATAGCTAAAAGCAAACCAGCTTAAGATATCTTAAGCAGCCCATTTTCTTCTAGCAATAATGGGCGGAGCTATGTTATACTTTATTATTATATATCATATTATAAAAATATGACATTTTAAACAGTTTTGTTTATACGTAAACTAGAATAACGACCTACTGACAATTGTTGTTTTTCGTCTCGATACAATATGAGCCATAGCCAATCCAAAAGGATTGCATACCTAAAGGCATAAAATGCTCTACATATAACTTTAAACTTTATTCCAATAAACGTAACGCGTATTAAATCCATAAACACCTATAAAGTCACCTTCATGTACGTTTATCTAGATATAATATGTAAGCACACAATAAATACAAGACCGAATTCATAATAAATACATGTTAGTACGTGTATGGCCTATGGCATATCATACTAAACTATTGCATCATCGTAGGGATGACGGGTGAGATAAAATGTTTCCTTATTAAATGACAGTTTTAAACAACGAGGTTTATTTTGTTTAAATGTAATGCTGAACCTGACCTTTTTGTAAACAAAAATCATGCGCCTAAAACAAACATGAATTTCATTTCAAATAATTTTCTCAATTTTTAAAAGCTTCCGTTGCTTTTTTGTTTTTATTAGAAAGGAACTATCATAAGTAATCGATTATACGAAAAGATATCCTGCAAAAATTTTGCACACACTTTTTATAATTTTTTAACTCAATATTTTAATGTATTCAAAATGACGATCGCTAGTTCTTCTCGATCTCTTTGACATGGATATTACGAGTGGAATGTAATAAGCTAAGTGATATTACACTAAATGAATAGCTAAGTCAAATATAGGTGGATTTCACAAGAATGATATATTTTGAAAGAATTTACTTGACCTTGGTGTTACTAAAAAAGCTAAAGTATTCAGCCTCATTAACCAAGTCATCGCCGATGTCGTCTTCGCTACATTTTGTTGCCGCCGATTTTCATCTAACTTTAGATATTATGGAATACCGAATTAATTATTCATACCGAATTATGTCCCGAATCTAACTCAAATAACATGGGTATTAAATTTACTTACCGAAGTAAAACAAGACAATCTTTAGGTCATTGATTAAATTGATAAAATAAATTATTTTTAAAATTTTTTATACTCTCCATATAGGATGGGGACGGTACTAAGTTTACCATTCTGTTTGCAACATTAAAAAGGAGGCGTAAGAGGCTCTACAAAGTATATATATTTTATTTAACAGACACGTCCACATTGTACATATAAAGGACCTTACACTGTGTAAGACTTGACTCGCAATTTAATTTGTAATATATACACTATTAGAGGACCTAGTAAGCCTGCCATGGTGGACATGCACTTGTGGAGGGTATTTAATATTTGGTTCATGCCAAATTTACTTTTACTACTTTAATTATATATTATTCAATAAATTTTTGTGCAATTAATTTTTATAGATTGGATCGAAAGTCATCACGTGGCATGATTTACGAAAATGAAGAATTAAGACTGCGCACTATCAACATCAATGCTGAGGTCGAGCGAGGTATGTTTATAAATAATAGAATTACAAAACAAGTTTAAAAGTTGTTTTTTTTTTCAAGGTCAATCAGATATTAAACGTTTAAAGAAGGAAAATGAATTATTGCGGCGGGAAATTTGGACTCTCCGCGATGAATGCGATCGTCTTAGTAAAAAGGTTAAAGCGAAATTTAATGAACGTTCTTGCTGTAGTGGTGGTGGATGTACTGTACATCAAAAAGGACATCATTGCCATTGTAATGACAATGGTGGTAATAATATAGGGCGGCGGAATAAGAGTGATGTTTGCACAGAGGGCGGTTGTGATGGTGTACACAGGACACACAGTAGTGATGTGAATATTAATTAACAGAAAGTGTAATAAAACAATTGAACTAAAATGTAAATTTTTAGGATTCTGATTCTTGTACTAGTGATTGTTGCTGCCCTGACGTTCATGAAAATGCTGATAATGTGGAGGAGCACACTTGTCAGGATAATTGTTGTAAAGACAATTCCAACATTTTAGCGGACGGCAAGGAATGTAAACCTCGTACAGACGGTCAAAGTGGCAATAAACAGGAACAACATAAAATAGGCGGTCTGTTGAAAACATTTGATCACCTCTCCGTTGTATCTGAAGAGACACTTAGTAATACTGATGCTTTAAATGCCCATCAACAAACTGGGCACCTATTGGGTTTCACACCCGACATATGTGGATCGGGGGAAACATTGCCAAGTTTGGTGCGCCCCCTAACACCTCTCACACCTATAGATTTAATTGCTAATGAATTGAATGATTTACAATCAGCAGGACCGCCATTGTCTTATTTCGAGAATATTCTCCAGCAGCATATGAACAGCAAGACAGGTTGGTTGAGGAAAAACATTAACTTTGATTCAAGGGTTGAAATGATTTTCTTTCTTTATAATAGAAAACTCTTCGGATGCTTTTAATAATATTAAAAATTTACCAGAACATACTAATAGTTGGGATTATAATTTGCAATCACCATTTGGTCGAAAGTTAAGTGTAAAAACAATGCCACAAAAAGGTAACCATCAAACGTTAACTTCCTTTGTACCCGCTGGCATAGTACCTCTGGTGGCTAGCGATCCTTGTGTAAATTCTATGAAGTCTGTTTGTAATGATACATCAACATATGAAACGGTATCCATTAGAACAGGTCCTGTACCGTTACCCGTCAATGAAGCAATAAAACATTTCTTTGCTCCATTAAAACCCCAACTCAGGATAAATACTGCATTGGCGAATCAGAAGAAGCCAACGCTCACATCTGCGGCATTTCCGATACTGCCTACACCTCCACCATCCTATGGTAGCGAATGTAATGATCTAAAGCAGAATACTAAGATAGAACCACCCGACATTTATGTGACTAATGCTTTAGCCTCTCCTTGCCATGGTACAAAGTTGAGCGCACAAACGTTAGCAACAATTCATCGATCCTCATTGGATGTGACCAAAGCCAAAGTAAGTCCCCGTCTACTAAGACGAAAACACATATATCGCAATACCCAAAGACGGGGCCATCCACAACAAACACAACAAGGTCAACAACAACAGAAGCAACAACAGCACGCTCAATATTATCACCCGCATAATCCTTTGCGTAGGAAATTGTGTGTAACTAATAAAACTAATTTCGATATTAACAAAATTCAGCCTCATCACATTCTCTATACCACGTTGTGTCTGAAACCCAAAAAGGCGTTAGTGGCTACCAGTTCATCACTAACGGCGGCGTTGGTATCCCGTAACACGCTCAATTTACAATTATTACCTTTACACATGCAATCCACTCTACCCACGATAACCACTACTAATCCCGGCTTCGATTCGAGTGGGTCAATTAAAAATATTACTAACACAACTACTAACGAATGCATAGTTTTGCATGCTAATAGAACGGCAGCCACTTGTTTCAATTTGATTAATTCCAATAATTTCACTAAACCGAATGATCCCGTATATGCCATCGCACAAAAATCCTGTTACGATTTAATCACAGCAGCCGCTGTACCCAAACCCCTGATGGCCACAACATCTAACAGTTTAAATTTGTTAACAACACCATCCATTGTGCCAGTCGTGACCCCTTCGCTTTTAGTAGCAGCATCATGTAGTTTAACTCTAAACACATTGCATACCATTAAGTTTGCCAAATCCTCAAATAGTTTTGTTGTGGATGCAAAAACTGACCAGGTAAGGAAGCGTGCGAACTCTCCCAAATCAAATACATTGAATGGGTATTTTATTCATTTTAATTGGGGTGTATATGCATGAATGTATTCAATCCAATACTTAGTCGATTTTTCCATTTTTTGTCCGATTTTTTGTCCTTCTATCGATGCGTATCTCTGTGTTAAATAATTTGTTTGGTAGCAAAAATTGATGTTCCATACTTAGCAAAAACGGAAAATGGAAAAATCGAGCAAGCGACATGACTCCTCATAAAGTATACAAAATATGGAATTTTGAAAACTGACATATATTGACATAGAAGGCTTTGGTACATCGTTCGTGGATATTTAAGATTTAGGTTTATCACTTCTTATATTTTGTGCTTCTCATTTAGAATGATTCCGTTGATTTAGAGGCTATACTGAATGACATCGAAGCCATTTCGGAAGATATTTGGTCCTTGCAGTTGGAAAAAAAGTCGCAAGAAAATCTGTGCAAGAATACCAGCGGAACATTAAGCAGTGCTACACAGTTTAAGAGTAGTACAAAAAATAAACCATACAAATCTGAAATGAATCTACTATTAACGTATGAAGATGATGTGCCCACCATCAGGCGGGCACCAGGCAGCATTGTAAATGTATTAAAACCAGAAACAGAAGTGATGATCGCAGAAAATTGTGCATTAAGACGAACGCGTTCGTGGGAAGGCAGAGAGCAGCATCAGGTGGACCATAGTCCGCCACCAAATGTGCCAGATGCTATGCCACCGTTTCCTGATAAACCTACCTACCTAAATATGGCTGTAACAGCTAAGCAAACTTCACCAATAACAATGGAATCTTCAAACGTTCTTCAAGCTTTATTACAACACGAAACAACACGATTCCAAACATCGCCATCAGTTTCTAATACTAAAGTCAAGGGCACTGTACGCAGTATATCTGTACAAAATGCTAACACGGCATCAGCGAGTGGTGACGAGTATTCATTGGCTAATGCAACAATAAGAAGAGCATTGTTTCGTTCGGCTCCCACACAGAGATTAGATTCGAATGAAAATCAAACGGAAGTAGATGCCAACTTGAATTCAACGGATTCAATAGAAGAGGTCGTCAATACTACTGGAGACAATACTACTGATGCAATTAAGCATATGCCACGTAAAGTGTCTATTATATGTGACACAGCAGACAAATCCCCACCGGAGTATACGATGGCAGTCGCTGGTAACGACATACACAGCAGTTGTTGCAATTTACCATCCGCACGTCATCTAAAGCAATTAAGTCACAGTACACCAAACACACCACATTCTTCACGCAAACATGAGGAGCCCCCCCTATCACGTATGGTCACTACACCAGCCATATCAATAACAAACACTAATCAGCCAGCTAGTACGGTGGATGGTGAGGAAAGTGCTCAACAACAACATCAACATCAACATAGTTCTCATTCGAATGGGGCGCAAATAGCACGAAAAGGCAATAAACAAGATACAATGCGTGCTGCAGCCTCTGATATGATTTGCGTTGCGGCAAATGTGGTGCGTACAAAATGTGTACGACGTCACTCCGATGGCACAATAATACACGCAGCCCATCAGCGAGTGAGTAGTAATGGTAATGGCACCACCAATAATACCACTTCGGCCTCTCATCCACATTCACATAATCACACACATCATCATCAGCTGCATCATAATCATCATCAGGGTAGTGCTGGTGGTGGTCCTGTGCCGGCTTGTCTCACTCATAGCCATCAGCGACAAGATAGCAATCAGGAGGCGAACGCATCTCACTCAGATCGTAATTCGAACAGTTCGACGTCGTCACGAGAGTCTTCTGCCGGTTTCAGTCAATCTTCGCAACGTCGAAAACTGTCAGTTAGTTCGCATACGGGTGGCAAAATACCGTGGTGCGGTTGTTGGGGAAATGGTTGCTTATAAAATATACAACATTACGAATTAATTATAATTAGTTGTAAATCTGTGTACATATAGACGTAAGTTTCTTTTTTTTTCAAATGTGCAGTTATTTTAAAAGGGGAATAGGAGAGAGGCGGGTCTCTTGCAATCCACTTTGTTTTATATTTGTTTGTACCATAATTTCGAGTTTAACCAACTAAAGTTTTAATAATTATTGTTTTTTTTTTATTATTATTGTGGAACCATAAACCAGAAAGCTTTTATGCCAGAGTAACAGAGCCTGCTCTTTCCATCTACAATTTCATTTGTAAAAAGTATGTTTTTTTTTGTATTCTATTCAATTGTACGGGAAGTGCTCTTAGAGTTAGGACTCAAGTATGATTCTTGCATTTTGACATAATTGCTTTTATGTTTGTTAGAATAAAACAATATTGCGTCTACGTGTGTGAAATTATTGTATTTAGAAGTAAGAACAACAATGTTTGGATAATAGTTTAATAAGATTGATTCTGCATCTTTTTTTTCAAGCAAGCATTTTTATTCGTAATTATTGGTTTTATTTTGAATGGTTGGAAAAGTAGTGAAAAGGCTCAGCAAACACTTATTCACTCTCAATTATACATATTATATGCTTCCTTAATGCAGATTCTACATAGAAAACAAACAAGAACTACATTAGGCTGAGGTCAAATATTGGAAACGCATCTATTCACCTACCGTAATCGTAAACTAAATGAAATTTTGAAGTGGGACTGTCAACTACTTTAATAAAAATAATAAATTTGGTAAAAAATGGAATAAGTTTCTTCTACTTATGTGTTATGTGTTACGGTGGGCGTGAGGAGGTGGGCACAGGTATTCTAAAAGGAACTATTTAATTAAGAAATTTTGTACTTCGTAGACTATAAGTAAAAGGACCAGTGCATAAAAATTAATTTGTTTCAGTTTAGGTGCCGCTGTGGGCGGGTTATTGAAGATTACCAATATTTGATAATAAATATATATATGGTATGCATTGGTACTCTTTGTAGAATGCATGAATCTTCTCCCTGGAAATGGCAAAAATTTTGACACAGTGAGTGTACCACCCATCTCAAGGTAGTATTTATTTAAAATCGAAAACTCAAGAGTTCAGAAAAGTGTATTTAGCTTTTTAATAAGTTGTGTAATTAAAAAATTTGCTATAGAGACAACATTAAATGTTTCGACCTGAGCAATGAGCCCAAAAAATGAACAGATCTGGACTGACTTTTACTTTAAAAATGTAAACATATACAAGGAAGAAATTGAAGTCCTTTTCATTAAACCGCTTTTACATTAAATTCATTCTACGTTGAGCTATTCAACTGAATAGAGTTCGCCAAATTTGGTCCCGATCGGACCAGAATTCCTTCCCACTTAATTATATTTTACGACATTTCTATACAGACACTACTAACCTAATTGTAGCATAATTTAAGAAGGAATGGAGCTTGACTGAATATAACATTTTTGTTGGTTTTTCTTTTACTACGTTTATCATTTACTGCTTAACTATTGTATGTTATAGTCATTAAAAGTTTTACTTTTTCTATCCTCCACCTTCTTGAAACCTCAATAAGTTATAATAAGTTTGCTTTTCCGTTTGCAACACTCAGAAGAAAGCTGCGGCGACCCTACAAGGCTTATATATTCTTGATCAGCATCAAAAACAGAATCGCTCTAGAAATATATATTAAATTTTGTACAAATATTTCAGTATTCTATTTAAAATGGGTAAAATCGGCCAAGCGCCACGCCCACAATCGACAAAACTTTTCTTAGCCACAAAAACTACAATATAGAGTGAAATCTTGTCACGTTTAAAAAATAGAATTTGTAACCTTGCCACTATTTTTGTATGAAGGTAGAGATGAAAGATTTAAGATTCGGTCAAAGTCAAATTTGGTGTTTCATTGCTGCTGAAAATGACAGACTGAAGTAAATATTATATGGTTGATAGTATATAATGCATATTAGAGTGCTTCATATTGTGTATTCATCTTCTATTAGATGTATATGTTTCATATAACTTGTAATGGGATGAACAACGATTATGTGGTTAAAGTGAAACCGCACCTATTATTGTACAAATCAATGTAGAATTATTTCCTATAAGGATTTAACTAAATTTGGCTGAGGCCAAAACTTAAATATTCTCTACACTACATATAAACAGTGGTCGTGGCAGGTGCATGATTACGCCCTCTCATAGTGCATATAACTTGCAAGTCAAGTGTTCCGTTGAATAGGGTTTTTCTTGTAAATTGTGGGCGTGTCGATGAAAGTTATAATTGCAAATTTATGTACCAAATTCGAACGGGATAGCTAAATTTTTTGTGATAAATCGATTGTGGGAGTGGGTCTTATCCGTTATTGCCTATTTTAAATAGCATCTGCGTGCAGAAAGAAAACAAAGCACTTAAAGTTGGACCTAAACTAAAGTTCGCTTTTTCACTCGTTTCTTCTAAGTATACAACATCCTTTCCTTTATTTTAATGTTTTGATATTTGTTTGTTAAAATATTTATACACGCGCGTGTGTGTGTGGAGGAAATCGTATGCTGTGCCAAGTGCAAGTTTATGTAACGGAATGCACATGACATTAAAATAGCAATGCTTTCTTATAACGTAACAACATTACACAACATAACATTTCAGCACTTGGCAACAACGTTGCAATAACAATAATAACAACAACAGATTATTTGATGAGGAGTGCGTACTCGTATCACACGACCGAACCGTATGGCCGGATATCTTGAGATGTGCTTTTTATTCTTTATTATATATTTTTCAGAGCTCATAATTCACATGGTATGAGGCTGATAAATGGAGCTGCAGATATATAGAAACTTTTCTATTGCATTGTTTCCATTTGCAAGGATGCATGCAGTGTTTTGAGGCTACTAATATTTTACATGGAAGATGTACGTGTTTTGGAGAAACGTTTGGTATCGTATTGTGATTCTTGTTTTTCATTCAAAGCTGCACCAGATTCTTGCAATCACAAATCACAGAGTTGTTGGTGCTCTCAAACGAATTTTCTTGTTTTCTCTAAATAGTGCGTAAAGCATGAGCATTCCTGCTACGATATATGTGATTATCCGAAATTTTTTTTCCTATATTGTAAATTTATATGTTTTCCATCCATTTTTCTACTCTCCGTGTGTCGTTAATGGGACCGTAGTAAACATCCTCACATCATGCTTAAGAATGTAATTAAAACTTACACGATAGCATTCCATGATCTAACAAACATTTTGCGGTTATGTGGTTTTACTGCTTAAATGCTTATTGAATGATGGATGAAGGAACGCAAAAAGAAAGAGAAACAGCAATAATAACAAAAGAAAATCATTTAACCCACACGTAATTGGTTTGTCAGGCTTAAGATATTTATACAAAATGACTTTTACTTGTATGGTGCAGGATAGTACTGACACACACATCCATTCACATTCGTTTATAATATTCATGAGAATTTTATGCATAAGTGATGCCCGAGTGTGACCAAGTGTGTGTACGGTTAATTGTGCACACATTGGAAAGGAGACAAAGACGAAAGTCAAACTGTAGTTGTAATTAATTAAATGATTTACCACAAAATACCACATGAAGTAACAATGATAACACAACATATACACGCATACAAACGCATGTGCAACATTTTGTGGTTTTCGTTAAACATAGAACCCAACCCCTCTTAAACACAACCATCCAGACTCTTGCCTCTTTCCACAATTATTGTTCGTACTTGTTCCTATCCTTCTGTAGAACATGCGTACATATGTGTAGACATATGTAGCCTACCTAATGTGATTTTTGCCGTGGTTTCTTGTAAAGCCCCCACGAAATGGTTAAATCAAACCATCATGTGAGAGTTTTTGAGTTCACCTCTGTGTGGGTGAGGATGTCTGCATTTGTCTGATGTCTTGCATTTTTTTGGCTGTGAGAGAGTTTTTCGATTTTAGCACGGCAGACCACTGATGTTGCTCATATTATTTAAAGAACTCTTTACTACAAATATCTAAAACTTTATATAAATAATGGACTGACGGACATTGCTCAATCTACGTGGGATAGATTTGTTGATGTTGATCAAAAATATGTTAAGATTCCGTTTAAGTATTACAAATGGAATGAACAATTTAGTATACTTTCCACTATTGCGTTGGCGTCATAAAAAGCTCTAATAATCCAGCTAACCGTGCTAAGCGACAGGAACAGTAATAGGAACAACTAAAAACTACAACCGAAAAAGATGTTGTTGACAACAATGATCTTGTTGAGAACATACAATGATGATGATGATGATGATGATGACGATGAGGGATGAAGAGAAGGATAACGCCTGACAGTGACACTATAAGCACACACAACCAAAGCAATGACATGGGATAGTATTTGTATGGAAAACAACAAACAGCTTAAACCCACATAATTTCCAACTCGTATGTGTTTCTATGCGATGAACTGGTACGTGCGGGGGTTTGACTGTATGAAAATATGGTGCTCAAGTCTATATGTTGTCAACAGCAGGTATCTACTGGTACAATGATAGTTAGTGTTTATTATTTAAGGAGTACTCCAAACAATTACTGAGCAAAACATTGTGAATGCCCGCTGAGCAGGGGGAGGAGACAGCATACATTTAAGAAATTATATAGTATGAGAAGGTTCGGAAAGGCCAAAACGGTTTAGAAAACCACCAGCACAGTATTGCATTATCATTAGGATTTCTCTTCATCCTTTATAGATATGTGCGTATACAGCCAACATAAATTTTATAGCATTCCTATGTGAAAAGTTGATAGTTGTTGATTTCTATGTGCTACCTTGTATCGCACATATCCACTTTAACAATTTGTTTAATGAAAAGTTTGGTGGGGTTGCGAAAATATTTAACATTTTCGACATTTTTGTTGAAATCACTCATTATGTCTTTACCTTCGATAATACGTGTAAGAAGATTGAGCTGTTTCTTGCGATGATGATTATAATTCCTTTTATAAATATCACATGCGTTCAGTCTGTTATCACTGGACCCATTGTAATGAGAATGAGTCCGATAGCGACCAAATTTTGAATAATTATACCAAACGGGTATTTGCCCGCGAAGCCCGCGTTTTCTCATGCAATACACCACATATACCGCCCCATACAAGAATTAAAAGATATAAAGATAAAGATAATGGGAACTGTGTGTGTAGTTGAATTTAAATCATTCGTTGATGGGTCCGAATCGCATTAAAATGAATGAAGCAGTCGTTAATATGTGGTACTGTAACTTTAACGGCATTTTTATTTAGCGTTTCTCACTCTCTCTTTATCTGCTCTTTAATGCTACAAATTAATAGATGCTTGATTGTAAAAAATATCCACATTACCTGAGTTTTTTCAATTTGTTTTTTTGTTGGTGGAATAAATTTCTTTATTAAATTAAAAACCACATGTGTTCACACACACGCACATACGCACACGCTTACATATTGTTATAGCATATATGTGCAAACGTGTGACTGATGATGTGGTTTGGTGGCGGTGGTGGTTAACGCGATGAAGAGACATTATTAAATGGCTTGAATATGCGGTTTGCGGTTCACGGCATAAATCCTTTGCTAATAATTCTCCATCAATATCATTTCCTTTATACGTACAAATATCAACAGCTGCTCCTGTCCTTTAAACAATTCCAATTAAGGAAAGTAAAGGAACAACGGGGAATAATTGTTGTCAAAGTGTTGCACAGCTAAAGTGCATTGCTATCGACAAGATGGACAACTTTGTAGAAATTCGCGTATTATGTTCAAGCAATTAGTTGGCAATGAATCATGTATGAATGAGATAAGATTACAAAAAAAGGAAAACATTGACAATTTTACACCCAAGAAATGTGCATCAACACTAAGCTTATGTTAGATATGAATGTGATGGTTCAGATCTCATTTGATGTAATAATGGGTATATGTTGTAAGTTTTTGCAATGGTTTGCCAAACATTGTATGTTGTTGCATTCTTGTTACACCCTCCATGTAAGAAAGGAGGCAAACTGAGTTGAAAGAGACATTTGCAACATTTAAAAGGAAGCATAGGAGACTCGGCAAAATGCATCAAAATTTGAGACAATATGGTCATCCGTCTGTCCGTTCTTCGCCTGTGTAGCTCTCAGTTACTAAATAATCCTTTACAACAAGCAACAACAATATTTTGTATAGAACGTTTTTTGTAGTCCATCCAATACCATGCCAAGAACGGGCGGAGTTAGCTTACCGGCACGCCTTTCACTTCAAGCATATTTGAATCTAATCCTGCACCTACCAAGCCTACAAGTTTCCCACAGTTGGCCTAAGCTACATTTCAGTTTTTCAATTGTTCCCTTATATATATAAAGAGATGCTCAAAGAGCAGGCGGCACGCATCAATGTGTCGCCGAATCGTAGACAGAGTAAAATGTAAAGATGTTGTAATAAAAATGTGCTAAAAGAAGAAAAATCAATCTGAAAACATTTTGGCAACTGCAGGCGCGCGCAAATGAATTAAATTAAGTAGCGATAAATTTTCATGTGTTTTTTATCTACTTTAACCAAACGAAAGTTGGCATTTGGCCATCAATACGAGGCCAGTGCCAATCGTTCTCATCAACATCATCATCATCGCCTTTAAGAGGAAATACAGTCTATGGTACAAGTCTTTGTGTTAAAACAGAGATTATCTACTATGATGCCAGTTGACATATTATGGCCCCGCCGCGCTTCTCTCCTCTAAACCAAAATGTATGCCAATGATTAGCAGTTAAACACAGATATTGCTTGCTAGTTATATCCATATTGTTTCAGTAATGGCAGTTCACGTATGCGCAACAAGGAGGCGGGGCGGGATGTCGAATTGCTTAAAGGATTGCACATTAAATTGCTTGTGTTACTAAATTGTGCTTTCAATGCTTTTTCACTGCATTTTATTATTTGAAAACCAGCAGCCAATTAATTTCATTATGCGCAAAAAGGAAATTCACTTTTCACTCAAAATTGTTTAAATTACATCATTAAATTATATTGTTATTTTTGTATGCCCCCAATATCCTTTACGCTGTTCTCGCGTTGGTTACACAGAGGGCGCAGAGTTGCGCGGCGAATACCACTCATTTATATAATTAATGCAACACACTTTCACCAACTCGTGCACTGTTACATACATAAAATGGTCAAAATATTATGCATGCAAGCGTATGTATAAATACACATTTCGCATCCATATGCGTAGATGTGTGGCATGTAAAGTCAGAGATGGGAGATGCAATTTATTTGAAAGGAACAGCCAAAAAAAAGCTGGCACGGCGAAACTGTTTGTTGACAATAAATGTCGTTGGACAGTCAGTTATTTATTCACACACACAAGCATACCCACACCCACACCCACACCCATATCCATTCATTCAGTCATTCATTCGTTTGTTTGTTCATTTAGTCATTCACTCAATCAGTCAGCGATTCATTTTTAACGTCTCCAGCAATTATCCAACAATAGACAAAAATCATGTGCTGTCCCTGTAAGCGCTCACATGTATAGATATGTTACATATACCATGTGTAGGGGGTGTGTGCGCCAATAGCAATTAGTATTTATTTGCAATTTACTTGAATTAATTGTTCTTCATTTTGGCGTTGTTTTGTTTTCCTCTATAACGTTTTGCGTTTTAATAAATTTGTGTCTCTTCACGTCAAGCATTCAACAACAAATTATTGCACTTTTTCTAGTAACTTCTCACTGGTTATCTGTCGTTTCCCGGTTGTGCTCTTTTTTGTGTACAAAAACTGTACAGTGGTATGGCATGTCAATAATAAATTTCATCATGGAGACAATTTTTAAGTAAAATTCATTGCGATCAATTTTTAATAGACTCGTGTGAAATTACGACGATAAATATGGAAGTTGTGGTCATGGGGTATATGATTGAAACAAGACAAAGTGACGGTCGCGCCTAATTGATTGTAAACTTTCCGCTTAAAGGACACACAGCGTTTTAAATAGATTCGGATTTTCATAAATGTGTGTGATCAATATATATTCCATACTTTATGTGGTCTGTGTAGCCTTACTTATGGCAGTTGCATACGGAATGACAAACTTAGTCTACTCTCCATCTTGGGTGTTCAATCTAATTAAAAACTTTGAAACACTTTTAGAGTTTCTTTCCTTAAACGATTTTTCAAAAAGGTAATTTTCTGCGGTATTAATATATGAAATGATCGGGCTTGAGACAAGTACTGGCTTTAAGGTTCATTTTCTTACATTTTTGCACATTTTTTCCTATCACTATATATGTCAGTAGGTACGTAGCTTTTCGTTCTCTGGAATCTACTGCATACTCCCCTCTATTCGCAATATTCAAGAATTTTTCATAATGTTGCAATTTATTAATTGTTCGGTAGCTTTTGGTTAATTACCATAATAATGCACTTAAACGAGTGAATGGGTAAGAAATGAAATCATGCATTCTTGTGCATATGTAAGGGTAGACAGACACCAATCGTTATAATTAGCAGAAGATTATCATTCAACAGCAGAAAAGGAAGGTGGAGCCAAAGCATACGATGAACACAAGTCATGGCAGCGCATTATTCTCCCTCTCTTAAATAATAATACCGTTATGATTAGAGTATATTAGCGTGTATGTGTATGCATACCGTATAAGGAGAATGCATAAGGTAATCTTTCTTTTGATCTGTGGTTAAAAATGAAGCAATTTTGTAATTTTGTAATTTCATGTAAGTTTTCAATGTACGTGCATGTGTAAATATTCGTATGTGGATGATTTCTATATACTCTACCTTTTACTACTCTCTCTTGGATGGCAGACAGCAGCTGTTAATTACTTTTGTTGCCAGCTGTGTGCTAAACGAACTGCATGATGTTCACAACAGCAATTGTTGTCGTCACCATTATCATTGCACTACTGTCATGGTTAATGCTTTGTTGTTGTTGCTGTTATTGTAACTGCTGCTTACTTATGTTATCTTCTTTATCTTTTAGTTACTATTTTGAATTTTTCTATTTATATGTTTTCCCCAAAATGTCCGTCTCTCTGTCTGTCCGTCCGCCCATCTGTTTGTACCTTTAGCTTCACATATTGTTGCCGTGCACATGTCAGTGCATCAGTATGCACATATTTTTAATCTTAGTTGCTTTTTGTTGAATGAAATATTTTATTTTGTTATTTGTGATATAAAACGTTAACACACATATACACATGAGATGTATGTACAGTTACATAGTGGGGAGTGTGTGTTTGTGTCTAAGAGTTGTCAGGTTTTTGTTTCACACAAATGTATTTTATTTTCCGTTATGTGTATTAGAAGTGAAGGAATCGCTTTTTTTCTTGTTTGTTGGCACAAGTTCATTTCATTTGGTTGGTTGTGTTTTTTTTTTTTTTTTTTTTTTATTTCAATTGCTGAATATTTTCAATTTGTTACTTGAAATTGGTGCCACGAAAAGTACGTAAATTAAAAAAATATTGATTAAACAGAATTGTTTAAAGTAATTGGTGCATCTGTGGACTTTACTTACGATTATTGAGCGGACCAATTAGTTTTCACTCAGAATGCAACTTTTGCTGGTGTGACTTCATATCATAAGATGAAATGCTTTTAATTAATATATTCTTTAGAGATGTAAAAATATCAGAAATTACAACTCATCGCACTTTACTTATTAAGTCCTTGAGACCCGAAGGACTCTTAATGAAAAAGGCAGTCGTCGCTATTGGATTCATATTTTTAACACAGGGCATCTTGTCATTTCAAATTCATATTAAATACACTTTGAAAAATTAGGTAACTTGCGCCACGTAAGGCATCCATCATATTGCGTTTGGAGTGACGATAACTACTTTTCCGTTACATTTATGTAAAACATTCCCATTTGATACTCATGTCAAATAGATCAAACTGAAAAAAGTAAATTTGTCTTAAGCCACAAATTATTTACCCCCATACCCTATATACAAACAGACAGGCAAATAATTTCGCATCCAATCCAATGTTATACTCAATAGCGGTTTTCGAAACTTGTGGGCGTGCCTGTTATTCGACCGTGTCTAATTTTTATACATCGATGCATCATAAGTATGGGAATCAAATTTCAACCAATTCAAGTCTATAACCGTAAAAAATTTAAAATCAACATTTCAGAATATATGACAGTGAGTGTGCCAACAACAGATGGACACATAGACGCACCAGTTTAGGTCCACGTAGTTGTAAATGCTTGATTAGTGTACCCCTTATTTGTTGTGAATGGAATAAATGGGTCAATACGCTGTGAAATTGTTTAGACGACAATGTTGAGTATTTTGTCAATTCATTTGCATTATAGTAAAAAATAAGGACGTGTTTGAAAAAAGGGTATACACCCTCCTTAGATGGGATGTTTAGAAAGTTTGTCATTCCATTTGCAACACTCATGAGGAGACGTCAGAAACCCTACAAAGAGTATGTATTCTTGATCAACATCAACAACTGGGTAACTCAGACACGTATGTATGCTGTTGATACTCTACGGTCATAAATTTTAAGATATTAAGCTGAAATTTTGTGTAGACACTTTTCGTTTTTGCACAAAGATCGCTTTAAAATGAGCGAAATCTGACAAGAGCTTGAAATTCGGTGTGCAACTGTAGATGTCCTATCAGTTTGTATGTACATACATATGGAGGGTATTTAAGATTTGGCCTAATCCGAGTTTAGCTTTTTTACTTGCTTTAATTCAATTTTACAAGGCATTCGTTTGAGTAGTTAGTTGCGTTAAACCACATAATAAATAATTACAATAGAACATGACATAATAATGAATTGAAAGGCAAGTTTTGCTGACATGTAATCATAAAATGACAACAATTTGAATAATAATTGAGTAACACACACACACACATAGTGATTGTTTACATAAATACCAAAAACAATAATATTTTTAAAATCACACATGATACGGCCATATGTTTGGCATATATGTACATATTTGTTCAAAAAATATACATATATTGACTAACGAAAATCGATCGATGTGACGATTAATTAAAAACATATTGTTTGATAAACTTTTAATTGATACTTGAACTGAAGTGGAAGGAAAACATGGCCTATAAAAAAGTTCTACATAAACAACCTTGGGTACACGTACTACATGGTGGGTATGTATGGTATGCGCGTTGTAAGTTTATTTTATCATTTATTATCCCAAACATTTTTACACACAAATATTGCAAAAACTATATGAATTTTCATAAAAAATGTTTTCTGTTTGTTTTTTGCTGCTTTAAAAAACAATAAAGTGAAATTCCTCCCCCCATCATTACACAATGCATAGAAGTGTGTATGTGTGTGTGTGTGTGTGTATTTATACAAACATATATATCCCCGTCCAAGTTTAGTGTTCCCATTACTTGCTTGGTATACACAATAATTTATATCATATAAGCCATAAATCTCTATAACACCCACCACTGCCATTATTCGCGTATAAACTGACGACGACATTGTCGTACTATACTCTGCAAGGAGAGTGGATAGCAGTGGGTGGTAGGGACAGGGGCAGAGAGAGAAATAGATTGAGGGAGAAATTTTATAGAGTTGTAATCAAAAAATGTACTCAACTCTAATACAGACGTATCTGGATATTTATGTCACACGGTCATTAAAAGAAATGAAAAATTATACATAAACAAAGAGAATAGCAATACATTTTTGTATGATTGGTGATGGTGATGGGGGTGCTAGTAAGTGTGTGTGTGGAGAAATTTAAATATACAGTAATGGAAAATATTTGTAAACGGGGATGTATGGGTTTGCTTTATGGTTAACAGTATCCTTGTAAAAGGACTTTAAAGAGAGTTCAGTACAAAACACCATTTGCGTAAATTAAAAAAAAAAAAATCAGTTAAGTGCCCTAAATGTAGAAGACAGAGGCCCATTGGAATGCTCTTCACAACTCTACATATAAATGACTCATTAAATCGCGACCTCATGAAAATCTCAGAGTGCGGTCAGGTAAATAGTGTTACTTTTAATGCTAACAAAACTCAGTGCTGTCTTCTGTCGCACAAGGGTGGTGATGGTGGTGATAGCCCTCTTTTCGTTGACATAAATACAGAAGAACCAGCTACTCTTGATGATGGCTTAAGAATACCGTGTGTCGTTCGCTAATTGTTCGAAATTTCGAAAGAATCAGTCAAGAGCTTCGGCTCTAGTGCTCGTACGTGACGAAAGAGTATCCAACTCTCTCTATACACTTGAGCACCGATATAATGTAAGCTGTGTTGCTCTTATATTTAGATATTTCCATGGCATGTATTCTGCAGAGATAAAAGAGATATGTTCCTCATTAAAGTCTTTTAATAGACCACTAGGCTTGCTTAGCGATCTCACCCATTTGTTATAGAACTGTCGGTATATCACACAACACAACACATTATCTATTTTCCAAAATTTCAGCTCAATATCTCAAAATTAACGGTCAAAAACCAAGGCAAAAACAGACAGACACACGTACGTTTCGCTGAAGAATATATTTTAGGGTGGGTCGAAAACACTTTTTTGGTTTATTCAAGTTTTAATAGTGCAGACAATTTGCGAATTGGTGAGATTAAAAAAAAGAAAAGGTTAGAAGGGAAATAAAATCGGCTAGATTCTTTTATTCGCGCAAGAGCGCTGAAATTTTCGAAAAACCTTTTAAGTAAGTTTGTTCGAGACCAAATAAGTTTTATTTTTTTGATCAGAATCAAAATTATTATCGATTGAAGGATCAAGTATCTCTGTTTAAAGTGCTCAAGACTGAGACATTTTGCTAAATTTACATTTATAACCCAAACAGCTACTTTTCTATTTAAAATGAATAAAATAATCGAACAATAGGCGCTCTTACAATATACTAAACGCCGTAATTAGCGTAAAACTTGACTTGAAAGGTAATACGTAATAACAACTCTAATAGAGCATGTACCTGACACGGCTCATATTTTTTTCGTGTATGTGGAGGGTATTTAAGATTTGGCGCAAGCTAAAATTAGTTTTCTTAGTTGTTGTTTATTTAAAGTGTAGTTGGTGAGAAGGTTAATTGAACAATTTGTTAATTAACACGTGGTTAGAATCGGAAAGTTTAACCAGTGTTAATTGATCGCGATTTAACTGTTACGAAATAAAATTTTCTCTTCTTCAATATCAATTTAAATGACTTTTATTTAATTCAAATGGAATTTTTTATGTACATTTAGTACGTTGGATGATTACATTAATGGACGGTAAAAAATTGTATCAATTTTCCAAGTATCTACAATCTGTTGTTATACAGAGGATAAACAGACTTACGTACCTTCACGGTCCCTTGTACATATGTGTGTAGTGCTGGTTAAATGAAGTTGACCATAACATCAGCAAAGTTAATTAGTTTAAATGAGATAGTTAACTTTAGTTTGTGTGGGAGATTTTTTGTTTTTAATTTCTTTCGTTTGTTCAATTGTTTGGTGATTTCATTGCGAGCTACAAAACCCACATTACAACTTGTACTTAATGCACTGAGTGAATACGGTTAATGTTCAGTGAGTGTACTATTTTTAATCTTTTTTTTTTTCTCTATAGGGAAATGGAATGAATTAAGTATTCTAATGAATTATTGATCGTTTTTACTTTATTTCATTCTAATTGTATGTGCACGTAGGCACTGAATATGTTTTTCTAATTATATTGTCTGACTTAATTTAGTACAGAGTAAGCCCTTTATGATGAGTTGTGTGGATGCTTACACATTCGCCCTCGGAAACAAACCCCGAACTTTAAGTACCAACACACACTTTAAATATCCAAAATAACCTTAAAATCGATACATTTTACATATGAATGCTAACTGTACAACAGATTTTGTAACAATGTAGAATATATATATAAGTAAACGAAATTCTCAAAAGCCTATCTTAGCTTTTGTGCTTGCGATGAAATCGTTTTGCAATGGAATGCGATGGTTTCTGCTAAGAAGTGAACGTTTAGATACAGAGTAAAAAAAACTGTACATAGTTGGAATTTAGAAGGTGCATAATATTTATAAGTAAAATCTTGGTGTAGCAAATATCATCTCCAAGGCAAAATTTTTTCGTAATTTGTAGATGGACGTCACAGTGTATAAATACAAATAGCGCATTCTAATTTTAGGCCTCATTTTTTGTAAACTGTAGTCGTGACTATTCATGAAGGCTAAAAATTGACTAAAATTTAGTTCAATAACTTTTCCACCCGTAAGAGTTCCAGCAATGGACGCCTAGACACATGAATCCAATTTGAATATTTACATTGGAAGCTTATTTCGGGCAACACTTAAAACTGAGTACATCCCCTTATAGAGTGCAGAGTATAGTAAACATTTCAGCATACTTAGAGTTCGTCCAAAATAAATTTGTAAAATAATCCCCACTCGTTATTACAGCTGATAAAATTTGGCATTTACAGTTACAACTTGATGGATTGGCTTTCCAAAATCTGAAAAAACAAAAAAAAAACAAAAACACAAAACCAGTACGAAAGGCTTATATTAGGCATTAGGTTGGGTGTGAAAAGCGCTTGCACTAAACCAATATACCCCCATATCATTATGGTGATGGATATAATGGTGGCAGTCTGCCATGTTGTGCAATTTAATTTAAATAGACAAAATAATGAAGCAAGGACCAATGAGGCGGAGGCGGAGAGGAGAGGAGCTCCAGTTAGAAAAACATCACGTAAACAGAACGCATATGGTAGACAATAATTTGTTGTTGACGTAAACTATTGTTGTGTGCAGTGATTTGCACATAACAGGCCGTACAAATTGTACAGTTATGAGATTTGCTGGCATTTCGTTTTCTAAGTGTGAGTTCATTTCGTTTTTGGTTATTCAACATTCGAGCGTTTGAAGAGGACACTTTCAAGGGAGATTCAACAAATTTTATATGAAGCACATGTCTATTAAGCATACATGCACCCATTACTCACATATTCCCACATGGTTTCATTACTTTCACATGAATATGTTTTTTTTAAACCATTTTAAGTTTTCTTTTTAATCTGAATGCTTTCAAGAGCAGATGTAAACAATTCCACATAAAGTCACTTGATGTTGCTTACATAAATCATTAAAAGTCATGTGCAATTACTACTTTAATTCTTTCTTCAAGTAGGTGCTTGGCATGCCGGTAATAAGTCTTTGGCTTTAATGTGGCATTTTACTTTTAACACCTTTCAAGTTTTACAGAATTGACTTGTGTTGTGTTGTGTTGTGTTGTTATTTGTAGACGTTTTAAAGTTGAATACGTAATTTCGTGTGAAAAGACATTAACTTCTTATTATTAATATCAACAAAGAAGGAGAAAATCTTGGGATAAAACGTAAACATGAATTAAAAAACTTTACATACATACAAACACTGCCATTAACACAGACGGTGTTAAATGGAAGTGAATGGAAATGAAATTATAAAAGCAAGCCACCTTGTGATGAACCATCAGTCACCAATTAATCCATTCACTCGAAAATTGTGTTAAGACCACGCCCATATTAGGAAAAAATTATTGCCTCTTATAGTCTTTATTTCAATGCCTTATCTTGTGGATATCCAAGAAGTCAAAAATAACTCTTTATACTTTCCGCTTAGGATACGTCTGTACTTACCTAGTTCGCTATTTCGTTTGCAACATCCGGAAAGAGGCGCCAAAGGTGATATATATATATATGACAATAATTTTTCTTTATTTTTAGCAAAATTTAAGTAGATGCAAATCTGTCGGTCCGTGTGTTTGCCTGTTGTTGACATTTATGTTAAAATATTAAGTAAATTGACAGACACGCGTCCCTAGTAATTAAGATTTTAAATTTTTATTCTTGCTATAAAGCAACAAGTTGAATACGTAATTCCGTGTGAAAGGAATGGTTATTGTTCATGCTCTGTAGGATCCTTGACACCTCCAAAGGGAATGGCGCGTGTTGGAAATATAATGACAAACTTGGAATACTTTCCTCCTCATGTGGAGGATACAGAAACACATTTCCATCTCTCTCTCTCTCTCTCTTTTCTTCTATAAATTATGATGCTTTTCATAACGAAATAATTAATTGATGAACAGGGTGGATTATTTAAATTTTCAGTGATGTGCAAATGAGAAAAGATACATAGATAAATTGGTAGAAAGGACTTGGGATCTGTGGCTCATTGAGATATCCATAAAAGCTTGAATTTCTACCACGCATTGGTCCAGAACCATCCAAATGGTGCAATAAATCTTTTGAGGTCATAAATCTGTTTTTCCGCTAGTGATCTCGCATGTCCGGGAAACTGACGCCTGTAGCATCGAACATTCGCCAAGTAGAAACTTGTGAATTGTTTGATTAACGAGAGTATGAATTGGATGGGGAACCCATACCCTATTCGTTGTTCTTAGAGATATTTCCGTGGTGGGAACTACCTCCAATCTTGCGCATTTGCAGAGTTCGTCAACATTCTGGATGCAGTTGCAAAGAAAATCGCAAACCTATTCAGCTCCACACCCACAACCTTGAAGCCTTTTTTTCATATTGCTCCATCACAACTCAGTTGGTGAGTTTACCTTCACAAAGAAGCAAAACGAAAAATTCTTTTCTTCAATACCAGGCAAATTTCTATAGCGATCTTTAATTCAGGGTGACCACAATTGATTATGGCCACTTGCAGGTCATGAAACTCGCGAATTTAGTCCTCTTGCTTTTTCTAGCAAGCGTTTTCCAGGTATGTCCTTCGTACAGATTCGGCACTCATAATTTCAAGTTCATAGGTCACCTTTTTTGACAAATAAATGGTTTTTTGTCGATTGTGGGCGTATATGTTATTTATTTACGTATATAGAAGGAAATGTCCAAACAAGTACATTATAAGTAAATAAGGCGAGACAAAGAGAGAAGCAATCAGTAAATTATGCGCTTTTTTATTAATCTGAAATATATATTTCTACATATATATGAATTGCTCTCAAATAAAAAACAAACAAACGTACGAATCCTACTTATATTTAACGAGTCGGAAACGTAATTTAGAACATCATAATGTTCTATAGAATATTTCCTAAACTCATCTCATAATATAATGGGTTTACTAAGTTTGTTATTTCTTTTAAAACACCAAAAAGCAAACGTCAGAGATCCTACAAAATCTAGACATATGTTCTTCATCAGCATCAAAATTTGAATTGTTTTGTTTGCAACACCCAGAAGGGGACTCTACAAATCATAAATATACTTAATATGAATTAAATTTTGAGCCAATCAAGGTCTGACGGTCTGTTGTTGAAACGTAAATTTTGAAACATTGAGTTAATAGTTTTTGCTCGCAGATTGGGTTGAGTTACGTCTGTAATCGATAAAATCTATTTATTGGGTTTAAAATAAAAATTCGCTGCATATATTAATATTTAGCAGACACTCCCACAATTTACAAAAAACTATTTTTGTCGCAAAATTCGACTTATATGTTAACGCATATTATATATACGTAATAAGGAACATGCCGCGCCCGCTATGGAGCAAGTAGTGGAGGGTATTTAAAATTTATGCTGAGCCCCAAATTTAGTTTTACTTGTTTCCCTTTATTCGAATATATTGACAAAGTAATCAATCATTGCTTTCACTTGCTTTCCTTACTTGCGTTTTTCTTCGCTTTTTATACCCTGCACCACTTGTGGTAAATGGTATATTAAAATTTTGCCGATGCTTGTAACTTCAAAGCGGCAAATGCCACGCCCACCTTCCATTATACCGATAGATTCAGAATCAAAATCTGAATCGATTTAATCATGTCCGTCTGTCCGCTCGTATGTCCATGTATATTTGTTCGAAAGCTATGGGTCGCATTTTTCGGGAACTCTATTGAAAATGGCCGGATTGGACCATTTTTAGAACCCCTCTCCACATAAGGTCCCATTATTTTTTGAGATATATCGATGAAATTTGGTACAAGGATATGTATTGGTTCAAAAAGAAACCCTTTTGAAAATGGATAGGATCGGACCAATATAATTTTTTTTTATTTCATAAACAAACAGAAATAAAAGAATTTTTGTGACATGTATCATATTGAAATTTTTTCATTTATCGAAGAAAAAAATTAAATTGAATTTTATATGAGGTGGTGCAGGGTATTTTATGATGGGACTTGACCGACCTTAATATTTTGACTTGTTATTGTGCATCTTGATATTTGATATTGTGTTTTGTCTCCTTCATTGTACTTTATAGGAATATACACAATCATGTCTTTATTTGAACAGGTAATTACTTCTAGGATATCATTGCAAATGAACAGAAAAACGTAAGACTTTTTCTTTTCTTCTTTTTACATTGTTTGGAAAATAAGAGTGTTGTCTGCAGATTTAATTTTTTTCTGAAATCCACCTTAGTTAACTTTAAGAATAGGAATGAAAAACTCTGGATTTACTCGCCAATTTAGTTCTTGAGAAATTCGTGTAAAAGGCGAAATATTTAATTCAACGTATTAAGTAATGAGTTAGAAATTTTTTTTGAATAACATAACAAATATACAATAAAAAGTTTCTTTTTAAATCGTAAATTCTTGTTAAGAGCCGTGTAAATTGAGAGTCAAGTATCATATGCATAATTTATGTAGATTGAGAAACTATGTTTATGGGTTGCCGAACATTTTTGTGGACCGAGAACTTAGCTCAAAGGGGGCTTAAAAATTGAGACCTTCGAGAAGCAAAGTTAATGCTTTGGAAATGTGGACAATATATCGAATCGTTAAGGATTATGCTCTAAACACATTACATAATAAAGTACATGAATATTTTTAATTGATTCATTTCGACGTTGAATCTTGTTTAAGCGAAGAAACTAAAGTGAGTAAGTGAATGAGTAAAATTATATATTAATAAAAATATTTATTCTACAATTTCAAATTCCTTTTACTTTCAGTTAATGAACAGTTCATGCATTCATTTTCATAAATTTAATTGAATTTATTATGATTTTTATTTTGTATCCATCTAATCATTAAACTTAATTGTATTTCTATCCCTTTTTTCCTTTCAAAACAAATTCATTTTAACTGCTGTCCTCAATTTAAATAAAATACTGTATGAATCTACCTTTTGGGATTTTGCTTGATTATTATAAAATGTTTATTATCAACACATGTATTTAAGCATATATTATATTATGCAATAAATAATAGATCGTTTTTGTTTTTTGAACAAGTGAATAAAAGATAAATTTGGGTTTGGGTTAATTAATGGATAGTTTCTTAAACTATGGGTGCAGCTGTTACTTTACTGTGAAGTGAAAAGTTAAATTCTATCTGAGATGTGAATTTATGATATTGTAAAATGTGGGCATGGCTTTAAGCCCAATACTACTATTTTAAGCTTTTTTATAGATAAACAAGTGAAAAAAGTAAGTTGGCTTGAACCTAATAACGCTCTATGTTGTTTATGAATTACCTAACAACAAACATGGCAGCCTCTGCATTAATCAAGGTTTCTTGCAAATTGTGGGCGTGTCTAACGTTCGAAAGATCCCATTTTCGATATCTTGAATGGATAAAAGTTAAATGTTAAATGGAGGAAACAAGATAGTGTAGTGTTGTGAAAAACATTTGTTAGTTCAAGTACGGCTCTTATGAACATAAAAATTTTGTGTTGGAAAAGTTCAACTTTATAGCAGTATTTTTACCCGTTTGTTAACATTTGTCAATTGTAGGCGTGGCTGTCATTCAATCACTCTAGTTTTAAACATTAAATTGAAAACATGAAATAATTTCTGTACAAAATGTCAGTCCAACGCCTTTTATCTTATCTTATCTTCTAGTCTACGTCACACGCTGGTGTGCTGAGTATAAAAATAACATTCAACATCCATTAAAAAGTTTCGTAATGAAATGAAAATATAAAGAAAAATATAAATCAATAGCAATCAAATGTGTACAATTTTATCAATAAAACACTTTTTTCTTCTTGAATTGAAAGCGAAAGAAGAAACATAAACGAAGTAAGAAATAAACTTGGAGAACATACGTACTACACTAGACATTCTACACAAACAACCTGTACACGTACAAATGTTTAATAAAAATAGAAAAAAAAAAACAAGGAGGAAAACTAAATGTGGCTTAAGTCAAATCTTAAATACCTTCCACATCTACAATAGGGGGCGTGGCCCTCTAATAGTGCATTACGTATCAGATGTCGAGTTTTTCGTAGAATATGATTATTTGTAAATTATGGGCAATTCACGCACAAACACGCCCATTTTTGGAACTATAGATGTGCTTACCAAATTTCACCTTCATGGCTCAATTTTTGTAGTAGATCAATGGTTTTTATTGATTGGGGGCGTGGCCTTTGACCGATTTTGCCCATTTTAAATAGCAACCTGCGTGCAAAAACCAAAAGTACCTGTAAAAAATTTCAGCTCATTATCTTGAAATTTACGCCCGTGAGAGAGACAGACACAGGGGTACACGAACACACATGTCTGAATCGACCCAGTTGTTGATCGTCATCAAGAATATATATTTTGTAGGATCTCTGACGCCGTATTCTGGTTGTTGTAAATGTAATGACAAACTTAGTGGAGGGCATAAGAAACTGTACCCACGAGAAGAGTGACTATATATCATATGTATACGAACTTACATATAAATTATAAAAAAGAAAACGCACAAAATTGATAAAAATAATTGTAATATGTAAGTTAAACTAAATAGAAATTCACAGAAAATTCAATATATAGTATTTTCCTATACTATGTAACGTAGGTAGTTATTGAATTATTTTCATATGAGGAGCACTAAACAAACACTGCACAAGGTATGGACAACTTTCTATCTAGTCAGTAAAATTATATGGAAAATTTAAATGAATCCTTTTAAAGCGCTTTTGATATTCAGGAGACTTATGCCGATAACACAAAATTGTAATTTTTAAAGACTATTTCGGTGTTTGGAGTTCTCATTCAAAAGGAACTTAACCAGTTCAGGGCTGACAATGCCTGACATAAATAATCAACGTTAGAAGGAAAAACTTACTTTTGTACTATAAATGCCACGAAATATGATATGCCAACAGAAATATCATTATTAAGATATTAACCGTAATCAACAATAACAACAATAAGTTACAAGGGCAAAGAGTTATTTAGAGCTCAAAAAGCCTATATTTTTATCTTATGACGTAACTTTGTGCAAATTGCTTTTATTCGCCCTTTAATCTTAACTCTTCCTTGACAATTTTCTGTTCTTCTAGAATTGTACGAATCTCTGTAAGAATTCATCTTTTCCAGCCTAACGCTACATAAGGCTATTTTGTAAGGATATTTATAATCGGTTCAGAGCTTCCATCGGTTCCATAAACTCTAATATTAACATTAAGTGTACAATAAAACAACAACAACAAAAACAACAACAACTAAAATTAAAATTTCCAAATGGATTAACATCACACAAAGCAAGAGTAGCGATATAGAAGAAAGAAGAAAGAAGAAGAAAAATAAACAGCACAAATTCATAATTGGCGAAATATATTATTTACACCAACAAAACGAAGATTTTCTCAAGTACAATATAAATGAAAAAATACTCATACAATGATGTGTATGTGTATGCTGCTCACTGAAGATTAAAATTTTATTAAATAAGATACTGGGCCGTCATCGGTGTCCTCTTTTGTGACTTTAATGAACAAATCATTTATTTTGTTTTCATTCTGTTTGGTTGGCTTCTTAGTAATTGCGTTTTTTATTTCTTTTAATAAATCATTCTTCTCAAGTGTGACGTGAAAGTGGATCTATTGCTGTCACATAATAACCATATTAAGAGCTGCCCTGTCTACTAGTACTGCATCGAAATGGAAGTGATTGCAAGCATTCCATGTCTTGTACAAAGTGGCTGGGAAATCAGTCTAGCTTTATATACTTTAGTGTAATTATTATTGTATTAGGAAGCAATCTTGCTCTAATGATGTTGACGATGAAAATATGGAAAAACAATTCAACTGAAATGCGTAAAGATGATAATGAGGCGCTGCTCTTGTAGGTTAGCTGCGTTGTATTCACGTCATGGCTTTCGCATTCACTTCACTTTTCGTTTTTCGTGAATCTTTAAAAATTCCGCAAATTTTTGTAAAGGAATGTACGTAGGTGTGTGTGCATGTCTTCAGTATTGTACACTTATATGAGTTGACATCGACATGAAATTTACATTTCTACTGAATTACATAATGGGCACAAGACCTGCTCATAGCCAAGTCAAACGTATTTAAATAAGAATTCAATCAGAAATTAAAATGAAGCACATGGTGCAAAGATCCATATCCATCTGAGCATGAACGTACACACATACCCCGCTAGTTGCTCAACCAGAATTCTGGGTCAAACAATCAAGGTGTGTAAACTTTTGTGACGATAACACATCTGATAGCCAATCGCATAAAAATTACATCCCTGCATGCATACTTGTATGCAGACTGAGCAAACTGTTCTCTACACAACACCTTGTACGAGTACAACTGTTATTTCAAACCGATGAGTATCAGAAATGTATCCATCCAAAGATTGGAAAATTTTGTATGTCTCTCTCCTAACAAATACATTGTGTGCATGTGTATGTGTATACATTGCAGTAAGTGTATATATTTATAGTAGAAATTTTTTTTCTACAACTCTTCTTGTGCTACAAAAGTTGCGTAAACGAAGCGTATAAACATTGTGAACCCAGGACAAATTACATGCCCACACATGTGCTCCATTTGTGCAAACATCGTTACAAATGTTACCTAGTCACTCTCTCAATATCTCCATTTTGTCACTCTGCTTAAGGTACGTGTGTATGGGAGACATATGAATTGTTGATGCAATTTCAGTTAATTCTTATTTTGTTCTTGTCTTTGTTGCTCTTCTGTATGTTTCCGGCTCAACAAGAAAGCATCTTGTCTTCACTTCGTATGTGCACAGATTGGTATCATAAAATAGAATATAAAAAATGGAATGTTAAACGCAGGGATCGTAAATGATTTATAGATCAAATGAAACTTAATAAATCAGTTGGGATCCATGGACATGATCGAAATGAAAATGTTTGGGAACATCGAACAGCGGACACGTTCACAATTTCCGAAAGTTTTCTTTTTTATGCAGAATTCTACTGCTGTGCACTTTTATGCTTGCCACGCCTACATGCTTCCTCGATATTTGGAGGGTGTCCAAGATTTGTCTTAAACCAAATAAAACGTTTTTACTCCTTTTTTAATCAAACATTTTTTATTAATCAAGGAGCGTTATGATTAGAGATTGTTATTCGCGATTGTTATTTGTAATCAGGACTGATATGCAGCTTCTGAGATTATGCTTACTTGCTTAATAATACACACACTTCCACTCAGATCTTCAGAAGTCTGCTTCAAGTTGTGGTCCAGGATAGGGAAATTGCAGAGTTCACTTTTTAAACGGAACGAGAAGTATATATTTTGGTTTGTTTAATGATTTACTGTCAATGTTAAAGATGGCGATCTTTAATGGGGTATCGCCCCACACAATTCACAGATTTGAATTAATTTAGTATTCATACCCATATCAAACATTTCAGAAAGCATTGCTTGTGCAAGCTCTATATAGCTTAATATTCATTCCCCATCTACATAAAAGAAGGAAGTAGAATTCATCAAAAAAGTTCAGTAAGGCAGGCTGAGGAATATTATACCCTGACGTAGTATGCAGAATGAAGTGCGGATTCTATAATTGAAATTCGACTGAAGTAAACGAACACGTTGCTTGCATATAAATATATATACTGTGTAGCAGCGAGTGTACGTGCTCACATATCATGAACGCATACGCAAAGTGAAGTGAAGTGATTGGCAATATGTGCTTATGCTGCAAAATTTTATATAAAATTATTTTTTCTCCATTTATTGTAGAATTTTTTAACTTCCTTAATTTGCCAGAGCTTCTAAAAGTATGTGCAGAGCTTTAAAAAATATTTACGCAAATAATGGAAATATTACTTTTATCCTTTTTATATCCTTCGCATAAGAATAGAGATGTACTAAGTTTGTCATTACATTCACAACATTTGCCAGAAGAAGGCATTCGAGACCTTACAAAGTATGTATATTCTTGATCACGCAGATCGCTTCTTAAATTGGGCAAAGTCGGTCAAGAACCATGGCACAAAAATGATGCATATTTATACCTACCCCATCTATTGGCGTGCCACAAATGGGCGTGGTCGGACATGCTCACATTTACAAAAAACCTACATATTAATAGGCGAAGTCATTTACCTGCCGCGCTCACCGTTTATATGTCCAGGTGAAGAGTATTTAAGATTTGGCCTCAGCCAAATTCAGTTTTTTTACTTGTTTTGTTTCATTTTCCATCAAAAAGAGAAATGTCACAGCAATGAAGTTACTGTCAAGGTAAGTTGGTAAAAAATTAAATTTGGTTACTCTCTGAGATATCTGAGATGCTTCCCTCATATTACTTTATTACTCCTAATGCAATTATTGTAACTTTTATGTCCTTTCTTTCTTCCTTAATTACAAAAAAACAAGTGAAAACGTTATAGTCGCTTACGACCCATCATTTAATACCCTACACCACTTAGCTCCTTAAATTATGCTATAATTAGTTGTATCTGTATACCCGAGTCACTGTCTTTTGGTTTGCCATTTAGTCCGATTTGGTTCACTTTCGCACAAATTTACATAAACATGACCACAAATTTACATGATTCTGAATCAATCGGTATACTTGAAGGTTAGTGTAGCATTTGCCGTTTAGGAGTTACAAACATCCGCACAAACTTACCTGTAGAGTAGGATATAAAAAGTACTGTTTAATGTGTTCATTTCATGTCTTGGAATAGGCGTGGCCAATCTCTTTGTTTTAAAACATATAAATTTCAATTTTAAACTTTTTTACTTACCTTTGTATGGGTGATGTGAAAAAATATAGAAAATGAACTTTTTTCAATTTTCTTTCGATTTTATACGCTTTCAATACTAAATAGGTTGAAACTTTAACCAAGTTTGAAATCTTAATATCCCAACTTTGGCATCAGTGGATTGAATAATAAAATATATACATATGAATATAACGTATAAAGCAGTAGAAAATGTTATAATCGGTTTGTTTTATGATCTATTTAAAATATTGGTAAACAGTACTTTTTTATTAAAGTCACATCAAGAACAAACTTTCCAACTAGAGACGTTCTACAAATGGTCCGATGCTATCCAACTTTAAATTTTTTAAATGTTATCCTTACTTATTATAACAAAGCAGTGTTATGCGGGAAGGGCTTTAAAATATGGCTGATCTTTGAAGGTCTGAAAGCAATTCTCTATCGATTTATATAAAACAATATTTTTTTGGATATTTGGATGTAATAAAGACCCGCACAAATGTAAACTTTACTGCCTAAAAGAGGTTTAAGGTATAAAAATCTTAGTAAAAGTAAGAAATTCTTCCTAAGAATACTTTGATATCAGACTAAACCCAAACATATCAATGTAGACGACTACCAGGCCTTTACTTAAGCCTTAAATGCAAAAATTGTAAATGTTTTCATCAGTACAGAAATTTGTTACTATAACAACACAGGGTTCGAGTAACGTTGCAGTAGCAGTAGTGGAATAGTGATGTAATAATATGATGCAAGTAAAATAATATTACAAAGGACTAATGGTAGCATTACAACAACAATTACATACATTAATATAATACATAAAATAGTTTGTAATAGTAAAGAACAACAACAATAATTACAACAACAGCATGATGTTGCGTATTACAAAACCAGGAGTAAATGGATTTAAAGTGCAACACAATGCCACTCCACAACTTTCACTACATCTAGTATAACAGTGTAAAAGCATAAATTTTCCATCCTTTGATAAATGGAAAGCATTTCACGCACACTTTATCATGGTATTTGTAACTGTATTTATTTGTATTGTATTTAATATCTGAACATATATTATTATCTTGAAAAAAAGAAAAACAAAAAAATAATAATAAACCACAACGTAAAGGAGGAGATAAATGTAAAATTAATTTCTTTTGGAATTACCCACTCCGTCTTCCTTACATTTTAGCCTAGGCCTAGCAGAAGGTGTTCTGGCGCGCCACTTTTGATATTCTCTGCACGAAGCACAGTTTAGGAGCAAACACCACAAGATAACTAATATATGGTGCTTACAGCTTAGAGGCAATGTTGGTAAATTATTTTCTTATCCACGCCACACTAATTTCACTCCTCACACACTCTCCTCCATATCACATTCACCAACAAAAGAATGTTGGGGTTATATCACTAGTGCTGGTGAACAATAAGGAAGCTTTGTCGTTCACTTTTGAGGTGATAAATTGATTGGGCTTTTGGGGGAGAATGTCGAAAGAGAGAAAAACAAAAAGAAAAAGTATGTATCAACTATTAGAGAGTATGGCAGAGCAAAGGCCACGCTATTAAACATAAAATGGGGCCAATCGTTATTGGTATGCATCGTATGCGTATTGTACGGATATAAAGCAAGCACAAACTGTACCAGACACAAACATCGTCATCTATTGCATATTTAATGTGTTGTGTAGGTATTAGTTGTTCGGTTAGTTGGGTGGCTGCCTGCTCGGTTAGATGATTGTTTGGTTGGATTTTGTGTTTTGCTTTAAACGGTAGTGACCATGTGGCCTGGCGTTGACCATTTATTCATTTTATGGCTAAGGTTAGTCAACTTTGCAAACAAATCTTTGGCTAAATGGATACATTTTTTTTATAGCCGCACTCCCACATTAATGCAAATATAACACAAACATCATCATGCCATTTTCTGTATTGATTTAGTTTTTTTTTTTTCTATTTTTCAGAGCAATACATTCCCCAAGCTTCGTCGTCATTTAATCTGCTCAATAAATTTCTTCAACCAAACAGAAAGAGATCACATTTGAAAATGTTGTATGCATAAAGTGTGTGCGAAGGGATGAAAGTTTTATGATTTTTTCTTTTCATTCGAAATATTTTGTGTTAATCCTTCGAAAAAAATGCTAATAAAATACGAAAAGACAATTATTTATTGCGGCACTGAATGTTACAGAATTGTGGGAAAAAAATTAATCTCCTCTGGTTCCATACTTTCATCACTTGTACTTGATGAGAGGTTTGAGATAGTTTCGCATACCACCTTACACAACAAACAAACACTGTTGGAATTTGAAATAACTCATTAAACACAAGTTAAATAAACGCATTAAAGTTATATTCTTTTGCGTGGGATAATGTAAGTGAATAATGCTGCGTCATATGGGGGTTTATTGTTTTTGCTTAAACGATTGTAAGTACTAGAAGGGGGCGAGCCCCGAGTGAAATTCTACGCCTTTTTTGGAACTCTCACAGTCGAAACAATTGCAATGCGGGCGGGTAACTGGGGATCTGGTGTGCCTTGACCTCTTGTGACTCTTAAAAACCTTTGAAGAAAAACAATTTACCCCCATATCATTATGATGATGAGTATAAAAATACTTACTTATCTGTTTATACATCAACACATATATTTATATTCATATATTCAAGTTTAAGTGATAGCTCTGTTATAGTGGTATGCATGAATGCCTTCTATTGTATTTGACATAATTTATGTTATTTTCAATTTAACTCCTATGGGGGTAAGTAAGAGGAAAAAGACGAATAGAACTCTAAAATGTTCAGATTATCAGATATTTTTTTATATAAAATATAGAAGCTGCCCTCCTCGCTTATGTTATGAAACCGTATCGAGTGTTGAGCGTTTCTATACACAAGCAAAGGCACTGAAGCCAACTTGACTAAAGGATAAAAAGCAAGACATTGTAACGAATCGATTTGAATGTATTACATTTTATATTAAATGGGTACAAACAGACAGACAAATAGAGAGACCAACACTATACTGAGGTATTGTTTATGCAAAAAAAAAAGAAGAAACTTTCGCATTTTTACTTCTTCTTGAAAAGCGCCGAGTAAAAAATAAATGTATAATACACAATATCAAAAACATTATAATCAAATGTATATACTCGTACCAGAGACCCTCGTACATAAATGTCAGAGAGAGGGAGAGAGAGAGAGAGAGAGAGAGGGAGACAAATAGTTACCGCTACACATAGTGGGTAAGTTTATATAACATTGATAACAATGTTGTTGCATACTTGTGCGTGTGTGTATGTTTTGGTAGGAATTCAAATGTCAACGAATGAATTCTGAATTCATTCAACAAGAAAACAACAACAACAACAACAACAAAAACAAACAATTGCAATAATGGAATGTAAAGAAGAATACCATCGAGTTGCAACACAAGATCTTAATAAATTTTCATAGGAACGACGCGAACAACAGCTACCAACAGTGATAATACTTGTAATGTACTCCTGCTCCTGCACCATTGTATTTACATTCAAATATGTTTGTGTGTATGTGAGTGTGTTGTCAGGCAGTCTGCCTGAAAGTACTGTCATAATAATTCACGTACAATGCAATATTTAAGCTTTTTTCTTTCCATAGACATGTTTTTTTTTATGTTTTATTCCCGTTCCCCCCAAAGCAAAAGAAAGAAAATGCAGTATATTGAAATATGTGTTATTGTTGTTATTATTGTTATTGTTATTACTGTATAGTTGTATATTTTTATATCATTTCTTTCTTTTGAATTCAAAATACCATAAAACATGGTTGAGTTGATTTGTTACATCAAGTGTTGTACTCAAGAATTTTTGTGTTAACATTTACTTTCTATATGAGAAGTAGAGAGAGAGAGAGAGATGGAGAGATAGAGAGAAATGAGCTTTACCATGGGCAATATTTATTATTTAATTTATTATTTATAACAAATCTTTTATTTACTAAAAAACAACATAAACAACATAAAAAATAATTACTACATGCTTATGCTTAACAGAACGGTTTCATATGAAGAACAAGTCAAATAAGCAAAACATCTTAAATACTTTCCACATCAAATGACAAATAGTGGGCGTGGCAAATGCTTGATTACGCCCTATTATAGTGTATGTATTACGCATCAGTTTGAAAGTCGAGTTTCACGTAGATTACGCCTTTTTATGAATGGTAGGCGTGTCTATTATCGGGGACCACTTTAATTTTTGGCACACCATAGTAGCAGATAAATATATTTCTCTCGATTGTGGGCGTGGCTCTTTACCGATTTTACCCGTTTTAAACAAAACAAAATTTTAGAACAATATTTCAAAATGTACGATCGTGAGCATGCCAACAACAGATAGACATATATGTCTAAATCGACTCAGTTTTTGATGCTAATGTGATGTGTCTGACGCCTCCTTCTAGGTGTTGCAAATGAAATGACAAATCTATCTTATCCGATAAACAAAAAACAACTTTTGTGCTTTTATGGAAAAGTCTGTTTCCGTCCACTCGACTTATAGACAAATTACTTGTATGCCCATTATTTCAAATAACTTTCTTATCTCCAATTTAAAATCGAAAAACGAACACTCCATACATTTTATTGTTTCCGTTTTTTCTGTTTATATTGAAAAGTGTCCGTTTTGTTGGGAATGATATTTGAAAATAATCACTAGCATAGATTTTCATTAAAAAAATAAAAATAAATATAAAATAAAACCAAAATTGTGTATTGTTACAAATACAGAAACCTGACATATTTATCTAGACGACACCGCATGGATTTGTGGTAAATATTTTATATAAATAATAAATAAATGAAGCAAACAAATAAACACACACACTAGCAAAACGTATAACCCCAAAAGGCACAAAGCAAATATCAGTCACATACAATAAAATACAAAATTTTACATATGTTATATAAAAATATTGCTCTTTTAAACTATTACACAAACACACAAACCATATACGTACGTGCGCACAGATCTATTGTACAATATATGAATTTTTTTTTAGAAAATCCTTGTATGCGTTCGAACAAGTATGAAAAAACGTGCTTTTAGTTAAATTTGATATACTTGCTACATGTACATGTAAAAGTGGGCGTTTCAGATACATAAATGCCGATTTTTTAAACTCTCTTTCATTCACAGGTAAATTTTGGGCCCATTGAGTTTTTTTCCAAAAATTCTGGGAGTGTTTTTATACGATACCGCATGTAGATAGTTAAAGTATGGAGGGTCTAATACAACGAGATCTAAGCAATGTAAAGGGGTCTCAAATTTGTAAAAAATCTTCCACACAAAATATGTTCTTTAGCTCCAAAAATGTTTCAGCTTAGATTCCCAAGTAAATGTTTCCGTACTGATTGTGTACATATGAACACACATGATATGTACACCAAATAAACATTTTAACTAATAGTCAAGAAGATAAAGTAAGTTTATCGATTGGGAGTGGCCACCAACTTTAAAAACTTTGCACTCAAAGTAAAAATGTTGCTACAAAATATCAGTTAAATATCTTAATTGTTCCTACCATTCAACGTATGGACATACGGCCGGACACGACAAAACAAATGCACATATGACTTTTTCCAGGTGTGTTGCAAGTGGTGCAACAAATTTAGTAAAATTCTCACTAGAACTGGTGAGTATAAAAATACAAAATAAAACGTACATACATGGCGTACGTGTGCGTAATTTGAATAATGCACAAGTTTTGAAGAGAGACAAAGACAGAGGGAGAAGAAATGTATTTTTTTGTTTGGTTGTGTGTGGTAGACAACAAATACATATGTTTTTATAAATATACATCTATGTATATGGATTTATATGTAGTAAACTGGGTGAGAGATAGAGAGGAAAGGCTTGCCAACAACAAGCAGGTATTAGGTTGGCTGTATGCAGGATGTATTAGGGGGTTGCTGAGTTGGGGAATAATACCTTTCAGCCACAAAAGTTAAGCTATAAATTTGTATATGTTTGCGATTACATATGATATATAAATGTACGTGAGTGTAAATGTTGGACAAAAAAACCCGAAAGGAATTGAACAACAACCAAACATTTGAACAGAGGACCGATCTGTGTTTAGCACACAATAAAACAACAAAAGGTTCGGCTAAGGTTTGCTTTGTTGTTAACTACAATAACAACAAAAACCAAAATCAACAACAACAAAATCTAACTAAATGCATGAAATTGCCTGAAAAAAGACATCATCAGTGTATAAACATATAACAAAAGATTTGCACTTTTGAAGAAAACTTCTTCAAAATTTTCTACATTATTGGTAAAAATAATCAGCAAAATACAGAAAAAACTTCATATACGTGTGAATGGTACATATACTCGTACAATAGTTTGTATACGAGTATGTGTAAATATAAATGAATTTATATGCAAATGTTTAGAAATCAACAATTTCAATAATAAAAACAACAACAACAAAATGCAATAGATAATATGTAGCCAAATATTGGAAAAATGATGATGATTGAAATTCAATACATTTTATTGAAATTTTTATCATGCACAAAACTTTTAAGTTCATCTTAGCAATGGCTGTCCATCCGTCTGTCACTTCTGATTAGTGCTACTGTCACTGTACACTTTCTTTTCCTTTTTTTTACAATCTCTTTTAAAGTGTACTAAGTTCGTTATACTAAAAAAAAATGCAAAAAACATTTTTGACTTATGTATACCCGTATATTCTTTATCAACATCAAATTCACGTTGATGTCCGTATGTCCACAATTTTCTTGTTTAAAACTCATACGCTACCAATATGAATATATATATATTTAAAATGAAATTTCACTACTAAACAATTAAAATCCTTTAACAGCTACGCCCACAATATACAAAAACAAAATACAACATAGGAGGGGGTGGGGACATGTAACACCTCCTTTATTGGTCGCCCATAGATATGAAGAGTACTTCAGATTTGTTCTTAGCTCATTTTTACTCTGCATATTTTATCTTTGTGACAGGAATAGTATCAGTCTTACTTTTCAAATCCTCAATTAATTTGCGTGTAATTTGAATTCAAGGATTACATAAATCAATACATATATATGTATATGTTCTATACTGAACAGATTGTTTACAGAGATGATAACCTAAGAAGTCATACATTTTCAATTTGCTCGATTAGATTGACGCTTAAGGCAAATGATGTGTGCTATCATCACATGTTAACATTTACTCATGTAAAATTTATTTACATCTATTAAATCTAATTACACCTGCTTAAAGCACATAAACACACACATAAATGCAAATCTCATTTACACTTGGCCAACCCACAAATGTTTCTTTTCCAAAGCAACAATTATGGTATATGAAAATAAATCCACAATACAATCTGAGCGAAAACGTAAGAGTTAAAAATAATGTGTCTAAAATTAACTCCGTGCACATGTAACGAAGTTGTTATTGTAATGTTGGAAATGTCGTTCATCTTGAAGAAGCTTAAAATGTCAGCATACATACGTACTTGTATGTTCTACATATGAAACGTATAACATATTCATTTGTCTGAATGTACTTGCTACTCCATAAATAATCAATGGATTTGTTCGAAACATATATTTTAGAACGAATGTTTGGAAAAGCACACTTGTTCATTATACACTCCATATAAGATGGGGCGTATACGAAGTTTGTTCTTCCGCTTGCAACATCCAGAAGAAGGCCTCACACACCCTAAAAATTATATATATTATTGATCTACGTCAAAAACTGAATCAATCTAGACATGTAAAGCACATGTCCGTATGTCCGTCTGCTGTTGCCATTATCACGAATGTATATTTTGAGATATTGAGCTGAAATTTTTTTAAAACACTTTCAATTTTTGCACGCAGGTCGCTATTTAAAGTGGGAAAAATTGGTTCGAAGCCACGCCAACAATCAACAAAAGTCAATATAAATGCCATAAAAAATTAAATTTGGTGTACATATATATGGTTATCCTATCTACTGGTGTGCCAAAAATAGGCATGGTCGGATGACAGTCACGCCCACAATTTACAAGAAACCATATTCAGTATAAAACTCGACTTGCAAGCTAATACATAATACAAACAATGGAGCAAAAGGAACGTGGCAGGAGTGTCTCCGGGGTGCTTGGCCATCTTTTGCAACAATAAAGCCGACTTTTACGATTAGACAAAATAATGGACGGAAAGTGGAGAATCGGTATTTAGATAGGCGAAGACAGTCAGGTCAAGGTCTCAATTTTTCTCTCCTATTCGGGTTGAATAAATTTCATTGATTATCCTCAACGTTAAGTATTATGCGAAAAAGGTTAGAAGCTTGAACTGATTTCTCAAACACGCTGATCGATATACTTACCACATCCGATTATATTCGTTTTCCAAACTTAATAAGGGCTCGGTGCATAACATTTGATAACATTGAAGAGAAGGAGTCTGTAGATAATTGATATTTTTAGTTATGGCTGTAAACCAGGTGTTTCGCAACTTTTGACCACCGCTGTGAATTTTTCATCAAAACAAAAATAGGCTGCGCTGAAAAGAAGAAAATATTTTCGCATATATAATTTATAGGGCACTTCTGTGACCTCCCTCATATGCATGATTTAAAATAACTGTGAAGCGACATAAATGAAAAACTATCTGATAAAGATAAAGCACATAATGAAATTTTCAAATTGTTTATAAAGTAAAAAAAAATTTTTTCATTATGATTTTTTCTTTTTAATTCGATAAAAATTAAATTTTAAAAAAGTTTCCATCTCTTTGTATACACTGCACCACTTGTGGTGTTTATATTAAGTTTGTGCAACTGTTTGTAACTCCTAAATGACTCACCGGTACATGTACCGATCGACTGTCTGTCTCTTTGTATTATGTTCATCTAGATTTGTGTACAAAATACAGGTCGAATTTTTTGAAATATTATGAGGAAATGTAGTGCAAGGACACATTTTATGCCAAAGAGGAAACCTATTAAAAATGAACTTAATTGGACTATATTTGGAACCCTCACTCCATTACATACATAGACATATGGCAAAAAACTGCAATTTTATATATATTTAAACAAAAGTTGGTCACGAACTCACTTATTAGCTTAGTAATTGATTATATCAAATTTGCACTTGATTAAGCCATTTTTAGAGGCCCGCTCTGCATAATGATATTTCACGAAGTGACTTATATAAGAAAACCTTGCATATAACTAATCTAAGTACAGCATAATAACTGAAATCAAGTGGTGTAGGATATTCAGTTGTCGGCTATAACCAACAAACAGAAAAAAGACAACTACGTCGCAGACTAATTTCAAATTCAAGTTGAATTGTACAATAATTAAATGTAGCACGAGTGTGTTTAGTTTATTTTCTTAACTTTTATTTAATTGTTTAGAAAAGTGCCCCTTTATGGGTTTAAGTGCGCCACACAACACACGAGGCAGCAACGAAACAACACCCACACACACACACACAACATTAACAAATTGTGCATTTTTGAGACAAGAATTATTTCATTTGTGAATTATTTACAAGAGAGCAACGTACTTGTATTTTCATCCACACACACACACACATACATACACTAACAGGCATAGATGTTATTGTCAAGTGTAGGAACAAAGATAACGACAACGCTTTAAATGCGTTAAATGACATTATAGTAATTCAGCATAAATATAAAAGGATTTCAGGCATTTAGATATGTGCAGACAGAACAACAACAACAACTGCATTTAAGTGTAATATTATAATTGTAATTGTACAACATACAAGCACACACTCACACGCATATTCACATACGTGCAGACAAGGTGAAGAAAAAAGTGGAATCTCTCGATTAACACCAAAAGACGAAATTTTTCGAAAAATCTTCAAATTGAAAAGTGTTGGATTTGAAAAAAGGAAGTTGACGGTGACCTTGCCTTTTTCAACCTGTTTAACCTTTTTAACTTTTGCGAAGTTTCCTTCTCTTTTCTCCACCCTGTATATAGAAGAGTGATCTGTATGTATGCGTGCATTCGCAAGAAAGTCTGACATTTATAGATGCGAGAATTCAATTTGTGTAGACCAACCGCTTTAACCAAATTGCTGAAAATGCATACATAACGCTACACTTGCTACCAGTACTCCTCCTAATTAGAGCTTAAACAAACATAATGTTGAACATACCATCGCACTAACAAATTAATGACTACAACTATATTCTACATATGGATTTATTTTGATGGTAAGTGTTTGCTTGAATGCAAGCTCGTGTGAACGTGTGTGTGTTTATTCATGTTCATGCATAATGGCCGACTTATAAGCTTCAGCCTTAGAATGTTATAATGCTTTACAATGGAAAGGAGGTGTGGACCACACGAGTGATATATCATTTCAGTAAAGCTGCAAAGAGCTGTGCTTGCTTGTTATTTATAAAAGACTAAATTATCAGGTTTCCTGCTTTGTTTAAAAATACTTTAAAGTGATTGATAATTCAAAATATTTAACAATATTGATTTCATTGATATGCTTTCAAATTTTCTTTGGCTTCAAATGGGTGAACCAACCCTTTACCGACTGCTGCTTCTATTAGGATATAGGATCTTTTTTATATGTACTGCATGAACAGGAATTCAAAGTTTTATTTTATAAACATTATTTATTTCAGTTGTTTTTGTAATTTGTAGGTATTCTGACCGTTTGTAACATAAAATTAAAAATTTCATTGTTTCTTGTGTTTTTAATTTGTGTACCTTCTACATCAGATGGAGAGAACACTATATTTATCATTCCATTTGCTGTACCCAGAAGGTGTCGTAAGAATATATATTCTTGATGAGCATAAAAAACTAAGTAGATCTAGTCGTCCTCCTCTCAGTTATGTGCGTGTCTGTCTTTTGTTGGCATTGATCTATAAAATTGTAACTTGATACATTGATGTGCTAAAATAGGCGTGGCGTGATAACAGATACGATCACAATTTACAAAAACCGTGCACGGCGTACTTGCCATGTCATACATATATTAATAATTTATATATCTGCCACGACCACCGCTAAAATATGGGTGTGGAGCGCAAGACAAGTCTTATTTTATTTATTCGTTTTTGTTGTTGTTGTTTTTATTAGTATGATGCATTTATATTTTATAATTTTTATACCCATCATCATAGAGATGTGCGGGATTTTTTCATTTAATTTGTTTAGACGTTTGTAAGTACCAGAAGCGGGCGGGCCACATCCCCAAAAATATATACATTCTTGATCAGCATCAATAGAATAGTTGATTTAGTTAGTCTGTCCGTCCGTATGAATAATATACGTTTTTGTTGGAACTCTCACAGTCGTAAAAATTTAGATATTGCACTGAAATTTGGTACACGCAATTGTCGAGAGTTTCTACGGTTTTCTATCTGAATTTGGCAAAATCGGGAAAAATGTACGCCCACAATGATGTCCTAAACCTTACCCTCGGAGCTTTAAGCACTCTCAGAGTCATACATTTTTGAGATATCGAGCTGAAATTTGGTACAAATATTCTTTATCAATGTAAAAAGTATCAATTCGAAAACGAACAAAATCGGTCCACTGACTGGCCCACAAGACAAGATGTGAACCAACAGTATACTGTTTTCAAATTCCTCACTCTACAACTGCCCCACACAATATTTCCTAAATCAATTTCTTAGTACCCAATTTACATTAGAAATCGAGATATTATTTCCTGACTATTTGAGAGAGGATAATGATGTATCCTGGACTTGGCACATGCTCCGTTTTACTTGTTTTTCTTTTATTGTTGTATAGCTACGTATGAAGTTTTGAATTATGAAAATCTTATTTTATAAAATAATTTAAATGGTTTTAAGTGTTTAGCACGCATGTGGTGGATGAGCCGGTTTTAAGGATATTATGGGGTTAACGTTCTTTTTCAATTGCTATGGTATTTAATAATCGGCTTAAACTATTTATAGAAACTTCCATAAAAGTTTTCTGTTAGAAAAACATAATTTTCAATACTTTTTAATGAAAACTTTTAAATTATTTTCCTTCTTTTTCGTTTTGGTTTGTGTGTTTTGCCAAGTATGAAACGCTGGCATTTAATATTGTTTTTTTTTTTGGTTTATTCTGCTAGTGTTTCTGTTATTCTGGTTGGTTTTCATTTTTGCGCTTTTTTTTTCGTACACTTTGCCGCTGGAAAGAATTTTCCTTGATTCTATTTAATATTTAAATTTCATTTTCAGTCTCAGTTGATTTGTAATTAGGAAACGACCACCAACTGTGTTTAGTTGCACAAACGTACACAAACGCAAGTGTGGTGGTTTCCGTTTATTTTTTTACTTGTTGTTGGCTTTTTTTGGCTGGGTCGGCCCGTCATGCATTAATCGTCGTTAGCAACACCAGCTGGTATTGCTTGAAAAATGCGTTAATTTTCGCTGTTAAAAAGAGCTGCGGTAGTGATGGTGTTGTTGTTAATGTGGTGGGGTGCGGTGTGGAGTGGTACAGCTAGGTAGCAAAATGGAACAAATGGCCACTAACTAAATGGCAAACTAGAGAGAGAACACAATGAAATAATTTGCACCATAACAACAACAACAACAACAACAAATACCATTAAGCAGTCACACGCAGAACACATACCTATACATATATAAACGCACACCTACAACTACAATAAAACAGTTCCGTGGCAGCAGTAATTTTCCTTTAAGGGTAAGAGTTTGTGGTGTTTTTTAATTTTTGTTTTTTTTTGGACATCACTGGCAGACAACCTCAGCTTTGTTGGAGCGAGTACAAATTTTTATAATTTTCTCTTCTACATTTTGCATATTTTCGCTAACAATAGAATAAGAAAATTTCAATTCTTTGTATTTTTTGTCCACTTTTTCGTAACGTCTTCGTTTTGTTTGGTCAGGCATTGTGCGGTTGATGGGTACATTTAAAGAAATAAACTCTGGTGGAATTGTACACACACACAAATCGTACAATTGTTTAGCTAGATTTAGTCTTACACCTTCATTAAAGCTGAGAACATTTCCTTTAGAAATGTCCATTTGCCCACAAGCACTACTCTCCGTTCCACCCAGCATTCGTTCCTTCTGCTATGGCAGGGCACAGAAAAGTTTTCTTTAACTGGGCAAGGATATCAGCCGTGTATATTTTGCCGCTTTCTTTTCCGCTTTTATTAAAACTTTATTAACATTTTTAAATATTCGCAGTTTCTTTGGAATTGTTTTAATTTCTCTTGTGGGCTTTACTTAAATGAATGGTATTTGAAAAGTTCGTTCTGCAGGAATCATTGCTCTTCATTCTATACTGATAATCATTAAAGTTTGTGCGAACTTAACGCATAAAGATCGTGGGGTACAAATTTAAATGAAACACTTTGAAATAAGACTAAAATTTGAAATTAGGCGTATAGAGTATTAGATGATCAGTTTGGATGATCAGATCGATTAGGTTTATATGAAAATCTACTACATGAAATAATAAGAGAGTAAGGGCAAGTTAATAACAAGAATTTTAATATTATTTTTGATATTAGCCAGACTCACCTGAATGCTGGAACGTTTTATCCTCTAGTATCGCGTAAGATTCGATACAGTTCGCCTTATGGCTTTATAGCATACGACACGCAATTGAACCACTATATAAACGAATATTTGCTGTTGTACTCTCATGAGGGACTGCTGAACTGTACGAATACCGTAATACTGTAAGAAAGTGCTTCAGGAACTCTTTTGAGCTCCTGTCAATAGTTCCATAATTAAAACTCATTCTAAGGTGACATTAACCCTAAATTTGCCTTAGACCAAATGCCCTCCACATCTAAATACAAACAGTAGACGTAGCAGGTACTTGATCACCTATTTATAGTGTAGTAGTATTATTTATCAATCGTAGGTGTATTTGATATCTGACCACATCCATTTTCGGCACTATGAAGAATAAAGTATTCATAAATATGTTTATTAAAGTTCAACATAATAGCTCAATTTTTGCGGCAGATATATATATTTTTGTCGATTTATATTTTGAAGGGTGTCTGACGCCTTCTTCATCTATTACAAATGGAATGATAAACCTAGCATGCCCCCATGGAGGGTATGAAAAAAGTGTACAATAATTCTTGAATTGTTTTTGTAAGTTTGTAATAATGAGTAAAAGATAATATATTTAAAATCAGTCTGAAATAAACATGTATGTGTGGATGTGTAATATTATCCTTTAAAACTTAAAATGAAGTAAATTAGCTCTACAGCAAAGTGTCAGCTGTTTCTGACAATAAAGTCAATCGTTATACGTAAGTTATTACAACAATCACTTTTCCCTGATGTTGATAACTTATAATTGATATTTTAATTTTTGTACCCTCTGCATAAGTAGATGGAGGGTTTGAAGTCGTCAGATACGCTACAAAGTGTATAAATTCTTGATCAATATCAAATTTAAACCAATCTATCAACGTCCATCCCCTTGCGTTTGTTAGTAGTAGTGTCCCACCATAATCCATAATGACCGGGTCTGGATAGTACATAAAAATGTCAATTATCATAAGGAACCAATTTATACATATACTATGGGTGAGACTTACGTAATATTTGCGTCCTTTTATGGCAACTAGTAAGGTAAGTGTCCCTTCTTACCTTCACAGTCGATCATTATGCAAAATCCTGTTTTTGTAAACTTCCTCGCCCATAATTGTCATAAATGGAAATGAAGAATACTTTGGAGTTAGTCTAAGCCAGATTGAGGTTTTTAATCTAAACTTTTATTTAATTTTGGTGCAGTAAATAATTATGTGATTAAAATCTGTACAGTTTTAGCTAAATAAGTAAAAAGGCTTTATTTGGCTTAATGCACATCTTGGCTACCCTCCACATTTACACAAAATGTATGGGAGTCTTTTAAAGATTATTAAAGAAGCTTGAAAACCGAATGAATGTGCAACCGTGCCAAATCTTAACGCGAGGCCTATAATCGTCATAGGACAGATCGATTCAAATTGTGACATTGATTAAAAATATATTTTTTGGTTGCAAACGGAATAACAAATTTAGTATAACGTCAATTTTATGTGGAGGGTATAAAAAAAGTGAATTTATCCCCTTGTTACTCTCTCTCCTATTAATTTTTGTGGTAATATCTCGAATATTTTATTAGTGCCAGCAGTAGTTGTTGTTGTTGTTGTTGTTGTTGTTGTTGTTTACGTAACAAATTATTACTGGCTGTCTGAACTTCTTACCTGTGGGAATATTAGAAGAAAAAGTATATAAAAAATATAAGCAAAGAAAACAAGAGAAATGAAAAACAAGTAAAAAGGGGTACGTTAGGCGTATGCCAAATCTAGGGTGTCCATCATCGTTCACCTCTTCCGAAAAGTAAGGAAATAATATTTCACATTTGTTTGCATAACAACGCCATTTTGGACATAGAAATAGCTATGCCACGCCCATAATTTTCGTGTATTATACAGAAATATATCTCAAGGTATAAAACGACTGCTTCGAAACACTTATTCACAGGTTTATGAACAAAATCACAACGACGCAAATAAAACGTAAACATTGTGTGCGCTTAAGTTAACCGATCACACCCATTTTCAGAAATTGCTTCCGGATATAAAAGAGGAAAGCGTATTCTTTAATTTCAGATCTATATATAGGGTCACCTATGCGAAATATTCTAATCAAACCCCTACTCATACCAACATTCATAATAAGAACACTTTGGAGAGGCTTGAATAATTAATAATACGTTAATATTCTGGCAAAATTATGTTTTCGTATTTCTTATGGTTTGTCTGGAATAGAAGAAAAACCTTGAAAACTATATGTTCTGTAAAATTGTAGGAAAATCCATGGTCCAATTTAGCCCATTTTCAATACCAAGGTGGCTGGATATAAAGAAATGATTTGTACCAAATTTCAGGTTTACAAGTCTTATGGTTTAGGTGTATTACGAAAATAACTTTGAAGTGGAATTTAAGGATGTCCGCACGACTAGTCCAATTTCTAAAGTGTTCATTTACTAAACTGGAATCGAAACATATAGCCCAGCTTAGTATGTTGATGTATCTAAAGTTGTGAGGCGATTTTGCACATTTTTATCTACATTTTTGGGACTGTAAGAGTTCCAACGAAGATGTATTCAAATTCATCTGAACAAAAACAATATACCCACATATCATTATGATGGTGGGTCTAAAAGTGTGGATATAAAAAAATGTTTAGCTCATTACTTGATGTGCAAAGGGGGGAAAACTGAAAAGAAAAATGTGTGTGAAGGCATGCCTCTCCACCATACTTCTTTCTTTGGCACTTTATTAAAACGGCATTCAATTAATTTTCTTGTTGGTAACAAATTGCTGCACTAGAAATTTTAATAATCCAGATTCGTGCTCTTATTAAAGGTTTAACTTTAAAGGATATTTATAGTTAATGAAGTCGAACACGTAAACAGAAATATCGGCCGTGCACTATTTAAAAAACTACGCATAAGATTTGTTAGAGGCGGTGAACTACATAATAGTTAAAGTCTTTGGGTGAATGTTGTTTTAATGCTGTTGTCTTTAATGCGATATTTTAACAACCTTTTACAATCGATTACTTACTTTTATACATATGTACGCACAAACGCACCTTCTTTACATGGTGTCGTATTGTGATTAATGGTTGTTATTGTCGTTTGCTTATTATTATTGTTTTTACTGTTATCATTGATTTAACAATCAACAAACTCATGTTTTCAATTTAAATAAATTAGCCACAGATAAATATTACGCATGCTTACATAGAGCATATGCGGCCAATACGTATGCAGCCGTGTACGTACGTATAATGTTTGTGTGGCAAGAACGGGGATGTGCATATTGCGTGTGTATATGCAAAATGTTAATCAATAGTATTGTAAAATTTATGGCCACCATTTAAATGGCAATTAAATGTGACTTAAGTGAAGCTGATGTCTTTTGTTATAAACAATATGTACAGACACAAACACACATATATATATACATACACAAATCATATAGAAATTTCGTTGTTACGGAGAATAATTGGTAACTACGCACACATGTACGCACTTACTTAGTTTATAACTCTATACAGACAATATAAATACATAAACACTCACACATTTATGCTTTCTTACACAGCATAGAACAATTTTAATTGCCCGTAAATACTTAATTTACAATGGTCGAGTAATAAAATGCCATTAGAAAGCCATTAAGTTGACAATTGCAACCAATTATAGAATACTGACAATGACAAAAACACAATAGCAACAATAACAACAATAACAACAATAGTAATCGAAATAATAATAATAATAGAAGAGACATGGAAATATTTTATTATTAGACCACAACAGATAATGGGAATAACGAAACGTATGATACATGTGCTGCACACACAAACCAACAAATACCATATAATCGAAGAAAGAAATGCGATGTCTAATTACACTAATATTACAAATACAAAAGAAATTCCATTCATAGATTCATTTAGAAAATGAAAAGGAAATATGTGCACTAATGAGAGAGAGAGAGAGAGAGTTAGAGAGAGTTAGAGAGCATTTGGGTCTTATGCCATTTCCGATTGAGGAAGAATATTGAATATTGAGTTGATTTAGCTCTTCTTGCAATGTGCTGATATAATATAACCATCGCATACACATATGCTACGGAATCTATCAATATGAGTAAATCAGGGCCCACGGAGGTAGAGCCAAAAATCTGGAGAACTTTCCTATCAAATTCTCGTGAGATAGCCTTATCGGTTTGTTAATTCACAGTTTCGGTGCCTTACGTAATCGTCGCTTTTAAATATAACATAGGTTTTAAGGACTTTAGCTCAGTTATTAAAAATTAATTCATAATACTTTTAATCAATGGGATGAGAAGAGAGATCTTCAAAAAGGCACCGAAATACATACTATACTAAATCGATATTAACATCAACGCAGAAGTGAAGCTTTGCACGACAGAAGCAATTCTATCAGAATTGTTTCAAAATGCAAAACGACTCCAATTTTACAGCCATGTATTAGGATGTATCCGAAAAAGTACGGGTTGAATGAATAGTATGCAAGAATTGGAAAAAACAATTTCATTGTATTTTCGAAATTCGAATTCGACTAAATAATCTGTAATTTTAATACATCAACAATATCAATTAATAATAGCTTCCGTGGTTTAAAATTACTATTTGCAAATGTCTCTGTAGCGCTAAAATGCCATTGAAGAATGTCTTTTCAATCCATTTCTAGCTAAGGGCTGAGTACGAGTTAGTGGTAGATCCTCGTTTATCTCCCAGTTAGGACATTATTCAATAAATGATGGTCACACAAAACTGATTCAGCTCTTCTCTGAACAGATTATTAAGTTAAACTTATACGGAATTCAATGGAATTTGGAACAGTCCGTTTGCAAGCATTGACAAAATAATTCAAGAAAGTCAGTCAAAGTTGCCACCACAGCAAACGCTACATACGCACGGCAGTCTATTACCATAAACTCACGTTTGTATCCATGTATAATATATTATAGATTTACGTATTATGTGCGTATATATTATGTGTCTGGCTTGTTAAGCAGATTCATACTTTTGCAAGCAATTTGTAAAATATCAACGGCAATGTAAAAGTATGCATATATGTAGGGCGGTGTGGTGTGGTGGGTGGTCATGGTGTTAAAATTCTAAAACATGATATTTGACTTCCTGCGTGAAACGCAACTTGCGACTGGTGGAGTAAATCAAGCATAAAAGTGCTATTGATTGTTTGACGTTTATCAGGAGTGTTTCCCTTTCGATTAAAAAAAATAACATATTGCATTGCATGTATATAAATATAATATAAGTATGTGTAGGTTACTTTAAACCTTGTGGGAGAGTGAGTAGTGTACGTCAACTACATAAACGTTGTGTTTGCTGGAGGTTCTCCAGTACGAAACATTCTTGCATATATTTGTTACTGTGCATACATTTCACACAATTGCGAACATGATGTGCGCGTATGTCGAGTGAGCATGCATAATATCAATGCTAATTTACATAAGGCGTGTGACAGATGTTTTGAAAAAAATAAAAAAAAATAAAAAAATAAAAACAAGTGAAAATGTTATAGTCGGTCAAGCCCGATCATTTAATACCCTACATCGTCTACTTCCAAAATGTATGTTGTACTATAGTTTGTTTAGTTGTACCAAAAGGCACGAGTCATTGTCGCATAAGTCAGCTCGTTAAAAATTTTCACAGGGTGGGAGATTCTAAAAATTGTCCAATTGGGTCCAAAGTTAGAACATTAATTCTTAGGCTACCTAAGTGTGATTTACCAATTGAGACGTTAGAGACTCCACAAAATATATGTATTTTTTCCTACCATCAAAGTCCAAGCCGATCTAACTATGTGTGCACATATATTCATATAGTGGAAGGCACCTGGTCTTACATTTTGAGATGCTGAGGTGAAATTTTGTACTTTCACTTCTATTTTCTGCACGGAGGTAGTATTTAAGAATTGCGGTTTTTCGCCACATAAAAATAATAAAACGATCGATTCCAAATTTGAAATAATAAATTATTAAACCTATGGACGAGATTTGGTCAAATTTTGTCAAAAAATATTTATTAATAAAGTGTCGATATATTTTACATTTTATGTAGGGGCGTTAGATAAGGAGTGGTCCAAAAATTGTCCAATTGAAACCATTTCCATTAGTGCACGCCTTTGGGCCAAGACATCCCCTTGTATCACAATTCAACGAATTATCTGAAAAAATGCGGGTAGATTTTAATTTTAAGCCGATCGATATAAGTTAAGGTGGAGGAGTTACAAACATCTGCACAAACATAATACACCCTCGAACCACATATGGCGGGGGGTGGGGGGGGGGGGGGTATAAAAATAGAGCATCACAGCAACGTTTATGATATTTTGGGGGCACACGTACACACATGATCCATCAAATTGCTTTACTATTATTGTTGTTGTTGTAAATTTCAAATAGAGGCATAAATCAGTAAGAAGAAAGCCCAGTTTAAAGTGTACTTCATTATATACAGCATGATACATCATTTGCTTATAGATTGCATTAAACATGCACAAACATATATAAACATACATACATATAAACACACATACATGCATACTTGCTTGATTGGATTAAAAAAAGTCAACAATGTTCGCACAAATGTTTCTATGCTGGAAAATTTAAACGAGACATAAACGTTACTTGTGATGATCAACTGCAGCGCTAATATGTCATAAATTTTCTTTGAAGATAATATATTTAAAGTTAAACTTTGTTACATTTTTTGTTTGTTTTTTTGTTTGTTTTTTGTTTGTTTGTTTGTTTGATTTATAATATTGTAGTACTTGGTGTTTGTGTTGGCAAAGCCAACGGCGGCAGTACATGCAGGAAACGAAGAAGAAATAAGAAAAAGGGAAATGCCTTTGGGTTACTCTCGGATATGAATCGTTTATGCAAATTATCACATTAAAGTTGGAGGGGCCACCATCATAAGCCTAAGTGTTTCGTGTACAAGTTTAGAGGCAGCCTACAACACTGAGAATGAAAAGTATATAAAGTTTGTGTGAATGTTTGTAACTATTCCATTGCAGAAGAGAAACAAATTCAGATTTTTTAAATTAAATCCGTCTAATAGATTGATTTGAACCTTTTTGGGTACTTTTTCTCATAAAATTTCCGATTTTGGAATAAATTTTTTTTTTGACAAAAATTTCCACTTCTTCATATTTTGCTAGATAATCTTTGTTTGTCATGTGAAATGCAGATTCGATCGGAGAGAGTTCTCTCGGAACCTGTGTAAAATCAAACCAAAAATAATTCTCTGTTTTCAATATTCCCTAACGATCGAAGACCATTCACCGATGAAGTACACTAAGGAGCAGTTATTATTAAATGATCGACCTCGATCGACTGTAGCGTGTATTGACTTGTTTTTGGACTACCAAGTTGAGCAACATTTCTGGATTGAGGCTGTTGTGTCATTGTTTGCAACTTGACTCAACTTAAGTTGTCTTTCTTACAGCTCATTGTTTTGTTACCTTAACTTGACGAAATTTGCATGAAAGTATATGTATGTGCACACATTTGTTTATGTGTATGTGTGGATATTGTGATAATGTCGCCTTTTGCTCAGCTTGGGGACATTTTCAATTGTCATAATGTACTCGTGGTACTCTAGTGTCGTTGCGTGATGCCACATCTTAAACGTTGTTATTGTTGTGCAGTGAGAGAATGAAACAATAAACGAAATTCCTTTGGCAAACCTCCCAAAATGGGAGTACATGCATTGAGTTTTTTTCCTTTCTCATCTCGACAGCTTCTTCTCCTTCTACTCCTTATTCTCCTTCTACTTCTTTTCACAGTTGTTTTCTGTTTTCTGTTTTCTGTTGTGCTTAGTAACCTCATTTTACAGTTGTTGGTTTGTGGCGGTTGTCAGTTTCGGTCTATTTTATGTTTTTATACTGGTGCTGCACAAACCCTCATATCCACATATTTAACCTTATATACATATATGTGTTCATATATATGTACGTGCATTACATAGCGAGGTTATATTTTAAATATGGTTGAACTCGACTTGGAATTCAAGTCATTTTATGTTTTATGCACTTTCTTCCATCTTCATTCTATTCACTCCACACTCTAAACCAATGTTGGGCACTCCACTCTAAGAGCGGTGTAATGCTTGTATGGTTGGTGTACTTGTTTATGTGTGCGTGTGTGTGCCATTCTCATACTTGAGGAGTGAGTACACGTAAACTGAAAACAAAAAAAATGAATGTCTTTATTTGTATTTTAGGCATGTCGTATACACGCACACATCCACACACTCCTCTGCAAGATTGTTGTTATGTTGTATACTATGTGGTGACCCCGAAAAGAGTTATTAGTACATTTATGCATGTATGGAATGTGTATTCGAGAGCATATCACTTTCATGTGCCTATTCTTCTTCTTCTTCTTCTTCTTATTCTAACTTCAATTATTATTATTGTTGTTGTTGTTTATTATTATTGTTCTTGCATGCAGTTATTCATATAAATTGTGGCACTTTGCAAACAACCAAACAATTTAGTGGCTTTTTGTACGACTTTTACCTAACAGCGAACTATTTTGAATATGTTCGGGGTTCACGGAAATTGAACTTTGCTCTCTAGAGGTTGGCAAATAAATGCATCCTAATAATTGTGTGTGGGATAAATAGTGGTTAATAAATATTTTTCACTCTCTTGTTGCAATTGCTTCGTATTTGTACTATAAACCGTTAAGAAGATCAGTAACGTATATTTTGATTATAAAAATAGAGGAAATCCGTTGGATTTTCTTTGCATTAATTGATTTTAAGAAATATCGATAATTACAACTGTTTTGTAAGATATTTTTAAAAACAATTTCAATGGGGTTACAATTAATTAGGGTCAAGTATTGGGTCGTCAAGTATGAAATTTGTAGAAAATAAAACAAAATTGATTGATAACTAAAAAATGAAAGGAATTATTATATTATTATATTACACCAAGCTTTGTGTCGATTCTTTGTCGATTTTTCTGAAAACATATTAAGCCTTTGGTTATATCCTTGTTTCTGAGGTCAATTTGATGCCATTCTCAATTGAGCTCCGTTTTGGCAAAAACAAATATATTTCATTCAACTGAACTGAAGCTAAAAAAATAAATGCGTAAACTTACTATAGCTTTTATCACAACTATATTAACACACAAGTATTTGTGTTTATAATGCCACCCAATTAAAAGCACGATTCATTTAAAAAGAAGTAAACCCTCCCTGGTGGACGCGGCAAGCAAGATATATCAGTTAGTCAAGTCGGGTTTTGTACTAAATGCGGTTTTTTGTACGTTGTTATCCGGCCCGATCCATTTCGACGCAACTCAAGAATACCTAAGAGTACAATGGGGAATCCTTTTTTCACGTATTGGTACAAGATAACGATAACGAGATAGATTATGTTTCCATTCGTGTTTCTATCGTGTGAAATTGTTAAAGAAACAAAGTTTCGCCTGAGGAGTAGGTAGAAGGGATGTCTACAATTCACACTAGCTAGAAGACTACATAAGCGTTAAAATAACAAGTTTTAAGGTTTAGAAAGTCAGCCTTCTTTTATTGAGAAAAATTCATCATCAAATTGTGGTTTGTGTTTAAAGTCCACCATTTTCATTTGTTCCATCTTGCACAATATTTAAATAAACTCGCTCACAGAGTGCAGTAAGGTATAATAACAACTTATTTTCAATCTTACGAGAAGCTTTTTCCTTTCATGCGTGTAACATACATGCTCGTGTTGTCTTCTGAAATGAGATAAATTAAAATTTACATGCACGAAATATATGTGTAATGCATACATGTACTTATAACGAATGCAGTGCATATATTTCGCACATTCATTAACATAGACATTTCTGTTTTATAATTGCACTAATGTGTGTACGTGTGGGAGGGGAGTGCAATTAAGAAACTTTCACCTAATTCTCCTATATACGAATAATTCATTTCAACGGTTTATATACACACATATGTCAGTTAGTGTAACGTATGTACGTGCATAAGTGTGAGAAAATGTTACTTTTTATTAATTAAAATGGAAATCATTAACATTGACACCATTTGAAGGATCTCTTCACTTTATTTTGATTATGACTCTGCAAAGTGGAGACTTTGCATATATACACATGCATACATGCTTATGTAATGCTAACACTTATGTTACATCTGCAAGTGCTTTTGATTACGAAAATGGTCCCCGTGACATATTTTACATTTCACCATATTTAATGTATCTCAAAATATTATGATGTAAAAAAAACTGAAAAACTCATTTTTCTAAATTTCAACATTGCAAGCACAGTGAATGCATTTGTGTGTTTGTAGTGTTAAAATATGAATATTATAAAAAAAGTAATTTGTGTCATTTAAGTGAGTCGGTAACATTTACCGCTTAATAGTAGATCAGTTCCTTAGGCAATGAATGGAAATTACTTGAACTTAATGATTTTTGTACGATTCAAAAATTAATCCCAATACATACGAATTGCTATCGATTTGACCTACTTTGCAAGCGTGCATAAGTTAGGTTTGTTCATCGAAATAAGGACACAATTTCGTAGGCAGCAACAAACTCGGAAAGAAAACGCACAAACACGCACAAACAAATAAATAGAAACAGACACAGAAACCGAAAAAACCGACTGAAATAACATTGAAAAAGCGGATAAGTTTGTGTACGTACACAGTTCGTACAAATTAAAACTTTTACCGAGTTTTCACTTTTTTCAGATCAATCCTCTTATGCATTGAAATAGAGCGAGAGTGAATGAGTGCGAGTGAGAGAGGGAGAAAAAGGGAGAGATGATGCATATGCATACTGTGCTTTGAGACATACATTCATGCAATGTAGTACCTACGTGAGCATACAGTTTATCGCTGTAGAATAGATAATTGGCACTCTAGTTGTTGGGAGCCTTGCTTTCGCTCCAAAGGGGTAACAAACATCGAAAGCATACAATTGTGGTTTGTTGATTGGTTTGTGTGTATGCTTGTGTGTGCGGCCATGCTCTGCCTCTACACGTGAACACCGCCATACATGTGTAAAGTCGTCGTTCTATAAATTCTAGATTGTGCATGAGAATGCCACATACATTTTTTTTTGTACGATTGTACAGAATACGGAATTGGTTAGTCGTTCCAAAAGATAGAGGGAGACAGAAAACAACAAAACACAAAACTAACGTTCACATCTTATATACGCTCGTTAGGTAAATTGTTTACATACATACGTACAATACATTTGTACAAAAAGCACATAACGAACATGTATTGTAGAGTCATCGGTGCTCCACAATACACAGTTAGATGCACAACATCAATATTGATTGACATGATTTTCACACTCACCAGCATATGCGTACGTGGGTATGTGCAATGTAGCTGTCCACATACATAGGAACGTTACACATAAGAGCTCTTGATAATGTGGCACGTAGGATATATTTATGGAGACGTTAAGGTGCGGGTTTCTTCTCTTATTTTCTCTGGCAAGAGCGCAATATTGTTTTAATAAAAATTCTTTCCCACTTAATCACCAGTTTAAACATTACCGTTGCAATGTTGAGTTGTGTAAGAAGAAGAATGTGCATCGACAATTACACAAAAACAACTCGTCATCAATACAATTACAATAGAGAATGCTTTGTACTATTGCGCTGTTTACACACTGCACTGTTTTACTTTACTATGAGAAGTGTGTTGGGTTTGTCATTATGTTTGCATTTAACAGAAGTAAACTTCAGTACAGTCATGTGGGAAAGTTTCCATTCGAAAGTGGCAATCACGTCCACCTGGGCGAAATTTCGCTAACTTACTTATATTCATTGTGTTCATTTGCTAAAAATAGGTGAGATTGGGTTCAAAATACGGCCAAATTTATTTAAAAAATTTCAACAATTTGATCGAGTTTAAAAGGTGGTCTAATTTGTATACATGCCACCCCCATAGTTTAGTACGGAAGGTATTGATTTCACTTCAATACCTCAATATTTTTGCGTTAAAGTAATGAATGAAACAATGATGAAAGCCTTAACTTGTGACCACGACTCAACAGAGCACATAATAATAAACAAAAGGCAGTCGTGCGTTTGTATAATTGGTATGTGAAGTTAATTAGAGAAAATTTCTTAATTGTTTTTTGCAAGAATGATTATGAAAATGTGCAATTGGTGAAAACGAAAGAAACAATTACTATTATAGGTGTAGATGTCAATAGAAAACAAGCCTGACCAGTTCACACCCGGTCCAAATTTGGCACAAGCAATTATTAAACCAATTAATTATTCTTCGTCAAATACATTGAAAATACTTGAAAATATTTGAATATATTCTCCACATGAAGATAATAGGTCATGCTGTCCGTGAACGTTTGTTTGAATTGCTTTTATTAATTAGACTTGTGTCCATATTCTATAAGATTGCGGCTACCAATTTGTGTAGCCTTCAGAGTTCCAACGTGCAAATTCACACGGGTACATGGATGAACAGACAGACTAAATCGTTATGATAATTTTTTAAAAACACACATTGGTAACATAGGTACCACAACAACAACTATTAAAAAGATGTGAGATATGCTAACAAATTAGAAGTTTCGCTTTAAATCTTATATGCAGAGACAAACAAACTGAAGGACAGACAGACGTATACAATAACGTACATAGAGAGACTGAGTATTTGAATTGAACTTTAGAATTAGTTGAAAGTTGTCTAAGGTTGCTTTAAATATGCACAGATACGTACGTATGTGCGTATTTGCTAACAAACCACCAAAACTTGTAGACACTAGTGTATGTATGGAAGTAAAAACCAACCTTAACCACAAACTGGCACCTAGTTATTACAAAAATCACATACAAACACATTTAGCCATTTCCCACCCATACATTTATTTGAGGGTGGGGGGAATGTGTCAAAGAATATGGTTTCCATAGCAAGGAAAAAAGAAACCAAATGAAAATACATATCATAGGTTCCAAGATGAAGAAGAAGAGAGAGAGAGAAATACTCCACCTTCTTCGATTTTCTAAATGCAAGCCCGCCTCTCTGCACCTCTTTATATACATAGTGCTTATATATTTTCCATTACAATATAAAGTGGAAGAGAGTGCTTGAAGTGGCTCATTTCGTTTGTGTCTGTATCTGCGTCTGTGTTTTTGGCCCTGCCAATTTGCCTGAATGTAACGGCTTGTATAGACCGACTTGACTTTTTACCCATAAATTAGTTGCAATTGTCAGACATGTGAAAAGCTTTACACACACTTCCATATATGCACATACGATACCTAACCAAGAAAACCTTTCAATTTGTTTACATAGAAATCTTAACACATGTGAATACATGGACTTTGTTAGATAAATCTCTGCATGTGTGTTAGAAAATTTTGTATTTTTATTCATTTGTATGTATTGGTACTTATGCATCTCTTATTCATTTTTATACTCACTACTCATATAACGGTATATTTGGTATTTTGCAGGTTTTACGCTCACAATATGTATATGAGGTCAACAATAAAATTTTGTATTGTTTGTACGTGGATCCATATGTCCGTGTGTCCGATCATAATAATTGAGGTATTGAACAGAAATTCGAGAAAAATAATCCCCATCCAGGTAACTTGTAAAAATGTCCCTACATCTGGGTTTTTCTATTTCCTAAATTAATCAAAAATAAACAAGAGGTGGTGGATGATTAAAATAACTTTTTTAAGCAAACTTTTTAGAGTTTTTAAATGTTGCCTTAAGTAACCTGTAACCTATAATGCTTTCACTAATTTAATTTTTAAAGTATTCCCACATAAATGCGAATGAATGCGACGACGGATGGATGGACAAAGGTTTCAATAGATTTAAACAAGAACAACAACCGATTTGAAAATTAAAGAGAACATTTCAGATCAAGATTTTTGCTGACTTGTGTTGATCACTTTTATTGACCTTTAGTGGGCATTGTCTCTTTTGCAGTAACTAATGATGTTGGGTACTTTCTATTTGACTTGAGCCAAAAAACCTTTTTACACATTATATATGTTCCACACCTGGACACTGTGTGATGTATTTCCAATTTAACATTGCGGTTAAAGAAAGGCAGAGATGAAGGAATAAAATAAAACCAGCCAAAGCATGCTTAGAAAATGAAAAGAAATCAAATAATTTAATTCATTCTAAATTCCAATTTATTGCATTCACATATGACCGAGGATTTATCCTATAAATTGTAAATACATATAAATGAATGGATGCAACATATATGAAACGTGTATAGTTTTGTACTCATTTTGCACCGCCTTCGTATAATATGTATATATGGTGGTATATATTCAAGACTTTGTTTCGATTTCTTTTTGTGGAATTCAATCAGATATGCAACGTGGTGTCTTATTGCTTCCTTTAAAGTCCCATCAACAGGCAGAAATTGTAAGTGAAGGGCATCGTAAACATTTACCTCAAATTCACATTTAGTACTGCATTCAATTACAGTTAAACAGAGGAATCGAATTATCAATCATCTTTCATACATTTCGGAACAAATTGCCTCAACTATATAATAAGTTTTAAAAGTTTTTTTTTTTACATTTTTATCACATTACGTCCACATACACGTACATGTGTTCGGTAATACAAAAGGAATCTTTTTTCATTTGAAATGGAAATCGAATTTGAATTTGTTGTTGTTGTTTTATTTGATATTAAAATTTCTAGTGTGCTGTTGACAAAATTCTATGGACACAATTCATTGTCAAACGGAGCGTATCGTCAAAAAACAAATTCAGTTTATCAATTGTTTTGCTATTTTCTTTTGCGAAGCCTTCTCTCGTCACCATTTTTCCTTTCCCTTGTTCAATATGTGGAATATTTGTGTCTGTGCTATATTTTACAATGGAGTGACAACTATGTAGACCAATAACAAATTTTCTGTGCGTAAATTAGAAAACAACAACAACAACAAACAACAACAACATGGTGTTATATATATATAATTTCTATCCTATTCTTCAATGTTTTCTGTTCTTCACTGGGTAGCGACAAACTTGTCAAAATTGAAAAAGTTTCTTCTTAAGGAATGTTTTCTCTCTTGTTATACGTTTGCTTTTACTCTTATAGTATTTTTGTTGTTTTTGTTGTTGTTATTGTTTTTGTATAATAAACTTGCTCTTTACTATTTTTACTCTAAAAACATAAGATCAAGGATAAGTCAAAATAGAAAAATGTATTGCAATCATCAACAGCTGGACGTACAGATATATGTGCAATAAATCGAAAATAAGGATTGAATTATTTAGCAAATGATGAATGAATCTTATGATTCTTTTTAAACTATTTACCAATTATATGCACACGCATATACAAGTATGTGTGAGTATGTACATGTACGATTTCCTTATTTAGAAAGTCACCACAAAGAAAAACCATTTTTGCAATAATATAGAAATTCGAAAGATTGTGACAATTTCCTCATAAGGGTGATGATTATTAAATTGGGTAAATATGAAAATTGTAGAAAAGAAGCAAAAACACAACAACAAATTATTCTATTCGGTTCGATTCGAAATATCTGATGCTTATATGCTTGCGTTCCTATTTTCCTTTCACCAAATAATACAATTCTGCAATGCATTCAAGTTACATGGTTCACGGGTCGTATGAGTAATATTTCTTTAATTTCATTTCATTTATAAACTATTGTATAATAAAACAATTTATGCTGTAACCATGTGTATGTCTACAAAAAAAAATTTAGAATTTCATAAATATTTATTAATATGCACATTACTGTTAATGTCATGTATTTTACGTAAGGAGCGCAACCCATTAAAGTGCGCTTGAGCATCTCTATGTAAAATTGAACATGAACCATACATACAAACGGACGGAGTTTTACTATCAACATCAACGACAAACACGACAATATCAACGACAACAACAACAACAATTATTCATAGTTATGATGACATAACTGAATGCATTACAAAAATGTCTGTACATACATGTGTACTCATGTACATGCATATATGTAAATGCAATAACAATAACAATAGGAGTTGCCTGTGATAATGACAAAATAACACAAGAGCTGATATCTGAGTCTCCCCATGTAAAGTGTATTGGTATTGTTATGATGCTTTACTGGATGTACACACGAGATATAACATCAAGACATCAAAACTTTATGAAATAAACGTGTTCCTGTTTTCTGCTTGCCGTCGTATAAGTTGCCGCAGATACTAAAATATTTTTCACATAAAGAAAACAACACCAATGAAAAAATACATCATATGTATCAAACAATGGATAACTTTAGCTTGCGCTATTCAGGCACGACTCTGATGCATGCCAGCATGGTGAGTGTTTATGATATGAGACACCATTAGACAACATATTATAATGACAGTCTACATGCCACACATTCATTGCTTTCTGTGGTGTACGTCTGCTTTGTGTTTAAGCGCAATCAACTGTACTTGCGAGCATTAATTTTTGTTTCTATGGATTATACAAATATTCCACACATAATAGCACCCGACCTATTTTTTTCATTTTTTCAAAAATTTTCTTGAATAATTGAAATTTCTTGAATTGAATAAATGAATGTCTGCGTAATATGATAGGAGGTTGGTAGGAGCTTCGTGTATTTATTTACGTTATTAATGTTGTGTGGAAATTAAGCGGAAAACTTCAAAACTTCAGAGTTGAAGCAGAGTTGCAGAGCACATGATGTTAATATTTTATCAAACATTTTCAATACATTTCCGTTAATTAGTTTTTGCATTTCAGTACTTTTATAATTTATGCATAAAATTCATTTTATTCACCACGCGACACCCTTGGGGTTATTATTGACTCTGCATTGAAATATTTTAAAGCAACAACAACTAATCAACATAAGTGAAAATTAAAAAATGAAATTTTGCTAATTTCATATATCTAAGCAGAGTAAAAGTACTGCTCTGACAATTTTTTTAAATTTAAAGCAATATTTATTCATTTTGAGTAGGAACACGGCATAGTAGTCGAAAATGTAATAGCCTACGTTGTGAGCGTTTTAACAATAGATGAACGGGTCAGATTTTAATGTTGTTCAAGCCTATGTAGGCCCCTAAAGCCTTCTTCTGATACTTACAAACATAATATATGGACAGCAGCAGCTTTTAGAGGAAATGTTCAAAGTTTTTTTATTCCATTTGCAACACTCAGACCCCACCAAGTGTGTGAGTCCTTGATAAGTATTAAAATCTCTCTTGCCCATCCATGTGTTTGCCTTGTGTTTGGTACTCTCGCGGTCGTAGATTTTGAGATATCGTGCTGCATTTTAAGTTTCCCCACACAGGATGACATTTCATTATAATCGACATAAAATCAGCCTATCATAGTAAAATATGTCTTATAAAGAGTGCAAAAATAAGCGTGGTGGCCTAACAGACACTATTTATAAAATTTGAAATTCGATTTTCAGTCGACATCGAATACATGTACCATCAGATATCTGCCACTTCTTCGGTTTGCTTGCATATGCGAAAGGTATTTAAGATTTAGTTAGTTTTTAGAGCCTTGGTTAATTATAAGGGGTGGGATTCTAAATACAACAAATAAAACATACCTTTGAGCTCATATCTACCTAAAAATTTTCGTTAAGGAACTAAGAACACTTTATATGAGAAAGGTTCTAAAGTGGTTCGTTAGTGTCCTTATATAGTTCAGCCACTTGTGCTAAGTATTTTGCATTTCTCAACCGATCAATTTTAAGAAATGTGAATATAGCGTTATAGGGAAAGGGTTCTGAAAATAGTCCGATGGGGTAAATTTTTCAATAAAGATCACAGACACACATAGAGTCAAGGAGTTACTGAATGAGAAAATTATTTCATTTGATTGGTATAACCTTTAACCGTTTATAAGTTAAGTATAAACACCAAACAAACTTTATATTCCCTCTACTTTATTTGCGGTAAATTGATAGCATTCCAGCGGCCATCACAATTGAGATTCCAGATATTCACCTGTGAAAATATTATACTTACCTTAAGCAAATGCCTGAATGCGTACATAAGGAATTATGCACTGTGGGGTTGTAAGCAGAAAATAAGAAAAAAAAGACAATTTATTATAGATTTAAAGTTTATATTTGTTTTACTTTATTATTATTTTTGATATTTATTTTTAAGAAAATGTCGCACGTAATTCTTAATGTTGTTGTTGTTGTTATTGTTATTTCATGTTTATTATATCATTATTTACCAGTTACACGTATTACACGTACATTTATCAATATGTGTTTTGTGTGTTTGGTTGTAGGGTATATTGCAATTTATATTGTATACATTAAGATGGTGTATGTATGTATGTATTTGTTATATTTACATAATGTAGATTTATGTATCCGCCTATGTTTTGATGTGTTTTTTTTATACCCTGCACCACTTGTGGCAAATGTGTGTATATTAAGTTTGTGCGGATGTTCGTAACTCCTAAACGGCAACCTTAAAATATACCAAACTTTTCAGAATAAAAATCTGATTTGATGTAACTATGTCCGCCTGTCTGTCCGTCTGTCTGTACATGTGAATTTGGTCGCATTTTTTGAGATATATCGATGAAATTTGATGCAAGGACATGTGTTCGCCCAGAAAGGTACCCGGATCGGACCATTTTTAGAACTAAAGTTATATTTTAATGGAAGTTTTTATATGGTAAAAAATTGGAAATCCCAATGCTCTTTTTTTTGTTCAAATTTGTTGAACCCCTTCCCATATTCTTATATTTCAAGATATAACTTACGTACAGACACAACTAAACTAATTGGAGCATAATTTAAGGAGCCAAGTGGTGTGGAGTATCAAATGGTCGGACTAGACCGACCATAACATTTTTATTTGTTTAAATATTAAATTTACATTTAGACATAATCCAGCACACAATTGCTTGGTCGTCAACATTTTCTCCACTCTTCTTATTAACTGCAATTTATGATTCTTCTTCATCTTCTTACTTTACATATGTTAAGTGTTGATAAAATTTATTTATGTTTGTTTTACTTTCTTCACATCTGTCTGTTTTGTTTTTGTTTTGCTTGCGTGTATGTAGATGTTGTTGTTGTTGATGTAACGGATGGAATCTAAAATTAAATGCATATCTTAAGATGGAATTATTATTATTTACTTGGTATTGTTGTTGTGATTGTATTATTATTATTAATATTCATTTTGTTTTGATTACATATACACGAGAATGTTCTGAATCCAATATTTAGCTAGATTTGCTTACGTTCTCTGCTGATTCACTCAACATCATTTTATACAATTTTGTCCACTTTCAGTGATAAACGATTAATAATATTTTCACGTATCGTGGTATCGTTCTGTGTTCTTCTTTAATAATATTTATATAGAGAATCAAGAGTAAAGAGAAAGATTTATTGATGTAATAATATTTTTACAAATCACGAAATTATATAAAGTTTTTGTTTAGTTTAGGGCGTTGAATACTTGAAAAGTGGTTTTCTTACAGATCTGGAGATATCGATACTTTTTATTTTATTTTATGTATATTTTATCTTATAAGTAAATTAGTTAATATACAATATATGACAATATATGGAGATATACGTACACACTTCTTTATCTTTAGGAAGGAATATTTTTTTGTTTCTTTTTTATTTTCAAACGCAGTAGAACTCAAAACAAGTCAAAAAACGAAAAGGGCCTTATAAGGCAAATCTTAAATACCCTCTACATGTACGTACGGTGGGCGGAACAGATCTATGATTATGTTCTTTAATACTGTATAACGTATAGCCTCGCCAGTTACGCTTTTCGCTGATTTTAGTTTTTAGGGAATTGTGGGTGTGCATGTTATCCGACCTCGCCCATTATTGGCTCATCGATGAATGAAGTAAATATGTATGTATATCAAATAGCAACTGCATTGCAAAGTTTTTGTGAATGGCAATAGCGGCAGACGTGAACATGGAAAGACCAGATTCGTCCTTTATATCACGTAAGAACCGGATCCTACACTTAATAAGATTTCTAGTGTGTAATGGGCGTAACTGCTATCCGAATACCCAATTACACATTATCACACGGGATGGATAGACTAATTACACTGAATAACAAATTTCATATTTTTTTAAAAAATACTCGTATCACATCTACCTACGTCTCAGTTCTAGTTTTACATCCGCCCTGGAGACGATTCAAAGGCGTAAAGCACAATTTTTGGAATCCACATAGCGCGAAATCATAGCAAGTATGAAAATATAAGTAAATGGTTTAAAGTGAGCACACCTTCAATAATTTGACAGATTTGTATGCTGATCAAAAAAGGTATCGCACGGCCGCTCTTCTGGGTATTGCAAGCGGAATACCAAACTTTTTACACCAACCATCGTATGTGGAGGGTACAGAAGTTATTTGTGTGGGATGTACAGTTGGGCGAGGAAAAATCAATATAACAATAACAATAACATTTAAGCGATCTTACGTATGATTTTGTTATTTGTATGCAAAACAGGAAAATGTTATTGTTATTGTTGTAATTGGTGTTCTAATTAGTTTTATTCATAATTCCATCTTTAATTTGATTTTTTCTTAAGAGTTATGAATTTGAAATATTTTTTTATTGTTGTTGTTGTAGTTTTTTTAACTTTATATTAATTGTTTTTTATTGTTTGTAATGTTTCACAGAAATATTTATAATCATTAGTTGTTCGAGTTTTATTTATATTCTCTTCTTCTTGGTTGGCAGAAATGTCGCGTTTTTTTATTTTTTTGTTTTGTTTTGTTTTTTTAATTAATAAAATTATTGAGTAAATTGTTGTTGTTGTTGTAGTAGTTTGCCAGATGTAAACATCTAAGCTTGTCATGTTTTATGTCCACCAATTATGATTAAACTGAATATTACCGCCAGACTGTACGTTGAGTAAAATTTTCTTGTTACTGACGCCGATGACGTGACCGCTGAAGCAGATGATTCACCTAGAATTAAAAAATTGAGAAATTGCGAATAATTTTCAACACAAAAATGTGCTTAATTTTATAATGGATTCAGTAAATGAGAGTTGTCCAACTTGGTGCAGACACGAAGCCTTTAAAAACCTCAGCAAACATTTACGTATTGGATGAACAAGAATATCAAATTCAATTTCGTCAAATATGAGAAAATTCCTCTTAAATTGTCATAAAAATGCTTCCAAATGTAACCTAATATTACGCGAAATATTCTATAAGTGAGTTCAGTATGAAGTCCAGAATTTTTGTAGTAGATGAACATTTTGAATAACTCATTAACATATTTTACTTTGGCCTTTCACTTTCATTGCAGAACGATTGATCCACTTTCGAATTCGGCCGTTTAAGTTAATATTAAAAGTATATCGTGGATTATTGTTAGCTATTGAGGACAAGCATAAAGGAAAACTATTTAATTTGCTCAAACGTAGTTCCGTTTAATATGTGCTTAGGATATTTAGAGAATTGAACTTATCATGCGAATTGAACTGATCATGAAGCTACAGAAGCACTGGTAATATGCTTTTGCTTTTTATATTCTTTTAAAGGGGGTAAGTGCTATGGTGTGCACAGTGTGCATATATAAGAGCAGAAAATTATATTCAAAACCTCGAAAAGTTTATAAACCTCATATATTCTAAAAGTTAAGTTTCTCTACTTTAAGAATAAATTTATCCATAATAAGCAATCATAAATATTTTCTATTCTTTCTGCGAATTATATCCGCCTAATAAACATTTAATATTTTTTTGCTCTAAAATTAAAAACTGGAGTAGGAAAAATGTGAAAATATTATAGTTCGTTAAGCTCATTTATTTAATACCTTACATTACTTGGTTACAAATTTTATCGAAATATGTCAGAAAAATGCAAACAGTAGTATAAGGTGGGAGAGGAATTAGAGACCCCCCAAAGAATTTTGATAAACATCGATAAGTGAGTTGATTTACGAATGCCGTGTACGTGTATCCGCTTCCTGTTGGCTTTCGTACAACCGTATATTTTGAGATATTTAGCTGAAAATTTTTACATTTCTTCTAAAATCTTTACGCAGATTGCTATTTCAATTGACAAAATCGGTCGGAGCCACGCCCTATTCTATTCATTCACGATAAAAATTGAGCTAAGAAGTTTATATTTGGTCCACACATTTATTATAACTACCTCACTCATCGATGCTTCAATATTCATTTTGTAAGAGTTGTTTTGTATTATGCTTACTAAAAAGGATTGAACGATTTCATGTTGATGAGTCTTTAACTTTACTTGAAGAGTTACAAACAACTGCAAAAACATAATACACTGACTACCACAGGTAGCGCTGAACCTGATTTTTTAGTTGCTTCGAAAAAGTTAGGAAAAGCATATTAGGCGTGGCATTGATATTTCCTACCAAAAAAAATTATGATATATTTTCTTACTATTGGGTACCCTAGATTTGCCATACGCCTAATACAGTCCCTTTTTACTTCTTTGTGTAAATTAATCAGCACTGTGTACGTATGGTTAGCATAACAATATACTGCAGAAACTGTATAACACATACGCACTAGCACACCCGCATGCAAGCAAACAAATTCTCTGCAATTTAATCGTAAATATTTACTTTAACGCATACCCAACGCTATCCCCTCGGCTTGTAATGCACACTGTTACTAAACAAAACATTCAACACTTTGTTATTTCCCTCTATTCTCTTCTCTCTCTTTCTCGCTCTCTTTAACATATAGTACGTAATCCTCCAACAGTACCCAAAGCATATTAATTTTCTCTAATGTTCGTCTACAATAATAAACTAGTAGTATCGGGGCAGAAAATAACGTGTTTACATTCGTAGAAAAAAGTATAAAAAATGAAGTAAAAAAAAGGTAAATATGTCTTAGGCTACATCTTAAATACCCTTCGCATCTACATTTAAATAGTGGGCGTGGCGGGTAGGTGATTTTATATAATTGTGTATGATTTACGTTTCAACTTACAAGTCGAGTTTTACACTGAATACGGTTTTTTGTAAATTGTGGAACTTTTATCCAATCACGCCCATTTTCGGCACATCAATGGATGGGGTGATTATAATTATGCGTTTGTGTAGCTCAATGATTTTCATTGATTGTGGGCGTAAATTTTGATCGATTTTGTTTAATTTAAATATCGATCTGCGTACAAAAACTAGACGAAATGTACAAAATTTAAGCTCAAAATTAACGACTGTGAGAATGCCAACAATAGACAGCCGCACGGACATGCGTATCTAGATGACCACTTTTGAGTGTTGCAAATGGAATGACAAACCTTGTATCGTATGCGGAGTGTATAATAAACAACTTTACACACATTACGTTAGTTTTTTCTCGTTGTGCTTCTCATTCATTTGGCTACTATGCTGCTTTTGAAAAACTTTTTTAAAATGTTGTAAATATTGTAGAATCAAACGTTGTTATTAGAGTATTAGTAAGTGAGTTTTATTGTGGTGGCAAGTTTCGGTTTTCATTTATCGTACTATTATTGTTATTATTGAGAAAAAATAGTACTTAGCACACACACACTCGCGCTCGCGAGCGCGATAAAGCTCATGGAGCATGCATAATAATATTAAATGATATTATAATGCAATGATGCTCTGTACGATGAACAGAAGAATCAGTAGATTCCATACATTTGTAGAAGGCAATATTATAAATTAGTTGGCGAGAGCGCTTCCACCCACTTACACACACATACGACCGACCATTGATACTGAAATGTTTTTCATCATTATCTGCAAATAGTCATTATTCATGTCATACAAGGGGTAGAAGAAAGAGCCACAGGGTGGAAAAAAGAGAGTGAGAGAGAAGAAGAAGAATGTAGGTTATACACACAACACAAAACATTTTGCACTGAATTGTACACATATGCTTACGTAACTTGGGAACTGATACACTTTTAATACGATGCCAGTGTGTACGTATAGGGGTACAAAAGTGGATGGAACGGACATCCATTTATAAATATGTGGGTATGTGCGAATAAGCACCGATAATACGCTGCTAATGAAAAAAACAAATAACCGATGCAAGGGTAAAGAGAAAGTACAGAACGGTGCAAATGTGTTTAGTCAACAGGAAATGCAAACAATTCATGGATGTAATGAAATTAATGTACGAGCGAGTTCTTTAATTACAATTGCGTATATTTATTCGTTCTATGGATGTGTGAAGAGAGAGCGGCAAACGCAAACTTATTAGTTGTACTTGGTTGTGGTCAAAGCTATATTTTGCTTAGAGCAAATCTTAGACACCCTAACATTTATACATACATTATGGGCGTGCTCTGTGTTGACAGCAATTCAACTGAATATGTCACAAAAAATCAAAATAAAATATTTGCAAAATTGTAGGCGCGCTTGTTATTGATTTCAGCCTCCTTTCAGCGCATAAACAAAAATATGTGAACATTTAATTTTATAGCTAAAGTCTTTTTTGTAACAAAATACTCTTAATTTAAATAGGAACATACGTGCAGAATCAAAACATATTTATACAATATTTAAGCTCAATTTATAATTGTGAGCGTGATCAACAAATGCGCCTCAAACTTACACAAAATTATATTTTGCAATAAATATTTGGTGCGGATTTTGATGTCCAAGTGAACACTTTTACACGCACCTACATGTATGCCACGCCCATTGATCATATACATTTACATGTAAAGGGTGGCCAAGAGTTGGTCTATGCCACGATCACAGTGTTCACTTGGGCAACATTCGTTTAAAAACTTTCCATTGGTGCCAAATAGTTATTTCGCACAAAGAAATGAAATACTTTCATCACATGCTGCACGTTTATCACATTAGCAAACAACACTTTCAACCCTTCATCCAACAATTTATTGTTCCCAATTGGTTAACTTGAAAGATCTTGGTCTAGTGGCCAATTTGGCCTTGTGACATGAAACCAATTTTTGGTTTGGCCAATTGCAAAGGCTGCCACCTCTACATCCACCACCACCACCACTAGTATGCTTTACGTTCAATAGAATCAGTCTAGTAGGTAACGGGTAGAAGTAAGAACACGCAGAGGGAGAGAAGGGTGTTGAAGGAAGAAATCACTTACCATTTATAACATTTAGCGTCACAGTCACACTGGGGCTATTTGACGGGCTACACGTGTAATTGCCGGTATCACGTTTTTTCGCTGATTCAATGATTAATGAACCGATCTGTTGTAGTCGATGTTGTCGTTGTAGTTGGGTGCATTGGTTGTTTGTTTATGTTGATAACGCAGCAACCGGCAGGCACACGTACACAAATCCATTGTTGTGATTAAGAAATCAGGGAATGACATGAAAGAAAGAATAGAAAAAAAAAAAGATTTTCTTTCATTAATATGTTCCTTACGTTCTCTCAATTGAAAGGGATTTTGTTTAAAAATACAATAATGGAATAAAATATTACAGTTCTGTGGAACGGTAAGTACGCCCATAAGTTTCTCATAACAACAGTTTTTATATGAATAACATTTAAATTCTTTCGTTTCACCTTTGTCATCGTTCTTAATATTGACTTATTCAAATATCTTCTCCGTAAACCCATGTACAAACGCACAACTCACACACACACATACACAAACGCACGCTTATTAATTTCCAGTGTTGTGCTTACGATGTTGTACCTGCGTATGTCTCTTGGGTCATGAACGTTTATTGCGAACAATGCGCAGAGTTGGAAATTTAATAATAAGTTAAGAAGACCCCTTTGGGCCAAGCAACTAAAGGTTAAGGTTTCACTTTTTGTACGGCATCAATTTTCATCGTTTACCTTGATGAGGAGATTGTAGAAATAGCAACAACAATATTAATAATAATATAAATTATAACAAAAACAACAACAACAACAACAGCAAGTAATTTCTTTAAAGTAATAATAAATTAAATTTCATCATGTTGTTGCAGTTGTTGGTTCACTTTTTTTCGTAACCGTTGTCGTTATTTCATTATATTCCAGCAATATTGCTCACAAATGACAAGACACTTGACATGATTTACGAGTGGAGGCGTAAATTGAAATTCAGTACTCAGTCAGGCGACAGTAAACAAGTGGTAATTAAATGTTTCAAAGTGGTTTATGCAGCTTTGTGCAGAGTTTTTCAAACGAAATTGAAAGATTTTTATTACAAAGCAGATGAGTGACGGGCATCTCATTCTGACGAGGCATTTGCAACGTCCTGAAGAATGCCACAGAGACCTTTTAAATTATTATATCGATTATATGTAAATTTAGAGTCCATTTTATCATGTCGGTGCGTCCGTCTTTATGTTTACTTGTGGTTTAAAAACTTGGCACTTGATGGGGGTATACTAAGTTTGCTATTCCGTTCGCAATGCGCAGAAGCATATTCTGGATCAGCATTTATATCTAAATCGATCTAGATATGAGCGTCCGTTTGTGTGCGGGTCTGTTCTTAAAACATTCGCAGTCGCAAAATTTTGAGACATTGAGTTGAAATTTTGTTAAGACATTCGTATTGTTTGAACGTAGGATCCTATTTACAATCGACAAAAACCCGACCAAGATCATTCTTAGGTCACGTGGATACACATTTACAGTTCACAAAAACTGCAATACGACCTGATTTCTATATGATTTTATACTCACTACGATATATGCATATTTATTAAGTTTGTGTGACTTCTAAACCGCAAACACCATACCAACCTTTAATTACATATATTAATTCCGAATGAAAATCTGAATGGATTTCTGTCAGTCCATGAAAATTTGTGCGCAAGTTAAAGATCGCATTTGTTAAGATATTTCGATGAAATTTGCTACAAGAACATACCGTTCCTCAGAAAGAAATTCCATTAAAAATGGACCAAATCGCATCATTTTTAAAAGCCCTTCCCATATAATGATATTCCACGAAGAGACTTATGCGGCAATACCTCGTGTTCACTAATCCAACTAAACAAATTGTAGCACAACTTAGGGAGCTAAATGGTCGGGTTTAACCGACTATAACACTTTTACTTGGTAAATAAATTTTTATTTTTCTATTATTCTTCAATATTTCAAGTTGTTATTGTTAATACATACGTAGATTTTTGTATGTGCTTGTGTTACCTAACATTTGTTTCGACAACTTACTGTACTGTGAGCATCGCCTTCTACTTCTGGTAGATTACGATCCAATGTGGTTTTGTGACGTCTAGAATCAGCTGCCAACTGTTCGGAGCCATGATACCACATAATAAATGTGGGCGGTTCTAAAGCACCACGCACCACACAACGCAATATAACCGTACTGCCAGCTTTAACGTAACGATCTGGATCACCCAGTATTTCAGTACGAGGAACTATTACAAGAAAAAAAAAAAAAAAGAAAAATAGAAATAAATTTTATACATTTAAGGCGAAAAATTTATCTTTGAGCTGGATACCGTACATTGCTGTCGGCAACACGAAGATAAATATAATAAGATTTGCTATAAAATATTGTTGAACATTTTGTGAAGTTGAACATGAAGAAGTTTTCATTATTTTATATATTAAACTTGTGTCCTGGATACGTAATATATTACTTGGACATTCAATTTATTTGTAATTGTTTTAGATGCATTTTCGAAAAATGAAATTTAATTAATCTGTTTAGAGTGATAAACTGAAAAGCCATGAAATTTCGAGTTGTGCATAATTCGGTTGAAAATGTATAATTTATGCAAGCTACGAATGTGAGTCCGACCTATTCATTTATGATGCATTCTCTTCATCTTGGTATTGAAAGTTTTAACAAAAATAATTGTTGTTGCTAAGGTTGTTATTTATTATAAGAAAATCAAAGATGGATCAAGTAGAATGCTAAATTGGGTTAAAGCAAATCTGTAATATCCTCCACATTTATGTAAATGTGAGTGGGCGCGACTGATGTAAGAGCATGCACTCCATATCAACTAAAGCATCGAATAATTGTGGGCGTGCCTGGAGGGGGATTCATTACAAATATAATATTGTAAGTATGTTCTGTTCAATATATGGCGTTTGCTTTTGTGAAGGTTTTGCTGTTTCTCGATTGTGGGCGGGGTACAGAAACCTAAGTACAATCATTGAATATGTCCACATATCCACCCGTGATAATGCCAACAAAAGATGGGCATATCGATTTAAACATCGATTCAGATGTTAATGCCTGCTTCTGGCAGAAGGAATAACAAAGGACACTTGGTCCAAAAAATTATTATTAATTTTAGAATTAATTTAAACAAATGTTAGCAAATGATAAAATACAAGTTTATACGAAAAAAAATCCCCTCTTCTCTACCACGCTGTGCACTCTTGAAATATGCAAAGCTAATCTGTAATCTCTACACATTGAATAAAAAACAAATAAATGAGAAAACGGATTTTTCTCACCTGCCAAATGAAGTTTTCTCGTTAAGGAACTTAAAACGCATATAAAATATCCAATTTCTTAGCTGGTATGTATGTGTGTGTGTGGAGAGGGAAGGGAGAGCGGCACACATTCATGCACATACATTTTATTCATTTTTTATGGAGCTATAAATGTATTCGATATGGAATATAAAATCGTAATTTTTCTCTCCTTCATTCTAACTTTCTTGCCGCCTCTCCTCTCATTCGTTTACCTAAGTAGCCATTTCTCAATATAAATGGAATTTAAACACTTCTTCACGTACATGAATTTGTAACGCATACAGACACACACACACCAATGCCAGGAATAAAATTTCTATTTCTAAAGGATATCTAAGTTTGTGCATTTGTTTGTATGTACGTTTTTGTAAAATAGAAACTTAGAATACATGATGCATGCGTAAGCTGAAAATATTGTTTTATTGCATGTGAAATAGCAAATGTGGCATCGGAGGGGCGAGGGGAAAAATATATTCGAAACAACGACAAAAACAATAGACAATTTATAATAAGAAAATGGAAAACTATTGAACACACACACACACACACATACACATACACAATCGTATACATTTCGTATTTTTCTCCGTCATTTATACAAAAACTGTTGAACCAGAACATCAGCAAGAGCAGGCATGCATAACAAATGTGGTTTAAATGAGAAGAACAACAAAACGACTTATCTTAAAACTATAACAACAATAAGAAACGTTTTTATGGAAAATGTAAAAAAAATTGCATATTTTATTGTTGTTGTAGGTTGTATGTTCCATTTTCTACATTTTGTTTACTGACTGTTGACCAAGAAAAATTATTAAACTCTTAACTGTTGAACATATACACACGCATGATTGCTAATGCATACAATACATGTATTTAGTGAGAGTGTGTGAATGTGTGTATGTGTGTTTTTGTGAATTTTCATTTCATATACCAACCATAACCATAACTTACCAACTACTTGCAAATGCACTCGAGCACTAACTTTCGGTTCCGTAGACACTTGACATTCATAGGCACCAGCATCTCGTGCCTGAACGTATTTGATTTGTAATGTCCAAAATTTATCCGGCTGCTTTAACGCCAAAAACCGTTGATCAGCTATAAAGACGGCTCTGAAATAGAATAGATAAGAAGAAGAAGAATAATCTACTGTAAGTGTAGCAACAAATTGAAGTTTATTTAAAAGTTTTCTTTTCAACAAAATTTTATAAAATCATTTTCATATTTTCTCACACAGAAGGTAAAACTTTTCCAACACATACACACCGTCTGCTTGTCACACATTTCTTTGAAAAGTATGTTAACATGTACTCTCATCAATAATGTTGTTGTTTGTATTTATGTGAACTAATCTTAATCCACTGTCTAGTGATTATGATATGATAGAGTATAAAAAGATTAGTTTAATGGTGCCGGGGAAAACCGTCGACACCAGGGTTCACTTATTTCACTTTAAAAATCAAAATTTTATTTATTTTATTACAAATATATTTTTAATTTTTAATAAGTTTTCAAATGAAAATTTCACTTTCAAATACAAAAAATGATTATTTTTAAATTTAAATACTCGAACTCTTCGACTGCGAATAATCTTAGTATGCTTCGACTCTGAATTTCCCTTTTATGCACAGAAATCGCTCATACGCTCTCTCGAACGTTCGATTTCCGCACATCTCGAACGTTCTTTTTCTCGTACGGACGTTTTCACCTCAGGTAGGGTCATTTGGCGTCAAGGGTCGAGTTGGCGGCCCTGACTCGGCAGGGTTGGCAAAATCATTGTCGTGGTGAAAAACGGGCGATTGTAAAAGAAAAATAGGGGGCGCTATTTTTCTTCTTTACAAGTATAAACTGTGCACTTAATAGGGCGGATGTGAATAACCACCGAAGCATTCCATGTTTCTTAATTCTTTACATTGTAGTCAGAGGTGCACATATTAAGTTTTACTATCTCCGTACGTGGATGTAAAATTTAAAACGCTAATGCCACGCCCAATATAAAAGAGTGAAGGGCATTCAAGAGGTGGCCAGTTGGCAGTTTCTCTAAAACGCTATCACAGCTTGTTTGTAGTGACAGAGTGCGCAGAATCCTCTGACACATTTTGGTGTGGCTTATGTAAAAGTATTGGGGCTGTCTTTTTGAAACTAATAAAAAAGATTTACAACTCAAATGAACGTGTTTCTCGTAAGATTAGGGTAAGCAGAATACGACTTGAAACAAATGAAATTCATTATATGAACTCCCTCAATTATCTGTTTTTTATTTTTTTAACCGAAAGGTAGAAGAAAATGAAACTGAACTGCAACTAATGGATCTCTCCATTTATTAGCTGGAAAGAAAAAAGACAATTTAAAGAATTGCATCTTCAGAAAATAAAAAGACTGAGAAGACAGTGTAAGTGACGAGTAGAAGAATGATTCGTTTGTTCTTTTTTTGAAAAGAATGCGTAAGTACGCGAGCGAGGAGTATTGTGCAAGACAAATGGAGTACTCGTGTGAACATTAAAACTTGTTTTCCTAAACAACATTCCTTTTCTGTTGTCAGTGTTTTCAAATGGTTTTCATTCTTATCGTATAACTGAAAATATTTAAAAAATTAAAATACAAGGAACGCAAGAGTGTCTTACACTGAGAGAATTTCAAAAATCAATCGAATGAGTGAAATGACAATAAGAAGAAGGGCTGCATTGAAAGTGAAAGGATATTAAAGATGTTGGTGCTTTGGAACGAGCTCATCTCATTTTAGATTTAAGGAAAAAAAAAAAAAAGGAGAATGAGTTGCAAAAGATTTTTTCCTTAATACCAAAATACCCGCACAAGATGGGCTCGATGGGTATTTAAGATTTGGCATAAGCCAAATATTGATTCCTTAATAAGAAAGGTTTTGTTTAAGGCTTCTGCTTAACTGCTTGTTGTCTGTCAGCATGGCATCTTGCAATCGATTCTTCTAACCCTATTTTATAACACATCATGCTGAAATTGAAGTAACTGTAGAAATTGAAATACAGCAACGTGGCTCTCACCCGAACAAGATTGATTATCATACTTATACCCTACACTAATTGTAATAGAGATTATATTATGTTTTTGACAACATTTACAATTCCCAAATGGCTTCAAATTGGTTCCTTATGGGGAATAAATCCAAAATTCCTAAAATTTGGAACAAAAATTAGGAATTTGCATTTGCTTGGACTGAAAATTATATTAATTTTGGACTGAATGGAACCATCATTGCCCTACTATAAAGATTTTTCACAACAACGACTCATGCTTACTGATACAATTAAATTAGTAAAAATTTTGGAAATATAGGGGGGGGGGGGTGAAGGGTTCCGATCGACTTTTCACTCGTTTCTTGAATTTGTATGAGAGGGCATCGAATGAATGGATTCGAAGGCTCATAATACTAAAAGCTAAGCGATGTCTTATTGACTCCATTATGTCCGCTGAACCGGAATATTTATACCTAAATCGAATAGTGTACAAGGCAAGGGCTTGAATGTAAAAAAATATAAAAATATTTTCCTGTGCATACGCATATAAGACTAGGGGAGAAGGAAATAATGTATGCGTGTGTTTGTGGGGATTTGCAATATGTAACAGGAGCCAACGTTTGCAAACAATATAAGTAAAAATCCATTTCTTGAAAGTTTGCTGTTGATTTGTGTGCGCATTGATCGCTTCCTGGTGTAATGCAATCTTTTATCTAAATATATTTATATCCGTAGAGCATCGCACACATGTGCTCATACATTCTTTTGTCCTTTTGTTAATGTAAGTCGTGCTATCGTTAGTAATGTTGATGGTGGTGGAGGCGGTCTTGGCGTTAGTAGTACTTTTTCTACTATTGTGTGCTATTCATGGGAGAATGTGTGTTATTTTTCCTTTTTTTTTTTTTTATATTTGTCTCCAATCGTGTGCATGTAACGTATTCAAGTATAAAAGAAATTGAGATAACAACGCAAACGAAAAATAAAAGGACAAGACAATGGTACAAAAGAAAAAGACAAACTGTTACTCAATTGCCTGACTCGGAATTGTTTCAAGTTGAAGTGGATGAGTGTGAGTGCGATTGTACGTGTGTGCAGAAGGATTTCATTGTGTCTCGCAATTGCATTAGGGCAATTGCCAGTGAGGGCGGGTTATCATGTGTGTGTATGCGTGTGTGTGTGCTGTGTGCGAACTTTATCCTGCCAACCGTAATGTCTTTGGTGACATTTATCTATTTATTTTTATTTTATACATATTATTTTATTTTACTTATTTTCGCTTTTCTTAGACTTTTGCGTTCTCGGCGCCATTTTAGACGCTTTTCTCCTCCTTCCACTTGCAGCAGCACTTTCTATTCTGCCTCGGCTACTTAGTTCCGAAACCTGATTCCTAACACTCACTAGCACTCACATTCACTCCATATAACACAGCACTGACAGGACGAAATGTAATAAAACTTGATTGCCCAGATTTTAAGTAAGCCACTCACACTCCTCCACTCTATGGTTGCGTGCGTTTGGGTATAAGCCTCCGTCTTCACAGTGTTTCTATTTCTATTTACTTTATATAATGGTAAATGATGTGTTAACAAACAAATGCATTCAATTCGAAGACATTCTCTCCATCTCCATCTCTGCCCAATTTTTATTACAGAGAATACTAAATTTCTTTCGTAATACCAGAAATTGAATAAAATCCATTTTGTATTGGATTTATTTGCAATGCAACAAACTGGCCCATACAGTGTTTTGAAGGAGTGCACAATATTTTTTAAAAATGGATTTATTTAAATTTTTTAACTAAAGATAAAAATTTATGAAATACAATAGGCTTCCAAAACGTATTCAATGTTGTGCATTTTAAAAGTGTATAAAATCAATTTGAGAATGCAAGATGTGACAATATGATTCTGTGTGAAGCAGCTAATCGGATGCATTTAAAGAATGTTTCTCGAAAAGTTTCTCAAAATCAAAGTCAAATTATAATTATTGTAATATACTGAAAAACTGAAGAGTTATATTTGTTTCTTGCCCGACCGTTTAATACTCTACACCGCTTGGTGCCAAATGGTCACAACTATCTTTCTATCTATCACAAGTTAAGTAATTTCAGTATATGCGAGCCGATGCTAAATAAAAGACATTTCTTAGAAAAATTTTCCATAGAGAGAGAGGTTTTCCAGAATTAAAGCATATAAATTTTAGACTCTGTTAATGACATCCAACAAAAAGGTTTTAAAAATAAGCGGCTCGGGGTTAAATTTAATCCAGTCAAATATTGAATTAATTAACTTTTCACTAATTTTGATTCAAAAAAGTTAAGAATTGCTATATAAAGAAATTATTTTTTTATAACAGGAGAGGATCTAAAAAGGGCTCAATGTCTCTGTACCAAATTTCTCCGAGATATCTCAAAAAATGCTAACTGTAGATAGCTCACAAATTCTACTTTGACAGACTGACGAGAGACGGATGTGGTTACATTGATTTATAAACTGATTTTAAATCGTTTTAAATATTTCTGTTAAGAAGTTCACTCGAAATTTTGTGCATTTTAACACACGCGGTGTAGGGCATGAAGGGGTTTCTCAGGCTTGGCTATAATATATTTTATAACATAATTATGTATGTATTACATAATAGATCCTCGACTTGGAATAGAGGATTTTACATCCATTTCTCTTTTTTTTTTTTGTTACACACGTATTAACAAAGGCGACATATGTGTTCGTTCTCTCGCTGGTGGCGCTAGTGAATAAAAAAAAAACATTGTTGACAGGTCAATAACAAAACAGCAACTTGACATCGTGATATTATTGTGTGAGTTTGTATAAACAATTCCAACAACAACAATAAACACCAGTTTCGGTTCTGTTGTACCACTTGTAATAACATCAATAGCGGCATAACTACGATGCCACAGATGGCTGACAAGTACATTAGTCATCTAAGCACACATGTGTAATATACCTGCATATAGAAAATGCTATACCACCTCTTCACCCCCAACACCCACACGGACACAAATTACATTGCGATTGTATGAGTGTGCAAATACATAAATTTGTACGGCAGGGCAAAAAATGCAAAATTAGATTCATGTATTTGGGGTGTGTGTATGTGTGTACGTAAGTATGCATGTGAAACGTTATACATGCCAAACATTTGTTCGTGTGTTCAGAGTTATTAACATTTAAATTATCGTTATATACCATTCGACCACATACATGTGTGCGTGTATGTGTGCAGGTTTGAGTATTTAAATGTGTATTGTTAGATATATGTAAACAAAAGCAATTTACAAATGTACTCTCTCTTCAATTAACATCAAGTGTGCGAGTATTGTAAAATTTCAACAATTCATTTTCATTGGAGGGAGATAACAATACAAAATAAAAAATTAAGAGAGGGTGAGTGAGAAAAAGAGGGTGGTGAGAGACCAAAATAAATTTCAATTTCATTAAAGATTTATCCCAAACTATATATTTGTTATTACATTTATTACACATACATATGAAGCTGCACTGGGTTTTGTGTTGAATGTTTAATTGGAGTACATTTTAGAAGCATTTGTGTGGTGCGTACATATGTTTTGTTTATTGTACAATGCAATATAAACACATGTTAAGTGTCCAATTTAATTTATTTAATTAACTAAAGATTACACAGCAGAAGGAACAAATGCACGAAATATTACACGATTTATAAAAATAAAACAAACGTAATTGCTAACAGTCTGAGTGTAACCAAACACTAACTTATACAATGCGGCCCAAATGAGAATGCCTGACTTTTCCTTCTCAATTAATTTTCAAATTATTTTCTCTTGAAATTACAAGATTATGTAGTGGTTTCAGCATAATTAACACCACCTTTAATTATACCGATCGGAGCAGAATCCACATCTGAATCTTTTGAACCAAGTTTGCCTGTCCGCTGCAAATTTTGAAATTTTTTGATGAAATTTGCCAGAACTACTATGGAAAATTGAACTGACCGGACCACTCATTTTAAATAAGTCTCTTTGTGACGAAATTTTAAAATTCTAAATATTTTTAATAAAATTTGGGCTATTTTTAGAACCCCTGCCCATAAAATGCTTTTTCACGAAATGACTTTTATATGATGCCGACGCACCTTCACTGATACAAGTAAATTATTTGTAGCACAAATTGGACAACTACTCAATATGTTGACATGCTTTTTATTTAAGTTTGTTATTCAGTGCATAACGTTTTAGAATCAAATTTTTTTATATATATGAACTAAGCATACATTTAGGCATAATCGATTTATGAACATATCTTTGATAACTGTAAATTCATGTTGACTAGAATCTGTAATTCAGCCTCACTGGTAAATCCTTGTGTAATAAAGTGCTGACAATATAAAACCAAGCCAGTACAATAATAGGCTTTAGAGATTTCTCTAAAATCTACAACCACTCATTTGTTTTGTTTAAATACCGTTATCGATAACTGTGCACAAAACGAATAGAAATATGAATTTTACATGATATGTGTATGTTTACGTTATTATTATGGTACCAGGTACCAGATTGGAATTGAAATATTTCTCACATACGTTAAGAACATTTGTGCATCCCTAGTAGATGGAATGTTACATTACACAGGTATAAGAAGGACTCCATGCATTATGCATGTGCACGAGTATATATTTTGAAACTTAACCACACCTGTCATTGTGACCATAACACTTCCTCCACATAATGAACAGTAAATCCTTTGAATAGAAAATAACATAAACTCTTAACCATTCATTTGCTTGCACACATCACACTTGTACACTTAGGCTTACGTATCTACTACTACTTCTACTACTACTACTACTACACTAACAACTAAGTAATTTCCTTTTGAGCGCATGAATGCATAGCAAGGACATTTTGTACTTTATACACATTTATACAATGTCAACGAGTTATGCCAACCTTTAAACTGTTATTGCGAATTTGTCGGAATACATGGAAATATTTATCTGTAAAAGGCATTTAGTATGTGTGTTTGGGTGTTCAAAAAGGAGATGGAGACGTGTACAGAAAAGCTGGGAATTTATTGTTAAACGTTTTACTTCAAGTAACAAGTTAATCCAGCAGCCATTGAAGCTTTGCGAGGATCATTTAAAGGAGGTGTATTTTCAATGTTAAAATATTATGAAATGGGTCCAATGCATACACTTTAGATCCTCGATGAACACATTCGCATAATTAGCAAAAGGAGCCAAAAATTGAGTTATGGACCACAGGGAGCTTCCCAACCATTCCAACCATTCCAACGGGGTCTAACTCCTTGGTTTAAATTCTGTAAAATTATCGAATAACTACGACACACACCATACATTAGTTGTGTGTACAAGAAAATGTGTGTCAAATATTTAGAATGTAAGTATTTTGCACTTAAACTTATGTTGATATAAGAGCGTTTCAGAATGTGCAACAATCTTTACATTGTTGTCGATTTGTTATCATAGAATAACAACACTTATCGATTTTGGCAACTGGCAAATTCCACTTAATACGTAATGTACATATTCATGCATATTTACTATCAAGTGGTTGCACAACAACAGCATTTCGAATGGATGTGGACACGTGTATACCACCCACTACTTAGCCCACCTGCTACTACTTCCATACACGTGCTACACTCCATTCGAAACATGATTTTAAACTGATAAGTGTTAATCAAATGGCGACACTAATATCCTGATAAAATAATATTGACATGAATATAAAATGTTGCATATATTGTGTACACAAGGATATTATCATAGCGTGAAAGGTCGCACTGCACAATGGGCTATACTGTGCAATTATTAGGATTGGAATTGCGGAACACGATTGAAGTAACATTTCTGCATGCAATAATTAATGAACACATAGAATAAAATGACATCGAATTATAAAAATAGAATATATAAAGTTGTCGATTCAACTGGATTATCGATTAGTAAAATTGAATTCCATAAAAGTTCTGAAGTGGGTTGCACATAACGGGAATTGTTTTTAAAAACTTCAATAGGTATTGCCGCCGGAGTGGAATCTGGTGGTTGAATACACCTCTCATTCACGAAACAATGCTAAATAAATATAACTCAAAAAGCCAAGAATGCTTTTTACCAGTTTCTTTACAAAATATTTCCTATGCGTATCAAACGAAAGTGTGTTAAACGAATAGCATATAAGCGGTACTAAATATGGTCTGGTCGGGCGGCAGAGATACGGACACGCGGACATACTTTTCTATATCGAGTCAGTTTTTGATGCTGAACAAGAATATATATACTTTGTAAGATCTCTGGCGTCTTCTTCTGTGTGTTGCAAACGGAATGACAAACTAAGTATACCCCCCATCATATGTGGTTTCTAAAAATTCGGTCCATTTTGAACAGGATCCCTAATTGAGCCAAAACACTTTCTTGTATCAAATATCATCGAAATATTTCAAGATGGACGGGTACGGATTAATCAAGTCAAAAAGTGACACTAAATCGTTTAGTATAATTGAAGGTGGGTGAAGCATTGTGGTGCAGTACCACAGATGAACAGACAGATATTCTGATCAGGTAAACGAATACTTTGTAGGATCTCGGACATTACAAGCGTACTCACTACCCCTAACCTTAAGTTTAGCAGCGGCTACATCTCCTGGGCAATGCAACAGATAGATTCAAACTCCAACTGAATTTTATAAATTTTATTAACTTTATTCCAGTTAATATTGGACTTTTTTAACGCAATATTTTATGGAGCTTGCTAAAGCCACAAACTTGACTTTGTAAGAAAAAATAATTGAAATCATTTTAACATATCCTTCAGATGGAGAGGATAACATGCCCAACACAGGTAGAAAATAAATCAGAATAAGTTTCAACAAAGAATATTTGAGCAAGGACACGTAATTGGTGTGTCTGAATATTTTTAAGGATAACAACATGTTTTGATCCCTTAAGTGATTAACAATTTCAACAATGCAAACTTATTATTGCATGAGTACATAAGTAAATAATATTTAATTACTTTAGAAATATTTTCATTTATTTTAAATTTACATAACACACAAACGCACGTATTTATTTCAATGCATATATGGATGTACTTGTGTACACATAACAGCATCATTATTTGTTAAATAAATGTGCAACTCTCATGTACAATACATGTTTACATTACGAAACAACAACAATAATAATAATAACAACAACAACAATGATATTACAAACTGTCAACAAATTTCAAAAAGGATTTTACATTTACACAACATGGACTAAATTGTGAAGCAGAAAATTTTCAATTAAAACCTCTTTTACATACACGCACACATGCACATACCCATTCACATTCACATTCATAATCTCTAAAGATTTGTATAAGTATTCTACTTGCAAGTGTTGTGCAAATGTTTAAGTGTTCGTGTACACACACACACACATGATACATGTTTATTAGTACTGAACAAAAATAAACACTTCATGTACAATTTGATTGTTTAAGAAAAGTGGTAAAGGATTATTCCTCTCCCAGAAGTCCTGAGACAAGAAATTTAAAACAAAAAGCAACATTTCAAGAAATAATATTTGAAAGCCTTTAACTACCAAATACATAATGTAGCCAATGTGCGAAAAGAACAATTAGTAAGGAATGAGGAAACGGCATTTTGATGGTCATCTACCAAACTTGAATAACTTGAGTAACTCTTCTGTGCCATCAATCAAGTGCTTTCTTAAGTTAATTTTGTACATAATATGGTTTCCATTGATTCGCTTCCATCTTCAAGAAGAGTAATCTGTCTCTTCAGTATTTATTATGCTGTACCTCACTGAGAATGATTTACAGCCTCCCACCCTCCATAAATTCAGATGCAGTCATGCATCAAGTACGACGCTATGTAATAATTTTACTAGCATAGCGAAAAGGGAAGATGTTGTAAGTTAATTACCTGTCAACGGTGAGTATGTGACCATCACGTACACGTATCCAAGAGACGGATTTATTTCCAAGCTGTTTCACCTGCAAATTAAGAGAAACACAGAGTAAAGGACAAATTGTAAATTTGACAAAAATAAAAGAATATAATTTTTAACTCAATCAATGTCAACATTACGGCTACTAAAGAGAATTTAAGATAGATGAACTGTGTTGGACAATGCGACAAATTTTTTTTGTGACATATACACAGAGTTAAAGGTAATGGAAATATAGAGAAGATTACTGGCTAAATAAATATTTATTTATTTTATTGAAAACATACATTTACACTTCATTCTAAATTTCCAACGAATTGGATCATTTTCAATTTTCGAAGTGGAGTGAGTTTCCTATCCCGTGAACAACTTCTTGGAGGCCTTAGAAACCCTGTAAAGGATAGAAATGTCAGGTCCGAACAATAGTGATGTCGCAGAGTTTTTGTAAAATTCCTGCAAATAGGTACGTAGTTTTTTCGTAGTCAAGCCAACTCTGCAACCAAATAAGTTGGTATAAAATGGCACAGAATTACGCCTTTGGGATAAACTGTGAGACATAATATAAAAGGTCTTAAAAGAGAGAGTAACGGTAGCCATGTACTAAATATTTCGCCCAAGCTAAGTCGTTTCTTTCTTGTGCTATAAATTGTGTAAGGGTCGAGAGAAAACTTGAAAAAAAAGTCTGGAGAGTACTGAAATTTATTGCACCATCGGATAAAAAAACTGAACAAGATTTGTTTTCTATCATGTTCTGAAGGCTTTAGTACATTAGTGGTGAGTATTCAGAGTATTCATAATGTGACCTAAACTTAAACTTTTTAATTCAGAGTCAATATTTCATTACAAAGAGAAGAGTGGTGGTAGCCTCCGTACCTTTGATAGAATACACATCCCACACGGGCAGACATTGTATTAAGTTAAAATAGACGATGCGGTGTTGATCCATTATCGGAGGATGCTTGAAATTTGTGCAAAATTATTTTTTGTTACTATTAAAAATTCTTTATAACAGTACCATCGTACAGATTGCACATGCCTCGAGTCTCTATAAATAATATAGGAAGTCCCCCAATTGAAAGTGGGCAAAACGCAAAACGCAAAGTGCGGAATATTGATGCAAGCAAGTAAATATTTCAACACGAACAGTTATAGATTTTCCCGTTCTACCCCAAAAATCGTATAATAATGACTTTGGTAATTAAGTAAGCTGCAAAGTTTTGTATTTTAGTGTTGCGCTGTTGCCAAATGGGGGGTATTTGCAAAATAAACTCCCACGTAAGGCAATCACGCAAATTATTATTATCCATATATTTATCAATACCACCACCATCAATTACAAACATATGCATACAAATTGAACAGCGCCGTCAACTGGAGTGTGGGTGTTGTACGTACGAGAGTACATATCAGTACAGGAGCGAGCAAATTACTGGGGTGTTTCTATTTAATTACAGCTCACCATCGCATCAGTAATAATAGTGAACGTTTCAAATGCGAACCGAACAACACATGTACGTGTAACAATATATGCAAGATTAGTTGCTGTTTATAATTTACTACATTTTACCACATCAACCTGATATGTGGATACATACACACAGCGTGAAGTTTGCTGCGACCTTCCTGCCCAACATGATGTTGGGCATGTGTATGTGTGTGTGGGAGACGTAAATGAATTTAACCACTTTACAATATTCGTTCGCTTAGTTTAGTTTGGTCGGAGCACCAACACATGGGTACGGTTACAATGCATGGCACGAACAGCACCAGTACGTGCATATGTCCCACTTCAATGAGTATGCAGTAATGCTTGTTGGTTTTTATGCATGTGCATGTGTATTGTAGGTAGATGTGTGCGAGCATAAACATACATTATGGTGTGGTCTGTACACTTTGTATCGGTTGTGTTGATTTTTAGTCTATTAAAAACTTGTTGATTACACTGCATTATGTATTATTTTGTTGAGAGTTCTCTCCGTTGTTGAGTTTCCATTTTACCGTTTACCATTTGCTGCAAATGTAGACACAATTCATTCCACCTACAATAAATTTACGTGCTAACAAAAACTAAACAATTTTACGCAAATATGATTAAGAAAACTGTTCGCACTCTATTTGCATCAAAACAGGGCCAATATTTTCATTTTCGTTACGTTTCGATAATTATGAAAAAAAATTAATTAGTTGTTGGCAACTTGTGGCTGGTAAATAAGAAAACTTTTGTGGAACCTGTGACATCTAAAAGCAAACAAGTAAGTTTGATGGCTAGTTATCAGTTAATGTACAGAAGGTGGACGAGAGAGAGATAGAGAGAAGGAGGGTATAAAATACAGACTAGAGTTTAACTTCTTTTTATGTGGATGACAAAGCTTCAATTGTGTGCCTTCTTATACCGTCCACCTCAGCGATAATATTACAAAGGAAATATATGTATTTTTAATCAGCATCAAAATCTGAGTCGATCTAGGCATGTCCGTCTGTGTAAATGTCTGTTGCGTATGCTTATATTTGTAATGACTCTGGAAAATCTTTCTATCATTCACCAAACCCAGGCGTTAAAGTGGAACTTCACTCTTAGACAACTGCAGCCCATCAAGAAGCAAATAAAAATGCTTTACATGGCTTAGGCTAAATCTGGTATAAACGACTTGTGCTTAGAAAATAGTGGTAAGATATAAATTGTTGCTCGCACTTATCTTTGCATTTCCTGAATTATTAGAATATTTCTTTTGGAAAAAAATTGATCATAGTAGTGTTTCACAGATTTTTATGTGCTGTAATATGCATTCAACTTTCGTTGATACCAAATCATTGATATATTTGATAAAGTCAACCTAATCCTATGTCTAACTTACTAGCTTTAATACTTAAGAACTCTCTGTTTCTCCTCAGTAGCAGTAGTGCGATAATCTGTGAATACTTACCCGACAGGGCAGATATGCATGTGTGCCAATTTGTGATGTAACATTCATTGAGGCAAAACCTTCCAGATAGGGCTCAACAAATGCGGACGTTGCTGCTGAGGGCAAAAATGTGTCTGCTGTTAGAGCAGCGGCTGCCACCGAGGGCACAGCAATCACATAAGTTGAAAGTTTCGATGATGACGATAATGATGCTGTTAATTGTGATGTTGAAGATGACGATGGTAATGATAATAATGCCGTAGATGGTACGGAAGATGATGGACTATTTATATATTGTGCTGATGATGATGATAATGAAGGTGATGGTAATGGTGCGATGGCTCCTTGAAAATTTGTTAGAATATCGGCATATGTAGCAGCTGCAAATATACAACAAAACGGACAAGCATTATTGTTATCGTATTATCTAGACATATTTATATAGATATCATTGAACAGAGCACTTAATACAAACTTGTCTTAAACACTTAATACTCAGTATATTTTCAAAGTTAATAAAATAATATATGAAAGAAGGAAAAACGAATAAGAAAAGTCGAGTTTTACACTGACCGTTATACGTTATAGTACCACACCTTTGGTTGTGGCAGATGCTGATCAAGAAAAAGGACTGAGTCGATCCAAGTCGATACCTACAACGGGCGAACATCCATGTCTAGTTCACGGTCTCTCTCTCTCAATTATGAGACATTGAGCTGAAATGGTGCATATATATTTCTAGTTCTGTGCCACGCCCTAAAGGTACAAAAATTAATCTATGAGTTTGAAATTTGGTACACATTGGGCATGCCAACAATCAACAAACCCTTTTTTGATTTAGAAATTTTGGAACTCCCACAGTCCCAAATTTTTATATTTCGATCTGAAATAAAAACATTTCTAGTTTATCTACGTAGGTTCCTTTTTAAATTTGGTATAATTGGTCAGATGCCACGCCCCCAATCAAAATAAACAATTTCCCACAGACACACATATAAACCTATGAGGTTCAAATTTGGAATTTTATTATTAGGGCATACATCGATGTACACACGCCCACAATTTACAACAAGTCTACTTTGGGAAGATTCCGATGTGTAAGTTAATCCATATTACTTATAATGTTACAGGTCGTGGTTCAGCTACTTACCACGCCCACTATTGCTTTGCTATTGTTTAACATTTGACTTAAGAGCCAACTTTTGTGTTTTTACTTCGTACTTGTTAACTGTTAGTAAGGACAGTTTTATAGTAATAACATTAAACAATGAGTTTCTGAGCTAGGACAGATAAACAAAGGTCGGAAGACTGTGTTCAAGATTTCCATTTCAATAACGAGAATAAGATTATACTTATTTCCCATTATTGTTTACTGTTAACTTTTCAGTTGAGTGGAAACAAGTACCCATTCAGTTTAAATAATTTTAATCTCAAATTTTCATTAATGTTACACAATATAGCGCATTTAGCTCTAATGCTAAAGATGTGTTTCGGTTTTGCTGCCTAATTGTTGGATAGTAAGTAAGAAGAAGCAGAAGGAGATTTTAGCATGTAAGCAGCGATTATATACATTCTGTCAATGCTTACAATCGGAAATCTGCCTTGTCATCAATAAAATTATAAATACTGATTTCACATCTGCAGTTATGATTTTCTCTGCCACACCACTCACTCTGCCACTCCATGGTTGTTGAGTGCACACACGCACACATAAATAGTAATTATTGACATCAGTTTCAATAGTCCTTTGTAATACTAAATTATTGCGCAATATTCGTTCGCTTATAATTGAATTTCCTGTAAATTGGGCCATTGTCGTAACGCTGACTTGTTAAATATAAACCAACTCATTTATGTTTCGTGTCGTCAAAGTCGATTGTATGCTCAAATAAGCTTAAACTAGTGTATTGTCTGTCTGTCCGTCTATGCGAATTTTAAATCTGTATGCGTGATATGCAATATTTCGCTGTAATAGTAGTTAACAGACGCTTTTATCTTTTGAAATGATGATTACACAACTTGTTAACAAGAGCGCTTGCTGCTGTTGGTGTGCTTGTGCAATTGGCAACTTTTTAATATATTATATCATTCATTTAAACCGTTGCATTCTGTATTCTCTGTCTCACTCTTGCACAATGCAGTTTTGTAAATCGGTTTATTATACGAAACACTGCCAATCTCTGGCATAGATGTGTGTGTACGTACGTCCGCTAACACTATAAATGCTTCTGCAAAGGATGCTCTTAGTTGTTGGTACAAAAGCTTAGGTCAGATATTGGATCTTTATCCCAACTACTTGTATAAATTTTGTTTCTATCACGTGTAGGGTATAAATGTTGCATCTAATGTAAGAACTAAATGGTTTTTGTTTTTTTTTTAGTGATAGAAACATTCCCTTAAATTTGAAAAAGTTATATATTGAAGTAAAACTACAAATAAAAAAACGTTAGCGAAAAATCCCGCTTTTTTTTTTTTTCTTTGGAATTGTCGCATTTTGTTTCAAATGATTTTAATTATTTAATTTTCATAACCCAACCATTTATCATATATAGAACGGTGGTTCCAAAAATTGTCCAATAATTACAACACCAACTAAGTGTTAAAAATCAATTTTTTAAAAGAAGCAACCTTTCAATTTTCCTTGAAAGACCCCCGGTATATTGAGTTCCTTGTTTCAGCACTCGCACAAATTTAATATACTCTCTTACCACATGTGGTGTAGGGTATAAAAAGACGCAAAAAAAAAAGAAACCAAAATAAATTAAATTTATCGAAAAAGTGGGAAAAAATCAATTTATGTAATGACGGGTTACCAACCGAATATGCATTAACAACTAATGAACGTGGCATACAATAATAACAAAAACCAACAAACATAACGACGAAAACCAAAAAAAAAAAAAAAAACTTCCCAGCATTTAATTCAATTTAGTTGTAACTGAAATTTAATTATTTGTAAATTACAACAAAAAAATAACGTACGCACACACACACACAAAGTAGCACACATACTATATCGTGTATTGTTGTATAACCACAAAGCAATTTGCCTGCGTCACAGCCAACGGGGCTCAACGTTGTTAGATATTTTCTGTAAATTTGTGGTAATTCTGTGCGGACATATGTGTTCATAACATTTACTGCACATGACATATGAACAGACGTTACTCTCGTTTTTGGTTTGTGCTTTTTTTTACTCTCCACCTTAATGTTGATGGTATACTAAGTTTGCCACTGCTTTTGCAACACCCAGTAGAAGACGGCATAGACCCTATAAAGCAAGATAAGTTCTTGATCAGCATCAAAATCTGAATCGATTTAGACATGTCCGTCCGTTTATTCGTGTGACGGTTGCTGGAATTCTCAGAGTCGAAAATTTTGAGATATTTTGTACAAATACTTCTAGTATCCGTGCTTTGGTTCCTATTTAAATTGAACAAAATGGGCCCAAAATCGACAAAAATATTTCATTTTACAAAATCTGACGTATAAGTCGATTTGTGGCGTAAACAACCTCTTGTCATGCTCACTGTTTGTATATGGAGGTGGAAGGTATTTAAAATTTGGCCTTTACCAATTTGTTCTATCCTCTGCTCCTCTGCAAAATTTTTAAACAAATTTACATTTTAAATATTCATTAGGTGTTTAAATGTGGTTTTATAGTGACAAAAACAAAACATTAACCAACCAACCGACCTAAACCAAATGGCGTCCCTTTTCGCTTCTTTTTTTTTGACAAGCTTGTGTCCAACACATGCTTATAGTGGTACAAGCTATGTTGTTGACTGTGATGTGTTCATGCAATCGTAATTAATGAAATTAAAGCATCACAAACCTTATTGACACTAAAGTTTGTTCAAAAGAAATTTTATAATATAAAATAAAATGTTAGGGAATTAAAATAAAATGCTGGTAAAATTACAGGCTCTTGACCTGGGTATGTTCTTCTCCTTTAATTAAAACAGAAAACATTGTTAAACGTGTTCTACTAGACACAGCCTCTCCACCATATTTTGTTACCCTCCACATAAGATGGGAGTTTGTTTTTCCGCTTGCAACACCTAGAAGGGGGCTTTAGAGATCCTACAAAGTATATATATTCCTGATCAGCCGAAATTTTGTACAAACACTTGTAGTTTTTGTACAAAGATAGTTATTTTTAAGGGGCAAAATCAGTCAAAAACCATGCCCACAATGGACAAAAATAGTAGATTATCTGACTAAAAAATGGAGCTATGAACTTGAAATTTAATAATCAATAAATGTTCTGGTAATCAATTTGTCAAAAATGGGTGTGATCAGATAACAGACACGCCCATAATTAATAAAAATCTATATATCTGCTACCAAAATTGATACATAAACTTCAAATTGAGTACACGTATTTGAAGTTATCCCATCCACCGAGGTACCAAAAATGGGCGTATCCGAATAACAGATGCGTTCAAAATTTACAAAAAAACATATTCAACGTAAAACTCGACTTTAAAGCTGGAGGGTATTTAAGGTATTTGACTTAAACCAAATTTATTTTTCTGACTTGTTTATATTTAAAAAACAAGACAAAAAAAAACAAAAAATGGGGCTTCATTAGGCGCATACAAAATCTAGAAATAAAATCTAAAGTTTCTCGGAAGGCAAGTGAAATATAATATCATGTGAATATACTCTAACCGATCACGCCCATTTTCACAATATTGTTCCGGCCATTAATGGAAAAGGTTCATGGTAAATTTTAGGGTCACCTACGTCAAATATTCTAATAAAATATTTGCAGTTTATGCTACTGTGAGTGTGCTGAAAGCTCCGGGTGCAAGGTTTAAGACGTCACTGTAAGCATGTCCTTGGACCGATTTAGCCAAATTGATATAGTAACCCGTAGAAAATATGCGTGTTCAAAATTTTAGAGCAATATCTGAGGGTATACAAATTAGTCCTTCTTTGGGTTTCTTCAACTGTGGGATGCTCTTCTACCGATTTTACTCAATTTCAATACCAACCTACTTGCAAAAATTTCCAATAATTCTGCCAGCATATATTGGGTCGCACTGGATATATGTAAGAAAAGACCACAGAGTCACTACTTTTATTTGCATGGCCCCAGTGGATTATTGGTATTGAATTGGATCATTTTTAGATTTCTTGTTAGAAAAAATCAGGCAAGAATTCCTATTTTTTTAAAATCATTTAATAGAATTTGATGAAGTATAATTAATTAACCTAAAGACTAAACTAAATAAATGGCCAAATTTAGACTCGATCAGACCCTTTTTAAAATCTAGTTTCTTATAAACGCTTCATATGTTTAAGTGAAGTGATTTGTATATCACATCGAATCGGGCTTACTGACACAGAGCTGCAGAGGATTAGATGGGCGGGTGAAATAGATATAATATTTTCATTTATTTAACATCTCTCTCTGTGTCCAATCTATTTAAAATTATTGGTTTGGTGTTGTATTTTAATTGAGGAGATAAAATTACTTTTTATTATCTCAATTATATACAATTTTTTCCCCCTTGTATATATGTATATGTATGTATGTCATTACATTGTAATCAGCAAGAATAACAATAAAATAAATAATATAGTAAAAAAAAATCTATAAAAAAGTTCTTTAAATACAATTATAATAAAAATATCATAGCACACAGCATCATAGCATGAAATTGTAACGACAGCAGCGCATAATCATAACAAGTAAGGGGTGGGGAGAAATAACAATAAATAATTTATTTATGTGACTTTGTGTTCATTCTAAATTGACTTTAACCACAACACAAACAAACGTTAGAAATACAAAATAAATTGTAAGCAAAATGTTGACAATATAGATATAATATGTATAGGATATGATCCGATGTGAATATTCGTAATGAAATGAGATAAGGAACTAATGAGTGCCATAAAATGTTTGTGTGCAATAAATTCTGTATCTTTCAGTTTTTATTTTCCCCACAATTTATGGGGAGAACAAAACCAATAAAAAACAAAAGTTGATTTGCGATAAGGGAGACCCATTACTGGTGTAGTTTTTAATGCAATCAATCGGTCTTGATGCTTGCTTTTATTGATATTTATTTTACATAGTCCTGGACATACAGACCTTTTGTTTCACACTCCTACACTCATACGCATTACATCACGCAACCTATATAAATATGCATACACATATACACATAAACCAGAAAGGAAGCAAATTTTGCTACAAATACAAATAATATAATGGCGAGAATACGTAATTTGTTGGAGACTATTAAAGTATGATTTATGAAAAGGCATTTTCTTTGTTATGGGCGTGAATTTTCTTTTAAATTTGTGTAATCCTTAAACTCAGTGTCTGTCTTGGTGTTAAAAATTATTCTGCGTTCTCTTTAACTCACGTTTGAAACCAGAGAAAGAATGAAGAAAATAACGACTTTATTCTTTCACAATTATCAGATGAATATATGTTTCACACTTTGCTGTTAGAAGCGACGGGTGACGGGACAAAGTTATTCAATGTCTCACTGAACGCAATTTTCTGTAGGGCTTATTTATTATAATTTATGTTTATAAATTAGGTTAGCACGATTTTTTTTGTTTTTAAATTTGTGTATATAAGAGTGTAAATTTTCTTTTTAATATTTAGTTATCTTTGGTCATTCTCTGTAGTTGTTTATTTAAAAATGTATAAAATCAAATTCTAAATAAATTTTTATTCAAAAATCCCTTTTTAAAAAGAATTATTTACCGGCACCTATAACCACAACCATTTTTAATTATAACAAACGATTCAGAATGTCTTTCGAAATCGAATTGAACTTATAACATTTATTATAAAGGCGGTCTTTATATGACGAAAATCCGCAATTATTGACAAAATTTGATGCAGAATAGACACTTGACTCTACAATTGACTGAGGACCCGGTCGGGCTATATTTAGAACCCCTTCCCTGTTACGCTGATAAGATAATTTCTCGCATTTACTTATAATTATAGCACAATTTGTGCAACTAAGTAGTGAATATAATTAAATAGTTGGATATATCCGCCTATAATTCTTTTACTTGTTTTTTAGAAGAACTACTTCTTTAATACTTTTGTATTTTTCCTCAAAACATGCAATTATGACAATTATGGCGAAATACATTTATACCAAAGCAAGCTGCATTGCAGCTCATTGTAAAACTTTAGAGATAAGATGCAGTTTGACTATCTCAACTGTACAATATTTTATATAACTTGAAGCTATGTATAAAAAATTATGTTTTGCTCCTTTAAAAATAGAACGAAAATTTAATTTCTATCTGACTTTTTGCTGTAATTAATAAAAATGCCTTCTCTAACATAAATTAACATAATTAATAGCTCTCAACTGTTTTTTTTTTTCTTTTTTCTATGAATTTTAGACTAATGAGAAACATATTTCACGCATTCATGCATATGTTAGATGGTAATTAATTGAATAAATTATCAATTGGCTGATGGTCATTTGCAAATGACTTTAATTCGTTTTAAAGGCTCTTTGTGTGCAGCATTAAATATTTTATAACTTTTCAAATATCGCATAAAGGTAAAGCTTTTGTCAATTTTGCTTCCGCTTTAATAATGAATGACAACACACCTCATCACCGTAAAACCTGGCATTTGAATTTATTTGAAATGGAGGAGATACTTAAATTAGCAAAAACAAATAAGAAAATAATTTGGCTTGGACCAAATCTTAAATACCTTCCACGTCTGCAATTGTGAGCGTGGCTGGTATATGTTTACGGCCTCTAATATTTAATAATTTTGTGTCAGCTTACAAGTCCAGTTTGAAGAACGTGAAGAACGTCTTTTTGTAAATTGTGGACGCCTCACCTATTGTGCCCATTGCCATGCCTATTGTGTGTCTAACTTGATTCAGTTTTTGATGCTGACCAATAACGTAGATACTTTGCAGGATCTTTGATGTCTCTTTCTGGGTGTTGCATACTGAACGACAAATATAGTTTACCCCCCATTTTATGTAGAGGCTGTAAAAATATCTTTTTATATACATACTATATACGTTCTCTTTATTTAAAAGAAACACCCTTAGGGGGGACGAATGAATGAAAGTGAATGCAATAATATTTCAGTTCGTATATGAGTATGGCGACTAGATAGTAGTAAAAATAAGATGAAAAGAAATTTTAATAATCGTAAATATTACCGGTTTTTATTTCTTTTTTTTTTTGGCTTTTTTATAAAGCACCCTCCATACATAATGCACTGTAAATGGTCAGACATTAAACAAGTGTATATTTAGAAAAGTCATCATGTAATTATTAAACTAAAACGCTTGAAGACTCTTGCACGCAAAATTGTCCAATTAAATGAAAATTATTCTTTTATTAGAAAAATTTTATTGAGTAAAAGTTTTCCAACAATTTTTCAAATTTTGTGTATACTTACGCCAAACTAAACGAGGAAGCGTAGGTTAAGACATTTTTTTAAATTTTTTTTTTTTTAATTCTTTTAAATTTGCTTATACGGATACCGCAAAATGAATTATTGTAAATTACAGATTGCGTTCATTGCGTTTGGATTATCAAAGGCATACCTTCCAGTATGTGTACCGAACATTTTTGTAAATCAAAATCGAATTTTGCGAAATGTAGACCTGGATGAACCACTTTAGAAACTTCTTCCTATATAAAATGTGATGCAACTTCAAGTATAGCTGCGGATTAGAGTGAAACAGTTTTTCAGCTGGAATTTGCATTACACCTATAACGTGAAGAAATGTTACACCATTCAAATCCAGATTGGTTCTCGACAGGGGAATGAGCTCTTAACTTAACTCATGACTTTTTGTTATCCTTTTTTATTTACATACATATATTGGCCAGATTTAGATGATTTTTTGAACCTCTAGAGTTTCTAAAAGAATTAGTGGAGACGCGTGATTTCGCTAATGTTTTTATATCAAATGTGTGCCGTTTTCATCGATAACCTTTAAACACTTTTTGCCAAGACGTTGTGCGCTGCTAAAGTTTCCATTGGGAAAAATGCCATAAAACTTGACCTAACCTATACAACCAATTGTATTTAGTAAGTAAAATAATCCGATTTGACCGTTTTTAAAATGTTTACTTAGTTTGTTTTCGGAGCAAGAAGGTTGAAATGCTTTTATGATTATCTAAGTAAAGTTTAGGGAGAGAATAGACAAGAAAAACAAAACCGAAAAAACAAACAACAAAAAACTAAAAAAATGGGCAACTTTTTACAACAACAACAACAACAACAAGATTAACAAATACGCGAAATATTGTAATGCCTAAAGGGGAAGGGAATCCTTAAAGGAGTAAAATGCAAAATTCTGCAAAATTCTACAAAATTTTGATTAAACGTATGTTTGTAATGTAGGTGTAAATAGCGGTGCAACATGATGTGAAGGAAAGGAAGTGGGAGGAAAATATTTTCAACGAAAAGTTTTCCTTTGTTTTTGTTGTTTGTTGTTTTAACTTTTTCACTTGTTTGTGCTTCACTTAAATAAACATTGAATAACACAACTTTCTTTTTTCTCTATTATGTAGAGAACCTGGCAACTGAAGCAGCTTATTTGTGTATATGTATGAGTGTGTGTGTGTGTGTGTGTGTGTGTGTGTGTGTGTGTGTGTGTGTGTGGTATACCAGAACTATACTAGTCCAGAAGCCCTAGGCAATCATAAAGAAAAGAAGCTTAAAGTAAAACTACAAAATAGAAAATGAAAAAACCAGCAAACAGGAAGCGAAATATTTTGAAGCAAGCAAAGATTTAAAAGGTGTTCTTTGTGAGTTACCCTCTACGAGGTACTAAAGTAATGAAATGTGTACGGAATGACCTTAACAGCGGTCAAATCTAGATTATCAATGATTTAATAAATCGTGCTTGAAGCGCAGTTTTAATTCACGTCTTCTGTGTTAGACCTCACGATTAACTACCAATTGAAAATAGTACCCGCTTGTGTTTTCTATGTTAAGCGATTAAAAAGTTTAAGCGTTAGTTTCCGCGTAGTGTAAAACTGCGAGACTGAATCCCTACTAAAAATTGGGATTCTACTTAAAATCGATCTAAACAAAAAAAAACCAAATTTAATTTGAAATCCGAAATTTTAGACAGGCTCAGTTCCCGTAGTGGACGTGCATGTACTGTGTCTTTTACAGGATCACGCCCATTTTTAGCACTACTGAAAATGTCTGTAAAAATTTTACATAAAATTTACATGGAGGTACTGACGGACAAGGTGAGATCGATTCAGACGCTCAAAAATTTATGTACTTTGTAGGGACTGTGACGCCTCCTTTCGAGGAATGACAAATTCAGCTTACCGCGTAATGGATGGACATACAGTTACGTCGGCTGAATATTTTTTGGGTATCCGACATTACTTCCCTGGTGGTGTCCCTGGCCCCTGCCAGAGTCCTCATCCAAGATGACGCTTTCACAACTCGTTAAAAAAGATTTCAAAGCACACATTAAAGCTTCCCTTTTATTCTTTACAATTTTAAGCAGAAGATTCCACTGCATAAACCATTCAATTGCTTTTTTGTGCTTTTGTGTGGAATAAATGAAGTTGAAAATTTCTGTTATGAGTGCAACACGCGTATGCTGTGTACCGTGCAGTGTAATTTACATAATAAAACCAAAATGAAAAGTCACACATGAATAACGCATAAACATTTTCACCTACTTCCGGATAATGGGTGAATTTTTTTTGTATACACACACACACACACACACACACTGAGAGATTAAATGGAGGGCATAAGTGTAAAGCAAAGCAAACAAAAACTTATTCAGACTTTCTTTTAAAAGTTAAAAACAAATTATAAAAGAAAAAGTCGGTAGTAAAACTTACTTTATAAAGGTGCACGACAAACTGAAAAGTCTGGTAGAAAATTATTCATCCTAAAAAAAGATTAAAAAAATACCGCGCGAGGAGATTAAAGCAAACTTAAACTCTTAAAATGAAGCTTGTAATAATACTTCTGAGCTAATTGATGGCATTACATTGTTTACTATTTTGTATGTAGCGTTACTCTCTACTTTGACGCTTTTACAATGCACTACCAACACACAACCACTATGGTGCTGTGTGGCTAGGAATTAAGACGGCACATTCAGAGCGCCAAACACGGGGCCCGAATACACATATAACCTAAACCTTGATTAGCTCCACACTTATACCTGTCACCGTGGCAAGCATAACAGAACCCCCTTTAAACTTATGAAGTATTTGTTAAATTGTACTAGTAGGACAAACACTACTTCAGTGAAAAGCAGGGTTTTTCTGAGAGATTTCCATCTATTGTGGGTGAGGCGCGTAAACGATTCCGCCAAACTAAAAATAAAGTTGCATCTACAATAACTCAAATTTTTCATCATGTCGTTCAAAAATATATATTTGGTAGAATATTTAAAGCCTCCTTCCAAGTGTGGCAAACGGAATAAAAAACTCAGTACACGCCCCAAATTACATGGAGGTTATTTTTATATTTATAACTGTTCTTAACATTCAATCTAATTAGTTCTACTTTGGCCCTCGACGTTAACTATTGTTGTTCATGCTTGTTGCTAAACTACACCGTCTATGTATGGAAAACCCCAACAATACAAACATTGCTTCGTACATATCTACACACCTACACGTAAACGTGCAGTTTTGTTTTTGCATTCAACTGCTTATGGAGGATAAAACTCGCGTCTAAATTTTTACCCCCAGTGTTGTTGTTGGTGCATTTTATTCATTTTCATTTGCTTTAGTGTTGATTTTATAACAACAAAAACACCCACATAATTATTCAACCATAACTACAAGCACAACCGTACAACCGTAACCGTACAAACACGAACACATAAAGCCACACGCTAACACACTTTTATTTATTGTATGATTAGGTAAAACTTTTATTATTATTGCACACAATGCGAATGCTTATGGAGTACGGGACAGAACAAGCGCAACTACAATCGCTTTGCGGGTCACATATCTGTATTCCACCGTCAACTTATTATAAAGATTTTAATGTTAATTAAATCGAATTTTCGTCAAATAAAGATTTTTTTTCATAATGCGACGAAGCCGTATAAAGTAAAGCGAATAAATGCCCAATAATAGGTTTTATCGAAATGTGTAAATTTGTGGGAAGTACACAAGAAGGGGGTGGCCCTTATAAAAAAGCAAGAATATAAACGGACGAATTCTGCATCAAGGAGAGCTGTGAAGCTATTTGCACAACTGCGGCGTTCTTGGCAACATATACGCGGATACCAACAGATTAGAAGTTTTCGATCCTTATACAACGTTCAGAAATTTACATGCTAAAGAAATAAGAATACTTCTTAGGTCGGCATTATGTCATTATGTCTGGCCATCCCTGGTTTACATAGCAGCACAAGTTTAGGTTGTTTGCTGTTCCGCTTGTTTTTCTTCTGTCCTCTTTTTAGTGGGATTTACTATGAAAACCGTAAAACATAATTATGGGCATTTGTTTATATCACAGTTAAAATATTCATGGGTGCATGTGTGTTATAATAGGGTTATGAGATCTGGATGATTAACGTTAGACTTTGTACGTTTTCTTTTTTTGGCTTTTGTTAACACTTTAACACCTTTCCTTCTGTCCGCCCTGCTGGGTAAAAATAACATTTAAATATTAAAAGAAAATAATATTTAAGTATATCAAAAATATTTATAATAAAATGATCTGTAATGTAAATAGATTCGCTGCCTTCTTTAGAAATCCACTTCAAATTAGTTCTCCATTGTGAGCCTGTTGCCGTTTACTGCCGTTTTTTTTAGTGATAGCGTTTAGAAATGTTCATATATGCATAATAACTCAATATGCTGTTTTCACATGGATTGGTCCCTAGAAAAATTTTAAATAAATTTGTCCGTCCATTCCATGTATATGTGTGCACAAGCTATAGGTCGCATTATTTTAATTATTTAGATGAAATTTATTACAAGGACACGAATTTGGCCAAAGAGGAACCTGAATCGGACCATTTTTAGAATCTCTTCCCATACAATGGTATATCTCGCAGTTCCCCTTACGGTGACACCTCGCGTTATTGATCTGAAACTAATTGTGGCATAATTTGTGTGGCTACGCGGTGTAGGATATTAAATGGTTGTGCTTGACCGACCATAACACTTTACTTGTTTTTTATGTACAAAATAAATCCAATTATAATTATTTGGCAGAGCTTCATCAATTACTTAACGCGGCTGTTGACATTTTTGGTTTGGTTTGGTATCTCTGCTGGTTAAATTCGTATTTATCTTCACGCCCTCTTTTCATAATCATCATAATATAAAATTTCTCACTGATGCATTTGTGCTATAAACGTTCCATTCAATGCAAGTGTTATTTATAAATTCAATGATTTTATTATACCGTTCTCCCCCTCCCTTGCTTTCATCATGTTATGCATTTTGATTGCCACCATAAATGTCAACGGCGTCATGTTATTACACTGCGCTGAGCTGATATGGGTAAAATACTGGGTATTTGTACACACACCCATATCTAAGCGTAGGAGAACGCATTGTATACATGATGTGGTTGAATGGCTGGGGATTGTCGTAAACAGACCTTAAATGCATTTGCAAACACGTTTTTAACGCGTTTACACATATTACCAAGTGTACCTAAATGGGTAGATATTTACCAAAATATCTATACTTTATGCACACATATGGCGTATGCATGTTCAGGCGGCACCATTGTATGCAAATACATTTTCGATGTCATGAATTGTCACCATTTTTCTGCATGAAGTGCTTCGACACTAGACTTGACTTGTATGACATTGACTTAATACATTTTATGTATGTGCGTGTGGGGGTGTCTTTGTATGCGGGAGTGGAGAAAACCGGAGCATAAGCAGCAGCAAGCAAGCATTCATTGAGGCATGTCTTTGTGCCACATGCACTGCACGGTTTTGTCGTGAGGTTTCATTCATTCGCGTACGTTTTCGTTCAATTTTCTTTTTTCATTTTGTGTTCTCGGTCCTATTCGCTCATGCCTCATATGACTTTGCACATGTTTCTCTGTCAAAAACTCTTTAACAAACTTAAATAATTGTATGCTTACGTGCAAGTGCTTGTATCTCTTCATACGTAAATGTGCATGTGTTAGTTTTTGTGCTAACCACAAAAGAGTGGCATTACCACGAAAGCCGCCATTGCCGCTTCTTGCCAATGTACTCGTGTGTCTGTGGTTAACATGAGATTCGCTTTTATTCATTCCTGAGCTCGTTCTTTGCCTACTTTGTTACAGTTTGTTAATTTTTTGTGCACGGCACCGTCAACGTATAAATGGATGCATATTTATTTAATCCTTTCTTTTTTTTTTGTAGTATTTACATGTGTTTGAATTTGACAGGGATTTGGTGTCGAAATTTTATATTCAGCGAAATTTTTCCTTCTCGCTCATTTTCATTTATGCTTGGAAAAGTTTTCCTTTTCCCTTTAATTGCTTCTTCTTTATTACATACACCATCCTCAGGGTGGCGAAATCTTGATTTTGCCAAATTTTTGTTAACCATTGAATCAGCATTGGATGCTGAGCCATGTCTGTCTTTCCGTTTGTGGTGTTAACGACTTGACAAGCTACAACACCACACTGTCCATACTGATAATAACGATTACTCTACTAATTACGAGGCGACCAACAAGAAAGCTGTATTTAACTTAAACCAAATTTAATTTGAGCACGGCAGTGTTATTGTGCCCTCTCTTAATAACTGCTAAATTAAGTGTTAAATTCAAGAGACGTTAATCATTAATGGGCGTGGCTATTGATCGTCTTTGTCCAATTAGCATATGGAACCACAACAACTATCCTGTCGGCTGAATATTTCAACTTTTTGCGTTGGCAAAGCCTTGGAGGTGATTGTTTAAAATTTATTCTTAAAAAATTTCCTTTTTCTTTATACGTTATACACATACATATACTCGCAACTAGTGAACAAGAATAGTTTAATTAGTGAACATTACGTTTCTAAATTTATTTTGTGAAAGAATATCAGAAAATTTTCTAATTGTGTCCGAACTTCTGCACATTTTAAAGCCCCCCTACTATCTCAAGTGTTGCCTAAAAGATCGCCTTTCCCACCGCCGCTAAGCCTGTAAAATACACAGTGGTTGTGTGTGATTGCGTTATTGTAATGATTTATTTCAAATTTATTTATTGAAAACTAAATGACATTCAATGCGCCATTTATCATTATCTGAACGTAACGTTTTGATACGTTTCGGGAGAGTTACATGTGACAAGGCCACAAACGCTTTAAGGTGATGAATGATTTAAATACAAGTTTAAATTTTCATTTAGTTGCCGACAGCAGGTGACAAAGATATTTGAAAAGTGCATATTTGGTATAAAACATAAAGGAGCCATCTGTCATGACAATTTCATAACATATAATTTCATTCCAGGGATGCCATACTGTTCATCATCGTCATCATCATCATCAGTATTATCATCATTATTATTATTACATTATTATTAAAATAATTTTTATCATCATGATTGTTGTTGTTGTCAATTGTACATGCACAAATAGTTATCAAAGAATTTAATCAAGTCGTTTATTGTTTGGTGATGATGATGGCATTCTTCGGAGTTCTGAACTGAACTCAACTAACTATTCTCTCATCACCATTGTCATCAGCATTGTATGGCTGTACGATAAATGGCAGAATCAGTCAATCATAAATAAATTTTTTCACAATAATCTTCCTATCATGCTTTTCTTTTTTCTTCCTTTTTATTGACATATTTTCTTGATGACACAATCTTGAGTAAGATGTCAAATATGATTTATGGCACATATACGTATGTACCAACTCGTATAAAAAATATTACTTTCTTGCATTTTTTTATGTGTTTTTGCTCCAATGCGGTGAGACTTTATACAAATGTAAATAAATCATAAAACTCGTCTTAATGTATGGAGAATATATGTGTGTGTGTATGTGCGTGTGCATAGAAAAAAAACCTATATTGATATCAATTTTATTTACGATAACGAAAAGTGGAAATGGAAACTACACTTTCAACGGTTATTGCCGTACAATTTATGTGTATTTCTATTTTTCTTTCAGCCTATAAAATTGCAATTTGTTAAACATATCAAAAATGGGCGTGGACGCTTGACAAGAGTGTAGGCAATGTACAAAAAATCCTACTTGTAAGTTGACACATAAAACTCATAGTATTAGAGATGGTAATCAGGCACCTGCCGCACCCACATTTAATATATATGGATGTGGAGGGTTCTCAAGATTTGAAATTTAGTTTCTTTTTTTATGCGAAGGTAATGTGTGATTCCCGCACCAGACATAAACATACGTACATATGCTGATTAATACAAGAGGTCTAATTTATTTGTTGGTTCATTTCGTTCTCACTCCATCTCACTTCTGCAATTGTACAATACGCACAGTTGTAGATCTGTTTGTATATTATTATGCACATGTCGTACAAATTATGGTGTATTGCACTGTATTTGCTTCCCTGTGCCTATGGTATGCAAGGGTTAAATGTCACATATACGTGTACACTTGTAGTCATTTATGCCGGATACATGTAGAGTGATAATTTATATGGTTTAAGCTTATCTGGCAATACGCGTGCATGTCATTGTGCCTACGCTTTGTACTTGTATACGTGTGTATGTGTGTGCGTGCTTGGCAAAAAGGATTCCCCCACACACATAAAGTATTGTAAAATGTAAATTTTTTTTCAGATGGCTTCGCCAACATAAACGATATCCACACAATTCTATATACGCACGCACATACAATTATATAAAATTTACATTTACACATCGTGTTGGATTGCATGCATACAATACATTGTACTTGTTGTCTTGTTGTCTTGTTGTCGACATATGACTATGCTAACAATATGCAGCATGCATTTTTATTCCATAGCACACTACTCTTGGCCTTTGTGGCGTATGCTTACTGACATGCATACATACATATATGTTCAAATATTGGTATGTAGGTATAATATTTATTCAGTAGCCTTTGTCGTATGTACGTTTGTATGCGTGTGTACGTGTAAGGTCTAAAAGTGTCACATAAATATAACTAAAGCTCGTAATAATTTAGTTATGAGGCAAACAAAAATATGAAAAAAAAAAAAATACCCGGAACAAATAAACCAACAAAGGTCACGGATTGTCTGTAAATGAAGAGAATAGAGAGAAAAACGAGGTATAAATAAAGGAAAGAAGAAAAAATCGGCAAAATTTATGAGTTTATTTATAGAGCCGGTGGGACCACTTAAACGCATTACACAAACCATTTTGCAAATGAAAATTTAAAGGTGAATATTACACTAGTTCATACACAAGCCCACACATGTATGTGTGTATGTGGGAGGGGTTTCATGTAAAGACTTACTTAGAGAAATGTACAAATAAGCGGATTTTCTTTTAAATAAAAAAGTTAAGCAGGTGAACAAATATATTTTGTTCATTGCGACTCAGCCGGTGTGGTTGAAGGGATTGACTTTTATTTATTTAGAATATAATATTATTTTATTTAATCATATTTCGAGTAATTTTTTGTAAATTGTGGACGTGCTTCTCATTTAACCTTGGCCACCTTGTGGCTTTATTTTTGTTACTTTCGTCAATGGTAGGCGCAGCTTTGACTCGATTCAGACAAAATTTAGATATCGAGGTGATATGCTGTATAAACATGTGGAGTTTCTGAACACAAAAATTACGCTTCAGGCACAACAGTTGATGGTGTTAAAAAGTTAAAATTTACGAAAAAACTTATGTGCAGTAACTTTTTGTTAAGAATCCTTAATTTAATCATTCCTACTTGTCAGATGAAATTACCTTGGAATACGTGAAAAAATTAACTTTAACGAGATTTTATTGTAAGAAGGACTTCAAAGGTATTTATTTTAACATCGCATGGAAAAGTTTTTTAAGCGAAATAACCAGATAAATTTATATATAGAGACATACCCTGTATATGCTACGCTTGGTTTTATCCGAATATAAGATTTTTCAATATTTTCTTTTTCATTTTTTATTGCTTTTACGTGAAAATATAATATTAATTTTTTTTTATTAATTCTTCAAAAAAAAAAAAAAAAAAAAGAAACCCTATCCGTTTTAACAAATAAACAATATGAATAGTTTCACAAAGCAATCACATTGTAGCAAACCTTCTGCATAAAGTAGTTCCATAGCGCAACATTTGTTGCGGGTGTGATCATAACGTTAAAACGTGTGTACTTCCATTAATAACGCATATGTTGTAAAAAACAATCTGTGAAGTATTCATCTTAAAAGAATGACTTCCCCAAACTACGGAGGTTATTGCTTTTGGTTAGCGATGAGTAGGCGTATTGGGCGATTCAACGCAAAGCGGAGAGTGCGCATTTTAATTAAAAATATCTATATAAAGTGTCAATTCAATATCTAAACATTTGTACCCACAAACCTATTATCAAGAAACGGACGTACGGATGGACGTGGCTAGATCGGTAAAAATTTAATATTAAAGCAGAAAGTAACAAATGCATTTATAAACTCAGTATAACTTCCCCTTCCGAAAGATATAAAACCAAAAATTGGAAAAATTTAACAAAAAAAAAACTGAAACAATTTCTCTTTCCGTGTGTTGTTTACTCGTAATTCCAGACCGATGCTGAAGTTAACAAAATTTTATTTTTTACTTTATTTTATATATTGAAACATTATTTGCATACAAACTGTATTTTTTACCATTTTGAATATGAATATAAACGACATTCAATACAGTTCGCGTATGAAAATATTTCATTATTGGGTTAAATATACAAAAGGGTTTCTCCCGACTAATACCCTATAAAACTTATGTTAAAATTAATTTAGTTGTATCAGTAAACGCACCTCGTATAGGGCCAATTAACTATTGTATTGTATTGTTGAGAATTGCGGATTTTCGCCACTTTCTTTAATAGGACCTTATACGGGGACGGGTTCTTAAAATTGTTCAAATGAGTTCCTTTTCAATAGGATTCCTCTTTGGGCCAAAGAAAGTCCTTGTGCTAAAATTCATCAAAATTATTTTAAAAAATGCGATCCGTAGCTTGTACACAATTTTACACAGGCAGACAACAGGCAGGAAGGGCTAGATTTAATCGATGCAGGAAGGGATTTTTAATCGATCGGTATAATTGAAGGTGGGTGTGGCATTTACCGCTTAGGAGTTGCAAACATTCGCACAAACTTAACATTTCTGATTTCTGATTTCGAACGATTATAATGGTGAACGTAACTAAGTAATTATTTTTTGGATATTCACAAAAGAAAATGAAATCATCCGTCAATGAAAATCTAACAATCTCTCTGACTTCACTTGTCTTAGCTTCGGGCTATTAATTAATTAATTTAGGTACATACCTGTACTAAGATAGAATACAGCTGCTGCTGCACAGTGCCACCAATTCATTTGTGGTTGTAATCGTGTCTTAAAGTTGGAAAACATTTTCTTGTTGACTTTGGCTCTTATTTCGTAACTTAAACATTTGGTAAACGCTTATGGAATGACAACACTTTTGTGAAAGTTTGCTTTGTGGGGGACGTCTACGATTTTTCCTGTTGGCACAATTTTAATTAAAATGCTTGTAGTTGGGAGTGTTTCAAATATGATCACGACCCTCTTCATTACGATGCTAAGAGCTGACGCTGGTATTGCTGCACGCTAAAGTTACGATTGTTATTGATTTAATTTTTATCATTTATTAACGCACGTGGCAACAGAGTCTACTTAATTGTTTTGGAGTTTCTAAACACATTTCTTCACTTTTGTATTCATAAACACACACACAGCACGGCTACAGATCCAAAGATTTTTTACTCAATCGTTACTCTGTATTTTTTTTTTCTTTTTTGTTTAAATTAAACTTTTGCCATTTTTATAAATGATGCATATTCTTGGTTGCTATTACTAACAGAGAACGCCGGTGTACAGGTGCACGACAGAGACATACAAGTGATGATAATAAGACAATTCATCTTTGGGGAGTAATTTATTTTAATAATAACTCGATGGCTTTTATGATTTGATCGGTCAGTTCATCTTGTTTTTAAAGTGCATCTGACCAGCATTTTATTGATAGTTTACTTAAAGTTAACTACAAAGTTTTCACCGTAACAGCTGATTGTAATAAATTTGAACAAAGTGGAGAATCACGTTTTTCCACTTGTTTAATTTTACTTTTTTTTTTATTTCAATCTACTGGTTAGTAACTCTCTGAGACGATCATCATCATCATTATTTTCTCCCTTTACGATAATGTTTATTTAATTTCTTGTTTACACTTCACATTACTTCCGAGGGGGTTCCATAAATGAGTTTATGTTGAATTTTTTGGTGGGTTTTTAGTATTCCGTTTCACTTTGTGCCAGCGTTCGCCATTCATTGCTCTCTGTGCTATCTGTGAATGGAAGGAATGAAAGTAAATTGTAGTAATAACATAAAATAAAATAAATACTCTAAAAATGCTTTTAACTTATGTGCGTGAATGTGTCGGTCTGGGCGGATGTCTGTTATTGGAAAGCTGAGAAAACTGAGACCTGAAGATTAAAGGCATAAAAAGTTCTCCAAGCAAAACAATGCAGTCTGATTAACAACCAATTACTGTTTGTTTACAGGAGTCGTACAGTGCTTCCGGAATCACATTCAACACTATACACAGTGTGTTCCATTTTTATACTCTTCACATAGGATGGGGCGTATGCTAAGTGTATCATTCCCTTTACAACACCCAGAAAGAGATGTCAGAGAGCCTATCTAGTATATATTCTCTTGATCAGTATCAACGTATGGGTCGATATGTCCGTCCATATTTCTTTATGTTGTTGAAAGTAGTTTGCCCTAGTAAGTTTTGAGATATTAAACTAGTTTCTGTACGCAGATTGCGATTTAAATTGAGATAAATCGGTCAAGAGCCACGCCCACAATCGATAAAAATCTATTGATTTGCCACAAAAATTGAGCTACACGTTCAAAGTTTGTACACATAATGTAATTACTTTATCCATGTTTCAAATATGGGCATGGTCGCTTAACAAACAAGCGCCCAATTTACAAAAAAAAAACTTTTAAAGCGTAAAACTCGACTTGCAATAAATACTATTATAGACTGTCATCAGGTACCTGCCAAGCCCACTCTTCGCATGAGCTTGTGGAGGGTGTTTTAGATTTGGCCTAAGCCAAATTTAATTCTTTCACTTTGTTCAGTTTAGTAGAGTTTAGAATTTTACAGATAACTGCATAGTTGTTAACATTTGAGACAAATGGATTCATAAAAATGTCTATATTGAATGGTACCCGGTACAATTTCCATATGAATGGTTTTTGTACGTATATATATAGGACACATATACATGTATTAACAATTTTCATCATTGTTTGTTAAACTTTATATACAAACTGGAAAAAATGAACATTTTATAGAATTGTACCAAAAAAAGTACTTCCTCTTGTCTCATAAGCGGAAGCATGTCCGCAGTGGAACATGTTTGAAGGTATACCGGCCAGTTCAATGTTTTTCCTTTCTATTTGTAGTTGGCAGCGAATACGTTTGATACACGCAACATAAAACCTTTTATTACTGTATGCACAGGCTCACTTGCTGTTTTTTTTTTTTTTTGGCAGCCATGTAAAATGCGCCATTTATAATAAATGAGTATGAAATAAGTAAAATTTAGTACAATATGCGATAATTGGAAGGTACCCACAGGACGTTTCAGGGAACATTCAACGTTGGTGCCGATCCTATAGAATCACCTTCAAAACCTTGAAACTTATACTTGGACAATCACAGATATATGTACATCGATTAATGTTGAAGTAAATAAGTTTATACCGCACAATACCATTGAATCGTATTCGTTTGATTTTGCCTACGCTGTTGCTCCGTACCCTACACAAGGTAATCTGCAGTGTTTTAATTTAATTTCCAGAAAACGGGAAATTTATTATTTTTGCCAATCTGCAGTACTTTAAAAGTTCTCTCTACATATATAAATGAAGCAGATAAGTGCACCACCAACAGAGAGCATGTGTGTAAAATATATATTTAACGTAGAATGTATAAATTAAGCGATATTGTACTCTGGGGATGGCACCGAAACAATTCATAAATTGTATGTATGTGATGTGCAATTGGGCAACAACAAACAACAAAAGGGGGTTTTTCGTTTTTCTTCTTTCACTTTCTTTCCGCATTTCGTACACAATTCATTCTCTCCATTCAGTTCAGTCCGTGTAAGACCATTAAATTAAATGATGACTCAATTATTTAGAAAACAATCAAAGATAAGAAAAAGAGAAAAGCAGCAGAAGAAGAAATATAATATAGAGAAAAAAAAAAACAAGATAGAAAAGTTCGGTTAAGACCGAGGCTTAAATACCCTCCACCTTTTGTAATTCTCTAAAAAATAAGCTCCTATTGCCATATTTATGTATTTCATGTACTTACGCAAATAGTGTTTTTTTTAATAATTTGCGTTATTCAATCACGCCCATTTTTGGCACAGTGTTGAATAACGGTACCCTTTATATATATACCAAATTTCAACTTGATAGGCATAGTATTGTGCGATATATAATTTTTTTAAGATACAATTTTTTCGAGGTATGATGAGATTTTCGTTTATTGTGGGCGTGTCTCTTTACCGATTTCGTCCAATTTCAATACGGAACAGCGAAATTGAACTAAGAATACGTATGCAAAGTTTCAATTTGATATCTCAAAAATTACGACCTTGAGAGTGCCAACAACAGACGGACACACGGACACACGGACGGACATGTCTCAAACGATTTCTCTTTTCATGCTGATTAAGAATATATATGGTTTGTGGGGTCTCCGACGCTTCCTTCGATGTGTTACAAACGGATGATCAAAGTGAATATACCCTCTTCCCTAAGGTGGAGGGTATAAAAACTGAGCTAACTGTAAATTTACTGTTTTAATAAGTACAACTTAAAGAAACCACCAAGTGTAACGCGTAAAATAATTTGAAACAATGTACGGCTTAACACGAATCTTAAATGCATCTACTTCAACATTTACCCATTGCGGTAAAATTAGGTAAACATGTGAATCAGCATGGGAATCAGCCGAAGTCATATGCTATTGGGTTTATATTACAAGAGGTCGAGGGATGGAGTCCCAGAAGACCTAAAAATGATTTCAAACAATGTAAACTAAAATCGTTCTATAGAGAATTTTGCGCTAAGCGTCGATCTTTAATAAAATATTGTAAATTTTTCCTATATCCAAGGAAAAATTGTACCCCAAACAATATCATTTCGTCTCATTTGTTTATAATTAAACCACTTGATTCTTTCAAAGAAGTGTTAGCCGTTGTCTTGCATAATTATACTTAGGCTTGCTTTTAAGGACTCAGTGTTGCTCTCAAATAAATTAACCATTGAAAACCATTGTATTTTTATTCAACGAATGGACTCATTATATATATCATATAAATTTTGTGTTGTTCACATTTCGAACTTTTACCAATTCAAAGAAGACCAAAGACTTGCCGTACAATCTTTTTTTCGAACGTTTCCTAGAATAGTCCTATGGTTCTTGCTTCAGTGTTACGGGTACATTAAGGTTCTTAAAGAAGAGGGAGACTTGCTTTGAAATGCTTACTTGGACCAAAGCAGCACCTGATAGCAAATATTTATTCTCTTGTTAAACTTGAAGACATTGTAAGCATTTTTAAGCAGTCTAGTTATCCTTCTACATAATATTAGAGCTAGGTAAAAGGTTTGGGTAAAAACCTCACACACCATATACCTGATAAGGTATATATCAGCAGCATATTGTTCGATGTACAATCATACTAAATGTACATGCATACACAGTTATTTAGTACAGAGTTAAGAGTGATTTAAAACTAAATGGATTATTCTTCTGTAATTATCGCAATATTCTCAATAATATCAATGCAGATGCGTCAACTTTCTTGCATATGTATACCGGAAAGTCCATGTCCAAAATTATTTCAATATCGCATCGACAACAACCGCAACAGATGGTTCGGCATAATACAATTAATAAATCCAAATTTCGGGGAAAATTTATTGTTAAAAGTACATCTGCTACCGGGAGGCAAATTACAATCAGATTATTCGGGTGAAATTGAAATGCTAACAAACGATAAGGTGTTAAGTTATAAAATTCAATTCCCGCTACATAACTGTCCACCACAGCTTTTGAAGATTACCTTAAATAAGCAAAACATTTGTCGAGGTCACGGTAATCAAGCACAATTGAATGCACAAATAATACTACAACATAACAACAAGCACAACCCATCTACGGTAGCAACACAATCATCATCGTCCCTGCTAACTAAAGAACCATGGCCGCATACAGAAAAAACTAATTTATTCCACGGTATAAAAATGACTCAAAATAATTGCGGTATTAATGCGGCCGATATAGCATCTCTAAACGTATTCTCTTCGTCCACTATTAGGCGTGGCTTGTGGCCATGGTTGGTGGCTATTTATGTTAATAATGCGACATCTTTAGTTTATCATTGCGGTGGTACTATAGTATCACAACGTGTTGTCATCAGTGCTGCTCATTGCTTCCATTTATTCGATCGCCACTACACCGCTGAAGATGTTGTAGTGCTTTTAGGACGTTCCAACCTAACGAATTGGAATGAGGATGGATCAGTGTTGGCACCTGTCAATGATATTTACCTACATCCCGCCTACAAGCAACATTTGAATACATTTGATGCTGACATTGCCGTATTACTCTTAAAGACTCCCATTACTTATAATACTTTCATACAACCGGCTTGTTTATGGTTAAGTCCTTCAAATATTCAACATGACGATCATTTGTACGGCATGGTAGCCGGTTGGAAAATGTTTAATGGTGTGCACGATAGTAATACAGTAACACCGAAAATATCAAAAACCTTGATAATGACCAATGATGAATGTATTGGTGAGAGTCCCATGTTTAGTAGTATCCTGACTCAAAGGACATTTTGTGCTCGCGTAATAGACAATAATGCAGCATCGCCATGTTCGGGCGATTCCGGTATTGGTCTTTTATCGCATATCAAAAATGCATGGTACCTTAGGGGCGTCGCTTCAGGATCTCTGCCCATCGTTAACAGTGCAGAAGAAGGTGGAGGACTATATGCCAAAGAAAGTAATAGAATGACAACTCTTTGTAATCGTAACCAGCTTATAGTTTATGTGGATGTTATGCAATTCAAAGAATGGATTCTAACATTTATAGATGCAGACGTTGGAGAAAAATGAGTTTTGCTATAAACAAAAACAATACCAGTCTGGACAACTATGTTTTCAAGAATTCAATTCTCACTCTGATGTTGGCAAAGGCATCTTCTTCCATAATTCATTGTATAGCATTACAATCATGTATGTTACACACTGAAATGATTTTTATATTGTATCATTTATTGCCTAAAATTATGGAAATTTTACTATTTTAAAAAATTAACTTTAATAGGTCAGGAGTATAATGTACATAAATTTAATAAAAATATTGAATAAAAGCAACTTTCGTGTAATGCGTACATGTACAAGCATGTACTGTTTTTGCTGGTCTTCTTCTCTTTAATATCCTCTCCGACGGGCGGGTCCAATTTCTTTCATTCGCATCCTATTATTGTACTTCATACATTGTACAATAATAGAACGTGCTTACAAACGTTTGAACAAACACAATATACCCCCATATCATTATGATGGTGAATTTAAAAATATTTTCATAAGCATTTACATAATTTCTATTCAATAAAATTTAATTAAGCTGTTGTTGTTTTTGTTGTTGTCTGTTTTTCAATTTATAGCTTTTAATTTTTGTATTAAAACCCCCAAAAAAAATCTAGCCCAGTTATAAATAAAACTATTAATTACCGAAAACTATTTACGAGAAATTTTAATTATTGTCAACTGGTTTTTATACAATGGCGTTTCAATGCATTGGCACAACAACGCATTTAATAATTATTCCTCTCTTTTTATTTTCATCAATGATTTTTTTTAAATTTCAGTTTTAATTGCTAATGTTGTTGTTTGGTGTAATAAATTTAAAGTTCATTACAAGCGAAATATATATTAAATAAATAATAATTTTATAAAGTTAGGCGTTAAAACATAATGTGAAGGGGGAAACAAAGCAAAAACAGGGAATGCAAGGGAAACACAAAAATGGACTTTCAACGAATTTTGAAAGCTCCCCCATACACATACACACACATTATTGTTAGTTCTGGATTTTTAAAGACAATCTTCGGTTAAACGCTTCATTTTTTTCTCACACCAGATTCGTTTTACGTGTTCAATTGTAGGTTCAACTAAATCAATAATTAGTCGAAAGTATTTCACTTCACCTTCTGCCGGTAGCGTGCGTAATAATCATTTTAATATACCCTTAATTTTTACTAAAATGTAAAGGTCTGCTGAAAGTAATGTCACCGCAAACTACGTTCATATGTGCAGGCTACAAACATACATACATGTGCTTATATTTTATTATCGTAATAGGTCACTAGTGTGCATATGTGGTGCAGTGCCCACGGCATTTGCAAAAACTATTGTAATTAAATTTTCCACATTTATGCATTTAATTGCAAATACCGTTCACATGTGCGTTGAGCGTAATTAAATTAGTGCGAAGCAGGTATAAACGCAACAGCCAAACAACCGCAAATTAGGCTTAGGCCAAATATTTTAAATCCTCCATATCTAGATATTATAGGTAGGCGTGGCAGGTATTTGATTATGCGCTCTTATATATAATAGCACAGGTGCCACATACACACAAAGTTGAAAATTGAATTTTATGATAAACGTTATAAAATTTAAAATAAATTCTAAACAACAACAATAATTAAAGAGAAAGTACAATGGGGTTAGGCGTATGCCTAATCTAGGGTACCCATCATAATTAACCTCTTCCAAATACAAACAACACAATATGTCAAATTTTTTTGGAACGTAAGTAAGACGCAATACTTATACGAAACAAATTTCTAAAAAAGTTTGTTAACCGATCATGCCCAGGACGGAGGAAGGGCCTTTGTAAATTTTATATTTATATGGTACTAAATAAATCTCTAAAACATTTTAACATCCTTAATATGTTCATATTAGGTGGCTTAAACTTTTCCAAATATTTTATGTATATAAATAATTAATATCGTAAATAAAATGTTGTTTTTGAATCTCTTTTGCTTTGTATGTAATATAAAAAAACCCCTAACATCTATACGCTTTGTGAAATGGCAGGATGTTCCATTGTCCCATTTAACCCTTTTTAGCAGAATACTTTCAACGTTGATGAAGAATATTCGTACCAAATTTCAGCTCAATATCTGAAAATTAGCGACTGTGAAAGTACTGAAAGCTGCCGATGCAAGGTCTAGGACGCATTTTGTCCAATTGCAATAGCAAACCGTAGAAACTCTCGAAGATTGCGCATACAAAATTTCAGAGCCATATCGCAATTTGTACATTTGCGCACAGCACACATGTTTCGTACACGTATATGTACATATGTGTATATTATTAATAATATTTGATTAATAGTCTAGAAATTGATGTAGCTATTTTAAGGGCACTGGTGAAGGAAACGGTGCGGATGAAATAGTTGATCATTGCAACAATGTGACAGTCTTGTCCTAACAAAATGTCTAGAAAATCAATTGGATACTATTGAAGAAAATATATATTCTAATAAGAAATTCGACCACGCCCATTATTGGCATATCAATAATCGAGTAAGGTCGATAATAATGAATTTCAACCTCATGAGTTAATTTTTCTAAAAGATAAATAGATTTTTGTTATTGTGGGCGTGTATCTTGACCGATTTTGCCCATTTTAAGTAGCGATCGTATTATTTGGCAAAGATGGGACTCCTGTTAGTTTTGGCATACGTTTAATATAACTATAAATACCACTGAACCGAGTTTAGTAGTAGACACCGCAACAACTTAAAAATGAAGTTCTATACAAATAGACTACAATCGTTGAGGTAAAAATGATCATATCCTTAGGTAATGCTTAAAAGATTTCCTCTTGGAAATCATTAACTTTCGAGTAAAACAATTTTCACCTAAGTAGCCTCTCATTTATGTCAGAGAATGCAAACCATTCTAAGAATATTATATCACTACCAGGTATAATAACAATTACACAGAATAGTTAACTTGTCATTATACTTGACTAGAACGTTGAATGTTTTGTGGTAAGGAAATAAATTGCACAAGAACCTCTAAGAAATTTTGCGTTGGTGCGGTATGTCTTAATTACAATGTAGCGTAATGATAACGCGTTATGATGCAATCTAAGACATGACACCAACGGAAATAACTAATAAGCACCAAGACACCAGTTATGTTGAAGCCATAATTGAGAGAATCGAGGAGTATGCTTGCCAAACCAAGTGGGTAGAATCTAAGTTGTGCTTATGAGGCTGCTGTTGCGCGTACCTTTTAACTTTTGATTATAATTATGTAGCTAGTATTTACAATAGTACTCACAGTTAAGTTTTACATTCAAGATAATATTCTTTTTTATTTAACTAAATAGTTGTGAAAATAACGTTTAACCTGGTTTTTATGACAATTTCTGAATTGCTTTGTACTTTATATGCATAAAGGCAGTCTCACGCATATAAATGGCTTCTGTATAAACCAATGTGTATATGTGTTCATATGAATACTTGCGCATAAATGTGTGGGTGTGAACTTTACCTATATTTCATGATGATAATAATCTAGTTAGTATTCCAACTTGTCTTCCCCTTCTGCTCCCCCTCCCGCACTCTATCCTTCTTTACTTAGGTTTCATTAATGTAATACACACTTGGTAACATTCTTCTTCTCCTTTTTGGCAAATTACTAAAATGTAACCTAAGAAAAATTCGGCAATAAACTAACTGTAAAGTTTAGAGAAGCATTTTCTTTGCATCTAAAATAATCGAGATTTCATTCGTACCGTTTAAGTGCATACAATATAATATTCTACAATGTCGGCGTTGGCTTACCTTACGTAATTAATAAGAAAGTACTTTTTTGTGTTTTCCTCTTTCTTCTTATTTACGTGCGTTTACGTTTAATCTGAGTGATTATAGGATGATGTTATTGATACAAGTGTGTTAATTAATTGAAATCAAATTCCATTTAATTAATTTTAAACTTAGGCTATTAAAAGAGAAGGCAAACAAGAAGACGTACTAAATTTGGTTTAGGCCAATTGTTCAATACCCACCGCATTTATATAAAGCCGGGGGAGTGGAATGCACCATATATAAAAGTATGCAACAACTAAGAAGTCGGATTCTCTACCTAGTGCGTATAAAAATTTCAATTTTACAGAACAAATGTTTTGGCTGATAAATAGATTTTTGTAGATTTTGTAGATTGTGTGCATTTTGACACATTTTGCTTACTTTAGGCGCCTTTTTCTGCTTATTGCCAACTTAGTAAACCCTTTTGAACACCGAAAACAAGAACGCAAACAAAACCAACAAGTCACACATTAGGAAAGTATTCAGACTTTGTTTAATGCAAGGAAATGCATTTTGGACAGCCAGAGAGATTTTAATTCAGAACTTGATACTTAAAAGAATCTTCAATGTATAGGTTGGGTCGAATGGTTGCCTTCCGTTTCAAACTTTACTCGTAGGAAAACTATTTTTTGACTTTAGAGTGCTTTAAGCGCCCGATGAGTTTTATTATCTAAACTGCAAGTGAACTCTGGAAAACCGCAGAATATAGCCGAACACATAAGTAACTACTATAAATTTACTTAATGGTTTTAACACTTAAGCGTTTCGTGCTAAATCACTGCGCTTTTTGTGGCAGAGATAAAAACTTTAAGTTTTTTCCAAAAGTGGAATGGAATCTGAAAAAATACTTAACTTTTATCGTTGCTTATAATCTCGATTAATTCTGAAGCAAATTACAAAGACATTAAGGCAACAAAAAACCACCAAGGTATTCTTTGTATTCTGTTACTCCGTTTATATATACTCGTATATTCCCACATCCCGTATTTTTGGGCAATTTTTATAATTTCCTTACATATCTAGAAAAGTTAAAAAAAAAGCCAACTTTGTTGCGCTATATGAAACATATTCAAAATTGTTTTTTTATCTTTATATTTACGTTTGACGTTGATGCTCTTTTCAAGTTTTTTTATACTTTTCGAACATACACACACAATCTTTACTATCGATTTCATTTTATAATACTTTCAAATGCATCGTTAGGTGTTCGTGTGTGGTGTGCACAGTTTATGAAACATATATGAAAAGTTAAAGTTTGTTTTACGGAACGTGGTTTTCACATTTTTATTTTACATTGCATGTAATACGGAGGGAACACAGTACATACACAAAAATATTTATAAACATTATGTGAAAGTTCTCGAATGTGTGCATGGGGCAATTTTAAGTTGTAATCGATTTTCGATGGAATACAAGTATTTAAACATCTACCGTATGATATTTTGTTACTCGTGCTGTTTGTTTGATGATTTGTTCGAAAAAAGAGAGTACGAGAGACGTATACAGGCCAACTTTTATGCACATTGTACAATAAAAGTTTGCTTTGTTGAACTTTTCAATAAATATAATCAATTGAGTTCTTAAGTGTATAATAATTTATGAGTGAAACTTTCTCAACAAATCGAAATAACAAAAACTGAGACAACTTTTCAAGAGCAACTGCAACAGAAAAGTAAGTATTTAGTGAAGTCAAGAGAGTTTATCTATAATGTATTGAAATGAAAGCCAAGTGTTGTGCTCTGATTCAATTCCATCAATTCGATGGCAATCACTTTCAATGCTTTCATTAATCTTATATACAAGCCAGAACGTGTCCGTTCGTATGTCTGAATGTTGTTGTTGTTGGCACTTTCTCAAGTTATTGAGCTAATTTCTTGATCGTGGTTGCTATTTATAGTAAATTAGGTAAAATTGGTCCTGTTCCACGCCCACAATTGACAAAAATCTGCTTGTTATCCACAAAAATTTGAAATTTTGTGCACATATTCATAATATTCCATCGATTACCGATACGGCCACAATTAAAAAAAAAAGTGTTTCAAATTTGACGTTCAGTTGAAGTGGATAAAACTGTGAATTGTTAAAGGGCGTAATCGAGTATACATGCGGAGGTTATTTAGAGGATTTGACTTAAACCCGGTTTACATTTTTAACTGTTTTTATATAATATGCATATTTTAAGCACTCATTCTTTAATTTTCGGGGCTTGAGCGTATTTTACGCTCATTTTACCATTTTCATGTCCTATAAATTTCCACGTTATTTTTTATATTCTGTGCAAATCTTCAACATGATTAGTGACGAAATGCATTTTTTATTTTGTTTTGTTTTGTTTTATTATATTTAGCTTATTTTATGGGATTTAGCGTATATGGAAATATGTATTTTCCTGCATGTTTTATATGTTAATTTAATGGATTTCTACGTACATTGAAGCGTTATATTTTTAGACTTTGGTGTTATATTTTTGTTAAATATATAAAAGATAAAATGGATAATGATTGAGGCATTAAAAGCTTCATGGACATATGTAGCCCTACAAGGTTTTTAGGGACACATCGTAAGTGAATTTCTATTATAGTGATATTGCTAAGACGCAACTCTTTTTTTATACCCTCCACATAAAGTGGCGTTTTCATTGCCAGTCACACCCAGAGAAAGGCAATAGATATTGTACAAATTATATATAATAAAAAACCGAATCGATCTAACATATCCGTAAGTATGTCTGTCCTATCTTACATCTATATTAATAATATTAATAGAAATGAGTTCCTTTTTTTTAAATGGAATGTAATGGAAAGTATTTTATTTTTTCACGTTTAACGCATTGATACAAACATTTTGAATCTTCTAAGTACGTCCTCGAATATGTTACTATTAATTTTTTTTTTTTTTTATATATGTTCCAAGTTGGCCACTTTAGGAATTCACGAACAATCAACTTTTTGATGTGAGCGTTAATATGATAAAAACTAAAAGGAAAGTAAAAAGTTTAACCATATCTGGTACAAATCAAAGGGTTAATAGGGCTCTGAGGGTGTAAATTATACTTCAAGCGATAAAGAAGAAGAAAACAAATTTTAATCATTAAAAACCGTTATAAAAGTTAACTTCTTGCCTAGACTGGTGACCAGATTTTTCATGTACATATAATAAGAAAAGTATGATGTAAATAGTGAGCTGTGAGCCCAGTCTTGGCCTTGCCTCTCATCAAAGAAAAACCCATTTGATTGAACTAAAGGGATCATTAAGTCAATTAACTTGATATTGGTTGATAATATTATTATTACGATTATTATGGCTTTGTAGTCGGTAACATAAACTCTTGCAAATATTTTCATAAAGTGTACAACCTGTGCTCTACTCTATATTCAAGAAACATTTCCCTTAAGCTGCAACTTAATAAGATTTTCTACGTTTTTCGATTTGAGGAGCAATAAGAGAATGTGCGGTATATCCTTGTATATGGTGCAACTACAAAGTGGTGAGAGTTTCCATTTTGTTTTTTAGTCATGTTTTTATCTCTAATGAAGCCGTCAAATTGTCAACCAAAATATTTGCCGGTGGCTGTTATGTGTTCTTTGTGTATACATTGTTACTTTATTTGTATTGAAATGTGCGCATTATTATGTCTCCAAGTTTACATATATTTATACATGCACACACATATCAAGATTTTTATATAAACAATTTTCATGTATGTGTGTGTGTGTGTGTGCGTGCGCATGAGTGCATTAAAAAACTTTTGTAAAATATATTTTGAATAAAATTCTTGATATCACAAACAATTACACATACACAAGCATATTTTTACTCATGCATTGATGTACGAGTATATGCACAAATACGTTCTTTACGAAAGTAGTAAAGTTTTATAAGAATAAAAACAAAAACCTAACACAATACTTATATGAAAAATAAGTCACAAAGTCCTGTTGTTAAATGTTACGCAAGAAAGTGAGATATTGAAGATAAGAGGAAATAGAAAAGGGGTGGGGAGAGGGAAGTAGATGAAAGGCGTCGGTTATTATTACAAGTTTTGTAGGGTGATAAGTCAAGAACACACACATACACAGACGGACTATGCAATTTGTGCTGTATTCAAATTTTTCTTTCTTTCACTCGGGTTTTCAAACAGACAAAGGAATTATAAAAATGTATGTACGTGTATGTATGTATGTGTATAACGTACGCAAGCCTTAGTTTTTAACAATGCTACAAATATTTTGGCATTGAGTTTTATACTTTCTCACTGAGAGTGTATGAGTAAATTTTATTATAATTTTTTTTTTCTTTTTTGTACATCTTTTAAGTAAATAATTGTTTGTGTGTGTGTGTGTGTGTGTGTGTGTTTGTATTTTTTGTTAACTTTAGTCACTACTTTGAAGAGCGTTGCATACTTTTTTATAGGTTTTTGGTACAACATCATTTGGTTCATGATGTTTTTTATACCCTAACCCAGAAAAACACCTACACAGTCCATATATCCATGATCAGCAACAAAAGTCGCATTGATTTTACCATCTCCGTCCGAGCGTCTGTTGTTGGCTCTCTTAAGCAGACTGTTTTTAAATTACGCCCATATTGAGAAAAATCGTCACAATCTGTCACAAAAATTTACTCATAGAGAATTATAGAAATTTGATATATAAATTTATAATTAGGCCATTTAAGTGCCAAAAGTGGGCATAGTCAGACAGACGCACGCACAATTTTCAAAACAAAAGCATTCAGGGCAAAACTCGAATTGCAAGTACCTGACACGTCCACCGTTTTTATGTAATTGAGGAGGATATTTCAGATGTGGCCAGAGGCAAATTTGGTTCTTTATTCGTCTTACTTTGAGTTGTCTTGTTTCCCTTTTGTTCACTGGCGATTAATGTAGTGCTTCAAGATATAAATGTAAAGAAGAAAATTCTGCTTAAGCAATCAGTTATCACAAAACACACACACGCACGCATACATATATATATACTGCTGTTGTTGTTTTTCGTTTCTTTTATAATTTTTGGCATGTACTGAAAAACTTTTAGACTTTAATAGAGAGGAAAACGCACAACATTTTTTCACACATGCATGCTGGCGCATGGGAAGTGTCCAACTACTTGTTATGAAATGTTTTGTTATTTCTTCAATGCTGCACTTACTTAATTTTATTAATATTTGTAATACAAAATATGCACATATAAAAATTATTGTATCAAACTCTGTCGAAAACGTTTTCAAAATCGATTAAAATTTGTTTGTCTCTCCTTCCTACTGTACTGTTGAATCCACAGCTCATTTGCAACACAATTCAAATTCAGTGTCTTGGAGAATGCGGGTTCAAATTCAACTGAAAATCAAAATGAAAAGGTTTTCAGTTATAGTGCGATAGGCTTTATTATGTTAGACTGGAAATCCACAAACCGATTCGACACAAGAATTAACTCCAAACCCTTAAAAAGCAAATAGTCTTAATAGCTTGAAGAAGTATAATATTTTTTACTATATATTACTCTCTTGCTTTATCAATTATTCCTTTTTTACCCTTAACATTGGAGGGATGCTCAAGATAATTATGTTATACCATTTGCACTTGGAAGAAAGCTTGAAGCTTTGCATCCTCTAAAAGTTGTGCATTCTTGCATTGCATCAAAATTTAATTTGATGTAGGCGTGTTCATCTGTGTGTCTACAATTATTAAAACGATATTTAAGTTAAGTAAAAGTTGTGTTTTGTATGGAAGGCGCGCGTCTGCCTTATTCTCAATTATTACCAAAAAGCTCTGAAAACTCTTTAAGAATTTTGAAAGGAATTCCGTAAAAACTCTTCATATTTTGGCAAAAAAAATAAAATTTGTTTAAAGAAAATTCAACACTATTTAATATCAAAACGGTTGTTAAGAAAATTGCCGTATTTTCCGAAATGTTGAGCTGTAATGAAAGCATTCCTTTGTTCATACACTTATAAACAATGAGGGCAAACAATTCATTGGCAAAGTGGTGTGGATACGTTTTTACGTGTGCATGTATGGATGCGATGAAACTAATTACTCACTCTACATAACAAGAATCCTTGCTAACAAACCATCACGAAATTGTGTGCTGTGGCAGTAAGTAAACGTACTTACATAAATACGTACGTATATGTGGCAAAAAAAAATCCACTACTCGGGTACTTATGTGAATGCCAGCCTAAAAGCCTTAATTGGTGACAAAGTAAAGTGGAAAACTTAAACAGGGGGAGGGAGGGAGAGTGTGTGCAAGTGAAGTGTGCCTTAAACAAAGAAGAAGAAAAGCTACTATGCGGGCTGCTTAGTTAGCCATTTCTCTGTCACCAGAAAATCTTTAGTTTGTTGAAAACTGAATTAGGTTGGATAAGAGGCGTCACTTTCTGTACACAATTCTCTAATGCAATTAAAACTTGTCACACAGATAAAAGCTAACAGCTATAATAATCAAAAAACGGAAGAAGGACAAGAAACTGGAGGGACTTTCATTAGATTCACAAGCATTGCACCATACACACAAGTGCACATTTGTATACACACACTTATACATATAAGTGGTTGTTTATAAGTGACTACATACATACAGTGTTGATGCCAAGTTTTGTTAACTTTTGAAATCGTTAATATCCAGTTATGGGGCAACGTGTTGTTGTTGTCAATGAATAGATTATGTTATTGGCAATGCGCTGGAGAGACTTTTTACAGCCAATCAATATTGAAGATGTGCCTGCTGTGAGTTTCTCCACAGAATGCCCGTCATTTCATTTAAAATTTAACAAAATGGAATAATTTTTTGTTTTTCTTTCATATGCGCGTTTAATAAAACATCCATACGTATGAGACCTAGTGGAGTGGAGCCGTACGTTGCATTCCTTTTAACACTTTTTAAAATTTACAACCATTGAGGCCTGAGAGAAATTAGGAGTGGCTTTAGCGCACTCAGGTTTACAAACACAACTCAGTTGCTCTTGGGCAATATTCTGCAGTTTTGTTTTAGGAATGTGCGTTTTCATAAATGTGCAGCAAATGAATTTTCAACATTCTTTCAAAAGAAAAGCTTCAAAACTCCTTCCGGGCATAATAAATTTTCCCATTTTCCCATTTTCTTATAAATATGTGTCCAAATAAAATAATACGCATTAGCTTACTTTTAGACTTTGTTCGGACAAGTTAAACGCTCTTCGAAAATTATTTCCTTCAAATAGCACTTTTTTCTTTATTTATTGGTTTTCGTATACAAGTACACCACTACTATTTAGGGTGGGTGTAGGATATAAGTGAGGTCTATAAATTATTTAGGTTTAATAAGAAATCGTTTTACTTAGAAGCGTACTACTGGTAAAAAAAAAGCGCACACACCAACCCACTCACACACAACCTCTCTCACCCAAACTGTTAAACTATAAATCATTTCTGGTGTGTCCTATTTACGTCCTTGTACACATAAGCGTGTACATGTGTGTGCATATATAATAGAAAATGTGGATATTCTAAAATTTCCTTTTCTTGGCATCCGGCAAAACCCCTCTTTGTTTACTCTTCCCTCCTACCCCTCTCTCTTATTCTCTCTCTTTGTCCTACGCTTATTCACTACCACTGCCATCAATGTCTTGCTTTTGCTTTAGTGCCTGTTTGTTGCGTGTGTGTGTGTGTTATGCATATTAAGACCATATTACTGCTTTACCGAAGCAAGGTTTAACTTCAGCACCGTAGTTGTTTGGTGTATTCTGATTATGTTTTATTTGTTGCTGAGGTATGTATGTGTATATGTATTAGGTGGGTATTATTTATGTGATGACCATCCTAATTTAAAATCGTTTAAATTTTTCCCAAAACGGAAGTAAATTATATAAAATTAGTTGTAATGATTTCCAACTGAGCTTGTGTGTTTGTGTGTGTGTGTGCACAAGCATACATTTTAACGAGTACTTCAACATAATATTATGGTTAGAAGAAGAAGTTTGACGAAAATTGTACGTACGTCCGTCAATTGAAAATGGAGTTAGAAACCATCATATGAATCCGATCGGTCTGAACTTTTGTACACATAATCTTTAATTTAAAATGAAACGAGCTAATTAGGAAATATTGAAATTTACTAAAATGAATATAAATTTAAAGAAGACACGATATTATACTAGATTTGGTTTCTTTTTGAAATGCTCTAAAGGAGGTGTTAAAGACGCTACAAAGGATATAAATTTTTGATCAGCATCAAAATCTGAGTCTTATGGACGTGTGTCTCACAGTCGCAAATTTTAAACAAATACTTTTAAATACTATAATATAGGTTCCTATTTAAACAGACGTGCCATAAAAGTGTACCCACGAAGTTGAAGTTTGGTACACCTGAGCATAATAATTGCATTCATCGATCTACCATAGTTCAGAAGAAATCGTATGGACAGAATCTGATATGCAAGTTGATACTTACTCCCTCAGTTCCTTTTTGTGTATGGAGGAGGTACTCCTCTATTAATCATATTATAAAAGTACAACACTTGCTTTGCACATCTCACCAGCGCTACCATAACATTGGATGAGTGCGGTTGTATGCGACCCTTTACAAAACCTTTTCAAAGTTAAAAGAAAATCATTAAAAATAATGAATTTCATTTCGTGGTTGCGTTATGCCCTCAAGTACAACATCATTATAGTTTAGCGTTATTGTTATTAAACACATAATAGTAATGAATACCAACGCCGTTATCATTGGTATATGTCGGATCTTCTTTCTTTCCTTATTAAAGCCAACCAACCATTAACATAGAGGGTGACAAAGCAGTAAAATCACAACAAAAGGAAATAATGCAATAAGGAAGTAACTGCGTTGTTACACCTTTCCTTCTTAGTTGTTAATACGTGTATGGTTAGATAAATATGTGTTCGAGTATACACATATGTCGTTTGCCTCAAACACTCTGCATGGTTTTTCAAAAATAAAAATTCACTTCATGTCATGATACTTGTGTGCGGTTTCTTATTAGCAACAACTTAAGTAGTGCACCTGTTTATATGTGCTTGTGAACCACCTCCTTGTAGTAGTGGGTGTAGTACCCACTTATGCTGCATAAGTACAGTTCTTATAGTCGAGTCTATCAATGGTTTCGTTGTGCGCGGTGCTCGTGTCATGTTTGACTTTAAATGTGACAAATAAATAAATGAAAAGAGTAAATGTATCTGCAGTATTCAGGCAGGGCATTATAAAGTATCGTTTTTGTCAAAAACAGACTAAAAACAAATTACTTCCTGTTTCTTTAATAAACAGGCTGATTGGCTGCCTAGCATTTGTGTTGACAGTTTTACCCTGTCACTTTTATTGATTTACTTTACTGGTGTATAACTCACCAATATTTAGGACCTTCTGCTTTTTATACACTCCTCAGAAGAAGAGATAGAAACCATACAAAGTATATAAATGTAGTCGTGATCGATATCATAATTTGAATGGATCATGACAAGTTCGTTCAACAGCTGGCTGTTGTTGGAACGCTTACAGTCTTACAGGTTAAGATTATGAACTGAAATTTTGTACATATGTATGCAAGCCACACCCACAAATGTTTTTCCATTCTTGATCGGTATCAATAGCCGGGTCGATTAAACATTTTACTCTCTCTGTGTGTCTGCTGTCTGTTTTCTTATTTGGTGTACACAATCTTCGAGTACCCGTGACCTGTGCCATGTATATGGACAAAATAAATTTTAGTCAATTAGTCCATTACTTGTAGATTATAACGACATGGGAATAAAAGAAAGTGGACTAACCGCTGGGGTGCTATATCAAAAAGGATGAATTTGTATATTCTTCTATAGAATGATTCCTTAATATTTCTTGATATAAGCAACGCAATCATGTGGATGCACGAACATATATGTATGAATGCACAGCAACTTTAATACAAAACACTCAACACAATTTATTCTCTGACATTTATCTTACAACTATTAAAAATAAAATAATTAATTTGGAGAACCGGTCATAATCCGCAACAGTGTTGGCTACCAGCTTACTCCATAACATTAATAATTACGCCAGAATGCACAAACACACACAACCACCAGAATAATATTAACTAGTGAATAACATACTCACTCACTTGCCGCACACGAGAGAGATGTTATCAAAGACACATCATTTTGCGTTACATGTAATTCTCTGCCCTGGAGCATTAATAATCCTAAACGTACACATCAACTAACAACCCGAGCGACATTAGCAACGGAACCACTAACACAATACATGGTAGCAGTATAAGTTGTAGTTAGCTAAGGCATGTCGTAGAACAAAAGGACTGGACTGCAATAGTGTGAGGGACTGATGCGTAATCCTAACTGTGTTGTTACGTTGGTGTCTTTTGAGTTGTGATGATGAGGATGATGATGATGATGATGGTGGCTGTCAATTTGTTTGTTAGTGTTTGCTTGGTGATCGTAATAATATAATACCAGCAACGGATATATGTGGAGTAGTAGTAGTAGTAGTAATGGGGTAACAAAACGTTACTAACTAATTTAACTGAAATTTACTTTGGTCATCTTTGTGTTGATACGTTTGTAATGAAATTAAATCGTTCTTTAAATTGCTTCTATATACAGCCCTTCTTAGTAGGCTACCTAGGCCAATATTTGCCCATTGCATTACCCGTAAAAGTACCGTAATGTTTAAAAGAACCATCTAGAGGACCTTAGACCCTCTGGGGATCTGAAAGTAAGTGTTTTTAGTCGTTCTCCCTGTAGGACCGCGCTCCACAGTTTCAACCTTTTCCTCATCTGCACCTGCTTCAAAACTTACTATATAGCCATGTGGCCTCTGAGAAAGTATCCCGTAAGGGCTGCCTGCATGATGACCGCAGAGATCTATTTTCTGTTAAGACTTAGTAGGTCTTTGGTTTGTTTACCTTTCAGCCGAGTGTAGAGAGCGCGACTTAAGCAACAACTTGATAGAATACTCCACCTGTTATTTGTCCATTCCACCGCCTCCTTACCCAGTCGACTACTCCATTACCTCCCGCCTTCCCGCTTCGATTCTAGGACACTGTCCAATCGTCACAGTATACTAAATTTTGGAAGGCACTTTGTCGTTCAGATCAACCTCTTTGGTGCGCTATATTAATTAATCGATTTAAGTACAGATGTATGTATGTCCGGGTCGCAGTTGAGTTACAAATTATTACTTGACCGAGACAAAGTATCTAGAGAAACGTTGACTATGGTTTTTATCATAAAACGAAGCTGATAGTACTTTTTTTATATTGTTTAGATTATATAAATGACATACATTCGATGCACACACAGTATGTGTGGACGATATACAAGTCCATACAATGAAATCTGACATAATTGTGCCATTCAAGAAAATGTTGATTTAATGCTTGTGCTGTTGTTGTGTTTTTTGTTTTCTTATTGAGTACACACACACACACACACACACAAACATATTTTACGTGTTTGTCTTGATAAGGACAACTATTTGGATTTATGCCAAATATTTGTGACAATTACAACAAATACTATATGTGGCCACATTCATACATTCTGTATGAGATTTTTGTGATTTTCGGAAAAGTAAAAGTGATGACTCTGAGTGGCGGACACCTGCTGAATTACTGTTTGTGAATTTCTTGAATTCGATTCCTACAAATAACCTTCTCTACGCAAGATGCAACTAAAGTTTTTTATGCCTTTTCTGTTATTCTGGTAAACTTCTAAACTATGCCAAGTTTTCATATTATCCTTCAACAAGCAGCTGCATTATTAAACTTGAACTGAATCAGTTGTTTGTGCTAAAGTTTGCTGCAAATGTGCATTGTTTGTCATTGTTGCGAGTACTGTGGTGAGGACACATACACATACATACATACTTACACTGTACACTTAAGCATAACAATGAAAACCACATGACTGTTTCTAGTGCATAAGAAGACAACCTAATTTTGCTCTGCTCCTTAGGTTTTTTTATCTTCTATATTGCATACCATGGATAATGAAATCCTTGACCTTTGCGGTCATATCTCAAAGCAAAAACCTAATATCAACTAGAAAAGCAATATTATCCACATTATCCTCTGTGTCATTCCTCTGCATGAGAGGGAGTATCACAAGTGCTAATAAGCCAGCTTGCAATACGAACGAGCGTATAAACAACTGGGTTATTTTAATGACCTTCGTGTAGAGGCTTACTGCAAAGATGGTCAATGGCACTCGGGGCAGTTATTATTTACAACTGTGCATGGGAGTGTAATAGAAAAACTAAGGAGGAAGAGGGCCCGAGGAAAAGTCCAATTTGCGAAATTGTGCCTACAGTGACAGTAGGTATTTATTTGCATAACAATCTTATTGTTATCTGCTTGTTGTGGCTGTTGTTATGAAAATTTTATATAAAACGAACCACAAATGTTGGGCACATTGCAAAGATGTGAAAAGTTGTGATTTTGTTTAAAATAAAATTCGTTGTTGTTTGTAGGCATGCTATGAAACTGCTCTGCAAACCCTCTAAGTGAGCCTATGGTGGGCAATGGGTTTATAAATATTTCCAAAATAGATAATAATGTAAAACGCACAAAGTTAAAGACTCGTTTAGGTGCGCATTTTTACTAAATTATGTAAAAGTATTTAAATAATTACCAGCTGCAGTTTAAAAATGTAATTCGCTTAGCCCAAATTACGTAAAGGGTGAGCGTACCTGATTAATACCTTCATAGCCTTCAATACCCATCGAACGAGTTTTTCCAAATTATGGAAGTTTTTATTATAAGACTTTGCCCATTTATTATATACCCATTTTCATAACTGTTGTTGTAGACAAATGTAAGTTTGGTCGATTGTAGGCGTACCTCTTGAGCGATTTTCTCAATTTAATTCATCACTACGTACAGAAAATAGAATATTATGTTCACTACTTCAGTTTAATATTGCAAATGCACGACTATTGAGCATTCCAATAATACAACGGCACATGGACGTATGCACGGATATGGCCATAGGATGATGCTGATGGAGAATATATACTTTGTGGGCTCAATGACTCCTTTTTTTTCGATGTTACAAACGGAATGGAAAACTTGGCACAGCCCCCATCTTATGTGCTGCGTATAATAAGAATTCGTAGATAATCAGGCGAACATACATAACATATGTATGCACATAAGTTGAATAGAAAAATCTTTTATCGTACCATTTATAGATAAACTTGGTATGTACAACAATATGGCCTCTCATGCATTTAAAATATCTGCATAAACTGAGTGCCTTTTTAGTTTAGGTGGAATGCAGAACGTATTCATGCTTTCTTCTAGTGCGTTTTAAAGCATTTTGTCTTTAAGCATATTAGCAATACAATCAACAACTACTCTATTCTACCAAAACAAAACTATTTGCTGTTACAACCAATACTCAAATTCTACTACATAGTGTAACGTAAACTGAAACTGAACATAAAACGGCGGAACGTATAATAAAATAACTGAATACCTTCAGAGGAAATGATTGATAATATTCCACATACGCGTATGTTCATTAACTGTACTATACAGTAAGCGCTTATTTTGTGTTCCACAAAAACAACAGGTTTCAACTTTTGGAATCTTCCTGAATATATGTGTTTCAGTGAATTTGTTTTTAGTTTACTGCTCTCTTCACGAACATCTTAGAAAATGAATTAGAACGATTCATTTTTTTCAAATGTTTATGTAAAAGAACAAGAAATCATTATAACAAATTTTATGTACATAAATTTAGGTACACGTGTCCAATGCAGCTTGTATTGTATAATTATGTCATTTAGCTGAACGTCAAGCACTTCTATTTTACTGGATATACAAGAGTCAGGAGGTTTTTAATGAAAATTTTTCATTTACAATATCGACACTAACCTTATTGAATTCTACTTGTCAGGTCCTTTCATTTGATACTAATCTTATAAAGTAGTGGGTGATCATCCATTATGTGGCGGTCATCAAATCCAGATCCAAAAGCCTGATACTTAACTAAAGGCCCTTCAAGCGCTCTAACCCCAAAGATATTTAGAACATATTTCGATATTGGGTTCGGAACGTGATGGCACTTAGTTTTTTTCATCTCCCTCCTCAAGGATTTTTATTTAATACTTATACATAATATTCTCTCTGCGATTAAAATACGAAAATTTAACCCTTCAACCAATATAAGGACATTGGTTGCCAGATTCCATTCTGACTTATTTCAACAACAAGTTGTATACAATTTAAAATTTCTCTTTATAACAAACTGTGTTCGAGAAATAATTGTTGGCATTTTTTCTGTCACAAATTATAAAAATATAAAAAAAAACTACATAAAAAATTTGAATAAAATATAGATGAGTTTGAACATTTGTATGAACACCGGAAAGCAAATAATACATAAAATATTCAATCATCCTTAACAACTTTATGCAATAAATTAATAAATAAATAACTTTATAGAGAATACAAAAAAAAAAAAAATAATAAACATTCAGACACACATTCATTGATGCATATGGTTATGAACTTGTATAGTGTATACCCTCTACATAATATGAAGAGTATACTAAGTTTGTCATTCGTTGACAATAGTTCGCTCACAATAGTACATATTGGCATATTCAGCTGAAACTTTTTACGTACACTTCTAATTTCTGTACGCAGAACGCTAACTAAGTTGGGAAAACACTTCTTCCAAAAATTATCTAAAAATTTAAACAAATATTTCCGTCCTTTGATAAGCGAAAAATGGACGTGGTCGGTTAACAGATGCTCTCACAATTTTCCAAAAACAGTATAAAGAATACATTACGTAATGCGCACACTATTAGAGGGCGTAATCTTGGGCCTGCCAAAAGCACTGTTTGAATGGAGGGCATTTAAGATTTAATTTAAACCAAATTTAACTAAAAAACTGTTTTCATAATTCCTGGTAAAATACTTATTTTAAACAAGTTTTTAATATTTTCACTTGAAATAGCCCATAATGCTAATAATTTAATAGAGTTCGAATATATTTAATATATATTTAAAAGACTTTACTGCATACCTAACGCTTTAAAAGCACAAAGGAATGCCTCTGATAAAATTAATTTTTTAACAAGTGAATGACATTTGAATTTCTTCGGGGGCTGAGCTAGTTAAGGGTTTGTCTTGGTAAACTGTAGGACGTGGGACATGAGTTTAAATCCAGTCGAGAAACATTTTTTAGCTGGAATTTAAACTCGCCTTTATCACGTTGTTCTAGTAACTCTACCATGGAAGTTAAAATTCAACAGGTTAAATAATTACAAGCTTGTTCAAAGCCATTTCCTATTGTTGATGTTGGATGCCATTACATATTGGCCGGTCATTACTTTCTTGATGGACAACTTTAGTCTGTGAATTTTTAAGTGTAAGGGAAAGACAATCTTTGCAATAACTGAAGAAGTATAAAGCTGAATTCGGGTGAGGCCAAATCTTTACTATACTGCACATCTATAAAAGGAAGCGTGGCAACTACTAAATACGGTTTTTTGTCAATTTGTGGGCAATAATTAGATATTATAGCTGAAATATTTCTGACAATTGTGAGCGCGGTTCTTAATCGATTTAGCTCAACTTAAATATTAATTAAAATTTCGGCTCAATATTTAAAAAGTAACGACCGTGAGCGTTCCAGCAACAGATAGACATCTGGATATATGGACGAACATTGCTGATTCGATTAGGACTCTGTTGCCGATCATGAATATATAAATTTTATCTCCCTAAGCATTTCTTGTTTGAAGTTTGGCTAACCTCGCGTTTGGCATGCTAAATATCAGTTGAAAAGTTGTCGGAAATTTTTATCAGATGTGGCTTTGGCTGTGTGTAGAAGGGACCAGTAATTCAATACCTTGGATCATAATCGTTTGAACTACGCGCGCTTGGACTGACAACCATTTTGTGTTGGTACCTATATATAGTTTTATTTTTTTATGTAGGTTTTAAATCCGAATACAACATACGTTTAACCTTCTATGCCTACAAAGGTGAACGACCCGGTTTTATAACAATTTACGATTTTTTGAAATTTTTTAAAGGCTTCCATAATAATTAGAATTCAATAGTATTTGCTGACATGACACGACATACAGTAAATTATCACATACACACACACACATTCATACCTACAGTGCATATCAGTTAATGTATAAATGTAATGAGAAGCATGCATATGTTGTGTTATGTTTCGAAATATGAGTACATTTGCATGTTAGACAAGCGAAGTGATTGATACACGATTACAGCTGTACATGAGCACTTGCGTGCCAACTAGTGTAACTCGTAAATTGGACAACAACAACAACAACAACAACAACAACGACAATAAAAAACGCTTTTCTTGTAAGTGTCTCTAAGTACAAATAAGAGAAAGGAAAATAAAATAAAAATAAATAGAAACAAACAGGAACATATTAACGACGAAACACGAAAGAAAAACGTCGATCATAAATCTAAAAAATTTATTAAAGTTACGCATTTAACGTAAAAGAAGTTAAAAACGGCGGTAAATTCAAGTACAATGCGTTTTTTGGTTATATGACTAAAAACTTTAACAAACGCACACCCACCACCTTAGGGTACTAAAATAAACACAAATCAAATTGTTTGACTTGGTCAACCCCAACCATTTTATACCCTATACCACCTAACTCCACAATTATGCTACAATCAGTTTAGTTGCATCAGTGTACGCAGGGCACTGCCATAGAAATTAGTTCGTGAAATACTATTATATGGGGAGAGTTTCTAAAAATAGTTTGATCGAGTCCTACTTTGATCCAATTAATTATTAAGCCAATTGTTTTTCACCAAATTTTGTCAAAAAATAGAAATTGAAATGTTTTGCTATATAAAGACTTTCATTATAATTTAATTTTACATAGGAAATGTAAATCTAAAAATGGTCCGATTCGGTTATAATAAATAGTAAGGTTCCTTTCTGAGTCAAGACATGTGTTTGAATCAAATTTCATCAATTTCATCAGACAGACGGACATGGTGTAATTACACAATTCAGATTTTGAATCAATTGGTATAATTCAAGGTGGGTGTGGTGCTTACCGTTTAGGAGTAACAAACATCCGCTTAATGTACCCTTTGCCCCAACTGGTGCAGAGTATAGTTATTTTGATTGACAATTATGTTTAAGTATGTTTGCATTGTGGGCGCTACCTTAATACAATTTTTGAATGAAGTAATGCTTACGGATTTTTCCCAATTTCAATACCAGAGTGCGCATGAGAACAATCAATATTACTGAAAAATTTCTTATATTTGAAACTGGGAAAATAATTACCACAAACGGACAGACAGAAGAGGGTAAATCAGTTCAGAATACCTGGAAGTAACCTGAAGATCCTAATGACAAAGTATTGTGATTCACTTCGTCGCTAAGAACATTTTCTGCACTATTGTAATTTACAGGCGTATACTTTAACTAATCGCAATGAGTTGCTTACAGGGATGGATAAGTTTATCAAATTTCAATTTTCATGGTATTGTAGAAGGGATAAAATTCTCACAACTAATTAAGTTTTGTTTAAATATATTGTAACCAAATATCTCACCAATACGATAATTTAGTTTTCAAGCTGTGAAAGCCAGAAAATTTCCAGACTTTTAAAGTCGTGTTTAAACAAACAAACAAATAGTGGTTCATGTTTATGTTTATGTTGTTGTTGTCATTATTTTTCATTTTGTTTTGTATGTGGTTCAGCTTGTTCTTGCAAAAGCTAAAAACTAAACACTCTTGTTGGGCAGCACAAACGCGCACCCACAGATAATTCCAAGTGTCACAGCTTATTTTACACTTTATGTACTTACCCCACATACAACTAGTACTGGTGTTGCAACAGATGATAAAATATTTTAGAAATTCAATTAAAAGTATTCCTCTGGCCCGTACTGGTGTTGTTGTGTGTTGGTTTAAAAGATTCCCAACAATTTCATTTATTTACGTTTTTCATAAATTCCTAATTTTACCATTTATTTATTATTTAACTTTAATGTATTAAAATTTTTTGGTTAAAGCACGCAGATAAAATATTTAATTTGTTGTTTTTTTCTAAAGCTTCCTTCAATCTCTTCTACACTTTGCATGCATTTTTTACACGAATATCTTTAAAAATATTTATTTTTAATTACTTATTTGTAGATTTTCATCTTTTACAATCGAATTTTTAATCATATTTTTAATTATAATTAACTTTTGGAGCACGCTTTACATACTTTGGTTGAGACAACAGAAACACCGTCTACGTATCATGAGCGTACATATGGCCGACACATTAGTAAAACGACTGAATTAAAATGTAGAAGCGAGCTCGCCACGTCTACGAGTGTGTAACGAACAAACTAGACTAGGACACTATCGTACGCATTCAGGAGGCCGGAAGAAAAAAATTCGGCTAAATAACATCACACAGCAACACAATACAACACAATAACAGTAACAAGGGCAGTCAAAAAGAATTGAGCATGAAACATTTACTCTCTTTTATTAGGCGAACAACTTCTTTTAATAATTATAGGGCAGAGGTACCCACACACTTTTCCATCTGAATATGAGAGTAAGAAGAACAAAATTTACAAAAACATAACAAAACAGAAAATAGTCAAATGATGGTGAATAGTCTGCGTGCATCTTGAAAAGGAAGTGACGTGCATATGTAGAGGACAGGATTCTAATTTTAAATCGAGAGAGTTGTGCATAGGAACTATTTCCCAGCTACTTTCTATGTGGAGAGAGAGAGAGAGAAAACGAAAGTGTACATGCACTGAGAATAATAAAATATTGTCACAAACTGTACAAGATTGCAGGAGAGCAAGTAAATGTAAGGAAACGGGACTGGGTGTGCTTCAGCATGCGCATAATCAACAAAAATTGTTGATAAATACCAACAACAACAACAATCAAAACAAAATAATGTAATTAGAGTGAATTAAATGATTTCATGTTTACTTTACTTTGAATCGATATGATTGGAAAAGTGTTTCAAGTTTGTGATATTATGCTTGATAAGTAGCTGGGAGAGCCCTTATTGAGAGAAATGCGTGTCTGACTGGAAGTCTTTAGCTCATACTTTCCATTAACCCACTTTCCCAAGACACAAACTCGTTACGCTTACATGTGATATTTGGCAACTCTCATCTCAGCGGGATTGTAACAATTGCTCTCTGTATTAAAGTAGGTCCCAAATGAGTTTCTCTCTTTTCCTCTTTCTCTCGATTAGGTGATTAACGTCTTTGTCCCAATGTTAAATTCGTCCGTGCGCACTTTTTTTGCATATATTGTTTAACATTCCATGTTAGCATAATATTGACGTAATATATAGTATTGTGGTCTGTTTGTACGCATATTAATTCTTGTCACATGTAATGTTGCGCGCTTTTGTCGTATTTGGGGAAATTTATTCAAATTCAAGCGACTTTTTATACTTTGCACCATTTGTGGGAAAGGGTATATTAAGTGTGTGCGGATGTTTATAACGCTACCTTCAATCATAACAATCTAATCGGCATATTTTTGTTCTACTTTGGTTCATATAATATAATAATAATAATATCGGCAAAAAAGTGCTTCTGTGCACCTTATTCCTTCTCTCACTAGTGGAATACCTGCAAAGAGTTCGCAAATATATAAATTTACTAAAATATGTGCAAACAAATTCTTCTCCGTTTTCTTCTTTTGAAAGAAAACATGTAAAGTATGCAAAAGTATGCATACGCACTTGATATGAAAAATGCTACAAAATATGTAAAAAAAATAAACGCGCTTACTCGTTGCGTTTAAGGAATAAAAATGCAAGTACATCCCCAAAAATATGCGGAAGTATATGAGAGTAAACGTAAGATTTATCTTTGATACCTAAACTATCCTAAGGGGGTTTATTTCCATACCAAGCGTAGTCCCCTAACGTATCAATTATTATTCGGCAACCGCTGGAGTTTGTGCTTCAGCTACGGAATGGATCTCCGAAAACCGCAACCATTACAGTTCCAATAATTTACCATTTTCGTTTATATGAATGTTTAGGTCTTACATAATTTTTCCGAAAACATATGCCATTAATCGAAAAAGGAAAACATTCGAACTCAAAATTGCATTTTAGTCATTTTCATACACTGCAGGCAAGAAACGATATCACATGATGCCTGTAGCAACGCACGTTATATGACTAGTAAAGCTATACATCCATAAAGAGCATAAGTTGCTTGGCTACGTTAAGCTGCTAAACTACAATTAAATCAACCGTAAATAAAGAGAACACGAGTATCAAAGTGAAGAGTTGTACGTAATGGGGCTTAGGGTGTGCAACAGGTTTGCGGGGATGCTTTTTGTTCGTATCCACATTTTCTTTAAAATCCGCGTCACTATAAAAAGTAAAAATTTGTATCTATATTTAATCCGTTTCGTATGACGGGTTCACAAGAACTGACATTTATTTTAATTTAAGTTGTGTTTGAATCGTCATTGTTTCAAGTGGTGTAGGGCTTCCATTGCTAATGCTTTCTATTTTTCATGTATTATTCTACTATCCCGCAACAAAACCGCAAACCCTTGTCAAGTTTTTACGTTTGCACCATTAAACACACATAAAGCTTACAAACGTATAAGCTTGAAACAAGTTGGTTCGCTTTGTGTGGCTTGCGGCACATCATGGGTACTCTTCGCATTTATATCCAGCCTGCGGAGAAGACAAGTGGACAAATGCACTTTTATTGGACTACCTTTAAAGTATTACACATACTTTTTTTTTAAATTGTGGGCGTATTTCATTTCATTTCATTTTTCCTTTATTTTGTGATCAAATAGAAGATTTTTATTTAGTTATTGTGGTTAATTTTGTCAGTTTTAGGCTAAGAATGTCTACGCGATGTTTCAGTTTGATATTTACAGTTAGAATAGACGGACGTATGCACGTTTATGATTTTCGTCACATTTTAAGGCTGACGACTTGGTGCACACGTAATGACAAGCTTATGTGGAGGGTATAAAAGCATTGATACGAAATCACAACAAATTTTATTCTATACGGAACAAAATATAAATATTTCACCAATTGAAAATATAAAAAATATTCCCATTATTTCCTGTGCAGCTCCTATTTTCCATTTTGATGAATACAAACGTATACGTGTTCATTCGATTGCATCCGCTGAATGTATTCATATGTATGTGTGTCACTATGAGCAGCACTAATACGAAATGCATGTGCGGTGAATATAACGAATAATATTAGAGAAGAGATGGAACGAACAAACGAACGAAAAACTTTATATTTTCTGGCTTATAAAAATCAGTGTAAACTATTTAAGCCAGCATGTGTTTGGGAGTGTGTATAGATAAATGCATATGAATATCAAGCACACACCCCATACATACACAGCTTTCCGCTCCCATTCTATATTTTGTTTTTATATTCTCACATTTTATTTCATGCGATTATATGGAATTTTTACAACCAAAATTGGCAACTAAACTCATTCATTCAATCACTGGCAAGATATTCTCACATCTTTCAAATCATATGCAGGAACGTTTTACATATGCAAACATTAGCATGCACATTGGAGTGCTGTGTACTATGGCAAGAAAGGGAGTTAAAAAGTCGTTTCTTCTTCTTAATTTGTTATACATACCTCCTAAAGTAAAAAGAAAGAACCCTCTACTCAAGCTGAAGGAGTGCTCATATATACACATATTGAAAAGTTGAGAGAAACCGGTTGAAATTTAATTGGTATTAGACTTCATCCTGGTATTAAAATGAAATGCAAACGATGTTTTAAGGTTAACAAGAGACGAGTAATTACCAAACATTGCAGATGGAGAGTCAATTTTATCATTGAAATGTTAAATGAAATACAAAGCAGTTCAGATTAATCATTTCCCCTAATGGGGTACACTTTAGCAAACTGCTCGTTAACCGCATTCAAAAATAAATCAAATTCATAAATTTTATCATAAATTTTATTTAACTTGATTTCCAGTCTTTAAGGTTTAATTCTGGAAATCGACCTTTCGAACATTGTCATGTCAACAATCTATTTCGTCACTTTTTTTTCGAAAATGTAATTAATTTTTATTTTTCAATCATTTGTTTGGCCTTTTGTCCGTGAAGCTTTTTGCAAATTGAAATATTATTAAATCATTTATAAACCTTTGTCAGCTACTATATCCTCCATTTTAGGTGGATACCCCCAACATCATCCCTACGTTTGTCATTTCATTTGCAACACCTAGAAGTCAGTGTTTATATATCCTTCATCAGCATTAAAAATTTAGCCCATGTAAATACGCATGTCCGTGTGTCTGTCCGTTGTTGGCATTTGTACGGTCGTAAATTTTGAGATAATGAGCTAAAATTTGGTTCATATCCTTCTACTTTCTGCACGCAGTTCGCTGTTTGAATGGTACAAAAAGAGCCGCGCCTACAATAAAAAATTTATATATTTGACCCAAAAATTGGGCTAGGAAGTTATTATATTGTACACATATATCATCGAAGTGCCAAAAATCGATGCAGTCGATTAACAGTTACGCCCACAATTTTAAAAAACATCGTTTTCAGCATAAAACTCATTCGTACAACATGCATTATTATAGGGCCTGCCATGCCCACTGTTTGTGTGTAGATTTGGAGGGTATTCAAGGTTTGGCCCCATCCAAATGGTTTCTTTTTTCCTGTTTTGTTTTTTTTCTCTTTCTCTTATTCTTAACATATTAATGCTACTTCCGTTTTTTCATAAATTTCGCTTACGCTAAAACTACTTTGCATGCAGCTTATGTGTATTTGAAGCAAGTCGTAGAAAATTATTTTTACTGAAGCGGTAAAAAAAGATTTCATTTTTTTTTTTTTAATTTTTTATTATAAGTTAAGGGTGAGGCAAAAAGATGCAAACGCCATAAGATGAAATTTTTCGAAAAAAGAAACTTCAAAAACAAAATTTTTTGGGTTAAAAGGGGAAAACTTGACGGAGTTTTTGAAATGTTCTTCTCCCATCTAATCCTATATGTTCTGTATTTGAAGTTTTCATCCTATGATATCACTCGAGAGTTTCCGTCGCTTTTATTCACCCTGTATATCGAGAGTATACTTGTGCAGAACCTTCACCAAGTCATCTGTACGTTAAAATGTACTCGTACGCACACATATGAAATGCATATTATTTTAAAAGTCATAGTATGTGGAAGTAAATCGTCAAGTCAGTGTGCATGTGAAAACAAATTCATATTAATGTTGTCTTACTGACTATTCACAATATAATGTCTGTCTCTCCGTCCGTTTGTCTCCGCTCTATTCCTTCTTTCTCCAGCAACTTGGCTGATGTGCGTACGCATTCATGTGTTTGTGCACACGCATACGTGAACGATTTAAAATTCTTGAGCAGTTTTTCCATCAACCATACTATTAGTTTGCTTTTAAGGATGCGATTCTTTTTTCATTTTTCTGTTTTCACGTTTACTTCCGTACTAGTGACTTGTGTACAATCCATTCTCTACGATTCTGCTTATAGTATATACAAATATAAATACTGCGTGGATACACTTTTCTTAAATTTGCATTATTATTAATTGTGGCAATAAAAGGTGACTTAAGTGAACGAAGGACGCTGTACATGTATCAGTTTGTCAGTCCCATTGCCAATGATAATAAAAAGATTTAATTACAACATTTCAGACTTTTTATTGTTGTTTCATTCTCACTTAAAAAAATAACAAACAACAAAATCCCGTAATTGCCCCTCACACACATTTCAGTTATGCTTCCGCAAGCCAGTGCCTTTATTTATATTTTTCTCAATTCTTTTTAAGAAAGACACTCTTATACATACGTGTACAGTGTAATGATAGACTGCCATTATTTTGTTGATGTATTACTACTGTTCAAATTGGTGTTAAGAGAGGCGGAATACATTTCCAGTATGCATACGTATAACATACAATGTACGCAAATACACATTATCACATATGCAAAGACGTCAAACATGAAACCAAGAAGTATATTTAATAAAGGAGTAATAAAATGTCTTTAAAAGGAATACTGTACGCTTTACTTTATATCCACTTTATACAGATTCTATTGTACTTGACACTTTTTTCAACCCTTTCTTCTGTTCTGGGGTCTTATCTATAAATTGTTTCATGTGACCCCATATAACCTAAGAAGTCCTAAAATTCGCTTCGGCCAAACCTTACGTACCCTGCAAATGTAGAAATTGTGGGCATGGCAATTGACCGTGGGCGTGGTTACGAACCGGTTTCACTCAATTGTAGAACCATGGGAGAGACTTACACACAAACAAAGGCGTTGTACAGTAATTCTGATAGTTTGAAAAAACAACATTTTTACCATTCAAAGAGCCATTTAAGTTTTTACTTTTCTATCTATTACTCTTCACTTCATCTTTCAATCAATCCCAGAAAATCTACCTTAAGGTTGTTTTAAAAATTAAATACAACAACAATGCTTTCTTATATGAAGTTGGCAACTTTTTTTATACCCCCCACAGTAAAGTAGGGGATTGGCCTAAATAAAATTTAGTTTTTCTGCTAGTTTTAGTTGATTTAGTTAAGGAAAAGTGTTGTACAAATCAACCAATGCTTTAGTGAAGAGAGTGTATTCCCAAAGTAGTGAGTTTTTCACTTAATTAACGGGAATTTATCTTAAATGCAAAAATACTGGATTACAAGTATAAAGCAATTGTTGTTTTTTGCCAAATTTACATCTATTGTCACTTTTGAAATGTCGTTATATGAAGAGGGTTTCTTAAAGTGGTTCGATCGGATCCAGCCAATTTTTATTTATTTATTTATTTCATTCAGTTTAGAGATACCACAGATACTATCAGCCCAAAAAATGAGTCGGGCTAGACACGTGCGTCCGTGTTAAAATGCTCGCAATCTTACTTTTATTGAGATATTGAGGCGGGCCGAGAATATACACTTTAGGTGCAGACATTCTCGAATATATGGACGACGGACATCCCCTTATCAATTCAATAATACTTTACAGTAAATTGTAAGCCTTCTTTTTGTTATTGTAACGACTCCAATGATTCCATGATGAATTCCAACGGTGGCTCAAATGAATACAATTAACTTTAAATAACAAACAAATAACAATTATAAAATACACAAGATAAGTACATTCGTGCCGGGTCTCTAAAGAAATCACACTTTTTGGTAAAAACATGTTTGAACAAAAGGGCGCCAAAGTGCATAAACCTTGAATCAACATTTCCGAAACCTCCTCAGGCTGGTGCGCCCCTCGCTCTGATAAATCTGACTTCCGACATTCTCTTTGCGTATCATTTAACAACTGGAAAAATGATTTTTCTACCCAATTGTGTAACAAATGAAAGCACTGAACATGTTACTGTATGCACATCGAGAGCAAGAAACTTAAAAATACGGGACGGGAAAGAAGGCAACAAGATGAAAAGAAATATTTTAATAAAAGTCTCAAGCACCACCTGAACCTGAATATTCTCAAATAGAACAAGTACAAAAACTGTATTTGGATGAGACCAAATCTTGGTTACCCTTCATACGTATGCGGAAGCTGTAGGCGTTGATAAATGAAGTCTGCAATATGTTATTTTTTAATCTATGAGCACATTTGCTTTCTTATTGCGCCTATTTTTTACACATCAATTTCAAAGTTTATTTTTCGTGGCTATGATAGATTTTAGATTAAAAATGTTTAAAAAAAATTTCAGCTTCTCATTGCCTCAACAAGAGAGGGACACACGGAAAGTAATACATATATAACTGACGCCTACTTCTGGGCGTTGTAAACAGAATAATCAGGTTAGTATTCCACCGAATCGGTTTCTCAACAACATATTTATATAAAGATATGGTAACATTGTAGGTATACGAGCTTGGAAGTCACCTGTGAAAACAGAGAATGTCAGAACAATTTGTATTAAATCAGTACAAGTGCTTTTCTTTTCGTTCGTTCTGTTCTCTACTACTGCTTCGTGCATTTAATGTAATAGACTAGATAATCAAATTTTATATTATTCTTCTACAATAAAATTTGTTTCTATGAGCAGAGTATACATTTTTTTATTCATTCCATATAAAAATGTTGGCCAATCATAGTCGCGGAGAGTAACTTTTATTGGGGAGACGAGTAATGATAAATAAACAAGTTAAAGTGAACTTTGAAGAGTATCACAGTTTACATCAACTGTCATAGCGTAATGTTATGAGTTTTGAATGAAAACTGCAAGTAGTCAAACTTAATTGAATGCCATGTTAGGCACGCTTCATACGCTCCATTCTATTTCATTTCATTTAAAGTCGCTTTATTATGATGTACGAAGACTAGATGTGACTAATACCGCTAATATTCCGTCCTGGCACACATTACGTGGAAGCCATATTGAAAATGGTTTTTATCAATTCAAACGACCAAAGTCAATGGCAATTAATTACAGCAAAAACTACGCAACTTTCGAAATTGTTATGAGATTGTTTCTACTTGTTATTAAAAACACGTTGCTGGTTAACTTTGTAATTGTGTCATAGATTTCGTCCTCGTTCCATGTATCAGCTTATAAAACGTTTGTCCTTACATATATTTTCATTGTTTTCCTTTGCTTTGCCATTCTTCTCCCCATCCTCTATTGTGTTTTGTAATAAAAAATATTAAACACGATTTCATACTTTAGCGACTATTACGAGAACATGTTGCCAAAGTTGCTAATGTTGGCGGCGGCGAAGGCGGATGTTGTGTGGGTCTGTGACTAGGTATGTAGCAAACGGTCGGTTCTGTTTGTTATATAATTATTATAATAGTTGACCGCTACCAAGCACACACACACTCTCTTGCGAACGTGGTCGCCAAACATACAACAACATAAAATAATTTGTTGGGTTGTTATTGTTCTCTCTTTATTTCGTGGTTAGTTCTTGTAAGTCGCTGAAGTTTTATTTTTATTATCAATGATATCATGTTATTGCTCTCGTTTCATATCATTATCGTAAATTTTTATGCTAAATACTTTTCGTTGTTTCGTCGCAATCATGTAACACTGCCGCCATAATAGCAGCCAACACTCATAAAAGAAACGAAAGTTAAGGCAGAAGAATACATTTTTATACCCTCCACATAAAATGGGGGTATACTAAGTTTGTCATTACGTTTGCTACACCTAGAAGGAGTCCTTGTAGACCCTACAAAGTATATATATTTTTGATCAGCGTCTAAAACTGAGATATGTATGTCTATATGTACGTGTGTCTGTCTGTTGTCAGCTTTCTCATGGTCGTAAATTTTAGGTTTTTGCCCACAGATCACTATTTAAAGTGGACAAACTCGGTCAAAAGTCACGCCAACAATCGGCAAAAAAATGTCTTTGAAAAAAGTTGAGCTATGAACTTGAAATTAATCTAAAATATGAACTATGAACTTGAAATTAATCTAAAATATCTATAATTATTCCCTCCTAATTTGTATTAAAATAGGGCGTGGTCGAATAACAGACACGCTTATAATTACTCTAAAAACCTTCTTACCTATGTACCTTAGGCCAAATCGAAAGAGGGAGATTAGAGATTAAAAACAAATGCGGAGCTAATAATAATTGACGTTTTCTTAAGTGCGATATAAGGAAAGGGACCATATAGTAACTTAAAAGGCATTGGTGTGGCTGATATCATGTTTTACGCACACTTGCTTTTTGTGAAGCTAGATAGATAAAATTCAAATTATCCCTCTTTGGGTACTTTCAATATTAGTTTTCAATATTGGACTTAAATTTTTAACCCTAAATATATATTTATATACATCACAGCGTCACGAAAGCCTCCTTTCACACAATCAGTTTTTACCATTAAGACAGACGATGTAAAAAAGACTCTTACGATATACCCATCGCACTGAAGTGTACGCTTCAGCATTCCTACCAAAAGGCGATGTCTAAACACAAACATTTGAAACTATTACGTTTTATAAAAATTAAACGTTCATGTGACTTTAATTACTTTAAATGTTCATGCCACATCACCATATGTGTGGATTTTTTAAATATTTGCCATGAAAAATGATTACTTTTTCAAAAATTTCGGACCAAAAAGAGCAACAAAACAAAGCTAATAAACGTACCGGTATAGACCAAATTGTTGTTGCTTAGATACAGTCAGTCATTCCAAGCATTCGAATTCAGGAGAGACATTTGATTATGTAAAAAAGTACTGCATCGTTTCATGTTTCGATAACACCGAACAAAGAGTAAAAAAAGAGGCGCGCAAACAAATGAAAACTAAACAGGAAAATTTTTTCTTGGAAAAGGGAAATTCAGTGAAGTTTCAATTATTTCCTATTTTTATAAGGTACACAATGAATTGTCATCACCTGTAATTAATGAAAAAAATTTCCAGCATTTAATTATTTTACAAAAACAAGACCAACTGTTCGATCGTGACTCTACGGTTGGAATGTAATAAGATGGAAGACTACATAGTTCAAGTGCCACACCCATAACCTACGAAATACTCTTACGGTACCAGAATGACTTCAACATAAAAATGCTGAACTGTAAGTTGACGCTTGTGGGTATAATAGTAAAACTGCTACGCCCACCATATTCATATAGGTTTGATGGATGTACGAAATTTGGTCTGAGACAAACAAATTTTTTATTTTTTTTTTTTTTTTGTTGTTGCATTCGCACAATTAAACTTTACTTTCCTACGCCACATGTCCTCGAGTTAGTATCCTTTTTAACGCGAAAGAAAAAGTCTATGCCATGCCGAGCAATAAAAATTCATTTCAATAGATTTACGATGTTCCTTCACCTAATTACGCTTAGGGTTCCGGTCACTCATCATATTCTGCTTACAAATTTTAACATTACTCTCCATGTTTTTGTCATCTGTACCTACTTGCATTATAAATTTTTTGTATTGTTTTTCCCTTGCATTGCAAGACAAATAGAAAAAACTGACATATGCAAACGAGATATGAATCAAACAGTGACACACTGATCCTTTTTCGGTTCTTGATGCTGATGCTGATGTTACTGTTCTTCCTGGCGCTGACGTTGATGTCATTTTATTAAAAAATAATAAAAAATAAAAAAAAAAAACAGAAAACCCAAAAAATGTTTTCCTTTCAACTTTTATTCATTTCATTCTTTATAAAATTTTATACGTTTTTCCAAAAGCACTGACTCGCGTATGTTTGTATATACACAGTAGCGTAACAATGAGTGTGTAACATAGATAAAACAAAAATCACCCATTCATACCATTTACATACAGATGGGTGAACTTTCATATGAAGAGAGCACAGGCGGAGGGAAAGGCATGTCCAAAGTAAAAAAGCAATAAGAAAATCAACGGCACATATATACATACAATGGAGCAAATCTAGACGGACATGCAGACAGTCAAATAGACATTCATCCGTAAATACAAATGAACACAAACTGTCCGTCCTCTCATACATAAAATGAACTTACGTTACGTTAACATGCAGAAGGTCCCACAAAAAAAAAAAGAATTGTAGAAAAAGAATTGTGGCGTGTGCACGTGTGAGTATTCCGCATACGTATAAATTTTATCTGAGTTTTGGTCAGATAGTAATATTACACTTAAAGTGATTGTTGGAGGCAGCGGTCGACAACCTGTGCCGCATATGGACCCGCAATGAAAGTGTTTTTTTTTTTTTTGGTTAACTGAAAAACAACTGTCGATCAATGATGTAAAGGGAAATTAATCTAAAAATATTGTTGTTCTTGTCCTTGTAGTCGGAGTGTCATTTCTCTGTTGATTTCTGCTGACCACAGGATCAGTCATACACTCAGTAGAATAACTGATTCAACTTTTAAAGTGGATATGAAAATACATACATACATATATACGTGCGATGGTGAAGCATATATTCACACTCACACGCACACACACTACATTCAAAAACAAAAAACGAAAGAAAAAAGAAAAAAACCTATTTCAGCTGATTCAGCGAACAACTGTGTCAATGTCAGTAAGTTCGTCTCTCATCCGTTTCTTTACCTTATCATACGTTCCTCGTGTGAATGTGTATGTGTATGTATCGTGTAATGTTAAAGTTAGTGACTGCATCGTGTATTTTGTTGTTATTGTTTTTGTTGTCGATATAAAACGCGCACATTTTTATTTGTTTTTGTATATTTTTTTTATGAGTGTGTATGGTGTTGCTGTTGCCCGTCGTTGCTTCTGGTTTTGTTGAGTGTTTTAACATTAGAATGACATATGGCCAACACGGGTTTTAGATTTACTAACCAACTCACACAATTAAACACACATACAACATGTGCATAAGTGTGTGTGCTTATGCCCATATGACTGCTTACAAAACATTGTATTGTTGACAATAATTCAACTCACTCTCTCTCTCTCTCTCTCTGTCTTTCTCATTCTCTTTGTTTTAATACAAAAGAACTAAACGAGAATTAAAATTGGAATTGGAATATGGGGGTGTGCTACACACCCATCCACACATACACAGCATTTTGATCGAGTTGTATGAAGTACGCGCATTTGTATATATGTGTGCAGTACATGGCAGTAGAGTCGACTAATCTAATTTCGTTTTTGCACATACATAACACTTGTGTGAAACAAGCCCTCACACATGCCGCACATACTTTTATTCTCATTGTTGGTGTTGTCCCTTGCTGTTAAAGTGTTGAATTTGTTTTTCCCAGGTTTTTTTTTTTTATCTTTTTTTATGATGTTGCCCGCTGTGCGTACTGGGTCGTATGAGCCCATTTTCTGTCATGTGTTGTTTCCTACTGGTGACTACGCATCTCTATGTAGTAGTTGTTGTTGGTTGAGTATTACCGGGAGCAATTACATGATCAACAACAATAGCAACTATAGTAAAAAAATAAAAATTAAAAAAAAAAAAACATCGACAAATAATTGCTACATTTTCTTTTGTTAATGAAATGAAAAAAATAAATAAAGTCTAGTTTGGCACAATAAGTAAAAATAAAAAACAAGCCGTTAACGTGGTAGGTAGCATTCTAGTAGTACAGGCACCAATCCTTTCAGTTTACAAATCAAAAAATGAATTAAACAAAGGTTGCCGTTGTTTAGTTGGGGTGTTCTATATTGATGATTTCCCTAACTATAGAAACTAATATAATATCAATAAACATTAATAATTCAAGCGACCACAATACAAAAAAACTGAAAAAGTAGCGATATTTTAAAGTAAATTTTTCATATCACTTATAAAGTATGGAAGAGAGTATGGAGTATCAATTCAAGATTTGGCCTCAGAAACTTACTTTTCGTTCATGTTTTCCAGTTATTCAGTGTTGCAGTGTTGCAGTGTTGCAGTGTAAATGTAGATAAACCATGTTCTTAAAAAACAGATCAATTTATTAAAACAGATCCTATGAAATTGTTGCTTGGATTAATATATGTCCTTGTACTTGTTCAGCAAAATAACCCGTAATTACTGTATAAATATAAATATATTCCTGCACGCATGAGACATTAATTTAAAACGTTTTTCTCTTCATTTTTCAATGTTTTAAATATTTTCATCATTATTGTTGTTGTTGTTGTTGTTTTTGTTAAAACATTGTCATTTAACTTTAATTATAAATTGATGCGTTTTCATTAAAATGGCGAAATAACTTTTGAAAATCGATACAAAATTCATATAATTTCGTTATTAATTACACAAACACTAAATATAGTTGACGTGCAGTTGGAGCAATACCGAATGGAAATAGAATATAACGACAACAACAACTACGACAAAAACAATAATTTATATTACTAAAGCAATATTTAATCTACAGATATATATGTGTGTGTGGGTGCTTTTTTTTTTTTTTTTTGGTATGCGACCGGATAGTGTGAAATCTCATGGATACCAACAGACAACCGGACCGTTGGCATGCACGACTCATATACAAGGCTACACATGGCTTCACTCTAGAACACGAAACCCCTCAGCATCAACCGTACCCGTACCCATGGGGGATAATACCGTGATAGGAAACATATACGGAGTCATTCAATTCTCCTTCAAAACTTGGGCACAGTCTGAACTTGTGCAGTATTTTTTGCACACTTTGGGGCCACCTAATAACGTAAAAATTAATCTCCCCAAACTTCCTATTTTTCTAAACTACAATATCTAAAATAAGTGTGTGAGTGTGTGATTTTGCTATTATACAAAATATGCGGACTTCGATGCGTATGCGTAATTATTTATGCATAGAATTCATTAGAGGAATATTTTTTTGGAATACATCAATTTAACCGCATCGCACAAACACAAACACACACACACACACACATACACAACATTGCGTATAATGAAGTGAAAAAATACGCATGTAAGCACGGGAGGGGGGGTGTGCGTGTGCATGATTAGATATTTACTACATATTTTAAAATAAATGCTCAGTCATAAATACATACAAATGCAAACAAAACAAGAACAATAACAACAATTATGTGCATAATAAATTGCTGGAATAGAAACCAAAAATAATAAAACAGTGTTGCATGGACATGCTGTTAATAAAGCTGTAAACTGATTACCGCCATCAACGTCACCATCATCCTCACCACCAACAGCACCATGCACATGGTGCGCAGAGAGCACAACTATTTACATAAACATTCTTTTAATAAGACCGTTTCGAGTTAACACAGGCACGACTCTAAAGCGACTACAACAAATACAAATTACAACGCCATTCAATTGCAGTGCTTGGGTGGTGTAATGGGGGATACAATGGTTCTAAAAATAATACCACTACTTACACATACCAATATATATGAATTTGTCAAATAAAGTAATTTGAATGAAATATTATTACTGCTGCTCCGGTTACTGCATTGTTGTAGGAATCATCATCAGCAACAATCACCATCAACTACAGTATCATTGTCGTCATCATCATACCTGGACATTATTGCCTAATTTGACCAATAATGCTGGGAGTTGTTTGACTAGTAAGTATTTTGGAACTATTTGCAATTGATGGTTAGTTGTGTATGTGATGGTGGTGACCCTGACAGCTGGTATTGGCTGTCAAATGTGGTTAAACAGAGAGAGAATGAATTGTGAAAATCTACTTTTAAATACCGTGTACGGTAAAATTTTGTTACGTTCATACACTCTACATATGGCGATAGGTTTCAGTTTGTTATTATGTTGATAACACACGATAATATATTTAGGTATTCTATTACCGTACTTTTTATACCGCCCACCTTAGTGATGAGTAGCGAGTCTCGGAAACCCTACAAAGTACATTTCATAAATTCTTGATCAGCATCAAAAACCGTGTCGACCTCGACGTCTACGTCAGTGTGTCGGTTTTTGGATCTCTTAAAGTCGTAAATTGCAAAAATATTTCTTCTACCTGCACATAATTTCCTATTTAAACTGGACAAAATCGGCCAAGTGCTGTGTCCACAGGCAACCAAAACCTCAACCTCATAGCTACAACAGGGCACCTATAAGGTTGAAATTTTATTTTTTACATATATAGAATTAGGTACGAAAGTCGGACGTGTAACTTGACATATTTTACCGAATATGTCACAAGGTGCAGTTAACTATTTCCTACGCCCACTGATTTTGTGTGGTGGTGTAGGGTATTTAAGAGTCGTCTTAGATCAGATTTAGTATGCTTGCTTGTGTACTGTAAAATGCGATTTCTTATTTTTTTAACTATTTGAATAATTTTTTATTTTTATGATTCACCAGTTACTTCATTTGAATGCAATTGTACAGCATCAACATGCTGCTTTATCTTACGTGTGCTGTTATTTATATTTCTATAATAAGAAATTGTTGAAGGCTTCACCAAAGATGTCATACATACAAGAATGTAACAAACACTTGCACATCCTTCTAATGATGATGAAATTTAATGTTGCGGTAGTTGGAACACAACAAAACGTTTAAACTATGCTCGTTAACCCTTCTTCTGGCAATTTTATGAGTGTAGTAGGGGGATCATGGTTTAAAATATATATTATAAAATGTACACACACATATATATATATATATATATAAGACAGCATGTATAATAAATACAGTATGGCAAGCTCAATAAATGCTGCCTGGTTAAGATAAATATAGAATGATGGGAGGGAGAGAGGTGAATAACATTGTAAACTGTATATATTCTGCTTAAGGCTGTGTCTGTGTGTGTTGTCTATCATTTTGCTGACAACAACAGTCGTTTGTTCTGTTGCAAAAATGTCAATTTAGTGTTCAAGTGATGAAGATTTATTATGAAATGTTTTTTTTTTTTTTTCTTTTCGGTTACAATCTCTCCTTCACCGCTAACTAACCATACATTTATATCATACTCTCTTTTAAAATAAACTAGGCATTTAATGCATTACTCTCTTTCCCCCTATCTCTATCTCCCTCTCTCTTTCTCTGTTTAACTGTGGTCTTGTATGCGTATATGGTATTGTGCGATACAATTTTTGTTGTTTGTTGTTGTTGTTATGTTATAGTATGCCACCGAAACCCATAAAAAGTGACAGTGATGGTCTGAAGACAGACATAAATAAGACGATGAATGAGAGAGAGAGAAAGGAAAGGAGAGAGATCTGCGCAAGTTATTTATGCTGACTTGTCACTGACAATATTGTGGTATTTTTGTTTTTTTTTTTTTGTTAACTACTGATATTCACAGCGTGCCGGGAAATTTTTAAAAAATACTTTAAGTGAATCCAGGAATACACAAAGTCATAGACATGCACACGAACCGGGCTAAATCGATCAAAAATATGTACTTTGTGAAGACGCATTTATTATCGGAGCCCACCCATTAAACGTTTGTATGCGATTGTGTGTGTTTGTAAATGCCAAAAAGGGATGAGCGTTTTTTAATTCAGGTTTGGCGGAAGCCTTTTCTTACTTGTTTTGATTGTAATTGTCCAACGAATTTAAAAACCACCTCTTAGTATATTTAAGGCTTTTAAGTGAATCATAAGTATTATTTAATTCGTGTGTTCACATAGTCATGCAATTCTCTTCAGTCTTGAAAGTTTTCACAATGAGCGATGCCATGATTAAACGTTTACTGAAAGTGACCACAATCGCTTTCAAGCCAATGCATTAAAGAATTTCCTTTTTATTCAAATATAATCCTAAATTAATCAACGTCTGTTAAAATTGCATAAATTGCTTCTTCTACTTCTTCTTCTCTTATATGCTCATTCTATAAAATCTTTAAACAGCCATTATTCATGAGGATTACAATTGGTTTTCGTTTTACTTTTTTTTTCATAAAAAAAAAAAAACTTTTTAGAAACTATTTTGAGTTATCACTTGGAGAACAGGGCTTAACACACACACACACCCGCATAGACATGCATATATTTCCAATTTGTTAGCTTGCAAACTGGCAACCAATTGGATAACTGTACCGAGTAGGAGCCAAAATTGAGTCACCACCAGCGCAGCCCAAAGCGACCTTACATTACACTCCACACACACTAAACACATGCAATACGTACATATATACGTGTATGGAAATATTCTATTGGAATTTCATTACATTCGAATAATAATACCCATATATGCAGACTAGCGCTTTTACTTTCACTCTCTCGCACACACGTACATATTGCTTTGTGTGTTTATGTAAGTACGTTTGCTTACGTTTGCGATTGATAAATTTTTCGTATATTAAACCCATTGCCAGGAAGTATCAGGAGCAGGAGTTAGGTAGAGAAATGATACCCATTCGTTCGGTTATACAATCAAACGCTCCGCAAACAGAGAGGGACGGATGTGCACATAACACATTGTGTAGTTCAATGTTACTAGTGAACAAATTCTAAAGTTGCCAATTTGTTTTCAGTTTTTTTATTTTTAATATTTTTTGGTACAAAATTGTTGAAAAGCTTCCTTTTTGCATATTTTTACAAAATCACATCTATCACATATGTTGTCATTTACTTTTTCTACATGTTTCACCTTAACGTTAAAAGCATAATAATGGCCATCAATTTAGTTGTTACATTGACAAAAAGTTTCAGTGCGCACTGAACATCAGGTACTCTTGGCTAGATTCTAGGATTGAAGAATACGCAGCCAGATATTTTTGTCTGTCTATTTTCCGTTGGTCCACCTGTCGTTCCCTACTTTTGATAAAATACTTTCACGGTCAGAACATAAGTCCGTTTAACTGTACAATTGCTAAAAATTCGAGCAGTGTCAAATACGTCACATCATTTGTCCGTCTGTCCAAGTACACAATGAACGAAAAAATTTAATTAAAAATTCATAATTCCCTTTTTCAAATCATTCATGCATTTCACCAATAATAAGGTGTTCAATATTCAGCCTAAACCATAGTCAATAACATTGCTTCCGAGTTCTTTTATTCTCTTCTTATTCACTGCAGACATTAGTTTGTATGTAACTGTCAAATTATATTAATCTAATAAATTGAATAGAATTTATCATGCGCATATTTTATAACCATTCATTCATGACATTTGTACGCTAATTGAGTTTTTGGCGGAAAACTCGGAAAAAATTCGTAATTGATTTAAAATAAACACTATGAAGTGTGCATTCCAATAGCACGGCAACTGGCGTCCTTTAAACCCTAATCACAATTTGTATATTATGTAAATTATGAAAGCTTCCACTTTAGGAATGATGTAGAAAATATCTTCACTTAGGGGCGTAATAGACGGCTGAGGGTGCACGTGTTTTTTTTTTAAATTGTATAAAAATTCAAGCCCAAAAGTCTGTTATATTATTTCTTTCATTCTCTAGCCGTAAGCACATAATATATCGACACGACTTGGGGCTCCTTGGAAGTTATATTTTATCTCAATATCTCAAACGTTACGACCGTTAGAATGCCAACAACAGACAGACACACGGACACATACACGTCTAGATTGATTTAGTTTTTGATGCTGTGTTTCGAAGGCCCCCTTTTAGGTGTTATAAATCGAAAGACAAACTTCTATGTGTAGGTTTAAAAATTCGCACTGTTTCACTACCTCTCTTTTACTTTTGCCATCTCCCTCCTGCTCGCAATAAAGTTATAAAATAATTGAAGCGCAAACGACTTGTTATTGTTGTGTTTTCTACAACAACAAGGTTTCAGAGAAGGTATATATCACCAAAAAAATTTATCAAATTAAAAAACAATAAATCCATTCAACTAATTTGAAGCATTTTTCTCTCCTCTAAATTCTCTTTCCGTGCATAAACTTCCGTTATGTCACAACTACTTTTTGATTTTTCAACAATTTTTTTTTTAATTGTCACAAACTATACACTGCAATAGCACTCGTACAAACTTTATTGCGTCTGTAATTGATTAATTTTTTAAGCCCCATTTCTTGAGAGTGTTTTCAATCCAACTTCTTTTGGAGGATATTCTAGTGAAAATATATGAACGATCGTTGGCGCACCTGGTGTTGCCTTTAGTTAAAACACCCAGTAACACGTTCAGATCAGAGGAAACTAAGGGAGCACCGGAATCACGCTACAAAGGCAAAAACAAACAATAATTTTTTACCAAAAAAGAAACATTTTAAAAGCATACTTTGCAAGCACCACGAAAACCAAAAGCCTCAGCACACATTACCGAATTCTTAACATAACGCCATGTATCCTTCATACAATTCCACTGCGACATAATACGGAACGGTACCAAATCCAAAATTTTTCTCTCATGTGCACTTAAATAACCCCATCCCAACATAAATCCACTCACGTTGTCCAAATTGTCTTGGTTCAAATCTGTTTCATAATCGATTTTTGAAAAAGTTATGTTGTTCAAAGAAAAAGGTGTGGCCATTTTAAGCAAAGCCATATCATCACCGAGCATGCCAAAGAAATATTGATTTTTTTCAATCTGTTCAACTTTATATCGTTTCAAATGCTCCGAAGTGCTCATACGCTTTGAACCGCCCGTTACGGTCAAGTTCTTTACATCAACATAATCCAAACAACTGCTAGATGTTAAAACAACACTTTCCGAAATTATTGTGCCCACACAAATATTTTGGTAAATGCCTTTCGAGTCCATTTGAATGGAGACCACATACGGTAAATGCGTTTTCACCTCACCTTGGCTCAGATTGTCAGTGCTTGCTGCACAACACGGCATATAGATTACATTTGTGATGTATGCGAATAGTATTATTGCAGCCTTCATGTTGTCGAGATTGATACTTTTTATTACAACTGCTACTCAACTCCAAGTGGTGCAGCTTTAGGACGAATTCACTTATAAAGCATTGCAATGTATTAGACACACTCGGGCGTTAAATATTGAAAATTATGGTCAAGGACAAAATATTAATGTCGTATAAAATACGTCAACAAATTACGCAAATCAAGATATTTTGATATAAACTAGAAGCTGCTCCTACCTATTCCTATGCACTCTACCACCACTTGCAATATATGAACCGTCATGACAGTAAAAATCATTTTTCCAATTTCTCATGCATATTATTATACATGTTTGTGTGCAAGTTAAGTTTGCCACAAGGCCATAACATAGAAGATTTATGTATGACAATAATTAAAAAAGTGTCAAAAATCGTAAACGGTCTGCTTAAATTGACCACCTTGTGGTTTCACTTTTATTACATTTTACGTTAAAAGCATTGGAAATTAAATTAGCTGCAAAGTAACGAAATTAAATTTTTGATGCATTAAATGAGAAGCATTCACCTGATTGTATACTTCTTAATTAGGCTTATTAGCGAGTCAGATTTTATTCGTTACACCACTTGGGCTGGAAAATGTTTAAAGTTTATGCAAATGTTTGTAACTTTCAAAAAACTAAAACAAACAACTGTTTTGTTAAAAAGGAGAAAGAAAGAAGATTATTTTATTTAGGAAATTTGGATCTAAAGACGGGCAGTACTGAAAACTTATAAAATGGAACCATTTTCGAGAATCTTTATATTGCCTTGAAAGAAAAAATAAGTAAAGTTCTCTCGTTCTTTCAGCGATTTAAACTCATAATTAAACATTGACAGAAATTTATTTATATGTATTATATGTCGCGAATTTACATCAATCGGTCTATTTATAGAGCCTCTTTTTTATCTGAAAACCCGTAACGTTGAATTATTCGTTGATGAGATTATGTTTGTAGCCAAGTACTTGGGGTGGCATATTATGTTGCTACAATTTATAAGATGTTCACTTGTTTAATGTTTCATTACAATATGTATATATTTCGAAGCACTCTTACGTTTCAAACTTCAACTATCAATGGCTCTACTCAGACACCCTTAACAAACAATAGGTTTAGAGTAAAAAATTAAACTTATTAAATCTCTTATAATGCTTTGCTATTGCATTTGATTACAGCTGAAAACTTTCCGGCTTATGAATATAATCATCAATAAGGACAACAACAACAAAAAAAAAAAAACACCGTAGAAAACAATGCTTGTGCATCAAGTTGTTGCATTTTATTTATGCTGAATATTAGCATATGAAAAATATAAGAATAAAGAGAATAGAACAAACTAAGAACATGTAAGACAACTAAAGTTAGTTTAGGCCAAATTTTATATATCCTCCACAACTACAGGTGTTTGATTACGCCCTTTAATAGTGCATGTAGTACACATCAGCTTGTACATTGTTTGATAAATTGTGGGCGTAACTATTTTTCAACTACGCCTATTTTAGCAAATCAAAGGATGGAATAATTGTAGATAAGTCAATTTTTATGGCAGATATATAGATTTTTGTTTATTGTGAGCACTTTCAGTTCATCAATGGATAGGCTAGATGTAAATATATGAACCAATTTTCACATTCATAAATGAATTTTTTGGCAAATAAGGCTCGTTCAGAATATATATACTTTGTAGGATCACTGACGCCTCCTTCTGGGTGTTGCAAACGGAATAACAAATTTATTATACCACCAAACTATGTAAAGGTTTTAATAACAAAGCAAACATTACAGCGCTTTATTAAAAGCAATACCATCGTGTAGTATGGAAGGATATAAGATTGAGGGCGAAGGTAAAAAACTTTAGGTTGTACTTGTGTGGCTTAGCCAAGATTTAAATGAACTTTTGGCTTTGACTCCTCTTGAAAAAGTGAAGTGAATCCTTAGAGGAAACGGGCGCACACACGTAGCAGCAGCTGAAACAGTATTCCTTGCATAGAATAGAATTTGGAGTGTTTACAGGCCTAAAGATATAAAACAATAAAGAAAACAGATGTTGGCTGTGTACCTTAAGTACAATATGTGATAAGAATGCACTCTAATCACTGTTAGGCATTTACATAGTGTGCATAATATTTGAGAGATATTTTCGCAAATATTTATACCCCCGCATAATACAGGGGGTATACTAAGCAATACATACATACTACATTTTTGATCAACATCAAAATCTTAATGGATCTAGTTCTGTCAGTCCGCATTACCGCGTATCTGTTGTTGGCACCGTCATGGTTATAAACTTTGAAATATTAAGAAATTTTTATGAGGCCTCTTTGTAGTATCCGACATGACGGTGTTTTCTAAATTTAGCAAATCGGTAAATTGCCACGCCCACATTTGATTCATTTTAATGATTGTTGCGCCCATCGATGTAACAATAATGGACGGAGTTGAACTACAGACACATATATACACAATTTACAAATAACTTGTGAAGTTATACGTACTACGCAGGTATGCATATACAAACACACACACACACATATTTGCCTGATTGAAATCCTGGGCTGCTTCTGTTGTGCTTGTTGAGAATGCTAAGTGATATAACCGTAAAAATTGCCGTTTCTTCATAATAACTCGAAAAATACACAACATAGTAGAAAGTGCATGTGTGTCTGTATTGTATGGTTTACTATAAAATTTGTACAAAAATAAAAACTCAAGTGCCTTACAAGTCAAGTGCACACAATAACCATAAATACCTTCATAGGAATTATAAGCAAATGCAATGAAACCAATTAGAACCGGCTTGCAACGAAGTCCAAACGCACTTTTATTTACATACAGAAATTATAAACTTAGCATTTTGTATGCTTGTATTGTAGGATTGAAAGTCGAATTGTTGGTCACTTGTGGAAACGCTTTGATCAAGGCCACCTTTAAAAGCTGCAATGGATTCATGAACCTAGAGAAACATTCCATTAGAGGGTTAATCTCAAATAAACTTTTAAACTTATTGCGAATGAGATTTTATCACTCACAGCTTTTACTTAAAACAACACCTTGCGGTGATATGTTATAAATTATGAAGCAGTGAATGTGATTGGGAGGTAAAATAAAGCGCTTAGAACAGTGGAGCACTTGTCCGCTTCCTAATTGTAGACAGAAGCCAAATTTACGATATTTTATATATAAGTGCCTCTTTTTCACAGGAGCAGCACAACCACTTAACTCCAGTGATGAAGGTGGTGTACTTTTACCGTGTAACAATTTTTAAAATAACTCTAATTGGATCCAAATCTGACAAAAGCTAAAAATTAAAAAAAAGTCAATATTTCTTCTTCATTTCCTTATTTTACTTACCTCTCCAACTATTTCGTTAATTTGTCCAAGGCAAAAAATTTCTATCATCATTTCTTTTATATTTACTCTTCACACAAATTCAATATTTTGTTACTTAGTAAAATAATCAAAAGTACAACTCAAAGCACAATAATGAAAACGAAGTTCTATTCGTTAAAGAGTATATTAAATTAGTATGGATGCTTGTAACTCCCAAACGGAAAATGCCACACCCATCAATTAAATCGATCGATTCAGAATCAAAATCTGAATCGATTTAACCATGTTCGTCTCTCCGTGTAAAGTGTGTTAGAAAAATTCAGTAAGGAATAGCTTCCTTCCTTATAACGACATTTCACAAAGTACATCACATTCACTAACACTATTAAAATAATTGTGAGATAATTTGTGGTGTAGGGTATGAAGTGGTCGGATGCAACCGATTATAACGTTTTCACTTGTTTCTAAATAACTCTCTTCTTAATGTGAATGCGTTTAAGGAAAACGAAGACTGAGATTGGCTTTTTGTTGATTTTGAAATGCTTATGGATGCTGGGCGCAGCACTTGAGTGATTCCACCTAATTTAAAGAGCTGGTCAAGAAGATGTATAATTTGTAGGGTATTTTTATATAATTTTTTGTTTTTCTTTAACAGTTCATCGTACCACATAAATGGTTATCGTTTGCATACCAATCACCAATGTCAGCAGTTATTCTTGAAATGCGCTTTTGTGTGTGTGTGTGTGTGTGTGTATGTGTGATGGTGTGTAATTTCTCTCCATTATCGTTTTGTGTCTCTACTTACAAATTGTGTTTAATTACACTTTACGGTTGTTATTGTTGTTTGTTGATGATGGTGTATCCCTCGCATCCACTACTTTGGTTGTTTTTCTTTTCACAACTTTTGCTCTTATTAGCTGTGCGCTTGCCTTTCATTAAATGCAATTAATGAAATTCTTCGGATTTCCTTATGCGCTTCTTCCTGTTCCACTTTCTTTTGCTTTCTTTCTTTCTTTTAACTGCATCAGTTTATTTTCATATTTTTTTTTTCTTTTTTCTTTTTTGTATTTCTTTTTTTTTAATTATCGTTTTGAGTATACATCGTTTCATTTCATTTACCTCGTTGTGCTGTCTCTCTTTAAGCCGCCTAAGCTAAAAATTTTTCTTAATTGTTAAACTGTTTTTTTTTTTGTCATATGCACATAAGATGGAGGTATACTGGGTTTGTCACTCCATTACAACACCCAGCCTCAAAAAGTGGGTCGATCTCGACATGTATGTATGTTTGTTGTTGGCATTATCTAAATGTTGAGATGATGGGCTGAAATCGAACATTGACCCACAATCGCAAAAATCTATTTAACTGCCACACAAATGCTATCGAGTTGAAATCTAGTTTGCATAATTACAATTAACTTATCCATCTATGAAATGGCCATGTTTAGGTAACAGACCTCCCACAATCGGCATAAATATATACTTATATGCCACAAAAAGCTGATACTGATATTGCATACAATATGAGAGGGCGTAATCACATACATGTCACGTCCACTATTGTAGATGGGGAGGGTATTTAAGATTTGATCTAAGCCAAATTTAGTTTTCTTACTTGTTGTTATTATTGTCGTACACACTTTTGAATTTTATTCAATTGAGAATCGCTTTTTTTCTGTTCATTTGCAATTTTACTCATTACGTTTTATGAGCTTTCTTTTACAACAAATTGTTCTTTAAATGTTGAGCTGGGTTTTTCTTTCTATTAAGGAACTACAAATGAATAATCGTCACCTTAAATATTGTCAATTGCACTTGTACCTAATGTTTCGTTAAAACCTTTTGAAAGCTTGTTGAAATTTTAATTTGTTATTGACAATTAATAAAGCGTACCATCAAAATGAAAAGGGGGCATATAGTTTTTGTTCAAACTTTAGTAAGTGCCCGGTAGGTAGCCCCCTTACCTACATATTCGCGATATCGATAGAGAGCTAAAATTTAGCATACATAGGGGCTCAAAACCTTAAAAAGTTCAACCTATTGAGCTAGGCTATATATTTCGATTCCAGTACAGTAAATTCCGATTTCAAAATGAAGCGAAAGAATATTAAAATAATAATAGAACAATTTCAGAATGCATGACTAATATAAGCAATGCACACGTTTACATGCATGTTTGCTTTTGAACGAATTTGTATACTTTTCTTAAAATTTCGTATTAATCTTGAACTTATTGATATATGGACATACGAGTATATGAAAAAATCAAATTATTGGGCTTTTAGTAGGTGGTAAGACATTTTAAAGATTTTTTAGGATATGAAGTTTAAAGCAATTTGAAATTTGGCAATTTCTCCTTGATTATCTGGAACAAACTTGTGAAAATGGGTTTGGTTGGTTAACGTACACCCACAGGGATGAAAAACTTCAATTACGTTTTACTTGCGTTGTTATGATATTGTTCGTAATTTTTTCTAATAGTTTTGTACTTCTGTATGTATTTTTGGATAAAATACGCCTTTCGAAATGGCCGAGTATATGAAAATGTACAAAATTAGGACGCCCATCTGTCCACGAAGTATTTGTTGCAAATTATTTAAGTGAATGAAATTATAATTCTCTTGTTGGGAAGAAATACTAATGTTGTCGCGCTGAAAAATTAATTACATTGTAGGTATGTTTATTCAAACACATTTGATGTAATTTTTTCCTTGTTTGGACAAATATCTATTTTGCAGGTGGGTGATGATGGTGCCTATCCCATATTTGGCACACACTTAATATAGATCTTTCCCACTTGTTTCTCTTTCATTGCTGCACGCCTATCTACACATAAGTTTACTTATAAATATGTGTGTGTATCCAATATCAACATTCCAGTTTTGCTTTGTGGCCGCAAGAGTTTTAAGAGTTTACAAAAATAAAAGTGTAAAAAATTTCATTACATTGAAATTTTAATGATTCTCAGAATGTCAAAAAAGCCTAAAATACAGGAACCTTTAAAAATATATACTGTATGGAGTGTCTCCATATACTATGAAATTATAGTACACATGCTGATTTTACCACCAACAGGAATAACCTTGTTACGGTGACAAAATCTACCGTAATTTACAATTTTGTTACATTCGATAAAGTTCCGTCATTCCTTAACAACGTAAAAAACGACGTTACTGATCTTTTATTCGTTTCGTTGACTTCTGCATCTTAAGATATGGCTAACATCGGGAAGGGTGGTGTTGGCCATGGCCTCCGAAAAGAAACAATAGGCTCATATAGGAAAGAGAGAGGGAGAGAGAAAGAGATAAGAAGTATATATAATTAAAAAACAAAGCCTTTTTACCGTAATATACCGCAATATTAACTTGGTGACACGGAAACTTTTACTGAAAAATCCTAAGATACCCACTACTGCGTGGCGTCTCTAACTAACACCTTCTCCTGGGTGTTACTAACTATGCCCATTCCTCCATCTTATGTAAAAACACTAAATTTGACTTAGATGAAATCAGAATCACATCACATCTATGTGGAAATTTTGGGCAATTTCTCAAAGGCAGGTTTGTGTTGCAATTGGTCATTAAACATAAAAATGAAAGAAGCTGAATTTAAATTTAAAGCCTTTAAATAAATTTTCACTTAAAAATAATAACAATACATAAATATAATTGCTTTATAGGTTTTTTTTTGGTTTATAAACCAAATCCAACTTTTTTACTTTTACTTGTTTCTCTCTCTCTCTCTCTCTCTCTCTCTCTCTCTCTCTCTCTGTACATATCACATAAGAATATAATGTAATTTGTCAAGAAAATCTTCTTGACAAATTACACCTCTCCTCTCAAATGTAATTTTGTAATTTTGACATAATTTAAAATATTTTTTTACAAACAAACGCCGAGTATTTAGTAATACCGGCGCTAAGTACTCGTACATATAGTTCCACAACTGAAAAAACTGTTATAAAAAACACAAATAAACTCACAATTAAAGTGGCACAGATCAGATGTATGAATTCTTAGAGAAACAGTGATCGAGAGAACGGGAAAATTTTTATATGTTTTATTTATACTTTTAAAACATCGACCATTCGTAGTACATTTGCGTAATGGGCGCGTTTAGTACATGGTGCAGTGTCTGTGTGCAACCACCACCATAACTCGAAATATCAACATATTTACAAGTCAGTACGGTATTCAACATAGTGTAAGAACAAAACGAAGAAACAACGGATTCTAAATTAAGAATTAAGTATACTACGGAAATTCTTTTGATACATAAATACTTCTGCAGAGTATTTATGAATGCAGAAGAATTTTTCTAGGGCAAATAGTTCGCATTTCAGTCATTACGTACGCAATGTACGGATAGTTTTTTATGAAAAGATATTACCAATATATTAGTGCTTGGAAAAAGTGACAAAAGAAACTTATGTAATTAATCAAGAGAGCAAGAGAAGTTCATTGCATACCAACAGCGCTATTAAATATTACGGAAAAAGTAAACTAAACAATAAAAATTTTTGTGAAATTTCATTTAATAAGAAAATAATCTTCCTTGTGAAAACATTTGCAATGCATTTCATTGTTCGATATTCGATGAATGCAAAAACGAATGAGTGATAAACAACGACTGTCAGAAGAATTTTAATTCCATTAAACTAAACTCACTTGCGAAATCTTTCACACTGTGATTTACCACAAGAACACCTAAATAGACCAAAGAAACAAAATATCACATCGACCCAACGTCGTTACACCCTACACTACATGTGGTAAAGTGGTACATTAAGTTTCGATTCAGAATCCAAATCTGAATCGATTTAATCATGTACGTCCGTCTGTCCATGTAAATTTGTACGTAAACTAAAGATCACATTTTTTTGAGATACATATATCGATGAAATTTGTTACAAGAGCAATGTATTGATCCAAATTAAACACTATTAACATTAATTAGACCATTACTACAAGCCTTCCCGATATATAATTCTATTATAATGAACGTCTTTATAAATGAGTAAAGAATAGTTATTTTAACTTAGTAATCGACTGGGCCAAATTTGGATGGTATCGGACTAATTTTAGAACCCCTTTCTGTATAATTATATTTCAGAAAGTAACCTAAATGCCAGTGCCTGACGTTCACAGATACAATTAAACTAATTACAGCATAATTTAAGGAGGTAGGTAAATGGTGTAGGGTATAAAATAGTGGGGTTTGCCCTACTATACCATTTTCACTTGTTTTAGAACCAAATTTGTTTGAACTCTACGAACAAATTATTCACTTTCATATACAAAATACTAAAAATGAGTGGATATATGATATAGTCATAGTACATATATATGTTCAACATAGTTTTTATAGAGATATATAAATAAAAATTAAAATAGTTTTCAATAGTTTTCTCAGAGAATTCTGAGAGTAATGGAAATTCTTCTATTAAAAAAAATTTAAAAAAAAATACATTTGGTTGAAGCCAAATCTTAGGTACCCAACGTTTTGGAATATCAAAATAAAATTTATAACTGAAGCTGTATGTTGTAGAAGATGCGCAGTTCTCATACCATTCCCTTCCTTTCTTTAGCAATAACAAAAAATATATCAAATAATAGGATGCGCTCCTATACATCGAGGAAGTGTGCCCACATCTTATTTTAAGACATTCTTCTCCGCTCCTAACTTACAGACGGACGTACTAAAATAGGAAAATTTCCTCGGGATTATATCATGATTAAGAAAATATATGTGTACAGTCTATAGTGTCCTTGAGGCCTTACGGGATATTAGACAATGTATAAACGCACCACCATAAGATGATAGAAGAAGAAAATGTGAATCTAAAAATTGGGTTAACGTGTAAATTTTTTATAGTTTTTTCTTTATTGTGATTCATGATTAATGTATTTCTTAAAATATATCCGCATTCATTAGTACGTGTTGTTCATTTATTTTTAAAAAATACACATAAAGGTATTGCATTAACATTCGAATATAAATCAAATAAGTGTAAAAAAATCTATTTAGGTGACTAATGTCGTATATTTGTTTACATTAGTTATGTTTTCTTAATCAACACTCTGCATACATGAACGAGGAGAAAAACTAAATTTGGTTTAGGCCAAATCTTGAATACGCTTCACATCTACATATTATGGGCGTGGTACGTACAGGGCTATGTGCTCTAATAGTGTATGCTTCATGAATGGCATTATTATAAGTACGCGAACTTAATTTCAATTTAGGTCAATTTTTATGGCAAGTCGGATTTTGACCAATTTTGCCTAATCTAAATAGCGATCTGCGTGCAGAATCTAAAAGTGTTTGCATAAAGTTTCACTTCAATATCTCAAAATTTATGACCATGGGAGTGCCAATGACAGACAAAACCCTGGACAGGTATATCTAGGTCGTGTCATTTTTTGAAGGCTTTTCAAGATTATATAGATTAGAGATTATATTATATTCATTAATTATATTATATTATTAAGATTATATTCATATACAATATATACATATACACGTATGCTCTCTGACGCCTCTGGCGAGTGTTGCAAATGGAATGACAAACTTATTATCTTCCACAATATATGGAGGATACGAATAGTATATAAAAGTATTTTGAACATCAAAAGCAGCACATGTTATTTGCTTTATAAATTATTTCTAATTTCTTGTATCTATTACAGTTACTGACAAAGTTTAAGAAAATGCCATCCAAAGGATTGAAAACTTTAGTTAATTTGGAAGAAGAAGCCTTAGCGGCAGCATCTACCATAACCACTAAAGCCAGTACTACAAAAAAAACCTCCAAAGTGATAAGTAAAGAGGTTACATCTCAGTCAACCACAAAAGTTACCAAAACTAAAGAAAAAATTACGAAATTCAAAAACTCCAAATCGAAGACACTTGAAAGTTCAAGTACAGAGGAATGTATACAATCAATGGAACAAGTGTCCACTGCACAGGAGTTGTCTAAGGAGAAGCTATTAAACTGTTTGGATAAAAAGGATACTGTGTCCAAAAATGAAAATAAAGATGAAAAAGAAAATCTTGCAACCAGTGAGTGTGTCATAAAAGCAGAGAATGCAAAAGTTACAAGTGGTAAAAAGAGTGCCAAGGTTAAGACGAGTAAAAGGCATGAATTGATTAAACAAAAAAGTGAATCCATGGTAAGAGTTTTTCTTATATGTACATAAAATGTTTGTAGGTATTAGAGAGGAGTGTAATGTCAATTTATCTGACACAAGCTTAAAGACACAAATTTATATATTTGCATGAGAGATTTCATAATTCTAATTTAGTTATGTCCTTAGCTCCATCTACTTTAGCAAACACGTTTTAGTCTTTATTAATCCATAACTATACCCTACAAGGTAAGGTAGAGTAAATATTAAGTTTTGCGGATGTCATGTACGTACGTCTGTTCATGTAAATTTGTACGCGTACGTCCGTCCGTCCATGTAAATTTGTACGCAAACTAAAGGTCACATTTTTTGAGATATATCGATAAAAATTTTTACAAAGGCAATGTATTGGTCCAAATTATAATACTATTAACATCGAACCAAATTAGACCATTATTAGAAGCCTTCCCGATATATTTTATAATGAACGTCTTAATATGGCAAAAATTTTCAATACTTAATATTTTTCGACAAAAATGAGTGAAAAATAGTAATTTGTCTTAGTAATTGACTGGGCCAAATTTGAATGCAATTGGACCAATTTTAGAGCCCCTTTCCATATAATGATATTTCAGAAAGTAACTTAAACTAAACTAAACTAATTGCAGCATAATTTAAGAAGCCAAGTGGTATAGGGTAATAACTTGTCAAGCTTGACCGACTGTAACATTTTTTCTAGCTTTTTTATTAAATATAAACTGCTGATTTTAAAGTTAATAGTAAAAGTCCATATTTTCTTAATACACCCGATGCTCTGTCAATATACGTAAGAATTAGAACTTTGTAGAGATAAATTTGACAATAAATTTATATATGTATATGTATGTCTAAGTAAAATATCAACCACTAATATCTTAATAACATTTATGGCAATTTTTGTTTTTGTTCTTTTTCAGATATCACAAAATGGACAACAAACCAATTGTAAGAAATGCGATAAGCCTGTTTATAAAATGGAGGAAGTGAAAGCGGAAAAACAAATTTATCATAAGAATTGCTTCCGTTGTAATCAATGCGACAAACAACTCAAGTAAGAAAGAGACTAAGAAAGTAATAAAAGTAAAAACAAATACATATAGCGAGTAAGAAAGCTAATTTTTCTTAAACTATATCATAAACACCCTCCGCATCATACATACAAACCTAGAGCGTAGCATGCACCGCATTGCATCTTACACTTAACATACAAGTCGGATTCGGTGTAAAATAAAATATTTGTAAATTGTGGGCGTACCTATTATCCGACCACGCCCATTTTTAAGCAAACCAATTGATAAGCTAATTATGTATAATTGTGTGCGCCAAATTTCAACTGCGTAATTTTTTTAATTGGTCGAGTCGGAGTCGTAGCAATGGACCGATTTTGCCCAATTTCAAAAGAAACCTTCGCGTTTCAACGGATCTACAAATGCACGGATAACCGACGCAACTTTTAAAGCTGATGAAACCACCAAGGCGAAGGGTATAAGAAACTGACTTCCATCGATAAGAAGCAATTTTTTGTCATTTATAATTCCTCAGTATTAGGAAAAAATTTTTAAAATCAGTTTCTTTTTGAGTGTTTGTTTCCATACCAACCAAAGGTCCATCTGAAAGGAGATTTTTTATAAATATTAATTGAATATAAGCATTTTTGCATGCTTCATACAATTTTTAATTTATTTCAGAGTGGATAATTATCAAAGTCACGAAGGAGTTCTGTACTGTATCGTGCATTTCAAATTATTGTTCGCTCCTAAATACATAGAAGATCAGCAACCGGAAACTCCTCATAAACCAGAATTAATTATACGTGAAAATCAACCAGCGGAGTTGCCACCAGATGTTGTACGAGGTAAATTTACACGCTGTATAAAGTACACAATATTTTAATGCATGCAATATACATCAATGCCCACAATGAATAAATTATCATAATTATTAATTTTTGTTATACTTTAAGCTTCCGAAAAACCCAATCTAGGTCTTGATGAACTGCACCAATTAAACTTACGATCACGCTTTCAAATGTTTGAGAAAGAGAGTGGTAATACGAACGTGGGGGCAATTCAAACGGATAATAATGTTTCAGTAAAACGTAGCGCATCGATATTGGCAAAAATGGCTAAGATCACACAACAAAAACTATCCGAAGATGGCTTTCGCGAGAGCGATGATGAAAAGGATGGAGATAGTTCACACGATAGCGATGAAAACTTATGTACTGAAGAAGAACTTAGACAAATGCAAAGGGAACAACCATTGGGACTGGGGGACGCTATGAATGACATACGTACACGTTTTGAACAGGGGTACGGCCTTCTGAAAGAGGAACGACGCGAAGAACGTAAACAAGAAATACAAAATATTCGTTCACGTCTATTTATGGGTAAACAGGCTCGCATTAAAGAAATGTACCAACAAGCTGTAGCCCAATCCGCAAAAAGTATGAAAACTTTCTTAATTTGGAAGAAAATGTTTTATAACGTTCTATATATTTCTTTAATCCTAGCTAAACGGTCAAATTCGAAACAGCTTGATATAGAAGTAGAAATTAATGCTCATAGTTTGAAAGAACGTTTTGAGAGAGGTGAAATTAACAACGATGACTCATCTGATGAGCAGAATGGTGCGGATAACCATAACGTACGTAAACCCAACACCCTAGCTCAAGAAGCCGAAGTATTCGAGTGTGGTAAGAGAACATTTGTAAACCTTTCAAAGCATTGTTTAAAATTCTCATTTTTTTGAAGGCATAAGCAAAACATCTCGTAGCATTTTCATGGAAATAGATGCAAATGTTAAAGCTACAAACCAATCAGGAACTCAATTAAACATCGCCAAGAGACTTTCAAATTCTACTACGAACATGTTAAATCATTACAACAAGTCCAATGGCGAGCAAGAGGTAAGTATATAAATGGACAAATCCTTCAAATCCTTCGATTTCATTTACATATACCTTTAGCAATATCTCATTAATTTTTCCTTTTTATCTTTTTATTATCAAATCGTTCAGAACATTGAACGCTCTACCGATATAATTAAATGCAATGAAGCGGCTGATGATGTTGTTATAAAAACTGCTGAAATTAGTGAGAAATTTAAATTCTTTGAAAAATATCAACCAGTCGAAGAGAAACGGCGCGAATTTCGTATTACACCACCACGGGAAGGTGTAGTAAAAATGCCCTCATCTGAACAAGAAAATAATTCAGAGTTGGAGAAGGAGGAGAAGGATAAGGAAGATAATTCATCTGGACTATATCGTTCGAATACTACAGCGATAATGTTATCGAAATTTCGACAATTGGAACAAAATAATTATAGAAATGATACAAACATTGATAGAGCTGATCCGCGTCCATTGAAACGCTTCACACCGCCACCAGAAGGCGAGAAACAGTATTATACTAATCAAGAAAGTGATTATGATGATGACAATGATGAGAGCGACGATTTGGATGAAGAAGATGAAGAAGAAAATTATACAGCCTACAAAGATGATGAAGCATTGCGAGAGGTATTTATTTATATAGATAGATAGATGGAAACATTACTACCGCTCACGTCCGAACATTTTTAAGAGTAGAATAATTGTAGTAATCGTCATCTCTGTAAGTATTAGCAACGCCTAATTTTTATCACATAAACTTCTAGTGGTTCTTCATGGACAGACTTAAGGACAACATTCGAAGCATAATTTTAAATCGATCGGTTTAGTTTAGTCCGTTTTTATTCGTTTTGGACAAACTTAGAACAACATGTATAACACAGAGTGACATAATGTAGGGTATTAATATGGTTCCAAATTTTGCGCTTACATTCTTTAATAGGCTCGTGCTGCAGCTCGTGCTAAACAACTTCGTTTGAAATTTGAAAAATGGCAATCCAACGATATGTCGGAAGAATCTCAGGAAGGTCGTGTTGATGTTTACTCCTTACGAGTATCTGATGATACAACAATCGAAAGCGCGAAAGTGTAAGTAAATGTTTCATTTACAAACTATGAGATTTACGTATGATATGTGTTTTCTTTAGGTTACGGGAACGTTTCGAAAATATGAAAAATTCCCAACAAGAACAATCATCCCGACCAAGATATCAAGTAAAACGTTTTGTTGTAAGTATTAAAGCTGAATCAATATAGACTAGATTTCCAGCAAATTTTGCGATAATTACGCAATTTGTTTACTAGTAAGAAAATTAGAAAAAACTTTTATACCCACCTCCCCCAAGCTAAGGATTAGGGTATCAAGTGTCAGAGTTTATAAAATCCAGTAGAAACTTCGAAGATAACAAAACATAGAATCTTGAGACACTCTCTCTCGTATGTTCCTCTGGTCCACTAATTAATACGTAGATAGAGTTTTTTAAAAAACTTTTCCACATTAATTATAATTTACAAAAAAAAAAATTGACACAAATAATCCTTGGCTAGGTTCGGTTCGGTTAGGTGTGCGTATTCAAATTCAAAATTTGGTCTAAGTAGTATTAAAAATATTTATTCCTTATTATTCTTGTTCTTTTTTCAGTAATGCTTTTAATGGCGGTGTTGTGACTACATCGAAACTCCTTCTGGCAAAGAAGAAAACGATTTATTTAAACGGGAAAAAAGTTGTTCCTAACATTTATGTAGATGAGTTATCAATTGTTGCATGTTCTTCTGTACACTTTTCATTACATATGTAAATAAAGTGATGACGTGTACTTTAATAAGGGCAACTAAATGTGTTTCATTAGAGTGAACACTTTAGGACAATATTCATACTTATCCAATGAATTCGATTAAACGATCATGATTATCATTTTTGAAAAATTAAATAGTTTCAAAAATTGTTCTAATCGGCTCATGATCAAAATTTGTATTATTTCAAGTACATGATAATTGAATCAGTTAATTTGACAGTGACGTAAATCCTCTATATTTAGAAAGGACTAAAGGCAGCTAAAGTGGTGTGATGATAGAATGGCATGGTGGAATTTAATAAGCATAAATAATCTAAATAAAATAAGTAAAAAAGGGCCTCAATAGGCGTATGCCACCAACATAAATCTCTTTAAAAAAGAACTTCACTTCATTTCTGCTTCAAGAAAATATTCAAATTTATTTGAATAAACATTCCATTGTGGGTGTGGCCCACATGAATAATTCTTATCCAAAAACCCTTCAAACTATACTGCAAGTTTTTTAAATTTGTGAAAAGGTCCATAAACTCTTCATGCTGTAAGACACGGGTTCAAATCCAGCTGTGGAAAAAGCTTTAAGAATTTTTTTCAGCTTGAATTTGAACTCATTTGTCGCGATGGATTGGAACCCCCCGACAGTTAAGAATATTACTATAAAAGTCGAGGTTGGTTCGACAGGCGAATGGGCATTTAAGCTTGTAAGTCGCCATACATTAGAAAGGTTTATGAAAGGCTGACTAAAGCCATATTCAATACCAAGTCATGATATACTCTTGGAATATTCACCACCAAGTCTTTAACAAATTTTTATAGTAACTTTTTATAAATTCAATACATATAAACACCTGATATTTCTACGCAAATATTATGAGTGTATTTATGTGCGTGTCACCATTATTCAATGAGTGAATTTGCGGGAAAAATTTCGACACTTTTTTTCAAAACACATACATTTGCATAAGTGATTTTTAACACAATGGCATTGTTGTTGTTGTTGTTGTTCAACGATATTTGCATTTCATCCATTTTACATTACTCTTTATACGAACGCTTTGCTCATTTGTGTTTATCGATTGAAAGAATCGATTTCCTGCGGGTGCACAATGAGAGCGAATGATGGTCAATGTGTTAAAGTTAGATAAATATTTTGTTAAATTGTTCGCGCAGTCACACTTTACATTTCATCCGCTTATTTCAAGTTTTCCTTTCTTCAATTTCTTCCTCACTTCTATTCATCTATACTTGTTTTTGTAATACTTTTAGTATTAACTTTATATCCCTATATAATGCTACATATAAATACTGCTGACAGGGACATGACATCTTCTTCTTCTGCTTCTTAAAGGAAATTAGAAAAACATTCCAGTAAAAGGCCATTAAACTCGAATAAACACTTGATCGGTTTGTATTATAAAAATGATTTTTCTAAACTACTTGAATGTATAGTTGCGTTGGGAAGTGAATTGCACTTGCACGAACTCCGTTTTTACTACTCATCCACTAAAAGCGAAGGGGAAAAAGATACATAGAGATCAAGAGTAGGATAAGAATGGGAAGCTAGACAGTTAGATGTGGTTGAAAATATTTCACCACATTATATACAGGTTTACAGACGTCATTACAATATATCCGGCTTTCTGTGCAACTACATTTAAGTAAGTATGTATGGCGCTCTTTTGCAATCCACTTCACTACACTTTACTCGTACGGTTACTGTAGCTTGGTTGCATAGCACATATGAACGCATACAAATGTGGGTGAGTGTGTCTTTGGACTTGAACGCTTACATTTCGCTAAATATGTTTATAAAACTAAGTAAACATTAAAAGCCATAAGAAAAGGCAAAGAGGGGAGAGGGAGAAGCACTTAAAAAACAACGGGAGCAACAAAATGCTGTAATGCTGTTGGTTTACACAAAAACATGCCCTCACATACCATCGCATAGCAACAATAACAACATACATACCTGTGAAGAGTTTTCCCTTTTTAAAAACCCATAAAAAACCCGTTGGGCAAATTATATGATTACATAGTATAGCTGCCTTAAAAGGATATGGGAAAGATGAAAGAGAGAGAGAGAGAAATTGAAAACATGTTAGTTGGCGTCGGTTGTTCAAGTGTTGATTTATGCGTAAAGTGCAACATAAAAGTGTCAACAAATGTTGCAGCCCCTTAGAGCATAAAGCCCCCCAACGAAAAAAAGAAAGATATAACAAAAAAAAAACGAATCTAGCAAGGTAACTTTAACGGCAGTGGGAGCGATCGTTAAGCAAAATAACTGGCAACCGATGAACATTGCATTTAAGTTAAAATAGTTTTATTATGCGTATGTGTGCGCGAGAGTCTGGTTGTAAAAAAGATAAATGTACATGTAAGCGTTTGCACTCAACGCAGTGCCCAGGGGCCAAGCTTTCAAATTGTAAATGTTGACTTAATTATTGAAACATCTCTTCTGTTGTCCTTCTTGTAACATTGTACGTTTTTTGGATCAAACGTACAAATTTTAAAGCGATATAAAATTATTGGATTTTGTGTGACGTTCTGACATTTAGCGCATGCAGCATTTATTACACGGTAATCAATATATAAAAATGAATTTATTTTATTGGATTGTAACATATTTGCACTTTATACGGCGCTTCACGACATTAAATCTGCTCAGTATTAAATCTATCATACAAACACACACACACATCGTAAGCAAGCATAACAAATTTATGCGATAATTCAGCTAACAACTAAGCTGGGCAGATGACCACAACGCGGGAAAAAATGGTTTGTAAAAAAGAACTGGAATATAATCTAAAAAGCTCATCTACACAAATTGGACCGACAACCAGTAAAATCAATGCTGGGTAAAAAGCAATTATAAACTATGTAACGATACAGCAAAAAAATTTAACGGATTTTAGGTGAATATGAAGATCACCACAATTGAACTGTTGAGTATATGTACGAGGATTAAACCAAATCGTTTTTTGAATTGTTATACCTTTCGCACACGATGTAGTCGAACAAGATATGACTGTCTGTACGTCCCGCTGTTGTTGGTACACCCGTAAATTCTATGGAAATGGAATTTGACAACGATTCTAATAATTGGTTTATTTATCGTTTCTAAAAAATGGGCGTGCTTAGGTAACATTCGCGCCCACAATTTACAAAACACCTTTTTTTAGAATCAAGTTCTAAGAAATCGTAACCTGGCATTTGCCCCCGGTTGGCATAAATATTTGAAGGGTACTTAAAATTTGACCCAAGTCAAGTGTAGTTTTTAAACTCAAACTTAAAATGGGGGCCAGTTGAATCGCATCAAGTCAATTTGGATATAATGGCGAACTGCTAATTTTGGTACAATTATGAATGAAAACGAATGAATACAGAAATTAAAGAAAAATACTAACTAACTGACCACCTCAGCAAATATGGGAGTTACGTTACATTCTCTTCTATGCTAATCTTCTGAGGTTGCTGTCCCTATTTAAAACACAAACACGAAAATAATATATAACGGAAACAGTCATTTTTCGTCCCAACACTTTTAAGGCGTTAAATAGCTGAATTTTACGCCCAATCCAAATGTACTACGTAACATACTCTATTCCCTTTATATGCATAAATTTGGCTTACACCAAATCTTAAATATTCTCCTTTGTAGGATCTCTGACGCCTTCTTCTTGATGTCAAATGGAATAATAAACTTAATATACCCACTATCTTGTGGGGAGGGTATAAAAATAATTGTGTTGATATAAATATAGCAATAATATCTTTTACAAAACAAAAAAACCGAATGCATGGAATGCATTAGAGAGTTGGTGGCCAGTGTAGCAAACAACCGCTATAATCCGATTAAAGTTTGAAAATTCATAAAATTAATTTTCATTATATTGTAAGTGAGTATTGTAACAAAAGGACGACTAGATAGGGTTGCTAAATGAATGGATGATTGAGTAGGGAGGAGTGAGCCACCATACAATACAGCACATATTACATAACGAAAACAAATAAAAACAATTAAACTAAACGCAAAGAAGAACCATTGTATGGTGTATACGCGAGTCTGCTCGTTTTAAATTTAATGCGTAAAGGCGATTAAGGACCGGGCATACAAAATATAATGAATGGTCGCACCATCAGTCCGACCCTCCCTTTGCACAAACTAAAACAAACAAACAACCATCAACGAAATAGTTCAATTATATTTTTTACTTTTTTAACAGTCGCCGTGCAATAACACAGACATTACCAAAACAAATTAAATATGCACCATAACCATTTAAAAACAAACAACGACCGATATAAATAAAATTCAATTGATTATGGAACGGACACTACACACACATAAGTTTTAAAATTTTACCGCGCTGTGCTGTTTAGTACAACTTTACGTATCGATAATTATATATTAATAAAAATTCATGTTCACTCATTCATATGTAACTACTTGGGCAAAGAGTACGTAACCTATGCTGTGCACACAATAAAGTTGATGGCCTATTTAACTGGCCTATGAGAGATATGCAAATATTGTTATATTGTTGTAATATATTGTGGATTTGTTGTTTACTCTTCCATCTACCATAATTATACATATTTATAAGGTATATATTATTGTTATCGTTGATTCAACAATATTTAGAAAGATTTATACATTTTATGTAACAAACGTATCGGTGAAAAATAATTCTCTTTATGTAAAAAGGACTTCTTACACTAAAGTTATCAGGAGAGTGGTTCCAGTCAAGTTCCTTAGGTATCCGAGTTGACTAAACTTTCACTTTAGCAAACCCTAGATGCTGACGTCTGTCGCGCTGGACTATGGTAACCCATCGACAGAGTACTACCGTGAAAGTCGAACCTTAATCGATAGGCGAGTGAGCTTTAAAAAGCTAAATGTTTAATAATAACTAATAATGGTCATTATGGAGCACCTAGGTTAGTGACGTTTTACTTTTTACAATATTCTAAAAATATTTTATTCGATAAAGAGCTCCATGAATGGTTCAGTCATGTTTATATTTCAGTGAATTTTTATGCCCAACTTTTATATTTCAACAATTCTTCAAAAATATACCCATTTACAAATTTTGGTTATATGTGTATATACTTAATATACTGAATTTAAAAAGTGCCGCTAAAGGATTCTAAAATTGGTTCTGTTTGATATTTTTGGTAGATGTCATTGACATTACGTGGACGCATAATAGACAAACAGATAGCCAAGCATGATTAAATCAAACAAATGGATATATTAGAAAATATTTTTGAATTAATTGGTAAAGTCAAAGGTTACAGCAGACGTCTTCTTCTGGTAGTTGCAAATGGAATGACAAATTCATTGCGCCCACTATCTTATGGGGAGGGTATAAGAACTTTTAAACAACACCCACTTAACAACAAACATAATTATTGCACAACTAGACCTTTGAACTAAAATAGACGTGAAGAGTATTTCATAAGTGGCTTACGCCAGAGTTTCTGTGTTGATTGTAATCTTGTTTATTTTTCAGATAATTTTCAAGTGATTTCTTGAATGAAATGCTACCAAAAATTAATCTTGTACAAATATACAATAAAATGCACATCACACTCTTTACCAACCATTTTGTTTGGACACACTGTTGTTATTCAAAGTGTGTATTGTACCCAAGAACGAAAAGGGGGCACCGCACGCTGTGTTCGGTAAGTTTCATTACTTTAAGTATTTTGTTAAACAAATCTTGTAAATATTTATAAGGATTTCTGTAAACAATAATTCGAACGATATGGTAGCATTAATATCAATAATGCAGGTGTTGAGCTTCTGTTCAGGGCATGACAAATATTTGCTCAACACACCGTTAAGCACAATGTGCTTTGAACTGGTAGTTGGCTGCAAATGGTATGATAACTGTGTGGTTGTACGATTGTAGTGTGGCGTTGGTGTTTCTATGTATTCACGAATTATACGTACATGAATATTGCGATTGTAACCACGCAATTATTTTGGTTACAATGAATGCTTTTTAGTCAATACCTGGCTAATCGGATTAACGCTGTTATTTTAAGTTCAACAAACGAAAGTGGAATAAATTAATAAAATATCCAACTTCTCTCTCTCTCCCTCTCCCTCTCTCTCTTTCTGGGCTTCCCTTCTCAATATATCATTCTCTTTCTTTCCTTTACTCAAACACAAAAGGACATCTCGTATGAATACAAATACACGTATGCATGGGATACACAGGCGATTATATGAGCCAGAACATGGTTAGCAAATGGCTTTCAATGGCAATTGTACGTGAATGCATTGAACAGAGAGTATTCCTTTTCTATCTATCTATATATTAAAAAGGCTTTCATTTGACTACGGAAACAAATTGCACACAGTTTACATACAATGTGCAATTTTTAACCACATAATACCATCGTTACCACTTAAGGCAGTTCACAATACTCGTTAAATGTACACACACCCATACGCATAAAAGTACTCAAAAGTGTATGGCACATGGTGAACAGGTGAAAAGTGTATTACAAAGAGATTAATTTAAAAAGTCAGATGCAAATAAAAGATTCAACTTTTGTACGTAATGCTCACAATAATGCATGTAAAAATATATAATCGGAGAAAAGAAAGCAATTTAAATGGCTTTCTGGTGATAATGGTTTCACATAGTGCGTCCGCAAGCTAGTATGATTGGTAAATAATCTGTATCAGGTTTACTGAAAAGTAAACTTTTCAATTCCAACAAGCGGTAATTACTCCGTTACAATGCAATGCAATTCTCAAGTGATGAGAATTTTGAAATCGTGTAAGTAGATTACCTAGTAAAAGTAGTTTGGCAATGGTCTGTGGTGCTGTGTTGAGTTAGTGCGGATATTTCTAACTCATAAACAATAAGTTCTGCATCCGCAATTAAACCGATCGATTCAGAATCATCTAAATCGATTTAACTACTACTACATCCGTCTGTCTTTCCATATAAATTTCTGCGCAAGCTAAAGGTCGCATTTTTTTAGATATTTTAATGAAATTTTATACAAGAACATATACGAGTATTGGTCCAAAGAGGAACCCTACCGAGAATGGACCGAACTGGACTATTTTTAGAGTTTTTATAGCCCAACAAATCGCAATCCTTAATATTTTTTCAAAAAATTTGGTGCAGAACGGTTAATATTTCATAATTGACTGTAACAAATTTGGACCCGATCGGAACACTTTTAGAATCCCTTTTCATATAATATTATTTCCCGTGTCTTATGTGTCAATGTCTCACATTTACTGATACAACTAAACTAATTGTAGGATAATTTGTGGAGCCAAGTGGCATGAGATATTAAACGATAGGACTTGACCGCCTTATCTAGATTACCACTTGTTTGATAATGCTTTTAAATACGTTTCTATTAAGCATTCAATAGAATGTAAATGCTTAAAACTTTATCTATCTTATAAATGAAATATTTTCCGATATCTTTAACAAGCGTAGAGATTGTTTTTTCCAGGCATAATTCGAATTTCGGAATCCCTTCACATTTAGGATCAAACTATAGAAGTAGGTCATTTGCGCCATATTTTAAGGTCCCTTCAAGGCAAGTCAAATTCGCGGAGTGGGGCATAGAAGCATTCCTTTTACACAAGTTATTTATTTTATAGTGTAAAAAACCAAACATGGCTTTAGTAAAATCTTAAGTATTCTGTATTCTTGTACCTGCTACGCCACGCTCTCTAATAGTGTTTCCGTATATTACGGAAGAGGAGGTGAGACTGAGAAGATTTGATACACACATCATACATAAATTAAATGGAAATTGGTAACCTCGGTACAGACCCTGGCATAAAGAAAATCACCCTAAATAAAAGCTTATAAAAACTTTTCGATTTAATCTTCAATATTTTCACTTCCGTTCATTTGTAATTAATACTTGATTTAAGGCTTTTGTTCTCATCACATCCAAACACAAATGTTGTTGTTATTGTTGTCCTTGAGGTAAAGATTTATGTTTCATAAGCCTGTGTACGTTATAGGAATTGAGTGGATGAAATGAAAAGATTTTTTTTTCTAATTATTGTTTTCTACTCATCAGAATCATGCTCTTAAAGTTGGAAAATTTATATCAAATCAAAAAAAGTCCATTTTCTATGATTTCTCTTCATTTTGTGCAATTTGTTGATACTTCTGCTTCAGCACTTTATACAAAAGATTGAATTTTTCTCCCCCCATAACAAACTGTTTTTCTGCTCTCTCAGCTACTTTGCTGGGGTGGTATAAATTGAAATGAAAGAAAATAAGATTAAAAGCGACTTTGAAAAAAATGTACGAAATGAAAAAAAAGAAAATAAAAAAAAAACTTCCTACAACTGCAAGGTAATTACCAACTCTCTGCACCAGCCACATATCTCGAAGCAATGTTCAGAAGAATGGGTAAAACGTTCAGATATGAAGACGGAGTCTGTCCGTCCAGATAATATCTAAATTGCTTCAAATTCATAAATAAATAAATGTGTTTGTTCCGAACGTTTTACGCTTTCGAATATGCCCACACCTCGAAAGATGTTGCGCACGACAGAAACGATTAGAAACATAAACAGTACAGTAGAGAGTATTAACAGGAAAACGTTATATTTATCAAATTGCATAAATTGTCCTTTTAGAGAGCACAGAGTTTATGATAAGTTCATGCTGATGCAATGGCTCGATTCGTTTAAAACTCTAACAAACCATGAAGTGTGTATGTATGTGGAATATGTGATTTTCCATCAGCAGTAGGGCACTATTTATATTGAACACTCGATTTCTTTAAAAGCAATTTTCTTATGTAAAGCATAATGTTTGTATGTATGTTTAGACACTTTCACCATCACCATCATCATGGCGAGCACGCTTGCATAGACGAGTGAGTGAATTTATGCTAAAGCAATTTGCAAAGTTGTTAAGTTGATCATGACTAAGTAAATAAAAAAATGTAATAGACATAGTTCACACAGACTCACATGCACACACGTACACACAGTTATGCTTACATAACAAGTTGTGAAAGTAAGTGAAGAGCAAGTGTAAGTAAAAGCAAAGGATAGAAAGCAGTTATGAATGACTATTCTGTTTACCTCTACAAAGGAATCAATGTATGCTGGAGTAAAGCTCTGTGGAAAAGAACATGAAGAGAGAGATAATGTTTTATGTAAAAACACTTCACTCCCCAGGCAACTGTAATCGAATCTAAGCTTTAGATTACGTTTTGTCTCTTCCGCATGTATGTATGTGGAATGTGTTTGCATGTAAGCCTTGGACGTGGCGACGTCATATGTATAAACACACGCATCCGCAAACTTCTTTTTATGTCATTTATGTAAATTTTCAATGCATGTATGTGAGTGTAAATACGTGCCAACCATCTCACCATCTCTCTTTAACTCACTTCATTCACGATTAATTACACTTTTAATTTTATACCATTCGATACAAACTCTTCCGCACTCCTTCTATTCTTAGGTTTCCTTTAAAGCTTCGCTCGTAGTAGCCAACCATTCTGCCCTCATTTTATTGATTCTCAATGATGGCCACAGGGTTACAATAACATTGTTTCGTTTTGGCCTCTTATTGTACTTTGGAAGCGTTAAAGTTTTGTTATGTTTGATAATTAGTGTCTGCAGCTTTAAAATTTAAATCGAAACGATTAATTTTTTGTTTTTTATACCCTACAGCACTTGTGTGTGCGTTCTTAATTCCTTGCCTTTGTAATTCTTAAACGGCGAAACTTTTTCTTTAAAATTGCTCGATTCAAAAACAATTTCTTTATCCACAATTCTTCACAATAATTGAACTTAAAATTAGAAAAATTTGTCGTTTAAAGAAGAAGGAATTACAAGTCTTCCACTTCCACTGGTTAAAATTTAAACTAAATTTGTGTGAAATGTTGAAATGTTAACTAGAGCAACAGTCCAACGAAAACGAACATTTTTGGCGGCAGCAGCACCAGCATCAGGAGCCGTCCTTTACTTACCCGCAGTATTAGAAATTTTCCTAATTTGTATGTAAAATACATCTTTAGTGCTGCACACTGTTAGTTGCTTAGCAGATGTGAGGCGTACCATATATTCGTTACACTCGAGTATAACAACATTTACAACGATACGGAACTTGTCATAAATTAATTGCATATCAGTGTAATTATGAAACTTTGACATAGTTTCGAGTTCTAGATGATGCGAACATTTCAAAGATAACGTGACTACTGCAGCAGAAGCAAAAGCAGCAACAACAACCATAAAATTAACCACCAACAAATTGCGTCCACTTATGCAACGGGTCCCAAGACTTATCTTGTCTTGGTGCACAATATTGCTCAAGGCAGTTAAAGGGCAGATTTCATGAAAGGAAATATTGCATGGATAGCATACATACTGCGCGCCTATATAAAAAAATAATTTTAATTTTCGTGTGTGTTGGAGGTCCTCCTTGAACTTCACTTTTAAACAAGATATAAATTTTGACATGGTGTTTTGAATTAAATCTATCCACGCACATTTGTTGTCTAAACATCTAATCTTTTTCTTCTTGGTCTTCTTTGTGTTTATAGCTCCACGTGCTCGGTTTTTATTTTTTCACTGCATTCAAAGTATTTTATTAAGTAAATGATTCGGTTCGCAACTGTTTGAATTGGGCTTTCATTGTTTTCGGTGTTCGTTCACTAAAAAAATGGTAAAGTGAAATTTTTTACGTACGCGGAAAAAATGAAACCATACAACTACCACGCCCTTATTATGTACATTGTAATCCTAGTTGGGAAGACGTACTGGAAGGTATTCTCCGTTTGTCTTAAGCCGCATTTATTCTTTTTCCTTGTTGTATGTGTGAACATGAGCCCGAATGCCATAACAGCGTACTATGCGGCAAATGCCACATTATTAACAACAATAATAACGGGCGAGCACGATAATAATAGTGGCAATAACAACAACAACAACAACAAGTATGTATGAATTTAGTGCCACTACTTAAACACATAGGCACGCACGCACATATTCTAACAGTTTCTTGTCTCGTGGGTAGCTCACACAAAACCACCACCACCACCACCATAACTACTCCCCATACTTGTATACGTAATTTACAATGAGAACAGATGTGTATGTGCGTGCATATAAGAACGTTTGCAATACCACTACACATGCATGGAGATAACATTTATGTTATGAATACGTGGATGTCTCTCGTTATGGTGCATTTCCGCTATACTTATAAAAAATTTATCCATACAAGTGTTTTTTTTTTTTTTTACTTACACTCTATATACTATTATAAGATAAGTGCAGTGTTGCGTTGTGCTGTGGTGTATATTAAGTACGCAGAAGACTGGAGCAGATCTGGAATATTAATTTATATACAAGGTCAAAATTCCATTAGGTTTAGCAAAGATCCGCGGAGTTCCAAATTAAAAAAAAAATATTAGCTTAGACCGAACCTTGGGTACCACTCACCTCCTTAAAGCACATAAATATATATAAAATCGTTTAAGCTTGTAATTGAGCATTTACCGTGAAATCGACAAAAAGGTTGTAATTACTTGCCTTCCTTACCCGCAACGTTCACATACTCGTATAAATGCATGCAATTTTTTAGAAGCAACTGTTTTTTTCAACTTGCATTTCAAGTATGACGCACAATATAAAATAATAAATGTTGTTAATTTTGCGAAGCATTATTAATGCAACATTTTGTTGAACAGTTTTCCACGATTGTTTGTTTTTTATTGTCACTGCCACACATTATACACACTGTGTATATATTTTGATTATACAAGTGTCACAATATTTGTTAGTGGTTTGTCTGTTGTCTTTCTGTCTTTTTTATAAAGTTTCCATCGCAGTGTGTCAGCAGTAACACGCATTAATGTTGAAACATCACTGTAACATGATATGATGTAACATTGCAAACGTTTGATGTAATTTTATGCACATTTTTTAAAACACAAGCTGTTGTTTTTATATCCTACACTAAGGGCTTAATCCATCTTTCTTAGCAGTCGGGCACATATTGGTATTAAAAAGTAATTTTTAATATAATAAATAACAAGTAACGTCTGCACTCAAATGGTGGGTGCGGTAGGTATTTGGTTATGCCCTCTAATAGTGTATGAGTTAAGTATCAGCATGAAAGTCGAGTTTTACGTGGAGTATAGATTTTTGTTGATTGTGGGCGTGGTTCTTACCGATTTTGTCCATTTTAAATAGCGATCTGTGTGCTTGTACAAAATTTCAGTTCAATATTTCAAAAACTACGTTCGTGAGAATGCCAATAACAGACAGACACACGACACACGGACATACACGTACATGTCTAAATCGACTCAGTTTTTTATACTGTTTGAAAATATATGTACTTTAGAGCTGAACACAAACAAATCAACTAGAAGGTAACTTCCCTTTATTCATAATAAATATAAAATTTATGGAAACAATGAAAAGGAGACACTGACTAGCAGCATTCTGTCGTTTTCGCTGTTTCCATAAGGTTTGCGCATAAAGATTCAATTTAGCTTCTTGCTGCTTTGGTTGCGTTCGGGCTGTTAAACAAAATTTTAATGAGAAACAATATCTAATAGTAAAACTACTTCAGGAGATACTGCTCAATACAATGAGATGAAGATGCATCGTTTTGAAACAAATAATAAATAAAATCGACTACAAATCCAGATATATTCCAGTATAAAGACGGAAGGATGGACATGCATGTAATAATTTCCCCCTAAACTTATTTGCCATAATATTCCACATACACATGCACACATCATTTATTACATGTTATTATTAATAGTTTGCTTTGTTTGCCTTCGAATGCATTTTGCATCCGCTTCCAGCTTTTTAGATATATTTCAGCACGTATACAAATCTAGTAAATATCAATATTTGTGAAAGATACTGCACTGCTGAAATTGTGCTGGAATGGAATAGAATTTTTAAGAAAACAACAACAGCAAACCAACAATCAAACAAACAGAGAAACAAACAAGATGGAAAATAATAAGAAGAAGATGGATTTATTAAATAAGTTTTTAACAAACTGAAGCCTCATAGCTCGTAGCTCATAGGCTTCCAACCGGAGAACAGCAAGTCTTGCGTAATATTACCAGGCAGCAAACAACTTGCCCATGTGCGTGTATGTGCTAATGTAAAGTATTGTAGTATAAGCCAAACAATTTAAATTATTAGTATTTTGCTAAAATTATCCAAACAGTGAGCGAGAAGAGAGAGATAGAGAGGGAAGAAGCAGAATAAACTGCAAAATTGTATGCAGTAATAAATCTTGTATGCACCATCATCAAAACATATAAACATTCATACAATATAAACATACGAGTACATCTGCATATAAAGCAAAGTGGCTTCGCTTCCCTCTGGCATAAGTTTCCAAGCAGCACATACACATACAACCGAATACATGACATGGACGTGATATCAAACGTCTAATATCATACAATAAACTTATTACCAAATAGCCTTTCCTTTTTGGCTATCACACACACACATACACACATATATATAACAATTTAGTTCAAAAGCGTGTGTGTTTGATTATAATTTCTAGATTGTATGTAAATAGCACTAGGAGAGAGCGATAAAGAGTAACAGCTGTTGCAGTGCGAGGAGTTCATGTTAACTTTAAAGCTGCACTTAAACAAAGTCCTGGGCATAGGAATTGAAGCATTTAAATTGCCAAATGAGATTTTATTATTATCCATCTTTTCACTTTTCCTTTATACCCTACAACACTGTGACAGAGGACATGAGTCCGCATTTTTGTGAACATTTTAGAAAAAACTTTAAAGAAAATACTCTGCGACTACACTTATTTAATTGCAAGAATAGTTCTTGAGCTCACCTCCATCTGTTATTATAATTTTAAGAAGAACTTTTATATCTACCACCTTGGGATTTCTTTAAACATTTGTAATACCCAGAAAGAGACCCGACAAAATATATAAATTTTGATTAAAATAAAATTCTGAACCTATATAATTATGTCTGTCCGAAAAATATCAATCCAAGTTTTAGTTCAAGTCAAATATAACACTTTTACTTGTCCTGAATCAAAGTAACCATGTCCTTCCACATATATACATATATATCCATTTACTTAATGAAAGGCGATGCAGAGGGATCGCTATTAAAAGTTAGCCGAGCCATGCCGTTTTTAGGACGCCATCTCGTCTTCCTTTTTATATGACTCATCATATAAGGAAACCTGGACACTCTTGGAATTTAATACAAACTTTTTAAAGAATATTTAGTTGGTATAATAAATAGAATCTAAAAAATTTGAACCTAATTATTCCATTTTTTAACCCTTTCCACAAAAATTTTACAAATTGTTCTCCTTGTAATGATCACCAGTGGTACAACAATAAAAAGTATGTGTTATAATTTTGGACCAGCTCGCACCATTTGCGTGAATTCTCTTCTTATTACGATTTTTCAGGAAAAAGGATCCAAGATGGTGTAGGTCATTAACCGACCACAACAAATTCACCTTTTTTTTATACATATGTTACGTATGTATGTTTAAATCATAAATTAAATATTGCTTATAAAGCAAGTAAACTTTTCTTATTACTATTTGACACACACACACAATACCGCTGCATTTAAATGAGTATGAATATAGGTACGTACGTATATGTATGCGGGAAGAAACATGACCTTAGTTTTAGAGAACACAGCTTATGGATATTGCAGGCACGCATACATTCACAAGGTATATGTATGTGTGTGTGCGTGTGTGTGATCGAAAGTAAAGTAAAGTTTTGTTGGGGGTAACTTAAACAGAACCTCAGAGTGCAGAGTGTGCAGAGCAAAAAGGCGTGGTCAGGGTAACGTGGTGCATCACGAACAAATTAAGGCTAAATCGTTTCACGTATGTTGGTATTGTTTGTTAACAATTTTGCACACACTACCGGCACTGACCAGCCTCTTCTTTCCTGTTGCTTTAGTTTCAAACATTCAAACAAATACACAGTACGCACGTATGTGCGTGTGTGCGTGTGTGTATGTTTCTATATATATATATATATATGATTTTCATTTTCTATTTGTTTGCGTGTGTTATATGTGGTAAAACTTTGAAAAGTGCCAACAAAGATTGCAAACTAATTTTTGGTCAATGTTTGCAAAAAGTTGAAACCAGAAGAATTTCAAAAAAATAAAAGGAACGAGAGCAAGGCGGGAAAGAAAATACCGACCAACATAAAATACTCAAGAGCTTTGAACAATTTAGTCTTAAGTTTTAATTGCAGTGTAATTCCTGTAACATGAAGTTGTTAAAAGTGTATCCACTTTACTCCAACTATTCATTTTTTCTTTTTTTTTTTTTTTTGGTTAACTAAAGTCACAAAAACAAAGCAAAGAAAAGTAGGTATGCAAAACCAACAATCCAACGAACAAATGAAATGTTGGACCGGAAAAGAGATAGACAGAGAGACGGACCTTAAAAACATATTTGTTGCATTTAAAGAATATTTAACATATGCTTCCTATGAGAATCTGAAATCTACCTGGATGTGTTGAAATTGTTATAAATTTGAATATAAATTATCTACAAGTAGAAAGTAATTGCACCTTCTCGAAAGCAAACCAAAGAAAAAAGCATCTCATCTGGATGACAATGAATAAGACTTTAAACCGCATCGAGAATATTTGATTTGAAGTAAACAGTAAAACTTTTTAGTTTCTTTACTTTCGTGTAGTGCAAGAGGCATTGTTTAATGTAAATGCTCAAATGCATAACTATTATAAGCTTCTGCTACTCTGTTAAATTGTTGTTGAAACTATAATTATATCTCGATAGTCCTTATAAACTTGGAGACTGTGTATATATTTAATAAATAAATTAAATGACAATGTATCTGCAAACTTGGTCATAGCATATATGATATATGCGGCGCCACTCGTTCCTTTTTTTATATTTTTTAAATCTTTAACTGCGTTCTTTTACATCACAAGATGTTCTTTAGATTATGTTCCCAAAAAATGTTACACATTACTTCTTACGAAATTCAAAAATATCCTAGATGTAACTGGAGCTTAATTATAAAAATTGTTACTTATTCTTGCGTGTCTTTCTATTTATGCAAATCTCTTCGCCGCCGCACATTTCTGTATCGCATGTTTTCGTTCAGAAAACTTTTTCACATTCCAAGTTTATGAGAATTAATTAAAACTTTTCACTGTAACTGATGTAATTATTATCTGTTTGAACATAAACTTTCATCATTATCATGATTTAAGCGCAAGCAGAAGACACAAAATTAGATAGACGGGGAATAGATTGCATGTAAAAATCAAGGTGTAAAATTTACATTATGAGAAAGCTTTCTAGTTGAAAACTGAAAGGGGACTGTCGTGTGCCGAAAAGTGTGCCATTTAATTGTTTTTATTAAAGGGCAACTAAAAGTGTGCTATGCTACGCTACACTACTGAGAAGTAGGCAAAAAGCAATAAATTTTTTCATTTTATATAATTTTTTTACGCATCATTTCTAATTTTAAATAAATTTCTACAAATTTTTGTTGGAACTCTCACGGTCGCAAAAATTGAAATATCGCTCTGAATTTTTTGCGGTTTTTAATTGCAATTAAGAAAAATCGGTTCACCGGTATGCGTACAATGGCGTCCTAAACTTTGTACCCGAGGCGTTCAGCACTCTCGCAGTCGTACATTTTAAGATATCGAATTGAAATTTGGTAAATATATCCATCGTCAACGTCAAAAGTATTAAAGTAATGTACCTGCCATGCCCACCGTTAGCAAGTAGATGTAGAGCTTATTTAAGATTTGGCCTAAAGCACAATTAGTTGTCTTCGTTATTTATATTGAGTCATAGTTTTTGTGGCTACCAATGTTCAGGATATGAATGGAAAGCGTCAGACAATTATAAAGTTGATGATAAAGGAAATATCGAAATTATTTTCTCTATGTATTTGCTTACATAGCAAACAATGAAATTATATTATTACGTTAGTAATTTTCATTGTAGATTATAAATAATTGCTAGTATTTGATACATACAGACTCATGCACTAAAACAGGTCATCATATCAGGAACACTTGGAAGATTGGTTCAGTTTTAGTTAAATTTATTGTAGAAGAATATTTTTGATGCATTATTATACCCGCACCTTAATGATGAGGGTATACTAAGGAGAAGGAGGCGTCAGACACCCTACAAAGTACGTATACTTTTGATGAGCATCAATAACTGAATCAATGTCCATGTGTCTGTCTGTTGTTGGCATTCTCGCGGGCGTAAATTTTGAGATATTGAGCTGAAATTTTGTACAAGCACTTTGAGTTTTTGTACTTAAATAGCTTTGTAAAATGGAAAAAATTGATCAAAAGCCACGCCTACAATCGACAGAAACCTTTATACCTGTCATAAAACTAGAAACTTGAAATTTAATGCACATATTTATGGTTATCGATTTACAAAAAATAGGCGTGGTCGGATAACAGATATGCCCACAATTTACAAAAAAACATATTTACCATAAAATTAGACTTGCAAGCTGATACGTAATACATACACTATTAGCTCACCGTTATGGATGTGGAGGGTATTTAAGATTTGGCTTAAGCCAAATTTAGTTTTCTTATATGTCTAATATTAAGAACAGTTTTGTTCGAAAATATTTAGAAAATGTAACCCGTATTAAAGGACAGACGTACTGATGGATAAAGAGATTATTAAACTGGAATGCTGAAAGCTGCATTCTAAGTGATGTATTATTAAAAGAAAAACGGTCCACATCCACGTACACGAGTACACATTATCGCATATACTCGCATATATGTATATACTCGTAAATAGTATATTTATGATCAGTCATTCTGACGTTGATAACGGTAATGTGCACACAAAAAGTAACCAAAAAGAATTGTGGATGTTTACAATATGTAGGTGCGTGTGAATTATTATAGAAAAGCTTTTTCTATAAACTACAATATGTATAAATCGTTTAAGCAATATGGACAAAAAACTTGTATACATATGTACGTACTCTGTGTATGAAATATATCGATATTATTAAAATTCTTGGCCAACTGCATGGAATGGAGTATAAAGTTAACTGGCCTTGAATGCCTTCCATTCAATACAATAACGACCTACTGCTGTGAGTGCGATGGGTCAGTCAGTCATTTGCAGAATTTTTTAATATCATCATGTCCAGTGCAGATGTACCGGCCTTTGTTTGTTGTTATTGCCACCCTTTTCACTTCATTTAATTTTATTTTCTCTTTTTTTTTAACATTATGCCTGTATTCGCAAAAGGTGTGTTTGTGTGCGTTTTGATGTATATGTGTTCTTATCAACTTTATTAAACTCATAAACTGTAGACAGGAGGCAATAAAAATATAATTTATATGATATGTAGCCGTATGTTTACATGTATACTCTTGCATAAGTATTGGTTAAGAATAAAGTTTATGTCATTTTGATATCAATACTTAAACATAAACAACCGTTAGTAATAGGATAAACGTTTGGCACAATAATCATTCAATTATAACCATAAACAGATAATAAAATCACAACAAACTTTCTTTCTCAAACTTAAACGTAACAATTTCAGGCCCAACCTGATGAATGCAACAAAAAAGAAACAAGTAAAAAATAACATGGGGGTATATTGGTTTTATTCAAGCGTTTGTAAGTATCAAAACGGAGTGTAGCTCGCCTTCAAAAGTATATATTTTCTTACTCAGCCTCTACTTTTGAGTAGATTTAGCTCTTAGGTGCGTCCGCTTTTTGGTATTTCTATACAGCTTTATTGACACTCTTATGGCTCTTATGAAATTTGGCTGCCGCAATCTTCCGGTTTGTCTACAGTTTCCTATTGCAGTTGGACAAAATCGCACCAAGGGCATGTCCGCAGTGATGTCCTGCTCCTAAAATCGTGTTTTTCAGCACTCTCATAGTCGCATATTTTGAGGTAAGAATTTGGATTTGGTTCACATATTCATCGTCAACGTCAAATTGATGGTAATAACAACAGACAAAATTGATCCACAACTTTAGAAAGTTTCACGTGCTAAGTCAGGCTGTATATTTCAAACTCAGTATGGTAAATTGGTCAATAGTCATTAATTTGTACATTGTAACGGTACTTAGATGAAATAAATTGGACGAGACATTCGAAAGAGATATAAAGAAGAAAATGTGTATCTTTGCTATCGAATAATTTCCCATTATGTAATTAACAAAGAGTTTTTCAATAGAAACATATCGATTTTTTAATAAGAATAATTAAGATATTTTGCTGAAATGTATTCCAGATGCACTGAACATGTTGAATTTAACTAAATCACTGCGTGAACATTTACAGCGATCGATTTATCAATAAAAAAAATATGGTAAGTATAGCACTTGCGATATAAAATCCACACCACACGTGGTGACTTTTTGTAGTTGTAATGAAGTGTTTTGAAGCACATGTGGGTTTGTTGCTGTTTTGATTTGAAGCTTGACTTAAAGTTATCTACTATAGCACGTAAAATTCTAAAAATGTTCTTTTTTTATGCCAAAACTCGTCCTTATTTCACAATTCAACAAAATACATATCTTACACCTAATATACAGAGACACATAGTTTAATTGATTCAGAAATGGATTCTAATCAAAACTCTCTTTAGCTAGCTTTACACACTAACTTAATATACATCGTACTACAAGGGTGTAAAGATGGCTTTCAGTCACTGTGAATGGATCAAAGTTTTTCTCCCATAATAAATAATTTTTTTTGCTTTTATTACAGATTAAGCAATTTTTATTAGACCAAGGAAATGATTCATTTTTATCCATTAAAATAAGTAACTTTTCTTTCGTTCCAATAAATGTTTCTTCCATTAACGAAGTAATGTAAGAAACTACATTGCACTTCCTTTCACGAACAATACAATTCACTTTGTGGCTTTCTATGATTTAAGAAAAAAATAAATAAAAATTATTATAAAAACAAGCGTTAAGGTCGGCTCGACTATTTAGTACCCTACACCACTTAATTTCACACATTATGCTACAATTTATTAATTGAATTGTATGAGTAAACGCGAAACATTGCCCCGTCGGGTACATATGTGACTTAGCCAATATTAAGAATTGAGATAAAAAGATTTTTGTTATAACAGGACCTTATATGGGAATCGGTTTTAGAAATGGTCCGATGCGATCCATACTCAATAGAGTTCATTCTGAGCCAAGATTTGTTCTTTTTGCCAAATTTCATCGAAGCATCTCAACAAATGTGACCTGATTTACTGGGACATACAGACGGGCAGGCGGACATAGTTAAATCGGTTCAGTAATAATTCAGATTTTAATTTTGAATCGATCGGTATAATTGAAGGTGGGTGCGGCTTTTGCCTTAGGGAGTTAAAAATATCTGCACAAACCATTTGAATGGAAAAATAAAGGACCATTTTCAATTTTCTTTTATATCCAGAATTAATTTACTGGGATCGAATTATAAAGCCTAGGTTAGCACAGTAAACTTTCTTCAGCCCAGCAAGCAAGTCCACAGACCATAATTTTGACGTTGGTGATATGTGTACCAAGTTCCAGTTCGATATCTTAATATTTGCGACTCTAAAGGTGCCAACAGATTCAGGGTTTAGAACGTCGCTGTAGGTGTGTCCTTGGACCAATTTTATCCATTTACAATGTCAAACTCTAGACAAACTTGAAAACTATGGTTGTCAATAATTTAAATGGCGATACCTCATTGCTTGCGGCGGTGAGAGTGTCGGAGCCAAAATTAATGGAAGGACAGAAACTCTAAATCGATTCGAAATTCTATGCTGAGCAATTTGAAAGTGTGACTCACCCTCATGTAAAGCTTACAAACGTTTGAATTAAACCAATATACCCTTAAATCATTATGATGATGGGTATAATAACTGATATTCATAAATCGCACGCTGTCTCATAAACAAATGCTGATAACGTGGAGATAAACATATAACCAAAAAACCTTATTCTCCTTAAAAATGTATTAATACATAGACGAATAGAAATGAAATAGAGAGAATGGGAAACGTAGAAAATAGGAAACGAACATTTTTCTCTAAAAACACGCAAAAACCCTTCGTTACATTCCTAATGGAAATCCCAATATCCGATAATTTGAAATGAAAGCTGCGTGTGCATGGGGATAACCAACAACAATAATAACGATAACACCACATTGTGGTAATACACACATACAATAAAAAATATGAGCAGAAAGAGGGAAACAGTGAAATTGTGTAAAAAATCAAACGATAACCATGGTAATATTTTTAACGAGAATGGTTAAGTAGTATTTTGAATAGCAATGTGTGTTTGTGTGTATTACACGTATCCTTGTAGAGTCTCCAAAGTATCACAAACGTTCCCTCCCCTTGGCTGTAGTACACTATTGTATATTTTTTTATAAAACAAATCTTACTCCCTAATAACAGTAAACAACATTTTATGTACAAGGAAGGGGTGTGGTAAGTACCTGATTCCGTTTAGCCCAATTTTTGTGATTCATAGATATGCTTCTGCCAATTGTAAGCATGGAACTTCATAGATATCGCTCAAAATTTTAGTCCGATATCTCATAAATTACAACTAGGATAGTGACAACAACAACAGTATAACGTGTACAGGTAGATTCAGATTCTGATGCTGATCAAAAGGGCATTCGACGCCTCCTTCTGGCTGTTAAAAACGGAAGGCCAAATTTAGTGTACTCCCTATTCTATGTGGGAGGTTAAATGGAACGAAATAATTAATAAATCATAAATATATTTAATTTATAAAAAAAATTAATATTTTTTACGTATTTTTTTTTTTTTTTTTTATAAAATATTGCTCAGAATATTTTTTATAATAGTTTTGATTTAATTATTCATATTCCGCCTCAGGTACAAATTATTTTCGTTTTCATACCGTACGAATATTTCATACAAAGCTCTGCGTTTGTTAAAGTATTGGTGTCTACTTTTTTTTCTTCTTTCATATTTTGGATCTTCTACTTTTTGTACTACACAACAACTGCACAAAAGGTAGATTTATTTATTTTTTCAAGTCAGTTTCAATCCTTTCTTCGTGGACATGTTGTACCCGTATTGACATGAGTATGAATGTGTTATAAATGTATGTAGAACAGAAAGGCAGTGAGTGTGTGTATATGCATACGGTCGAATGAGCATTTGCCCTACATCTGCTTACGTCTGTGTGTCGTAATAAAGTATTTCGATACTGGTGACAGATGACACCGGCGGTCGTTTTTCAATTGTTTACGTTCAGAATATCCGTTTGGATAATGGGACACCAAACCCAGCCAAGACATAACGGTGAAGCAACCAAGCAACCATCAACTAACCAACCAAAAAACGACAACAATAATAACAGAAACATCCAAAATAACTCTCTATACACGACCATCACTTTATATTGTATTGCCGGGATAGTTCTTTTATGCGTATATCGCAGAGGCTTATATTTGTGCATGTTTCACTTCTTGTGCTATACTTGATCACCTGCCCACCGGTGAAGATTTAATAGTCGTAATAATTGTTGTAATTCATTCAATTTTAGCTTTATATTTATTGCACTCACTAGACTGTGGTTTCAAGTGCATACATAAAGAACGTTTAATTATTTCTGCACACTTCTTGTCAGTGATGAATATTTTTTTAAGTTATTTAAGTGTATACATTTTACATAAGTTTCCATAACTTGTTCGCAATCCTTAATAGTTTTAGTCAAACTTTGTCCAATAATTGACTGCACCAAATTTGTATCGGATCAGATTGTTTTTAAAGAATATCTCTTCATATAATGATATTTCTCGAAATAACATATATGGCAATGCCTCGCGACCGATTTACTTAGGCAACTAAACTAATCGCAACCTAATTTTTGGTATCAAACGGTCACTCGCTTGTAATGAATACATATATACCGAATTACCAAATTATGCATTTTGTCATTTGTTTTACATTTTCTTTAAATGTCCTCTTTCTATTAGTTTTTCCTTAAGAGCCTATATAGTATACATATATCCAAGTTCTTATTTTAAAAAATATCACTCATACGCCCAGTAAGACTCTTTTAATTTTATTTTTTGACAATTATTTTTGGAATGGAATTTATCTGTAATTTAAGTTTTTACTACATATTCTTATACGCAGCGACTTTATAACTGTTGGTCTTTTTATTAATGGACAGCAAAATTCAAACAACAACCCCCTGGTCTAGCATGCGATTAACACTTCAGTAAATATAAGGCAATAAAATCCAAATTCATTTACACTCGTTAGTACCACCATATAAGAATAGTTATGAGGGAGTGCAACTAAAAGCATAACATAAAACAGAGATACACAGAGAGAAGAAGGGAGAAAGAGAAATACTCTATTTGCTTTTCATGTTTATATGCTGACATACGACGCTGGTTGCTGTTCCAGACTCATGATACTTTATTGCGTATGCCATCAATGCACGCATCATATAGCCACACAGACATTAGTTTTTATACAGGTTGAGTTATGTATATATATATATATATATATATGTGTGTGTGTCTATTACATTGTTTCCACTAGTTTCATATGTTATCCATTACCTATGGGAACCATGGCGTATGAGGTTTTTCAATTTTCCACAGTTTTCATGTAATTATTTTTCTCTTTTTCATTATAACTAAAAAAGTTCTGATGACGTTACTATCGTATCTAAAAAACTTCCTAATGAAATTTATTATTTTTTATTGTATATTGTTATTAAAGCTGAAGCGCAAACTAAATAAAAAATTTTGATATTGTTATGTCAACAAAGAAATATATAAACAAGCAAAAAGTACAACATTAGGCGTATGCCAAGTCTAGGGCAAAAAAGACAAACCGTATGACGTATGTTTTGTAAGAGGGTGCATGGACCGATTTAATCCATTTTGAAAACCGAGGTACTTCGATGTAAGGAAATGATTTATAGCAAACTTCAGGTTTTACGATTCAGGTGGTATACGAAAGTAACTCTCAAGTAGAATTTAAATCCCGCAGAGACAATATTATATGTATGGGCTACTAAATTGAAAACAGATCAGCCAAATATTAGGACTCTCTGCTTAGTGATTCAGGATTAGTGAAAAATTTTTTAACAGCCATACAAATTTGTAGAGAAGCACCTAAACGAATGCATTGTTCATAATAAGCGTGCTCTGTGACATTATTCTAGTAAAATGATACCATTTTCTTTTTAGTATAACCTCGGACAGGTGCTTCAATGTCGATTTTTCATATACCGTTGGAAATCGGACTTTATGTTGCTGTAATCAAAAAACAGCCTAGTTCAGCACATTGAACTTTCTAAACTGTGAACCCGTTTTATTCATTTTAAATTGGATACGAACAGAAGGGCTAAATCAACCCAAAACTGTGCATGTAATTTAGATCACTTTCATAAATTCATTGTTTCGGGTTAGTTTGTTTAAGGTGTTGTTTTCTATGTTTTCACTTGTTTCGCAGATTTAGCAGATATTTGTTCAATTTTGCATTTTGCATTTTTTTCTTGATCTTTGTCGTTTTTCCATATTTACCTAAATTATATTTATATATATGTATATAAGTATATAATAAAAAACCCATAAAATAAAATGCTTTTAAAATCGTAATTCCTAGATTTGTAGCACATTCAAGTAACGAGCACCATAAAAAATAATATCGAACAAATAAATGCAATCCTATTGAGGTACAACAAATACTTGAAAGAAAAATGCCACTTACACTAAATGTTCTTATATATTTATATGTTCAACAGAGAATCCAAAGAATTACTTACCCACACTTGGATATTTCTTTTTATCCTCCATATAAGATAGGGGTGTATTGAGTTTCTGATACCGTTTGCAACACCTAGAAGGAGGCACCAGAAACGCTATTGAAGTATATATACTTTTGATCAGCATCAAAAATTGAATCGATCTAGACATGTACGTCCGTATGTCCCTCTATTGTTGACATTTTGAGATATTCAGCTAAAATTTTGTACACGCACTTTACTTTTTGCACGCAGATCGCTATTTAAAATAAAAAAAACTGTCAAAAGCCACGCCCACAATCGACACAAATCAATTTATCTGCTAAAAAAAATTGACCTCTTAACTTAAAATTCATTTTTTTATATAAAAATATATTTTCTCTTGATGTGCCAAAAATGGGCGTGGTTGAATAACAAAGACTCCCGTAGTGGACAAAATACTGTATATCTGCCACAAAAGTTAGCGTATGAATATGTATGATATCCCCAAATATGATCGCGATCGGATAACAGACATGCCCACAATTAACAAAAAACCATAAGCAGCGTAAAACTAGACCTGCAAGCTGATGCTGATATTGCATACATTATTAGAAGGCGTAATCATAAACATGTCACGCCCACTATTGTAGATGGGGAGGGTATTTAAGATTTGATCTAAGCCAAATTTAGTTTTCTTACTTGTTTATTTTTAGTTTCGTTCAACAATCTAAACTAACGCTCAGTTGGCTTTACTTTTCATCAAACATTATATTGTGCTAACAACATATGAGCAAGAAAACTTAGGCAACCATGCACATTCGCACACACACAAGCATTGGTGCGAGTCTGTGTATGAATAACCATAAAAGTTTCATTTTCAGTTTAAACACATAATGATAGCCTTTCTTACTATGTTTCCTAATGGAAATGTATAAAATTTCAATTTTGATGGCAGCCCAACTGAAATTTTTAATAGCTTAAGTATATACACAAGTGTGGTTATCGAACGTTAAATCAATATTGATTTTAGAGGCAGTCATTTCCAATTTTAAGAGATTAAAGTGTAGGTATCACAGTTTCCAAGTCAGATATCAAACTGTTCAAGATTATTGATGCAGAAGGAAATTATTCGTCTTCACATGTATTGTGTAATTACGATACTTCTCAAAAATGGCAATTGGAGCTATGAACTGAATCTCTACTTTCTGATATGCATTATTGAATGGGCACTCTTTTTAACACACACTGTAATTAACTGTAATAGATGGGTGACCCTCTTTAAGTATTTGGAGCACACCGTGCATAATACAACTTACATATGTCGAAGCATACATTTCACATGCTATTTGCACGCTAAGTAATAAACATTTGCATACACTCGCAAGCGCATACATTAACCTATCGTTAGCGATAGATTCTCTTTACATGATTTATTAGGAAATGTTTGCTTAAAATCTTTGCAGCTACGCCTTCCCATGTGAAATGCAAAACAAAAGAAAAGATAGAACCATAACGACAGCATAAGAAAAGGTTGTGGTCGGTCGAGCTTGACCATTGAAACACCACAAAATCACACTTTAAGCATCAATTTTTCGAAATCCTAATAACCCTTCATAGCTATATAGAAATTGTGGGTGTGGCAGATAACTGACTATGCCCTCTACTGCCTGTTATACAAAGTCGCCCATTTTGGGCAAATCGAAGGATGCGCCAAGTCTCAACTTTGTGACTCAATTTTTGTGGCTGATGTTTATATTTTTGTCGTTTTAGGGTGTGACACTTTATCATTTGCACACTACTTCATCTTAATATTTCACGAGAGTGCCCAAAATATTCAGACACATGGGCATGTTTGAATTGACTTAATGCGTCAATCGAGAGTCTATGTAGTTAGTGGGGTCTCTGGGGCCCCTAAAACTGTAATCTCCAGCTTAAATATAAATTTGAAACACACACACACACGCATACATGAAGTTAGTACCACAAAGTTGTGAAACCTGAAACAAGAATGAAAACGAACGAAACAAATCTCATGATTTATGTTCATTGATATGTACCCCCAACCGAGCCAGATCCTCTCTAATGAGAGACCTTCAGGTGCATGAGGTTTCTGTCTTATGAACCGGTTATCTCATGAATTGCATGCTGGTGTCTGCCGTCTGAGCGTGTGTGCAGACAATCATTTCATTTCGCATATTCAACGTATTGTTATAACAGATTGTCATATACTTCCCTTTTTGGATCTTCATGTGTTGTTTAAGTCTGTTTGAACAAAAGCTCTTATTTGAATAGACAGTTCAACGCATGTTGGCATGTGTGTTGTATCATTATTATAATGTTTTATAGGTATCTTATCAGTACTATGCAAAGCACAAGATCTAGGGTCATCTTGTAAACACATAACACGTGTGCATGCGTGTGTGCGTGGGCAGAGAAGACAGCCCTCAGCCAAGTGAATTCTTAATTATTATAATAAGAAGAAAAGGACAAGAGAAACATTTGGGAAATTTGACAATAATAATACCAACAATAACACATACAAATATAAATTATAATATTAGAAATAATAGAGAAGGCCACAGCACAGTACAGCCCAGCACAATACAGTTTGATGTGTCATGTCATTTCATATATTCTAGAACGTGTCACAAGTCTTTACGATTATTGTTCTGACATGAATATACATATAAGTACATATTTACAGACATTTATCCCTGGGTTATATCATATAATCTATGCTGCAAAATATATTTGCAGTTAACATGAAACAAGTAATTACTGTATCGGAAAATCTGCGCTCATACTCTATGTGATCAGTCAGTCATCGTTTTTGTGGTCATTAATTAAACGAAATTCTAACACAATTACGTGTCATACATGGACAAAATTGTTACAGCTACCCGCACCATGCACAGGTACTAAAGACTCTAAGTGTGCTCAAAATGTATATTTGCATACGTTTGTGCTCCGTGTACATATATTGTGTATCCATGATGATTAATTACCATGTTATTAATCATTGGCATTGTGCCAATTGGAGCCAATCTGCATACAAATGCAAACAACTGGCACCGATAACATAATGAATGTGTTATTAAATAAAGTACAGATGAATCCAATCAAATAATTGAGTCACTTGACCGATTTTGCCCAATCTCAATAACAACTTGTATATGAAAACTACCAACATTTTCGACTTGTATATTTTTGGGGGTCCCCACCATCTCCTTCTGAGCACTAATAGTATATGTAGTAGTAGTAGATATATGAATCAATTTAGTGGCATCCACCTACCTATAAGTCAATTTTCAACAACTGTCCATTCAAATGATGATGTGATTTATGTCGGTTGTGTATACACAGTGCGAAGATTGCTTTGAGATTTTGTACAAATATTTTTCGTGTAGCGAAATTTTCTTGAATCAAATATAATGTTCACCCAATTATCGCTTCAGCTAAAAAGACATTTCTCCAAGATGTAATATTAAAGTGAAATAAAAGTTTTTGACAAAAAAAAAATGTGGCTGCTTCCTACAACTCATCAGAATCTATTCAACATGGGTCAACATAATTCAACATAACATGGTCAATCTTTTAAATCAAATGTGGCGGACTCCACTGATGTTGATGGTTCAATTCTCACATTGTTTAACATTTGTGGAAGGCGTGATATAGAAGCGCTTTAGAATCATGATCCTTATAGCGCCGCATTTGGAAAAAGCCTTTATATGGTATTCAATAATAATTTTTAATTATATCATTTTGATGTTCTAATACATCCTGGGCAAACAAAATTTAATATCAAATAATTTTTAATATTTCATAAAAAAGTTCTTAAAGAATCTTTTGTGTATAACTTTAACAACGTTAATAAATTTAGATGATTTCTAGAATCACTTCGATTTTCAGCAGCTTTTATGGCAAAAAATCAGAATTCTTATCGATCATTGGTGGTTAAGGTTTACTCAGATGAACTAAATTTGGACCGAGTAACTCAAATTATTGCAAACATTGTGTTAATACGTAAAATGTGCCACAAGAATTAAGTGATGTAGGGTATTAAATAATGCGACTTTTCACAGAATATGAAATTTTTACTTGTTTTTGTTTTTTTTTTTTTTTGTTTTTTTGTTTTTAGTGTATTTCGTTAAAAGCAGATTGCGTCTGAATTTGAAAAATGCCTTAAAAACCTTAACTAGCTATTCAACTAACTGTCACAATAATGCCTTATAAACACACACACACACACACACACATACATTCATACACTAACTACAGCATCACTCCAGGGAGCAGAAAAAGTCGTTTTACTAGAAAGTTGGCAAAGTTGTTCCCTTCAGGAAGTAAGAAGTAAAAAGAGCGCGACGGAGAAAATGATTAAAAAGAGATAGCACATTTTCACAATTTATTTGCATTATTACAATAATAACAAACACCCCACTTCCGCTTGATAAGTAAAAATCAACATCAAAGTACAGAAAGTATGATAAATCAGGCAAAAAAGTTTTCGTTTATTTCTGGAAGGGAGAGAAAATGAAGAACAAGATGATGTGTAGATGTTAGAGTACATCTACACTTGAACATATCACCCGTTTGATATTTTCAACTTAGGCGACATTTGCCAAGTATTTAATTTTACTTTTTTTTACTTTCCCACCGTATCCTTCGCACTTGCTTGATCGTTCATAGTGTATACTTACTGTTCCACAGATAATGCAAAACGGAAATGTTAACAAAATTTTCGGATAGCATTGGGTTTTAAGGAGTAAAAGGAGTTTGGCGCAGAGGAGAATGAGAAGGCGGTTGGATGGGTTGATTTTGAAGTTTTAAGAGTATACTTGGGCTAATGTTTTGGCTGTTTAATGCACGCTCGAATATGCACGTATCACGTTCGTGCATATAATATAAGAATAACAAAAACAACATTAACCTGAATTCCTTCCCTACGCTCTCCTCCACAACGCCACGAACAAGTTTATTAAAGTTATACTGCTGCTGTTGCTGATGTTGTTTCTGTTACTGTTTAGCGATAAGTGTTGTCACTATATTTACTCGAATGTTACGTATGCGCACACGCTCAACCACAGCCATACATAAGGCACACGCAATACGTGCCGCTGTCATATGGTATGCCGCTTTATGGTATAAGGCGCTGTGAGTTTTTTATACGAAACTTAAACACCAACACAACACAGCACAACATATACATGCATACATATACATAGATCAAATGAAATTGTTTGAATTGTGAATTAGCGTGCACAGTTACGTTTACTTGTAATCAAACCGAAGATTTCCGTGGTTCTGCACCACAGAGAGATTGAGAAGAAACAACACGTCCCTACCACTCTCTAAGCACCTTAACCTGAACGTCTTTACGATTTGTTTGCTTAAAGCTTATTCCATAGATAAAGAAGCAGCTAATCAAGTAAACAATTGTGAAAGTTATCCCCTACTAGGTTGTTTGGATTCATTTCAACTTGTTCAAGATTTATGGAATTCGCGCGACAAGTTGATTTTTATTTGTCATTGCAGCCGAGAGCGCTGTTGTGATTGACCCTGAACACACTTCCTTCAAATGTTTGAAACCTTCTTCGGAGTAGTCGAGGGTAGGGGGCGCATACAAAACAACTATTACATGCAAATTGTTAAGCTGTCGCTGTGGTTTCTCCAGTTGGTAGCTGCATGTGTATGCGCCCGTGAGTAAGAGGAGAACGTGTCATAAAAAATGCAGTGAAAATCTTACTGAATGCACATAAATCATGTTATAACTACGTGCTAAGCAACCAAAATACTATTACGGGTGAATGAGTGTGTGCGTGTGTGTTGGGTTGATTTCATATAAGGAGAGTAAGGGACGGCGGAAGGATGATGCTAAATGCCCTCCACATCTACATACAAGCGGTGGGCGTGGCAGGTACATAATTGTGCTCTCCAATAATGCATGTACTACATTTCAACTTGCAAATCGAGTTTTTCGCTAAAAACCCTTTCTTTTGTAAATTGTTGGCATGTATGTTATCCGCTATTTTTTTTTTTTGCCCATTTATTTGTAGACTTTAATTCTGCTAGAGAATAAAAACAAATAAGACCAGCAGCGAACAGACATAATAATATTCAAACATAATTTTGAATCACAATAAATAGAAATGAAGGTAGGCCACTCTAAAGCCATTCAGGAGTTACAAACATCCCCACAAACTTAATATACCTGCGATAGAACAAGTGTTAAAGAGAATAAATAAAAACCTCCGTAATATTACAAGTGTGTGTGTGTGTGTGTATGTACTTGATGTGCGTTTTATATTGCATCGTTATTTAGTTATACAAGTATGTTCAACTAGTCCTCAGGGAAACGGGCATAACTTTAAACATATCAACGCACACTTTTGTTCTCTTTATCTCTGTTCTGTTATAAAATACAACAATACCAAAGTTACCATTTTGACTGCTTTTGTTTTAAATATTTTACATGTTCGATAATAATCATTTGCAAAAAACGCGTGCTGATGCTGGTTATAATCTGTCTGTACTTAAAACTGTACAGAATGCCAACTGAAAATATTTTATAACATCTTTCACCTTTAATGTTATTCTTTAATGTTATTCTTTTCTCGCAACAAACAACCCACCCATCTCGAAATACAAACCTATCACCTACACACAAATTACTAAGGTGAATAGATTAGAGAGCAAGACAGAGAACAAAAGTTTAAAAATTCAACATTTCTTCTTTCATTCTTATCATGTAAGTTCAGTTAAAGGTTGAGAGGAACAATTTCACCTCAAAACAATAAACAAACAAATGTAATGAATGTAATCATTATCGCTTGAACTATGATGCCGCTGTCGTCCTTTGGTTGTGTAACCTCCTCATAACAATAGGGGTATTCAAAATTTACTCTTTTATTTACAACACCCATTCTTGCTCAACATCCCAAACTGAATCGATTTGTCGTTCTCACTCTCACGATTTAAATTATGCGACAATGCCACAACAATTGAGCCATAAAGTTGTAATTTGGTGTACATAACCCTTCCATCGATGTGTCAAATGTGCGAGTATGATTAGATAACAAGCACGCCCACAATGTGCACAAAAAATACACTCAGCGTAAAACTCGACTTGCAAATGGATACGTAATACATTCGCTATTAGAGGGTGTAATTATATACCTGCCACACCCACTGAATGTTCACGTGGAGGGTATTTAAGAAGTAGCCTAAGCCAAATTCAGTTTTCTTACTTATTGTCATCAAAATTTTACTTATGTACTGAATAGACATAATAGGGTCCTTTTTATTGTTTTATTATTACTTCTCTTAGTGTGCGTTTGTACTTATGTTAAGTTTACTTAAATAACTGATGAAAGCAAAAGTTGGAAATTTCGAATAGATTAAGAATTAACTTCTTAAATATATCTGCCAAGCTAACAAGGATGAGATTCAATGGGACTTTCTTTGTGTTCGCCCTCGTAAAATGCGCTACTTTAAAAAAAATCGTTAAAATTCGCAATTCTTTGTATTTGTTGTTTAAACTTTAAGGACTATATTAATTGCTACTATAGTTGATTGATACAAGACTCAGTGATGCATAATATTACATAATAAAGCTTAATCGACTTTTCTTGTTCTATGTTACATATTATTCTTCTTCCTCGTCCTTTACCTTCACAATTTTCTTAATTACAATAATCACTTAATTTTTGTACCCATCATCACAATCATATGAGGGTACATCGGTTTTGTTCAATTCTAATTCTTGATCAGTATCAATAACTGAATCGATTTAGTCCTTCTGTCTATCTGGATGAATTTTTATCCTCGCGTCCTAAAAAGTTTTCGTATTAAATTAAGTTGGAATTTGAAATTTCAATTTTTATACAAGTGGACAGTTTGATATTTTAAATGAACAAAATCGACCCAAAGACACGCCCACAATACTAATAAAACACAAAATAATTGGAGTTTTTCCCTTTTTATAGGCCAACCGTAATAATAAAACTTTTTACCTATTTGGAAAATCCATTTTAAATACGCCCACTTTTAATTAACATAAAACAGATGTTAATTTATTTAGAATACTGACTGTGGCTGACTCTACATCGATGTAAAATTTTAGAGGAGAAATACTTCTTTGTGAAAATGAACGAGATTGATTAACGTAGGCGCATATTACGCATTACTTGCATCGTTATGACACTGTTCTCATGACAATGATAGTGCGTATCATAGACTTGGTGTAGGCCTAATATAGCCCTTTCTTACATGTTCCCCTTTTTAGTATCCTGGTAGAAACAAGTAGAAAATGTTGATGACATTTGAAAAGCCTTCGGGAAAAAGCTTTCTTAAATACTTCACTCGTATTTGCTAAGCATGTTTACCGTGTACCTATTAATACATATAATGTGAAAAAAACCTTCAAATCGACTTTGGACAAATTGTAAATGCCCTACACATCTATGTACGTGTACAAATCGTGAGAGTGACGGGGACCTAATTATGGTCTCTTACAATGTATATATTACGTATCACTTAACGTGGCCGATACTGTTCAATTTAAATGGCAACCTGCGTATAAAAACTATGAAGGCATGTGCAAAAAAGTTCAGCGCAATGTATCAAAATTTGTGACGGTGAGCGTGCCAATAACAGACGGACACAACCACATCGACTCTGATTTTAATAATGATCAATAATATGCATACGTTTTTGGATTTTTGACGCCTCCGTTCGGGTATTGCAAATGGAATGGCAAACTTACATCACAACTCATTTGTAAGTTATAAAAAGCAAAACCAAAGAATTCCATACAGATACGACGTATGTTGCAACAGACATTTGAGGATACATGTTCTATGAATGTACGTGTTTGTTTATGTGTATTTGTTTGTTATCGCATTCTCATGAGAGACGAATACCACGTATGCATGTGTATGTAAATGAATTGGAAATAATTGAAAAGCAGATAACAAACGTGGAATTGAATTTCCTCTTATCATGTATGCGTTGTTGTGTGTTTTGTTTTTATTTTATTCTCCAACTAACTCAACAGCATAGCAGCAACTATACTACAATATATACTACAATATATATTCTGGTAAAGGTACTTTTCAATCGTGGCTTGTATATGTTAGAGGGGGAATGGTAAAGTATTTTAACAACTTTGAAATCACAACGCACACGGTTGTGCTCTTCAATACTCTGCAATATTTGTTTGTCGGAAATAAATAAATGAAATATTATAGATAAACAAGTCAAGTTAATTAAGTGTCCGCTATTTAGACTGGTATCGGTGAATTCGAAGTATATTCATTTTCATTACGATTTGTTTTGAGAGGTTAATGGTTTGACTGAGGGTCTGCGAAGTACATGTTGCAGTAATGTCGAATATGATTTCCAAAAGATTTATTTACTAGTTATTTATTTCGGAGTACATTTGGAACATTTGCAAGAGTTAAAAATTTGTAACAAATTTTGGGAGTCTGAGACAGTTAAGTTTATTCGTATAATAGCGCAATAACGATTATAAGAATTAGTATCAAAATATGTTCATTCTCGTATAAAATTTAAAAACCAGTGTAGGACACATATATTAGATAAGCCACTCAATGTACGAGTGCTACAAGGTAAGGATATGAACTAAAGGCAAGTGGAGCTGTATTAGTTTGTTGAAGATCGAAAAAATGTCATTAAGCAATAATATCCACTTCACTTTTCACTTGTCTCACTCTAGCAATCATTCACCAATATCAACTTGCATACACGGAGCACCCGAGTTTATTCTTATTTGATTTGAAGAAAGCGAACACCGCAACAATATTATTGAAACTGTGTATCTGCATGTGCGTCAGCGTTGTTGTAGCTTTTTTATGTACAGACGACACTCCCTCGGACCTTTGTGCTGGTGGCCACTTAGCTTGATTATTAATGTTGTACCTTTTGGACTAGTGTGTTTTTTTACCTGCATTTTTATATTCAATTGTATTTTATGGGGTTTGGGGGGGTATGGGCGCAAAGCTGTTCGACTCATTTTAATTATAATTATTGACATTTTTCGTTTGTTTGTTGTTTGTTATGTTTTTCAGTTTTTTCATACATTTCCTGTATTTTTCTTCTTTTTGTCTTTTGTTTATTGTGCATTAAGAGTTGTAGAAAATATGCTTAGTTTGTTGTTCCTTTTGAAAATAGCTAAACGAAATTTTAGAGAATTCTTAAAGTAAATAATTTCTAAGACAATAATATTGTTCGTAAAGAGAGTCGCTACTAGTAGTTGATCGCACATTTTGACAATTAATCATTTTCAATACTTGTATCCTTTATACCCTGAAACATGATTTACATATGCGTCCAAGGTATCTACGACTTTGTTTTTTTCGTTATGATCATAAGTATAGATGCCTTCTATATATAAATTACTATGCATTTTTTTTCATTAATTATCATATTTTATCAATTAATATAATCGCTTAAAACTCACCAACTTTTTGTTATCAATACCAACATTTAAGCACACATTTCATATTTGCGCAACACTTCTCATACGCGCGTGTATCATCGTTATGATGGTAATAAAATTGGTTTCTTTTTTGTACTTAATCGCTAATTATGATGTTTGCACAGTTGTACTAAAAATTTCGCATGCGCAATATGTGCTGCGAATGCCAGGTTTATGACTATAGGCGAACGTTGTTATGTTGTTTTGAATCCCTTCTTTTACTTATTTTTTAAGGCTGTCATACTTTACTTTTATCGTACACAGAACAGCCAACTCTAGAATTTCACGATGAAGTGGTTTTTAAGAAATTCCTGGGGAATGAAAATTGGAAGAGATTTTCGACAATTGTAGGCGAGAGTGTTGACAATTTTGTCCACTTTCCCATTGACATTAACCAAGAATGGTCAATTATCTTATATTATAAACGAAATGATAAGCTTAGTATTAAGGTGGATTCTTTAAGTTGTGTAAGTTGAAATTCCTATTAAAAGCACGCAAATTGAGATTCAAGTGTACACCTATTGTATATTTTATTCGAACATAATCCTTGAAAGGAGTACGCAACGATTAGAATTGTACCTCACTTGGTGTGTTGTGTTTGTATTGAATTGTTTGTTGATTTTTCCAGTATTTGTTCAATTTTGTATATTTGCAATAGTTGCACTCGTTCTATACGAAGTACAGAATTATATCCCACGCACTTACATTCGGTCACATATGTTTACATTTTTTAATATCCACTAACTCTGTGAAAGTGTTTGAAACACCTAGAAGGGGTATCAAAGATCTCAAAAGTTATTTTGGCGGAAATGCGCGCTTTTTGGAGCGAAAATAGACAAAATCTCTCGAACAATGCATGGAAATTATGAAACTGAATTCTTTCAAATATTCATAAACTCCAAAGGTTTAAAGAAAATTGACGCATACATTGACTGGCCCAAAAATGGCACGCCCATCCGCCCTGCCCACTACAAAATTGAATGATTAGGAAAGAAAAGATGTTAAAGTTGCATTTATTTTTATATACCTTCTGGTATGCAACCAATAAAGCTTTTTTTACTTATTTGTTCTTAAATTTAAGAATATTGTTACGCCCTGCGCATAAGATGACGAATATACCAAGTTTGTTATTCCGTTTGCAACACCCAAAAGGAGGCGTCAAAGACACTACTAAGAAACCCTACAAAGTAAAATATATTCTGAATCACCATCAAAAACTGAATCAATTTAGTCATGTATGTCCGTGTGTTAGTGTGTCTGTCTGTTGTTGACAGTTTCACAAGCATAAATTTTGAGATATTAAGCTGAAATTTTGTACAGACACTTTTAGTTTTTGCACGCAGATTCCTAAAATGGAAAAGATCGATTAAGAATTACGCCCACAATCGACAAAAATATATTTCCCAAAAAACAAACTATTCAGTTGAAATTTAAAATACCTATTTATATTTACCTCTTCCACCAAAGTGGTTAAAATGGGTGTGGTCAGATAAAAGGCACACTCATCATTTACAAAAAACCATAGTCAGCATAAAACTCGACTTGCAAGCTTATACGTAAAACATACACAATTAGGGGGCGTAATAAAATACATGCCACGCCCATTAGATGTGGAGGGTATTTAAGAGTCAGCCAAAGCCAAATTTAGTTTTCTTACTTGTTTTTATTGTAATACTATCCTATAGTTATCGTCATTCTTACTCCATCCACTTGGTTGTTTTTTTTTACAATAATGCTTATGATAACTGTGACTATGACTATGACTCCATGTTGATTGTTGTCGTTGTCGTTGTTGTTGCCATGGTTTGTGATTTTGATAGGAACTCAATTTGAAAAGAAATACAAGTACTAACCGAACATGCAATATTTATAAAATTGTTGTGAAAAAAGTTATACTTTTTTTGCAATAATACTCAAAAGTACAAAAAGAGGACAACACAGGCATGCCCACGTAAGTGCTTTCATAATACAACATAATATCGTAAAGAGAGAGAAACTTAAAACAAACTAACAACGCACCAATACGAACCCATAAAACATTGACATAAATGTAAGCTGTAACTTATGTACACACAATATGTTATTGTTATTATAGCAGTTGTTGTTGTTTTAAGCATCTGTATAATCCAAGTAAGTACAGCAATATTTTCAATCAAGCAGCATTTTTAATGTTACCAACACTCCATTGGACAACTACGCGTGAATGCATTTATGTCGCATATTTAATGAAGTTTTTATACATATTTAAATAAATGTATGAGCATAAGGTTATATATATGCGTTGTATTACATACATACATACACACCGATTATGACACATAAATACTCGTTTAAATTGTAAGAGTATCATTGCCTTATAAAACTAATGTGGAAATAATATCAACAATTACTAACGTCATAATATACAAAAGAAAGTAAAAATCTTTAGAATAATGTGAAGTAATAGCAACAGACTACAGAATGGAGAGGAAATCGGTAAAAAAAAAGGAGAAAAACGCAAAGCGAAGATTCAGAAAGACATATAACCGAATAACGAAATGATAGAAAGATGTAAGTAAGTGGCAGGATAGAATGATGGAACGCCAAAAGATCATAATGGTAGAAGAACATAAAGGCAGATGGAGATAAACGAAGGCTTAAAACGTGATAGGACATAATGAAGAGTATAGAGTAGACGGAAAAAGAAAATGACCAATAAAACCAACCGATTTAAAAAAAAGGAAGAAAGATTGTAGAACGGATACATGGAAAATGTTAGCATATAAACTAATTGCACGTGTTTGCACTAAATTTTAACTTCATAAGTATATTTTTATTGCTGACAGCTGTATTGCTGTGGGAGTGGCGCTTGAACGATTTCGCGCGACGTAAACAGCTCAATATGTCATCAATTCATAAGTTGATGCGCCTTCTTCGAAGTGTTGCAAATGGTATAACAAACTCACTTCATCCCCTTACCTTAGGTTTAACATATAATTTTAAATTATCAGACATATGATGTAAGTAGCTTGAGGTTTGATTGAGGTTTAATCTCTGCTAGCAATCGAAACCCCTAAATAATGAAAATGCATCAACGATCACTTGAAGGATATAGTGAGTAAAGCCACAAGCACGGTAATTTATACAATAAATTGTTGCACTGCAGCCTAGATGATTATTACAGAGGTATACAAACACCATTACTGGCTAACCGATGATATTTATTATACTCGTTACGCTTGTTAATTAAAGCTTGTCAGCGACATCATTTAAAATGTTCACAACACGCACGTTTGCCACCATATATACATACACACATACGTAAACCGACTCACGCACGCATTGTACCACAAATTGAAAATGAATAATTTAAAAAAATTTAAAGCATACTCTCACACACACACTCAACGCAACGCAACGCAACGCAACAGAACAATAATAACAATACATCAAAAGTGCGATACAAGAAAACATAAAATAAATAAAAAAATGGTCAGTTGAACAAATTAACGTAACAACGGGATATACGGCGAACAGACAAACAATTGTTTACAACCACAATACAGTTAAACAGCAAAAAGTTTGAAATAAAAACAATGCATTGCAAAACAAGTGAAAATGTTACAGTCAGTCAATCCTGAGCACTTAATACCCTACACCACTTAGTTACACATATAATGCCATAATTAGGGAAGGACCGCTCATTTCCATGTACAATTTATTTCGTTAAAAAGCATTACAAGAAAAGGGAACAAGGGAACAGTCAAATAGTAGGCCAATTAACTGTTCTTCACCAATTCATTAAAAATAAAGACTTATTTCGAAGAAGGGCGTCGTAAGGGGAGGGGTATTTAAACCACTGTCAAAACTATGGACAAAGTCTTGCGCATTAATTTACCTGGAAACATTGAAGACAGAAGGACACAGGAAGATCCTTTTATATTGATTGAGAAAGTAATTCCGTATCAAGCACTATAATAAAATCTGGTTTCACCTTTAGCCGTTCAGAAGTTACAAACATCCGCACAAACTTAATATACCCTCTACCGTATGAAAAAACAAAAATAATTGATAAGAAAATAAAGAAGACAAACTTCACACGCAATATTAATATTAATAATAATAATAATAACAACAACAACAACAAAAATATTTATCATTAATAATACAATGATAAAATAAAAGACGGACGCATCTACAACAATGGCAAAAACAATCATCGTCAACAGCAGAAGGAGCAGAAACAATAACGGAAAGAAAACAACATTTCATCAGTTTTTCATTATTATCAAAAAGTCAAACCGCAATCCTATCCAGCATATAGTAAGTACAGTAAACACAACAACAGCAACACTAACAACCATCTTAATAATATTCATATCATTGTTTTTAATATGTATACGCGTACACACACACACACAGCCACACACACATTTGGGTATAAAGAACAAAGCTATTTAATTTGACAACATTATATAAGAGACTCTTGCTGTCTCAGTATGTGGTGGCTGCTGGTGTGCTGGTACACTCTCGTTGAGGATATACCACAATCACCGCCATTCTGAGTGATTGTCAGTAAATGAGTTGCAGTGCCGTTTCCTACGTCGTCGTTGTTTTTCTTCGTTTTTGCCGTTCGATCGTCCCTCAGTCCATCCTTCATATAATTGCATGCGTTGGGAAAATCACAACGAACGCACACACGTAATACACTTGGTTTCATTATAACGCAACGAGGTAGAGACAAATTATACGCGTACACAAAGAGAGGCAAAAATGACGACAACAATATAGCAACAGAAGCCAAGTTGGCAGCCACGTACAAGTGTATGCAACGTCAATATGTAGCAATATAAGTAAAATACATATATGCCCCGTGGACATACACACGTAGTTGGTGTATTTTTCTTGCATTTGCCACTTATGCCACAGCATTGAGTTGGTTCACGCATCTACACGCATTTACATGCATTTGGCTGTGTGTGTTTGTGTAAATGCTTATACATTCATATGTGTTGTTGTGCTCGTTAAAGCATTGGCTAGCTGTTGGTGTTGTTACTCTGTTGGATGTAGCTGTTTGTGGCGTACGGCTTATATTTCAGTTGCTCTTATATTTGTAAATGTTTTTGCCGTTGTTGTTGACTTTTTGGTGAATTTTTCTCTGCCAGGCAAATTGCTTTATGCAATTTTCAGAAATTTTCTCTCCTTAATCCATGGAAACAGTTATTGCTGACTGTCGTTCAACCCATTCTTCTGGTATCCTGCAGTCAGACTGAAGACTGAAGGGCCCCACAGTAGCATATAATTGCATTTAATGCAAATGATAATCTGTATGTATGTGCGTTTGTATGTATTCCTTCATATACTATTCGTTTCGATTCGATTCATTGCATCCTTTTCTACCTTCGTTCTTTCCTTCTTACTTCTGTCACAGCTGACTTCGGCTTACAACATATTTATATATTAAACTCTTGGGTATGGCTTCGTTGCCATTGTTGCTGTCATTATTACATTTTACATATACACATGTGTGTACGATTATTTTATAAATCATTTGCACTTGACATTAAGGTAGAATTTTATGGTGCGGCATAAAAATAAGAGTAAAAAGTTATTTCGTCCGTGTGTTCTTTAGGTGGAATCATCCTCAATTGACATTTATGTCAATACTACAATACGAGTATAAGTTCTTATCCATTAAATAACTTAATGTAGGCTTATTGTACTACATACATACCCACATAGAAACACTCGTTCACAAAACTTATACATGTTGTGACATTGTTTTCTGGCATATACACATACTCGTCCTGATTGCGATGTTCATACTTCAAATTGATCGCAATCGGTGAGTGTATGAAGAACATGTTAAATGTAATTTTTTATGTAAAACAATTGAAGCAGAAGAATGAATAACATGCAGAAAATTTCAAATGCGTACCGCCGCCTCGCCGTCAATTTCAAACATTTTTATTTGGTGTATAACACACACACTTGAAGAGGCATTTCAAAAGGACCTAATATATATATGCCACGCCTATAATTCACAAGAGGCTTTCTCTCTAAAACAACAAAAATTGAGTTAAAATTCAATCAAATATTAAATCCATCTGTTGCTGAGACGAAAATGGCCAAACTCGGAAAACAAACGCACCCATAATTAATAAAAAATCTTACATGGTGCAAAATTCTACGTTTCAGGAAATTTGCGGTTCTTGTAATGTTTAACAAGTAAAAATGTAAAATTCTCTCCATATTTATATTATGAAAAAAGTAGGTGTGACAGGTGCAACGACCATTCTTAAAAGACTAGGCTACATTAGGCTGTACAAAATTTCATCACTGTTTGCAGTAATACTTTAGGGATTTCTCCTAAGTTAATTCAGAATCTTTGTACAAAAACTAAAAAATAAATAATAAAACGATATAATGAGGGACCAAAAGCTGGAGCACCTTAAGAAACACTGCAAGTCCTCGAATATATTAAAAACTTTACAAAGAGTGTATTGTGACTCATTTGAAAACCAGCATCATTTTTTTTTTTTTTTGCAATAATTGAAATGTTATGAAAGAGTATTGTTTGCATCACTAGACTGCTTTGCAATTTAAAAGTACACTAAAGAATTTGTCTACCTACCATCACATGTATATTCTGAATCAGTATCCAATACTTAATCGATCTAGCCATGTCTGTTTGTCTGTTCTGTGCTAATCACTGTAATGGTCGTAAAAATTGAGATATTCATTTACACCTTGACAGAAGTGTTGGTTTGGTATTGCAATTGGGCAAAATCGGTCAAGCAATACCCGCATTGGAAAGGAGCAATTTTTTAAGTAGGTACCCATCCCTATCACTTATAAAGTACAGAAGATATTTTGACACTTAAATACTCCTGGTGGGTATTCAAGATTTGGCTTCAGCCCTATATAACTTTTTCCTGTTCTTCTTTAATAAGTTGTTAACTTTAACTACTGTTTACATAGTTGGCAATAAAAGCATTAAAACTTTGTTGAAGATTATTTAGATTTTTTTTGCTATTGTCTAGAAGTCAACAAAAAACTTAAAAACTTGACAACATCTGAGCAGTAGTTGATAAGTTTGGTTACCTTTCGAGTACAATATAACCAAACAACGTTGTACTTGCACAGCAAGGTATGTGTATCGATAACTTGTTTTACGCATCATACTCTTCGTCTTTGTTAAGCTGTATTAAGCTTAAAAACATTATTTTTTATGACTAGGATTTTCTGCTTATATATTCTGTTTCAAGTGATGTTACTTGTGCTCACCTACAAGCAATTTTAGTATTGTTCTATAAAACATTTGCGAAACATTTCTTAAAAATAAGTTCTTCAAGTGTACTTCAAAAACTCATTAATTAAACATGTATGCGTACTATAAGGTGCAGTCTCACCTTGTCATTTTGGTGGTAGCACTTGTATTAATTAAAAACATTTGTAAAAAGCAAGGTAAGAAATAATAACTGTAGATATGATGTGTCACTGCGTGCGGGGTCGTAAAAGCAAGTTCATTCTTTTCTAATGATTGGAAAGTGCAGTGATTCTCTCAGCATGTATGATATGGGAAAGTACCAAACCGTTTACGGGTTTTAAAGTAAATTGGAAATCAATAACATGAAATGTAATGAAAAGCGTCGCGTCATCATCGTTTGGTAATGAAATGTTAATAGAAATGTTAAAGCAGGACGGACAGACAGACCTTTATGAATGTGAATATCGTGCAACGGGAGAGAATATAAAAAAATCAGTGAATAACTGATAGCAATTATATATATTGATGTTCCTCATTAGGGAAAGAAAGAGAAAGCATTCAAGTCAAATTCGTTTGCTTGTTTCACCTTAGGTATATATGTATAGTTAAAAATTAAATTTGGCTTTTACCTTATTCTTAAGAAGATATATACCGACAAGGAAAGGATTTTGCTTAAATTGATTAAAAACATCAACAAACATGAATCAATTAGCTTCGCATAAACAATTAATAATAAATGTTGCATAAGTACAAAAAATTAATATTTGAAGCCCCCTATACCTAAAAAGGCGTAGGCTAACTATTAGAAATACTTTTTTGTGGAACAGGAACTTTGTACAAGCTTCTACTACAATATGAAGAGTACACCGACCTAAAATTTAATATAATTCATTGCAAATATTATAAACAACAAATTGCTTGAGGGCACATTTTAATATTTCCGCTCTGTTGTGATGTTATGAAATCATAAAAGGAAAAGGAAATATTATTGTTGTTGCTGTTGTTGTCATTAATATTATTTTCGCTAAAAATATGTATAAAGAAATTGGGTCAAAATACGAAAAATTGTTAAAAGAAGATCATTCTCTCTTCCTTTTTTCGGGTATTTTCTTATATTGTGAATATTTGTGAATAAATTTAAGGTTAAATAAGTAAAAAAGTTATAGTCGGTCACGCCCGATCATTCAATACCCTACAACACTTAGCTCCTTCAATTATGCTACAATTAGTTAAGTTGTATCTGTATACTCTTGGCACTGCCATAAAAGTTATTTCGTGAAATATCATTATATGAAAAAGGGTTCTAAAAATGGTCTAAGCGGGTCGAAATTTGGCACAGCCAAATACGAATCTGATGAACTATTCTTCACCAAATTTTGCCAAAAAAATTAAAGAATTGCAATTTTTTTTTTCATTTAAGGACCTCCATTATAATAGGTCCTTATATTGGGAGCGATTATAAAAATGGTCCGCATCAATCCATTTACAATAGAATTCCTTTCTGTTTCAACAACACATTTAAATAATGCAATCAGTAGCTTGCGCTTAAATTGTCATGGACCGACACACAGACATGGTTAAATCGATACAGATTTTGATTCTAAATATCGGAAAGTTAGGAGTTACAAACATCCGCAAAAACTTCATATACTCTTTATCAGAAGTGCAGGGTATAAAAATTAATAAAACCTTGAGACTCCCCTGTCCTAATGTTGTTGATCAAGAATATATATATTTTTTTTTTGTGCGATGTCTGACATCTCCTCCTGGGCATTGCAAACGTTTTAACAAACATTTAGTTGGTGGGTGTAAAAGTACAAATAGAAAATTTGGAAAACTGAAAGTTTTAAATCTTATGTTATGTCTTGCACAAATTTAATATGCGCCTTTATCGCTTATCACATCTCCAGAAATGAATGTAAAAAAAAAGCTATGAAAGACCCACTTCACTACGTTAATTTGATTTCACGCAAATACATACAAAGCAATTTGTAGCCTTTGGCATTTGTGAGAGAAAAAGAGGCTAAAGGGAGACAGCAGAAGAATATGAAGATAACTGAAGAAAATGCTTTCCGTTTTGATGCCAGCAATTACACAAGTACGAGTATATTAGTTTTGTTTGCATAATCTTAAGTATGTATGTAAGTATAAGTGAATCTAGTAATATATAGTCTTTGTCAATGGAGCAACAGCTGTACTGAAGCCTTTGTTGCCAATTATCTTAAATGCGAACAGCTTTCTCTCTTTGATGGTGTCATAAACACGCAAGTAAAAATGTTGCATTCGATTAAAAACAAATCTTGGATACCCTCTACAATTGTATGGAAACCTAGCGCGTACACAACTCTGTCCGCTTTAAACGACTTTTAACGCATTTGTTTACATTTTAACTAAAAAATCGAATTCTACCCCGAATTGTAAGTAAATTGTGGCCCACTCCGTCCATTTTTAGCACTAATTATAAATATGTGTGAAAATTTTCAAGTTTTCTTTTTTTTTGTGCCTGTAAGGAATATTTTCCGATTATGGGCGTCGCACTTAACTAATTTCTTCCCAAAATTACATACGTGCAGAAAGTACAAATCTTTTTAAAAAAATTTAGGTTAATAGCTTAAAATTACCACTATGACCTTCCAACCATAGACGGATTCATGATCGAATACATTTGGATCGATGTAGATTTTGATGCTCATCAAGAATATACACTTTATAGGATTTATGACGACTCGTTTGAATTTTTACAAGACAAACTTAGGGGTGCACCCCATCTTACATATTTTATTATACCCTCTACACATATGATGGGGATTAGGTTTGTCATTCTGTTTGCAAAACCCATAAGGAAGCGTTAGAGAGCGTACAAGGTATAAACATCAAAAACTGAATCGATCTACACATGTATGTCCGGGTGTCCATGTAAATTGTACCCAAGCTGCAGGTAGTATTTTTCGAAATATTTTTATGAAATTTGGTACAAGTACATGTATTGGTTTGACCAGAATCCCTATTGAAAATGAACCGAATCGGATCCTTCCCATATAAGGACCTATTATAATGGAAGTCTTTATATAGCAAAAAATTTAATTATATTTTTCGCAGGGACGCTTAATTCCCTCTAAAACGTCTAATAGAGTCTCATTCGACGGGTATAGACGAAAAACACACCCTTATGTAGCATAATTCAAGGAGGTAAGTGGGGGGGGGGGGGGGGGGCAGGGACGCTTAATTCCCTCTAAAACGTCTAATAGAGTCTCATTCAACGGGTATAGACGAAAAACACACCCTTATTTAGCATAATTCAAGGAGCTAAGTGGTGGAGGATATTAAATGATCGGACGTGACCGACCATAACATTTTTATTTGTTTAATACTCTGCTATTACATTAAAATTTAGTTAACGTTTGGATTTAAATATCGACAAACACGTTGGCTTTATAATAGAGGCATTTTCATGACTACACCACCGCACTACCACAAATAGAGAAACTCTATCAATTAAAGATAACAATTCTATTATACTTTAAAGCGACATTACACTCAAACAAATAAGCCGTTTTTACTTTCCACATACAAAACAATTATTGCCTACAATACGTAGTGAGTGCCAAGTTTTTCCATAACTACCACTAAACACCAAGTACGACAACCAAGAACCAATTCACTTTATAAGAATAGTACGTGTGAAGTAGTGGAGTAGAGCAAAGCACATTACAAGACAGTTGCACACAAATACCCGAGAAAAATTATATTATTCGCAGTTGGTTCCAAAATGAAATTTTCAGTTAGTTATGATATCAGCTCCGTATGAAAGTGGTTGGTTGCTCTAATGTTTGTCTCTATATATATTTATGTTGTTTATAGTAAAACGTTATTTTAAGGAATGTGGAAATGTCGTGAGCATCAGAAAATATACCCATATACGAGTACGTGAACTTATTATGCTTATTTTAAAGCATTATACACAAGGGCTTTACGTTAGGTCCGCTTTGTATGTATATATGTATTAGGGGTGTGAATTAAATTTATTTAAAAAATAAGCTTTGATCTATCTGAGTCGATCTGTACATCTATATGTCCGTCCAATATTGTAAATCAGCTTGCAAGTTGAGTTTTGCGCTGAGTATGTTTTTTATAATTTGTGGGAATTACTGTAATCTGATCATAAATGGATAGAATAATTATATATATGAGCATCAAAATTTCAACTTCAGTAGCTAAGTTTTTATGGCAGATAAATAGATTTTTTCTATTTTCCACGAAACTTTAATAAAGTATCTTGTGAAGAGGATAATTTTGGCTCTTTCTTTCTATACACAGGGTGTATTAGCGCTAAGAAAGAAGCCGCGTATGTTGCTTTATGTTGCTATTATGAAATAATAATATTTCAGAGAGGACGCTTCAAAAAGAAAATTACCTCACATTCATCTTCAGATGTTTGAGTTTCATACCCCACCTCCTTCTTCGCCTATTATTATGTTTTTATTTCAATGCTTTTCCTTATTATTGTACTATTTCGATGTGCTTGAGGAGGAGAAGTGGTGTAAGATGGCAGCTGCTGGTGGCCGCTATTTTTGCCATTTGCTTTGCATTTCATTTTTTGTGAAAATATTCCATCTTCAACTAATTGTCCTCGAATGGAAGACAAAAAAACGTAAAAAATGTTATGACTTAAGCTAAAACTTGGATACCCTTCATCAATATGTTTGCATGTGAATATGGTGCAACGAACAAAAACAAAATTCCGACTAATTTTTTAATCAATATGAGAATGACTACCTCCATAAACTACATTTATTTCGTTAGATGATCTTACCAGGCGTGACGGTATCATGTACCTATTACGCCCACACAAGCATTTTTTTGTAAAATTTTTTGCGTGCCCATTATCCAAACATGTACACAATTTAGAAATTTTATTAATTTGATGAAATGGGTTATCATAAATACATACACACATAAGTGTGTGTAAATTCCAACTTCATAACTCAATTATGTGGCCAATAAATAGATATTTGTCGATTGTGGGCGTGGCCCTTAACCGATTTTAATCATTTTAAATGGAGATCTACAAGTGTGCATATCCAAGTCAAGTTTTTGCACAAAACCTCAATATTTGAAAGTATCAAAAACAGAAGTACACACAATCTAGATCGACTCATCATTTAATGCTAATCAAGAGAATATATACGTTGTTGCAAACGGATTGACGAACTGAGTACGTGGAGGGTATATGTGTACGTGTAAAAACATAACAATAACACAAGTGGCTGCAAAGTTTACTTTATTAATTCTAAAGACTTGCAAATGCCTACTACTTCTGTTGTCATTGTTATTGTTGTTGGCGTTTTTTCTAATTTTTTCTGTCTTGTTGATACTGAACACATTTGCATTTAAATTTTATTAAAATATTTCCCTCAACAGCGAAAAAATTTTCAGGCGCGTCCATTTGCTAGTTTTGTACAATTTTGTGTATGTGTGTATGTACCATTTATACAGTTGCATTATATTTGTTGTATACCATAATGTTATTGCAAATTAAAAGTAGGTTTCTTTAAGAGTATCAACAATATTTTGTGTTTGCTTATTTTTATAATTAAATAAAATATATGCAATTAATTAACAATGTCATTGTCAGTCGGATTTAATTTGAATTTTAAGAATCATTAATTAACCTTAACTGAGTAAATGGTGTCTGTTTATATAAATTTCTGTTTAAACGAGAGGTCTTAGGAGATATTTAGATGAAATAAGCACAAAGAGCAGCCAAATTACTAATAAAGTGGAGTGTTTAAAAATATTTAACAACATTTGTGTATATGTACACACATATATATTAAATAGTAATTTCTAAATGAATTCCAAATAAATTGTTTATTAATAATTTTTAAAACGTGCTTAAACGCTTGAATATGCAACAAAAACAATACACATTATCAAATTAGCGGTATGATTATACCCTACACTACTTGTTGGAGATGGCATATTAAGTTCGTGCACATGTTAAGGCTTTGCATTAAGGCTTTCATTGTCCCGCATCGCAATCGCATTCTGAATATTTTAAAGGAAATTTTGCACAAGGATATATTTTAACCTAATGGAAAACCGCAATGAATCATTTTTAGAATCCTCCCCCCATAATGTCATCTTATAAAAGAAGTCTCAAACAGAACAGAACAGAACAGTTGGATCCGCTCGACCCATTTTAGAACCGTTTACCACGTATATGCATAATTCTTTGAAAAAAATATAATAAAAATGTTTATGTGTCATTATATTAATTGTTCTAACTTTGAACCTCTTCCTATAAAGGTTCCTCAGCAGGTGATTTTTGTGACAATGACTAATGTTTGCTAATACAACTAAGTGGTGTACTTGTTATGTTATAATATTTTTAATACAAATACTGATAACTGAAATTAACAAGATTTATGTAACATACATATTAAACTAATAATCAAAATATATTTCAAACTCAGAATCAGAAATTTTAAAACAACTTTGAACACAAATTACAATAAAACTCTTTACACCCACACCACTACATATATACAAAATAGTTTGTTTAAATGTTTAACCTGTTTAAAAATAGAGTAACTCACTACCGCAACATTTGTTTGCTACAGCAATTAAAAATTCCTAATCTATGCTGTATGCTGAATTTTATAATGAAAACATTTACTATAGAAGTTATGCTGCATTTGATTAAAAAAAAAAACAAAAAAACAAAAAAACAAAAATAAAATAGGCACACTTATATGTTTGCCATTCAAGCTGAAATATACATAATTTCATTCAATTGTGTCTTTACATAAGGCAAAGACCCAAAAAACTCCATAGCATTGTACAAGGCAGCAAGTGTAAAATATCCAAAAGGGAGGCTGGGAGATATGAGCAAAACGAATAATTACAGGAGGAACCTGCTCTTTATTCGCATATCTCTTTCCAATTACTGTCGTTTCATTCTCCACCATTGGCCGCCCTCATCCTTCATTGTAAGTTTTTGTACTAATTAAATTTAGAAAAGTCCTTATTGCACAAAGTGTACGCAATGTGCATTTTATTGTATCATTTTAGCCAACACAAGTCCCATAGGTTTGTTTATTTAAACATACGTGTGTACGTGTGTGTATGCATGCATGTACTGTGTGTATATATGGAGGAAATTGCTTTTTTTTAGTTTTTGTGTGCCTCCATCTCTCCTTTTGTGCGTGTGTTGATAACTCTTTTGAATAATTCAGCTTATGTACGTACTTATGCAAACACATAAAAGGCCTTAAGTAAGTGTAGGTAAGCGCAGTCGGTACGCAGTTGATATTGAAGAATTTCCCTCTTCAACAAGATGTAACCGAGAGGTAGACCTAGAGAGAGAGAGAGTGTTAAGATGGCATACAATTATTTCTTCTTCATCTCCTCTTACTTTTTCTTCCTCTTCTTCTTATTCATACGCCACATGCTACATTTACTTTCATACGTGATTGTTATACATCAAAATATATTTAAACTCAGTGAAGCAGGCAACAGAATTAAAATACAAATGTTGCCAATTTGAAACAACATCAATAACGCTATGTTGCTTGCTTGCTTGCTGTTGTAATTTAATGCTTATATACGAAGACTACAAATTACAATATAATAAAAATTATACAAATGTTGGCAAGTAAAACTTTTTGAGCCGGCAATTGAATACCTTCTGAATCCTTACATTTTATATGTCATTGGGCGATCTTCTAAGGGTATTCCTTGTCCTAAGTAAAATTGCGATTTTTTCCCAACCGTTAACCCATTGCAAAGCTAAATGCATTACGCACAATAAAGAACTCATAACCATATACATATGTACATAGATCCGGATGAAGCCAACACTTGGTACGAAGGGAAGTCACTACAGAGGCGAGGAAATTCACAATTCAGATTTTTTCATGTAAAATATTTAATACAAGTCGCGTGCGTAGGGTATGGCGTATCAACTATGCGTACTGCTACTTTGTCTGTGCTTTGTTTACATTTTAATGACTGAATTCGTGCCTATTCTTAACAGCTACAGCTTAAATGATATTTAATTACTTCTCAATTTATTTTAAGAAAGAAAACTAATATTTTGCATTAAGTAAAAATAGAGTGCCTAGAGTATTAATTCTTTTAAGTTCTTAAAAAGTCATCATATACTATATTGAAGCCTAAAAGTAATTCTTTTCTCTTCTTATAAAATAGAACATAAATTATACATTTTGATAAACATTTGCAAAGGACATATGAAAAAAAAATCCACTCATTCAAGTGCAGAACAATTTTGTCACAAATCTCTGCCTCATATTAATAATATTATATTAAACTGAAATCTGGTGCATCCTTAGCTTCGTTAAGAAAACCGAAGCTTGAAAATTTATAAAAGCGATAGCCGCGCCCACGCTTGGGAAGAAATTACTTATTGACACAAACATTTTTATTACAAATTAGACATTTGGTGTTTATTAAAATTTAAATTTAGTCTATTCGTCGATATGCTTGGCAAAAGCGAACAATTGAGGCCTCTGAGGTTTAACGCGTTTATAATTTGTGCAACGCAACATAACTCATAAATAATTGAACAGTTGCTGAAAATGCGTCGAATGTATTCCTTGTAGTATGGAGCAATTTACTGAACAACCTTTAACAAATTGATTTATTGTATGACGAAAACCTTACATACCCTCCACATCTGTGTGCAAACAGTAAGCGCAGCATAACGGATTTTAATTCAAATAAAACTTCTTGAATATTGTGGACGTGTTTGTTATCCAACACAAAACAATAACTAACATTAAAAGTCTTGGTTAATATTAAGTAAAATTCACAAATTGTTTACTTACTACGATTACTAAGTAAATACTATAGATGCCTATTTATGAATAAAAGAAAGCTTTTAAAATATTTCTTATTCAACATGACTTTGCATTCTTTGCATATAACAAAAAAAAAAAGTTCTTATTTTTCCATTAAAAAAACTCTTGGAGAAAATGTATCGCAAGAACATTCTATATTCTACATACATTACAAAAAACCTTATATACACATGCATACGTATATGTATGCACTTAGATAGAATAGTTGTGCATATGTTACATGCCAAGCGATTGTCGCATTGTATACATTGTTACGTCGTATACACTACATGTGAGTACAAGTTTTGTAATGTGTACCCTTGTCTGTGCATTGTTTTTGCGGTAGTATAATAATTCCCTATGTGTTTTGAAGCTATGGTTGTTCATGCAAATGTTTGGCAGTTATATGTTTGTAGCCTATATGTAAATGCAACTATTTAGTTTGCATTGAAGATTATGATAATTTTCACTTTTTATACGCTTCACATAATATTCCAAGTTTATTATGCAGTTAGCAAACATCTAGAAGGAGGCCTCAGCTATCTTACAAAGTATATTCTCGATCGGAATTAAAATCTACAGCGACGTACGTAGACGTGTCCCTCTCAAGGTTATGAATTTTCCGATATTGAGCTAAAACTTTGTACAGACCCCTCTAGTATCTGCATGCAGAACTCTTTTTAAATTGGGAAAAATTTGTGAAGAGCCACACCCACAATCAATAAAATCGATTTATCTTCTACCCATCGCAGCGCCATAGTCGTATAAAAGACACGCCCACAATTTACAAAAACCTTATTAAGCGTACAGCTCGACTTGTAAATTGAAACGTAATGCAAACACTATTGCACATCATGTATTGCCCACGTAGAGGGTATCTAAGGTTTAGCCTAAGCAAAATTTGGTTTTTATACCCATCATAATAATGATATGTGGGTACGTGGTTTTTTTTTACTTTTCGAAGAAAACATATTATGTATATTCTAATAGGCAACCGTTCAGAACATATAATATATTATCATTATAGTATAGTAGTAATCTTAGATGGCGTGATTAATATGAACAATGCATAATTTTACATGAATGTTTGCTTTTCTCCAAATTTGCATCATTTTTAAAATTTTGCATTAAGTACTCAGGCGAATGTTCTGAAATATGACAGATGTCTTTGAACGAACTGAACCTCTTTTGACATCCTTAAATTCTACTTGAAAATTATTTTGGTATTACTCATGAACCATAATTCCAGTAGACCTGGAATTTGGTACGCATCATTTCTTTATATCTAGGTACCTTGACATTGAAAATGGATTAAATTGGACCATGAGTCTTCCTAAAATTTTACAAATAGCGTAGTGTTTAGGGTTTCTCCTTTATTACAGAGGAACCATAAGGGATACAAAAGTAATTTTGGTATTTCCACACCCTGTGACGTATTTATTCGAAGAAATTTAAGATATTCGTTCCTTACTAATTGGAAAAGGTTAATGATAATGGGTACCCTAGATTTGGCATACGCCTAATGTAGCTCATTTTTTCTTTGTTTTGCTTGTTTTATTACAATTTACAGAAAAATAATAACATTATGCACGTAAGCGGCACTTTGTAAATGCATTCGTGTGCCTATATTCTTCTGTGGTTGGCAGAATTGTGCGAGCTGACTAACTAATAAAATATTTGTAAGCATTCTTAACCACAACTGAACAAACATCCCCATCCACATGAATGAGATATAAAAAGAATTTAAAATGTATGTGGTTTAGAATGCTTTTCAAGGCTTTCTCTACTATTTTCTTGTTATATGTTTTAAGTTTCTAGTGTGTTGTATTGTTGTTTCCCCATTACAACACTTAGTTTGCTGTGTATCTGATTAAGCTATCGGCCATTTGGTTAGTTAAATGTTTTACGAGTAAATTTATTTTTACATTAAAAATTATATAAAAAATTCATAAAAATTTCATTTTCTTCTTAAAATACAATAAAAAATGCTTTTGTTCTTTGTTGCAATGTCAAAACTTATGTTTAAGAGAAAATTTGCCTCTTCTTACGGCGAGTATTAGGAGTAAATAAATAACACTATGTGGAGATAGTATATATTTAGATGTCTCAACAATTTGTTTCTTCCACTACTTCCATTCCATTTGCAACACCCAGGAAAAGACGACAGATCCCCCAGCTTGAGGCGTTTACTGAAGTAAATAAAATTGCATTTAATATCATTTCATTTAATATAAATAACATTTCTTGACAAATGTAGGTAAGGATGCGTGTGCGTGTGTATAGTGTAAATGCAAATCATAAGAATGTTGAAGACGCCATTACATGCAAATGTATTTTAATTTTAAAATGACTATAAACAATTTAACATGTACAAACATTACCCACACCCCTCTTTCTCTCTCTCTCATTCTTTAATATTAGATTGAAGGCAAAGTTTTCGGTACTGAGTGCAAAACCTACATCTGATGTAAGCTAAATCTTAGATACCCCTGGCAATAATTCAACACATAAACTATGGGCGTGGCGTACATGCAATTGTTTCCCATCTTATTATTACTTTACTGCGGAATTTGTTATACTTCAGCGTAATTTATAAATTAAAGAGAGTTTTTAGAAATTGAGAGTATGTCTCATATGTGTATTTTTATTTTTGCGGCCGCAAGAGGTTTTTAGCGATTATGCCTTGCGCAGAACAAGTTAACTTCGAGCAATTTACTTCCACTTATTTGGTTTAGAATCCCACTTAGTTAGTACGTAATACATAACTCATAAAGGACCTATAATTACAATAACATTCTGTATGCAAGGGTTTGCAATATTTTAGCCAAGTTTGCGATCCTTTTTTTTTTTAATTATATTAGAATAATATTTCATACCCTGCCTCGAAAACTTTGTAACCATATATAAAGTTTATGCGGATGTTTGTAACTTTAAAAATTACACCCACCTTCCAGTATACCGATTGATTGAGAATCAAAAACTCAATCGATTTAACCATGTCTGTCTGTCCATGTAAATTTGGGCGCATTTTTTTGATATATTTCAAAAAAAAAAATCCTATTGAATATGGACCGAATTGGACCATATTTAGAGCCCCTCCTCATATTAGGTCTTTTTGTAATGGAAACCCTTTATATGGCAAAAATTCCCAATATTTTTTCATAAAACTTGGTGAGAAATAGGACAGTGCCAAATTTGTATCCTATCGTACCCTTTCCATATAATAACATTCCACGAAGCATCTTATATGGGAATACCTCGCTTTTACTAATACAACTAAACTATGCAATTGTAGCATGATGTACGGAACTAAGTGGTGTGGTGTAAATGGTCAGACTTGACCAACTATAACATTTTTACTTGCTAAGCTTCTATACAATAATCATAATATTCATTGACCTTTTAAAAAAGCCGGTTAGCATGTTATAGTTCTCATGCAAATGCTTCACTTTATTAGATTGAATTGTAATATATGGACGTGTGTGTTGTTTGTCTTGCTTTGCATAGACAAAGTTCGAACGTGTGTGCGTGTGCATGTATAAGGCTCACTAGCAACAAACAATCATTAATGATCTAACCACTTGAGGCTACAACATAAAGTATATTACAGTGTCGTACGACACATGTAGCCCCTCTGAGTTTACATAAACTTCGTAAATGAAACAAAAAGCAAACACATACGCACTCCAGTTACCATAATTACCGCAATTGTATTACAATAATTCTACATATAGAGGGCCACAGTGACAACTAAACAAACCCATCCACGCCAACTCATGCAAATTGACCCACACAAGTGGTAAATAAGTGTCAATTGATTGTATACCAATACAAAAGCAACAGTTTGTATATAATGTTTAATGAATTATTGTGCCTCCTTGACCTTTCGGCTACATACGTTTAAGAATACTGTCAGACAAACATATAAAACATTTGGAATATTTTTAATTGAAATGATAAAGTCGCTCCAATATCTAAAAAATCAAACGCAAAAAACTTTGTGAAAAAGCAGCAACAAAACATTCAAGTAACGCAGTCGTCATAAAGAGAATGCAATATTATCTGTTGTTGGGTATACTTAACGCACATTTGTGTACATGTGGTTGTTGTGTGTATATAAGTGCAAGTCTAATGATTGAGTGTGTAACATAAACATGCAATCACGCATTGCTCTGCTTATAACATATTATTACATCCATTATCGTTGTACGTTTTCACCATATAAAGTTCTACAATGCGTGTTTTGCTCTTAACTTTTATTTATTATTTACATATGTGTGCGTGTATATCTATGCACACTTATGGCTTAACAACAGTTTTCAATGATGATTAATAATCAACTATACTTGTACGATTACAAACCATAAATACCTATCTACGTGTATTTGCTGGTGTGTGTGTTCAATGCAGGCAGTTCATAATAATACAATTACCTTCAATTGTCATACAAACCGCGTCAGCATATATAAACACATTTCATTTGAACATCTATGCATATATGTGCATAAGAATATTTATAAGGTCGGACGGATGGACGAACGGATGGATGGACGTGTTTATTAAAAACGCGGAAGTGTGCTAATGTTTGACATTTTATATTATTTCCATCTTTTTCTATTGTTGTAGGAAACATGTCGAGACCTATAGGGTTGCCAAAGTATATTTAATTAATTGTTGACAATAACTTCATTACCGGCAGCAATGCATCAGTTACAATAATTATAGTTCAGAGAGCCAACCTTCTACATATAAACGGAGTTCAAATATTACCGAGCGGTTGTTGTTTCATCTCTCGTTGAGTGCGGTTGTCAAGTGTGCGAACGGAGTGAAATTAATATTGTGAAATTGTATTTGTTTTGCTATCATAAGTTTAACAGATCATATAAGCAATCAATTTCCTTTACTCAAATAAAGAATAACTTAAAATAAAATAAAACTAAATTAAAATAAACTTAAAATTTAATAATTTAGCTTACATTTTAAAAAATAGCAACAAAACTATATTAGTACAGTTATCGTTATATACTTGAGAGTACACTGACCTCTCATTTATTATTATATACTATAAATATAATAATATATATACATACAACGGTTTCTCTCTTAATAATTTTACAACCATAATACTTGTATACATTTATACTCGACAATTGCCACTTCGGTGGCTCAGTGTGTGGTGCCTCTGACTACTAACTTTGCTGTTGAAGGTTCAAACCTCGGTGCCGTCTGAAAAATCAGTTTGTCATGGAGAGTGATGCAGACCCCTTCAAAAAGTCATCCAAACTACTAAGATCTCCCTCAAAGCAGGCGGAGAAGAAAAATACCCTTGCGGCCAAATTGTACAATGGGAGTAGCAGCAATATAGAGAGAGCGTCCAGTAATCCTGAACTATGTGCCTCCATATCCAACAAATTGAATGATGCTACTACAGTGACAAAGGAGATGAGTGTTCGTGCCCAGGCAAAAGGAATCACCACAAAATCCATCAGCAGCTGTACTTCTACTGCCTTGAAAAAAGACAACAGCAAAAAAACACCTATTCAAACTGGCATCGATCGTTATATCAACATTAAAAGGAAAACTTCCTCACCGATAGAAAACTCACCAAAAATCTCTAAAACGAACGAAAAGCAGCACCCTACATCTAATCAACAACAGGCTTCAACTTCTAACAGATTTGCACTACTCGCTGATAAAGATGATGACAAAGGTGACGATGAAAATGCGGTAGCAGTGATTGAACACAGGCCTCCACCTATATATCTGCGGGAAACTATGACAAATAACCTTGTAAACGCGCTCGCCCAGTTAGTGGGTAAAAATCAATTTCATGTAACTGGAATTCGTAGAGGGGCAATCGCGGAAGTGAGAGTTCAATTCTATACTGAAAAAAACTTCAAGCTTGGCATCCAACACTTTGAAAAATCGAATAAGAGTTATTACACCCACCAACTCAAAAGTGAAAGAGGACTTATAGTAGTCATTAGAGGAATTGAGAGCGCAGTACCAGCCGAGGACATCAAGGAAGCCCTGGAACATGAAGGATATGGGGTAAAGGCTGTCATGAACATATTCAATAGGGAGAAAATACCACAACCGCTGTTCAAAGTTGAATTACAATATGATAACAAGAAAACCACCCAGCACCCGATCTACAATTTAAGGTACCTACTCCACCGCAAAATAACAGTGGAAACACCGCATAAACGAACAAACCCTCCGCAGTGTTATAACTGTCAGGAATACGGGCACACGAGGTCGTATTGTAGATTACCTTCTGTCTGTGTTATCTGTGGTGGACTGCACAAATCTGCGGAATGCAATGATCGTAGCTCTCGAAAATGTGGAAACTGTGGTGGGAACCACTCGGCTAACTATCGAGGATGCCCCATATTTCAAAAACTTAAGTCTAGGCCAACTAACTCTTCTGCACCAATTTCCAGTCAACATAATGCGCCTACCACTCCACACCTGGCTCCTAAGCATACAACCACCAAAAACTCCATAGTCAATCCAAATGTCACATATGCCGACACTCTACGTATTGCTCAAAATAACAGAACAGAAACTCAGTCAGCCATACAGCACCCACACACTGGCTCGAACTTAGAAAACACTATCTCAACGCTGGTCCAGCATATGCAAACGTTTATGACAAATATGCAAAACATGATGCAAGAAATGCTCAGGAACCAGACCACTATGCTACAGATGATGATGAATAGCAGACCATGATTTGCCACCTATCAACCAAAACCAGTGGAACTTTTTTAAGTAACTCTTTATCAATACTTTTTAATTTTTCGCCTAGTCATAAGCTTATTATTAATATTATTATAAGCGTAATATTTTCCATAGTTTACAATCATAATTTCTCTCTTAGTCTTTACTGCAAATTCGCCTTTTATACTGTTTGTTTTACAATTAGACCATGGCCATGACTACAGGTGACGTTACACACACTATGATTAGAGTCCTAACTAAGCAACATACTGGTATTCATATTTGTCATCTGAATGCCCAAAGCTTACGTAACAAAATAGACGAATTGCGACACATTTTTGAGAATTCTGATATGCACGTTATATGCGTGTCTGAGACGTGGTTCATGCCTGTTGAACTTAGTTCCCTCTTCAGCCTACATGGTTATACGCTTTTTCGAGCTGACCGGTATAATCATGCTGGTGGTGTTGCCGTTTATATAAAAAGCCATTTGCACTGCTCCTTGGTATGCAAGTCTAGTCCTGACAGTCCTATTGAGTACATTTTTATTAACATTAGTAGGGGACACAACAAGCTTTTGGTGGGTTGTGTATACCGACCTCACCGTAGTACCGATTTTACTGAGCTTGTGATGACAATCGGGGATATTAGTATCGGTTATCCCGATGTAATCATTAGCGGAGATTTTAACAGCAACCTTCTGCTAGATAACAGCTTTATTGACGAAATGAATATGCTCGGTCTTCTCTCCGTTAATACGTCTAATCCGACTCATTACACTGCTCATACTTCTACCGTCCTTGACCTATTTCTTGTCAACAATATAAATAAGGTCCTCCTGTATGATCAGCTAAACGCTGCAAATTTTTCTAATCACGACCTGATCCTCATGACCTATAATTTTCAACTGCAAAATGCTCACATTAACCATGCCTATAGAGATTTTAAGGGTGTGGTTATTAACGAACTTGAATGTGCAGCAAACCAGGTTGATTGGAGTGAGGTCATGTGCTTACCGGACAGCGAATCAAAAATACTTTGGTTCAATCACAATATCCGGTCACTGTACGATACCTACGTCCCTCTAAAAATTTCCACCGCAAATTCGCGTAAACGTCCTTGGTTCAGCAACTACATTCAGCGACTAATGCTAGCCAGGGATGAGGCCTATAGCGCATGGAAGCGTACGCGTGCACCTGAACATAATGATTCATTCAAGCACCTACGCAGAAAGGTTTCTTACGCTATCAGGCGTGCGAAAATTGCGTATTATGGATCTAAGTTTGCTTCTGCTGCTAGCACAGCGCAGAAATGGTCCATGATCAGGGAAATTGGTATCAACAGGAACACTGCCTCAACTCCCGTAAAACTGGACGTTAACGCAATTAATGAAAAATTTGTAAGCATACCAGGGAGTATCCCAGATGTTTCTCTGTATTTGGGGATGGAATCTGAATTTGGTTTTAGCTCTCTTAAATTTGATTGCGTGAGTGAGGCTGAGGTGCTTGAGTGCATTATAGACTCTAAGTCGAATGCTATTGGTCTAGATGATATTGATCCTAGATTCATCAAATTGGTTCTCCCCACTGTTTTAAAGTGTATTACATCGATTTTTAATGACATAATCATGCGTTCGACTTTTCCGAACTGCTGGAAATTAGCAAAAATTATACCTATCCCGAAATCCAATGGTGATCTTAGACCAATAGCAATTCTTCCGTTTCTGTCTAAAGTGTTTGAAAAAATCATAAAAACACAAATTTGTAACTATGTTCGCATCAACTCTTTATTGGTTGATTTTCAGTCTGGCTTTCGGAAAAATAGATCGTGCACCACCACATTAATTGATGTGACCGAAAGCATTAGGGGCGAATTGGACAATAATGACATGTCATTCCTTGTGTTGCTTGACCATTCCAAAGCGTTTGATACAGTTGACCATGCTTTACTAACCACTAAGCTTAAGAAGTTATTTAACTTCGACTCCACATCCGCTCAGTTGGTGGAAACATTTCTCACCAACAGGTATCAAAGAGTATTTGCAAATAATACTCTCTCCGACTCACTCCTAATTAGGCGTGGGGTTCCTCAGGGATCTGTTCTGGGTCCACTACTCTTTTCATTATATGTTAACGATCTGCCTAACTGTCTTAAGTGGTGTCAAGTACATATGTACGCGGATGATGTACAGATCTGGACTAGTGGACCCCCAGATCACATCATTGATACGGCCACCAAAATTAATGAAGATCTGTCTAATATAGCTAACTGGGCCTCCTCCAATGGTTTGTCTTTGAACCCTGTTAAAACCAAGTGTCTTGCGTTTTACAAAAGGGTAGACTTGAGGAATGTTAAAATCCGCTTATTAGGGACGGACGTTGAGATAGTTGATACCGCAAAAAACCTTGGAATGACATTTAGTAGAACGCTTACATGGGAGAACCATATTAACAAGAACATTGGACAAGTATACGGAATGTTAAGAACACTCTGGCACCTGCAGTGGCTCACGCCGTTAAATATTAGGAAATTACTCGCCAAAGCTTACTTGTATCCTAAACTCTTACATGGGTGTGAGCTATTCGCCGGCTGTGATTCCGTTTCCAAGCAGAAATTACAAAAGGCTAGCAATTCTATAATACGGTACGTATTTGGGTTGAGGAGGTACGACCACGTCTCTAGTTATACGATATCTTTGTTATCGGTCACTTTGGAGGACCTGCTTAAATGCAGATCACTTTGTTTACTGCATAAAATTGTGACCCAGCAGGACCCCGGTTATTTATTTAACAGACTAGAATTCTCAATGTCAAACCGTAATCACAACATTAAACCCATCCGACATAATTCCCTCATGTCTGAACGTAACTTTTTTGTTTTTGCAATCCGTTTGTGGAACGCTCTCCCTGTCCGGCTACAGACCATACAAAATGCTAGTCGTTTTAAGAGAGAGATTATGCTGCACCTTGCACAAAGTTATGCAAGCGATCGATAGTTTGTAACATTATTTTTATTTTTGTTGATTGTTTTTCTATTTGTTCTAAATTGTTAAACTCTTGTTTTCATTGCTGTGTTAAATAGTTTTTCTTTTTACTTTCTATCAGGTGCACTCTCCCTACTCATATAAGCTCCGAGCTGGAGAGTGGGGAGGCATCAATGTATGTATGTAATTATACTGCCTCTTATAATGAAATAAATAAATGAAATGAAATGAAAAATGAAAATGATACATTTATTTAATACATGCACACTATTGCATGTATACCTATGATTAACACAATCACACACTACCAAACATACATTGCTCTCTAATTATGAATAGCGGTTATCAGTTGATAATGTTCACATTTGCAAAGGAGTCGTTTCAGATGTAATTTTTCGAATTAGTGAAAATTGTATATTCCATCCATGCCGAACGATGTGACCCTACACCAGAAATAGTCGAGTCGATATAGATGTGTTCGTCCATGCGTCCTCTTGTTAGTGGCTCTCTCACTATATGAATTTTAAGATAATGAGCTAAAATTTTGAACAGAAATTTCTACTTTTGCTAATGTACAGGGGAACTCATATCAAACGAATTTCAAAATGAGTTCCACGTCTCCAACCGTAAAAATCTATTTATGTAGAATCCGAGGCTAATTTGATACGTATTATGTACATTGCTATGGGGCGTATTCGTAATCGTAAGTCGCCACAACCACCATTGGATGGTATTGAAAACTTGACTTTGGTCAATTTTTTCTTTTATTTTATTTTTTTTTCTAATTACACTAAAAAAGATTGTCTTCTTGTTATGTAGATGATATGTTTGAAAATGTGTCAACCCAAAAACGAAAACGTTGCCACCCTACGATAACTGAAATGTTAAATTTAACGAAACCTACCACAACAAAGTTATTCCAACCACGCCCTAGACATACGCATTACCGCAAATACAAAACCGAGATTTGAACAACTCGTATACTCAGCTGTACACCTACACTTTTAACAAATTCAACTATTTGCAAACAAAGTTTTGTGCTCTCTTTTTGCCTCCCACTCATACACTCTGCCTTGTCGTTTATTGCTTCTTAGTCTTGTGATGGGGCTTATTGTGGCAATTGAAAATCGTTTGAAAATAGAACATAACTACCCACCATACAACTGCACAACCATTTAGAACTTCAACTGCAACACATTATACAGAGAATAATGGAATTTTCTCTCTGCCTAGTGTTGCTGTCAATAGCAACAAAAATGTTTAGTCTTGACGACCAAAAACTTGGTAAATGTCATTGTGTTGGTGTGTGATTGCAACAGCAACAGCAACAGCAGACAAAAGTGTTAAACGGCGTGAAATTGCAGTTGCCATTGACAGGTTACGGTTACAGAGTCTCAGTAGGTGACACATCACGTTTTTTGTGGGGACGTTCTTGTTTGAGCTTTGCCAGCTTAAATAACATCCTGCAAACACATACATACACTCGCACATTTGAATTGAATTAAATTCATGTCTTAGTTGGCAGAAATCCTGCTATCAATTCCCATCCTATTCCATCCATCCTTTTTTGCAATGTCTTGGGCATTCATTGGGAGAATGAAATCCTAAAGTATTGGCTAACATTTCAACTATAGTAGCAAGTGGAGGTGTGGCTTACCTCAATGTACCGCCATTTCATAATGATGGTGGATGCAACAAGTAAGAAGTTCTTATTTGACTTAGACCATACTTTACATTGTACATAAACTGTGGGTGTGGCATATATACAATAGCGTCCCAATCTACACGGAATTGACCAATTTTAATAGGTAGGATATCGGACGGACATGTCTAGATCGATTCTTGTTGGGTCTCTGATGTCTCCTATAAGACGTTGCAAAGGGAATGGCAAACTTAGTATACACCGCCTCACCTTATGTTGTGGGTGTAAAGAGTCCTACCCCATTACTCTTTCTCCCATAATTTCTTGTTGTTCTACTTGTAAGTAGGTTTTAGTATTGTTATTATAGTTGTTGCAGCTGTTGTTGGTAATAATGTTTACGAATTTTATTTTGTTCGTGTTTGCTTGAAAGAAAATTTTTGGTTTGAAAGTTTTTTGGGATTTACAATATTGTTGTAGGTAAGTTTCGTTTAGTATTTTTATGATATTTTTTCTATTATTGTTGCTGTTATTACATTTGCCCTGTTTGTATATATATAAGAGATACGTCACGTCATTCGTTTTAAAGTTACGTTATAAATATAATGAGAATAACAACATAATTTTTGTTGTTGTTGTTGTAACTGTGAATGTGATGCCACAAACTTTCATGTGATATGTACATCAATACAATGTATGAATATGCTGTGTCTATGTGTAGTATGGGTAGAGCGCACAAATGTAAAATGTATTGAAAATATGTCAAATATTTTGTGTGTATTTTTATCTCATTTAAAGAAAATTTACTTCTGTCACACCATATGGCTGAAGCAATAATTGACTTAAAAATTAGTAAAATTAATATTCGCTCGCTGGCACGCACCAAATATTTGACATAAAGCACTATGCAGGATCACGTGCATTATATATGTAATAAAAGTTAAAGTTTTAAGTCATAAATGGGGAGAAAAGTTAAATTGTTGCTATAACTACGTGGTAAATAGCATATTAAAATATGTGTTTGCATTTTCGAACAATATGTTCCAATGGTATCGGCTTTGGTGGCATAAGTACAGGTTGTCAATATTAATAAGTAATCCAATCCATTGTGAACAAGAGGATTTGACACTACCTCCCTTAAGGGGGCAGGTTCGAAATCGGTCCTTTGAAGTCTTTGTTTAGTTGACTATTAATTTAGATGGAATTTACCGACTTGAAGCGTAACTGCTTTAATCTTTTAGTTTTAAAACAAACACACATCATATAATGCTGTTTCTTAACAGACTTGACATACGCTCACATTCAATCTCCTGTTAGTTTCATGTATTATTTTTGTTATCGTATTCTACAATGCATACGCACGTTCATGCATAGCCTGATTAATGATTTATGTACAGTACTTATGCTATATACGCATAAATGTTATACATTTCCACTTGTGTGTCTGGCGGCATTAATTACGCGTGGTTGTCCTGTGTCCCGATATTATCTTTTATTACTCATGTATGTAAATATTCTATATAATACATACATTTATGTTACATTTTTCCATTTTTATTTACATTCATGTAATTGTAATTATTTTATAATTGTTGTGAAAAAAAACTCTTCTATAAAAAATTTATTTCATCCTTTTTTTTTTTGCAAGTAAAAGTACGAGAAAAGTCAGAAAAAAAACAAATTTGGCTTAGACGAAAACTTAAATACCCTCCACATGAACATACAAATAGTGGGTGTGGCATGTACAACATTATACCCATTAACAGCGTATTACGTATTAACTTTCAAATTTTTTTTTGTCATATCTCTTATCTAATCGTTCCCATTATTGGCACATCGAAATTTCAACTTCTTATCTCAATTTAAGTAGCAATCTGCTTACACAGAGTAGATGTATGTGCACAGAAATTTCAGCTCAATATCTCAAAATTGACGACTGCGAATGTGCCAATAACATCAGACACAGGGACATACGTCTCTAAATTGAATCGGTTTTTGCTGATGCAGTTTTTGATCAAGAATTTGTAGGATCTATGACGCCTCCTTCTGGGTGCTGTAAATGGAATAACAAACTTAGCACATTCCTCATCTTATATGTAGGGTGTAACATGCAGTGTTTCATTTTATCCAACATCATCATCGCCGGTCCGACACGGCATATGAAAATTTATGGTTTTTAGCAACATAAGGGTAAATGTAAATTTTAAAGGGAATATTTTACTTACGCACCAAATGTATTTAATAAATATAAAGTAATATTGACCTGTTGCACACTCAATCACATCACATTGTATGGCATTGAGACTACTATGATTTGTCATCGATATTCTTATCCTTAAAATACAACTTTAAGTAGTGCAGTTGTTATGTTAAGTCCAGTACTAAAGCAAACTAAGATGAGAATAAATGTAATAAGTTTGGCATTCCAATTGCAACATATCAGGAACGCCACTTGCTATATGAATACAATTTTTCTCTATGTGAAAGATATTTATAAAATATGGACGTGGCACTTTATCCACTGCATCCAATTTCCTTTTTAGAGTTGCAAACGGAGTGACAAGCTTGAGGTACAGCAAGTATTAAAGCATTTACAAAATGTACAGAATATCATAATATTATTCCTTGAATAATAATACAAAAATTATATTTGATTAAACATTGAGGACGGAATTGATCACCACGCCTACACATGGCGCATATTTTCCAGAGTCACATAATTAAAGCTTCAACAATTTAAAATTGGCGTCCATATTTATATAAGCTCTTTTCATTAATATGCTAATATGGGCGTGGTCAGTTACCTAAAACATTCAGAATTTATTAAAATCGGGTCTACCTTTGAGATGAAATAAGACCCTTAAGAGCGCATACTACGCCCACTGGTATAGTATAAATGTGGAGGGTTCCTCAGAATTGATTTAAGCCAGCTTCTAGCTTTCATACCCATACATATACATACATACATACATATACATACAGTTTTTAAATCACAACACCGCAAGTCTTTCTGTAAAATGCTTCCCTGAAAATCGCCTAGACACCTCCATTTTCTCTTACCCAGAGCATACTTGCGTACTTTTTCATTACTTAATGCATTTGTTCCGCGTTTGGTATGTTGGCAGATTTGCAACCGATGAGTATATAAATCAATTTGATGCTGATGCAAACATAAATTTTAATAATGCAGATTTGCTGCACTCATGAACATATGCATTCATTTGGTAAATTTATAAAATAGATTCATAAATTCATGGTTGTTAAGCTGAAAAGTGAGACAATACAATACAATAAATCTCTGAAATACCTTAGGAGTGAGTTAGTTTAAAGAATTTGTAATATAACGATCATATACTTATCTATGGTAAATATTTGCAGTAAATATAATATAAAAAAATCCCTTTTATTATAAATCATAGAAACTAAAATACATATAAAAAAACATCTCAATCCCATAATATAAAAAATCAACTCATAAATAACTCCACAATTCTCCTCCAAAAGCCAAGAAACGATACCGATTACTTCTTTGTGCAGAGTACAGAGTATGATTACAATGTATGGCATAACTCAAACCTATTGTTAGGTGTAAGCCATTAACAGGGGAGCCTCAGGTGTTTGAACTCAACACGAATATCGGCGTTAAATCGCATGTATACACAACTTTGAAGTAACCGAAGAAGAACAATGAGTGCAAATGCATTGTAAAATAAAAAACAAGTAAGAAAACTAAATTTGGCTTAGAACAAATCTTAAATACCCTCCACGTCTACAACAGTGGGCGTGTCAGGTATGTAATTACGCCCTCTAATAGCGTATGTATCACGTATCAGCTTGCAAGTCTAATTTTATGATAACTATGGTTTTTTGTAAATTGTGGGTGTGTCTGTTATTCGACCACGTTCATTTTTGCCACAACGATGCGTAGAATAATTACATATATATATATTAAATTCATAGGTCAATTTTTTGTGGCAGATATAAAGATTTTTGTTGATTGTGGGCGCGTTTGTTAACCGATCACGACCATTTTTGTCTTGTTGGTGAATGGAATAACTATGGATATGTATACGAAATTTCTAGTTTATAGGTCAAATAGGTCGTTGCAGATATATATATTTGTTGATTATGGGCGTAGTCTTTAACCGATTTTTCCCCTTTTTAAATAGCGATCTGAGTGCAAAAATTGCCTGTACAAAGTTTCTGTTCAATATTTCAAAATTACCGTGAGAATGCCAAAATCAGACAGACATACGGTCATATATGTCTAGATCGAGATGTTAATGCTGATAAACATACCTCCTATCTTATGTGGAGAGTTTTAAATTATGTTATTTTGAATATCAAACATTATTAAAAAATTAAAAACCCCGAATTATGTCTATACGTAAATTAAGACAGACAGATAAATGGGCATAAGTTGTGAAATGATTCTAAATCGATCGATATATTGAATGATAAACATAAAAAGGCGGACTGATGATACATGTAATACAGACACAGAGTCCCCGTCTATACATTTATATTTTATTATATTTTAAGCAACTTTCCACTTTAAGCCAAAAAGTAAATATATGATATTACGTGAGTTCATTACTTGTACTCCCTTACACATATATTATAATATTTATGCATTTAAAATAATGTTTCTGTATGAGTAAGTGTGTGCACTAATTAAAATGAATTTTTTGTTACAATATTAACAATGGCGTCTCATTAACGTAACGATATAAAGGCTCCATTGTAATACCGCTAAGGAATCGTAATAACCATAAAAAGAACTGCGCACGCACACGTACATAAGCACTTAAAAACAACCAAACTCAATTCACTTCAAAATATGAAACACTTAAGTAATGTTTATGAAAAAAGAGAAAAGATAATGAAGGTTTACTAGTGCAATAAAAAGTAAAATATATGAGAGCGAGAGAGATGGGGAAGGAGAACGGGTATATAGCAGACTGTGAGCCCCACTTAATCGTTAACTTCACCAATGACCATAACGTAATTATGATAATATCTCTGAATGTCTGAATGAATATAAATTCAGTTTTTATACTGCACACGAGTTGTGGTAGAGGGTATATTAACTTTGGGCAAATATTTGTTTGTAATTTTATGTAAATGCTTGAAAACGCTCACAGAGGCGCCTATACTACTGAGCGAATCAGAATTCTTTTCAAAAACGATTTAACCATCTATGTCCATCTGTATTATACCCCCTACCTATGCCATCTGAGCCAGATGCCACACCAGTCGAAAAAGTCCATGTAACTATATAGAATTGATCTACAAAGTTGATATTTGGTACACACATTTAGAGCATTCCTCCACTTGCTGGAAAATGTATTTAAACTGGACTAGGTTCACGAAATCTTTATTTAAAAAGAAAACTTTGCCAAGTTTCAACGAAGCCTTATATGTTTGTATGTTTGTTTAACGTATGTACTATATATGTATATTTGTTTGTTTATTTAACGTAATTAAGCAATGTGTCTTTTGTAAATATTCGTAAATTTTCATCCGCTGCCCAATCGAATTGACCAACATTGTACATGAAATTAATTAAGTAAATGGACATTTTAAATTGTGTACTTCTGAAGAGGATAAGAAAACACAACCTGTAGTGAAACGTTTAATGGTTTATTGGCAAAATATACTTATTGGGAGACACATTGATTGGGTGAAATTTCAATTTTTCATTTTTATACCCTCCACCTTAGTGATAAGGATATACTAAGTTTTTTCTTTCCTTTGCAACACCCAGAAGGAGGCATCAGAGACCCTACAAAGAATATATATTCTTTATCAGCATCAAAAACTGAGTCGATTTAGACATGTATGTCAGTGTGTCCGTCTGTTGTTGGCATTCCCGCAAATTTTGAGATATTAAGTTGAAATTTAATACAGTATAATAATTTCTAGTTTTTGCAGAGTTTTTGCACAGATTAGTATGTAAAATGGACAAAATCAGTCAAAAGCCACGCCCATAATCAATCAAAGTCTATTTATTTGCCAAAAAATTGACCTATGAAATTGAAGTTTGCTTTATATATCTAAAAATATTTCATTTATCGATGTGTAAAAAATGGGTATGGTCGAACAGACGCGCCCACAATCAATAAAAATGTATATATATATATAAATTGATTAAAGAACTTTAAATTTCTTATCACATTATTCGATGTGCTAAAAATGGGCGTGGTCAGATAACAGACACGCCCACAATTTACAAAAAACTATATTGCACGACGTGCAAGCTGAAACGTAATACATACGCTATTAGAGGGCGCAATAATAAATTGTCACGCCCACAGGTGTGGATGTGGAGGCCATTTAAGATTTGGCCTAAGCCAAATTTAGTTTTCTTACTTGTTTTCTTTTATAGTATAACTCTCACCCATAAAGTTAAATAGAGTTTACTTAAGATTTACAACGAGCTCAGTACATATTCCCCTCAGTTTACATATTCATGTCATAATTGTATGCACGAGCATTGGATTTGACATAAAAAAAATCCAATTTAAATTAATTTTTTATACATATTCCTGCGTATGGTTTAAAATATTTTGAAGTGCGCCTACAAGTGTGTACAACATTTTAGTACAATATCAAATGGTTGGGGTTGAGTATTCCAACCAACATGTGTAAGTATGGGTTTTCATTTATTCTTTACATTTATTTAACAAATGTATGAATTGAATTTCATCCATACATGCATGTACACATTTATTATTGTACCTACATTATCTGTTTATATAATATTGATTACGCGTCTGCACTGTGACTACAATAACTAAATATTGATAAAACTCACGTGGAGAGCATTATGTACATATGGTTTCTGCATCTCCCACTCTTTTGTGCATTGAATATGTATGTATTGAATATGATTATTATCGTCAACAATTTGTTAACTTTAGGGCACACACGTGCTCAAGTTGCTCCCAACCATCATGCACCAGCATTAAAACAATTCCTCTTGAATTATTATTCAAGAGATTGCAAAATATATTGTATTGTATATATATGGAAATCAGAAATGCTATATATGTATACTTACATGTGGATATTTTATATTATTGCATAAAATAAAGAGAAGGGGTAACCAATGTAACGTAACGTTCATTGAATTAAATATTTATCGATAATTTATTATAATATATATATATATTGTACAGGGAACGCTTCTCAAAATGGTTGCATTTGATCCATGTTTAATAGAGGTGCTGTCAAAACGGTACCCTCTAGGTTAAGTCGATACAGAAAATAATTAAAATATTTATTTTTTGGAAAAGACCAAACTTTTAAAATCCTTAACGATTATTTTGAAATTGTAGGCGTGTCATACATTGTAGGCGAGACACTATACCGACTAGAGATTTGTTTGAAGAAACTTAAAGCTCAATATCTCAATCTCATCATCGACTCAGACCTTGATGCTGAATAGATATATATAAACTTTGTGGGGATTCTGGCGCTATATTCTGGATTTTACAAACAGAATAACAGAATAACAAATTTATTATAGATTTGCACAAAATCCATTATAAATATTGTATTAATGCGGGGTATCTAAGTTTACTTCGCCCAAGGGAAAAAGAGAGGAAGAAATAGGGTTTCTAACCTAAGGTAGTAAAACAAAATGAGAACATATTTAAAAACAAAAATATTTTTTAAACCCATTTCTTCTCAATACTGGACTCAGGTAATAATAAATTGTATTTTTCTGTTAAATCAACACGTCTTTGCGTGTCTTTCTATAACCCATATATGTATATGGTTGAGGCTACTGCGAAAATGAGTCAGCACAACTAAATGTATGCTACCACCATGACACTTGTACACACACAAACACACATATTTGCAACTTTAATCTGTACAACCGAAAACCAATGAAATTTTAATCTTTTTCGGTTGCCCTTTGGTTACTCACCTTACAGCATTTTCTCTTGTTTTCTTTCGCTTTAGCTGTACTTATTTTCTCACGTATGCACACTATTATCTTTTTGCATGCCCTGCTGCAACATTACGGAAGGATTGTCCTTTAAGCAATTCTTTCTTTCATTTGCACTTTGTTTCAGTGTCAGCATATTTGTAGCTGACACTCTCTCATTTACACTCACACTTACTATACAGTAAGTTTGCTTATTTACTTACTTTCTGCTGCGGCTGACGCTTACTGCGTTGTACGGTTCAGGTGTCAATCGATCTTTGTAAGTGTGCAGTTTTGTTTTTATTATTGTTATTTCTATAATTGTAAAGCTAACGAGTATTTCACAATTTTAATGAGTTTTTAAAAGCTTCCACATAACAAATCCATAAAGACGGACCATCAACCGAATAGTCACTCATACGCATTCGCACACCTCCTCTTCTCCCAAACCACAAAATGCTGCTTAGTGAAGCAGCATGTTGGTTTACTTATACAACATTAACTGTCTTGATGGAAAATTTTAAAATTTGTTTCCATTTATTTAAACAACAAATTGTTCAACATTTTTTGTTGTTTGTTTTGTGCATAAAATCCATTTTTATGTATAAAAAAGAAGATTTATTATAAAAATTACTCTCTTATAGATAATCATCACACTATTCATTCGTTCAAGCAACCAACCAAACATTCGGTTGTGCAACCTTTAGCTCATAACCGATATCCCATGTAAGCTGATTTATGTTCATTGCGTTGGCTGCTGTTACTCGTATTCATTGTTCACTTTCCATATGTCGGTTATTTATAATTATTTTTTTAGAGAATTATGCATATATGCGTTATGCATCGATTAATTCTCATTAACTGTATTAATTATTAATAATTATTCTCTTTGGGTACATATAAATCCTAAGGCGCCAATTTTTACGGTATTGTAGTGGAATTCACTAAAAGAATATAATTTTGACATAAGCATAAGCGGTAAGCGATAAGCATAGGGATCGTGAATGATTTCTCAATATTGTCAAATAGATAACACTACCTGAACTGCGTGTAAAATTTCAGATGATAATGCATCTGTAAAGAAGTTCTATGAGAAAGCTTTTAAATTTAGTGTATATCATTTCGCCAAAGTATAAACAACTTTTTATACTCTGTAACACCTGTGGCAAAGGGTATACATAGGTTTGTGCAAATGGCTCCTAAACGGCAAATGCCACAACCACCTTCCATTATCCGGATGGATTCAGAATCAAAATCTTACTTTGGAGGTGGATTTGTATACCAAATTTCAGTTCGACATTTGAAAATTTACCCTCATATCATTGTGATGATAGGTAACGATTTTGATAGCTCACTGAAAAAGTTTTAATACTTTGGAAGAAGCAATGAAGAAATGGAAATGCTTCATGAAAACATGTTAAAAAGTTAAAAAAATATTAGTTTGTTGGATGTTTTAAAGGGCTTTGGATGGCGCTTTCTCTCAAAAATTGCAGCAAGGACCCGCCTACCATTATTATATATGACTTTTATTTTATTGCCTAAGGTGATTGGTACCCATAATTTGGTTTAAATCAAATGCAAATTTTCTTACTTATTTACTTTAGCCTTCATATACTTAAAACGTCTAAAAATTGACCATCAATTTCTTGGGAAATGAACGTCTTGGTAAAATAAGAAATAAGGCAAAACGGCTCCTTAGCCTAAATGGAAGTGAATTTAATTTTAAATATTAAATAACCTCAATTTATAAGCGCCATTGTTTAAGATAAGTTGGGAAGGGTTTTGAACTGAAGCGTTTTTTATAGAAATGCATTTTGAAACTAAACCGTTTTGGAATACTTTCAATAGCAACCATGAGCATAATATAAAATTTGTAAGAAAACCATTTTGAGTGATTTTCTATAATAAAAGTTCAATGTATGTATGATCATCTTTTCCGCAATTGCTAAATATCCTTAAAAACGTAATATGCCCAGTACCAACCTTTGTAACACACATGGTGTAGAGTGTACCAATAGTTTTCTTTTACGCATATGTAAACATAATATTTGAGAGGTATTTTTACTATATTTCACTTTTCAGTATGATTTGTTGTTATTGTTATTGCGCCAATAACCATTAAAAGAAGTGAAGAGGTATAATTTTCAACAGGTGTGTTGCATGTTTACTTTATTGTACCGGTAGCGTGTTTTACCGTCATTTCCTGCCATTATAAAGCATTGAGTATCCTAATATATTAATCACTGCCGTACTTTAAAAAGTTTCCACCCCCACATATCACACAGAGTTTTAATTTCTTGTTGGGGAATTTCAATCGGTTCGTTTACGGATAGATAGCTTATGTTATGTTGAATAAATTTATTGTTAAGATAAACTTCTAATGAAACTTACTCGTAATTCTTCTGTGGGGTTGCTTTTATTGGGTGAAGTTTGTTTTCCTATAATTATGGGAATATGTACGTGTGAATGTATATCTATGGGTGATTTTAGAAAATGTAAAATATGATTGATTACGTTTAATTTTGTTTCTCCACACATTGTACGCATAGTATGAATAACACATGAGAATTTTATCAACTGAGTTACCATCACCGTAGTTGTATGTGACGCAAGCATAAGGACAAATATAATCCATATTATAAAGTGCAAACAAAAAAGTGTATGATTTGGGCACATTTGCATGCCAGAGCACACAAATATTTTATTATTGTATTATTATATATATATTTGCAATGGATGAGTGTGGATGAACTAGCAATACTGATGGAATCTTATTTCATACATTTGCACATAAATTGCATACCAAGCAAGTGAAATAGTACATTTGGTCAAGCTCGACCTTTGAATACCCTACATCACATATTTCCAAATTATGTAACAATTGGATTTGTTGTATCAGAAAACTGGATGCATTGCCACATAAGTATCCTAGTAAAATATCATTAAATGGTAACAGTGCTCCCATCGGGCCAAATTTGGCACAGCTATTCTTCACCAAATTTTGTCAGAAAATGTTAAGAATTACAATTTTGTACCATATAAAGACTTTCGTTATAATAGGACCGCATATGGGGAGGATATTTATATATATATATTTATATTGCGCCCTCTAATATGGTGAAAATGTTTTTTTCTAAATGAGTGCCGTGTCTGCTATCATGCCACACCCATTTTTAGCACATCGATGATCGAAATATTTATAGATATACATATCAAATTTCAATTTCATACGTCAATTTTTGTAGCAGATAACTAGATTTTTGTTTATTGGGAGCGTGGCTTTTGATCGATTTCTACCCATTTTAAATAGCGATATTCGTGCATAAATTAAAAGTGCTTGATTTAGCAAAATTTGTGCGCATAAGAATGCCAACAATAGACAGACACACGGACACATGGATATAAATGTTTAAACTCAGTTTTTGATACTGATCAAGAATATATATATGTATATATATATTATGTCTGTGATGTCTCCTTCTGAGTGTTGCAAACGAAAGAACAGACTTAGTGGACCCCCCGTTTTATTTGGAGAGTGTAAAAGGGGTCTTTACAATAGAAATTCACAATCTTTAACATTGTACAACAAAATTTAATGAAAAAAGAACTGTTCAGTATAGTATAGTATAGTATATAATTCAAAGCTATTTAATGTAATATTGAAATGGCTTAAACACTCCTTAAATGCTCTAAATTTTGTGAGTCGGATCACCGACAACTAGAACATCATTAATATATATTCAAATACCTCATACACAAACCTCCATTATAAGAAGGCGTAATCATAATAAACGAGATATATACGAACAATGCACATAAGTTTTAAAATTTTACTTTAATCCTTATAATCTCCTAAAATTTTGAACATCTGTTCCTATTAGTATCCTTAATATATAAAATTGACCTTGAAGCACGCCTCTTCTGACATTTTTAAATTCTACTTCAAAGTTAAATTTACATCACACTCTTTTAAATGTAACTAATGGTTTTTGGTTTTATAACTGGTAAGACCGTGAAAATCATATAGTTTTATTGTCAAAATAAAACAATAAAAAGCATAAAGGTGTGGTTCGCCTGCTTCTGCTACCTACTGTAGAGTATACTTACTTTGGCAAATAATATTAAAAATATTACAATAATATTAAAAAGTAGGCATTGATTATTTTGATGTATGTTAAGTTGTTATAAAAACAAGAAAAATTATTATTAGAAATAGATTACGACTTATTTTAACATGAGCGCAGAGAAAACATAAAATTTTATTCATGTATCGTAAAAGACAGAAAAGTAAAAGTACATAATTAAAACAAAAATACTTGATAATATTATTAAGTATAGTGAATTCAATTTCCACTTTAACATTTTATTACGTATCGGTTTGCAAATCTAGTTTTACGCTGAGTAGGTTTTTTTAAATTGTGGGCGTATCTGTAATCGGATCGTTCCCATTTTTGGGACATCAGTAAGGGGGTGCAACTATAATTAGGATATAGTGCAACTATACTATGTATACGCATACCATAAATTTCAAGTTCCCACGTCAACTTTTGTGCAAATTGATTGTGGGCGTTTCTGTTATCCGACCATGCCCATTTTGGGCACATCGAAGAATAAATTAACCATTAATATGTACACCAAGTTTCAAGTTCATAGGTTAATTTTTGTGGCAGATATATAGATATTTCCCGTTCATGGCCGTGTCTGTTATTTGATCACGCCCCTTTTTGGCACGTCGATGAAAGAGGTAACTATAAGTATGCGTACTAAATTTCAATTTCATAGGTCAATTTTTGTGATAGATATATTTTTGTTGATTGTGGGCGTGGCTTTTACCGGATGTAGCCCATTTTAAATAGCGATCTGTGTGCAAAAACTAAAAGTGTCTGTGTGTACAAAATTTCAACTCAATATCCCAAACGTTTTGTCCGAGAGAATGCCCACAACAGACAGACACACTGACACACGGACATTCAAGTCTAAATCAACTCAATTTTTGATTTTTCATTGATTATTTTGATGAGTTGTTAAAAACAAGAAAAATTATTATTGGAAATAGAAAATTATTAAATAAAATATAAAAACTAATATTGAATAAATTTAATGATTTTTATTATTAAATATAACACCTATACCTAAAATATATACAATGAGGACCTGACATGGAAAAAATTTAAAGCGAATTAAATCTTTTCTATTAAAACGATTTCTCAAGATGTGATTATAACATATAACAACTTCTACATAAATTACAATATAAGTTATCACAATTGCATTTGGCCGAGCCGCGGGGGGATGATTGACGTTGAGGGGTGTGTCTTTTAGTACATAGGCGAAGGGTGAAGCCAGGTCCAGCCAGGTCCAACCTGTTGTATGTAGAATCAAATGGTGTAGAGTATGAGGTAATCGGACTTTTCCAACTATATCACATTTTTATATGTTTTATTGTATTGTAGCTGCTGTTGTTTCTATCACAATCTATTAAACAAATCCATTTTTGCTTCTACCCTGCGTCATATTCATCATTATTTAAATCGATCTCATTGAGTGCAAAAAATAATTCACTTGTTTGTGGGGCCAGAGTTCGACATACAGCCATCTTCCAAACATTCAACAGTAGCGTTAGACAATACATTTGAGGCAATTCCATGACGCCTTTTATTAAATTAATTTTCAATGTTTGTAGAAATTCACTCCCGGCATATTCGTTTGTTCCATACACCAATTGCGGAGAGGTGTAGGGATATCCTGGTAGTATTTCAATTCGGAGGTCTGGAATATTTGGCAAATTGTCATCAGACATGTCAAAGATTAAGGTTATGCTGTTCAGATTGTTTTGAATTTTATTTACATTAATTTTGTATTTCTCGTATAACCCAGACAACTCATTTTTTAGTTCTTGCGGTATGTTCCATTCCGAGGTAGAACTATTTGTCGTTAATATTTTTAAGCAATTCGAGTCATGGTAGTACGGTATATTTATACCTGCGGGCACACTGTATTCTCTCTGATACAATTTTGTGCTAAGCATTGAGTTGTTATTTTCTTGCCTACATTTTTCAATCCCTAAATCTGTATTCATTAAGCCAACATATATGTGTTTCTCGATAAGATTGTCTTGTTGTTGTATTTGTTTCTCTATGTTTTCTAAACACAATAAAACATAACTGGGATTGGTGTACGGCATTGCATTGGCAATATCTTGAAGCATATTTACGAGTGAACCACTTATTACAATATGACGTAGATGGGATACCACAGGCGGTTGTAATTGATTTACAAATCTTCGATATCTACGTTGAGTGCGTCGATGTTGTTTTGATTTGATTCTGCATAGTTGTTGTGAGTTACCTGCATTAGCGATGGTTAACGAACTTCTTTGGTGATCTATATGCCTACGTAAGAATGGAGAAACCAAGCTGCTATTCGTCGTCTCAATTGCGGAGATATTTGTTGAAGGGTTCTCAGCATATTCCTGGCTCTGTTGACATCGACGCTTCCTTCTATTCCGAAAATGCATTAAAATCGACATTATTTCGCTTACGAAATGATTATTAGTGAATTTATCCTAATATTAGTTCCGAAATGTAATTAAAACGTATATATACCAAGCAGGTACGGCGTATTTTCATACTATTTGAGGTAAAAGTAAAATATCACTTCTATATATATAGAATGAAAAAGCAAAAGCCTACTATATTACTTATACCAGTTCTGGATAAAGTAAAGTAAAAAAACAAAAACCAATAGTCACAAGTATAAAAAAAATCCCATGTTACTTGGTTAATTGATAAAAGTCTTTTTTGTATAAAGTTGAAAATCGGCAGCCCAGTTACTGGGATCAAAACAACTTAGATATGAAAGTTGTTAAATCGAATTGGATTCTGATTCGAATCCAGACGGTAGGTAATATGGATGTGGATGGATTACATATATCAGAAATATGCCTGTCCACTATGTAGAAGAAATTGCCCACCCTTGGTGCAGGTACACCAAGCATTTAAAGCATATTCTTGTATGAAGTAAAGCACAGGCACAGTTATCTGTCATTTATATACAGAAAAGGATTTTCTACCTAATCTAGTGAAATTTCAATTTCACATACACGACAATTTTTCAAATAGGAGTCTTGAGTACATGGGCGCATATAAGTGTGTATGCACTAAAATATACACAGATATAATAAACACAACATCTCTTCTCCATGGCAGCTCTGACATGTATATACATAAATGTACACCGCAAACGCATACACCTACCTAGTGAAAGGAACATTGACATGTAACACATATAATATTAAAACACCGACATTTAAGGGCGTATGCTTATTATTTAACAAGCTCAATGTTAACTTTCGTTTCTTTACACACAACAATAACAACAACAACAAAAACAACAACTGATAAGAAATTGATATGGCAATCAAAATCAATGAAAAGTCTACCTTTCTCACAATAAATCCATTAAAATGTTGTTAAGGACACAGAATATGGTTGAAGCATATTAAAGTAAAATTCTTTAAAATTATCTAACAATTTATAATAAAATATTAAAAGTAAAACAAGTAAAAATGTTATAGCTGGTCAAACGCAGGCATATAATATCCCACACCACTTATCTGCTTAAATTATGCCTCAATAAGTTTTGTTATATTTGTAACGCATTTGCTAAATTTATTTTAGTTGTTTGTATGTAAATTACTTCGTAAGATATAATAATATGGGAAGGGGTTCTAAAAATGGGCCGATCCGGTCCATATATAATAGGATTCTTCTTTGAGCCAATGTCTGTCGTTGTACCAAATTTCTTTGAAATATATGTAGATTGGGCACAAATTTACATGGACAGATAGACGGACATGGTGAAATCAATTCACAATTTGATTCCAAATCGAATGGTATAATCAAAGGAGGGTGTGTCATTTGCCGTTTAGTAGTTACAAACATTCGTAGAAACTTAATACACCCTTTGCCACAGGTGGAGCCAGGTATATATACTAGAAACCCTAAAAAACCTCAACATCGACATTAACTGGTAGATGCTTGATTACTCCTTCTCATGGTGTATGTTTTACCTAATAACTTGCAAGTAGAGTTTTACGCTGAGTACGATTTTTTGTAAATTATAGGCATGTCTGTTAACCAACCACGAAGGATCGCTGCTGCATATTACTGGGTTTCGGTTTTCAGTTAATTAAAATCTATCCGTGCAGAACCTTGAGATGATAATGTAGCAGTTCTCAAATGAATGACTTTACCTAAACTGTGTGCAGGTAAAGTGATGACGCACATACATATATAGGGAATATGATTAAGTTGTCGCCGTTTCAAACAATTGACATTACATAACCTGCGTGCAGGTAAAGTGGCAATGCGTACGCAAAAAATACAAAAAGGTTCACCCAGAACTCTTATTAAAACTCAGAACGACACCGATCTGTCGTAAACAGCATACATAAATTTGTTTGGACGCTTTAGAAATAATAACTTCAATGGTGAAGATAATAAAAGTTCTCTGATCTGCATTCGATAGGATCAGGAAAATGTAGTTTATTTTGAGCTGCTCAAACTAACCGAAACACTTGCTTTACCCAGTCCGATTACCACTTTTTTCTAATTCCTATTAAGCAAATTTCGATTTTGAAAAATCTAAATTAATCTCTTTTAAGACTCCTGAGAATATATGAATGTAAAAAACGACGGGTCTATATTAAAAAGAAAATGCTATCATTTTAAAAGAATCATTTCACAATGAATGATTAACATGAGTAATGCACACGTTTCCGTTATGTTTGCTTCTGTGCAAAATTTTTTTACTTAATTAGAAATGTTGCATTACTCCTTAACTACTAAGTCTTAAAGATAATTTCGTGTTATTCCTAAACCATAAGACCAGTGGACCTGAAATTAAAATTAAAATGGGTTGAATCGCCCCACAACCTTCCTACAAATTTACAAAACATACGATATAGTTTTAAGGAAATTTCATTTTAAATAGGCAAACCATAAGAAATGCTAAAATAAAATTGTGCCACATGTACGCATTAGGTATTGAGTATTTGACGTAGGTGACCTTATAAGGATGTGAAATTTAGAAGAAGTACTTTTCCTTTATATTGATAACAAATTTGGGAAAATGAATGTAATCGATAAACGTTCTCGCACTTTACTTGCATTTTTATGTTATCACATCCAAAATGGACGCTTATTAAAATAAATTTGAGATATTATTCATTTTTTATTTGCAGCGATAATGTACTGGTGTTCTGGTAGTGAAAAGGGTGATGTTGGTGGTTTTCCTAGATTTGGCGTACGCCTAATAATGCAGTACATTTTGCAGATTTATAAATTGTTGTTGTTGTTTTCCATTTTAAATTAATGAATTGTCCATAAATACATATATTTTTATACGAATTGTATAAATCGAAGAAAACAATGATCAAACCGAACGCAAAATAAATAATGACTACATATACATAAACAAATGCAGAGTCAGAAAACCTCGCATGAATTGTTTACAAATTGTTATTTAATTGGTATCAATGGCCAATTGCGTTCCTGAGAAAATCAAACTATGAGCGCTTCATCATGTACATGTAATGTCGTATATAAATAATTTATATCAGCACCAAAAGAATAACCAACTCAACGGTAATTACATATAAGGGATATATGTATATGCTGTGTGATATATACTGTTAATTAGCAGTACAAGTACAAGTATGTAACGTAAAGGAATACGTGTTTTGTGTATGTGCAATAAAAAGTTTGTATACAAAGTATTATTCCTTCAATAAAATAATTAACAAGACTAACAACAAAATCAACTATAGCATTAATATCTAAATAAAAATGTTTCGTCTTACATTTACTTACAATGCGGCCGACATAACAACAATGTCTCCAAAACATCAACTATTTGGTGCACCTTGCATTTGCATGTATTGTAGAACACAAAACAACCCACCAAGTAGGCGTATGTCTATGTAGAATAAAATAAAAATGCCAGGAGGATATCGTTGATAAGAAAGAACATATCGTGAGAAAATGTCCCCCAGTACTCTTTAACATATACGAATTAATTAATATAATATAGCAAAGAGTGAACCGTTGATGTGCATTAGAATGTAGGATGAATCAGTAGCGGTTATTCTAAAAACTAGGCTTTGTTTCCATCTATCACATAAATTTTGATGCACCTGAATTAATTCAGTAAAATTAATTTAATTAATTGAAAATTATAAAAATTAGTACATATTTTATAAAAATAGGCTGATTACGGAGCTATAAATAACACACTGACGCTAATAACCAGCGTCACAGTACAGCAGAAAATGAAAGAAGAAGAAATTCAATCACCAAACAACTTTTTACCCAATTCCATCATACGATGATTACGACACACTCTTAAAGCATCGGCCTTCTTCAAAACATCAGTCACCATTGTATTCACTTCGACCAATTGCGATAGAAAGTCTTCATACGCTGACTTGACATTGGCCGACAAAGTACCGATTTTGACTTTTTTCAACGTATGTATGATCCCTTCAGCCCAGCCCGATTCAATGGCAAATTCTGATATCCAGGGTACAGCTGGTAAAACACCGCACATTGTTTGCATACCTAAAAACCACAACTCGGATAATTCCATCCAATGTTCTTTGTATGTCATAGACACCACCAGAGCCGTGGGATCGTTTGACTCATCAATACTGTAAGCGTCCCACAGAAAGCGTATGGTTGCCGTGATATAACGGCATATAGAGAAATCATTCTGTTTAACCCATTTGGCCTGTTGTTTGAGGAGCAATAAACCTAAGACGGCAAAATTTCCATGCAAGACTAAATTTTCCGGAGTATCCTTCAGTTCTGGCAACTTTTCTACAACGAATTTGAAAAGATTCGAAAACATGACACCATCTTCGGAGAGTTTTAGTTCTAACACGGTCAAATTCATTAAAATATTGCACATGGATATTAAAGCCAAACGGGCATCATCCATTTCGGCTAGCTGTTCGGGAGAGGGCTTTGGATCCGGTTCATTCATACGTTTTAAACGTTCAGCTCTGGGTACCGGTGGTCTCTTGTAATGCGCTATATCAAAATAAAATTCGATATGCTGCAACAATACCTCATCCTGTTTAGTTGAAAAAATGAGCTTGCGAGCTTCATCCTCTACCACAAGGTGGCACAATCCCGGTAACATTACACGTAAAACATCTACCGGTCGTGGTGTGTCTTTTGCTCCTGCCCGCCATATCTTGAATTCTTCAAAAGACTCATTGGCTGTCTTAAACATGAATGGTAATAATTTGTAAATTTGCGGGCGCATGGCAGTAGTCTCTTGGGCTAGCCATACGGACAAAATACCTACTGCAGAACGTATGAAAGTTTTTTCCTTTGGATTATTAGTGTCCTTCATTTTATCATTAGATATCCGCTGAAGAACAGCCAACACCTGATTAAATGCCCCTTTAAGGGCCGTATACGTTGTTTGTTTCTCTTTAGCCTCCAAGTCCAATTGATCTTTAGCCAAATATTCTACACATTTATGCAGAATGATAAAGCAATTTCCAATCAAATCCGCATTACGAAAAGTGCCTTCCAATTTTTTTTCGTCCATTTGCATGCGAACCTCTATGGCAGCCATTTGCAATATAAGTAAATAGAATTGTTTTTGATCATCCATAAAAGCCCACTGTATTCCCAATATTTGCAGAGTGGTAGCAATTAATTCTAAGGTGGGTTCGCGTTGTTTGGGTCCAATTTTACTCTTTAAAATATCGCCACAAGCTTTAAATAAACTTTCAGGCCAAATTTCACCTTCCAATGAGTCGTAGATAATCTCTTTTTTGCAATTCTTCAAAATAGCTGATAAAATTCGACACAATTCATATTTGCGCTCGCTATGATCGGTTTCCATGTCCAAGGCGATACGCTGCATCAAAGCATTGAAGGGTTTCGGATCGTCCGACCAAGCCGCGGTGCCAAACTTATTCACTAACAACACAATCAACTGCAGGGCTTCATCAGTTTGAAAACTTTGAGCTGCATAGATTTGTGACATTTTTGCTATAGCACCCGAGTTTATAAGAATTCTCTGACCCGGTTCAAATGTTGCTATATACTTCAGACAACTATAAGCCTCACTCACCACAATCAAGTTGTCATCGGAATCGTCATCCTCCGCCTGTTCAACTATTTCTACAAGAGTGGGAATAGCATCCAACATATCTTGATGTGTGGCCAACTCTTCCTCCTGACAGAAACATGTCAATATGGAGAGAGCCACACTTTTATACACTAAAGGTGGACAGTCATTAGGTAAATTCTTGCCACTCAACAGTTTCTTAAGATATGGAAAACCAATCGACTCAAACAGCACCTTCTTGGCAGCAGCATTGCAATCCTTGCCCTTAATCAGTTTTGTTACCATAAAGAGTGCGGCAAATTTTTCAGTATCACTTTGGGTCGCCTTCAGCATTCCAGCACATTTCTTAAAAGCTTCGGGGACGTCAGCCATTTTGTTTATATCTGTTTGCGAATTGTAATTAGTGTGTATACTGCTTAATGCTGTTCTTGGATGCGTCAACGTTTCTATTTATAAATTGAAACCATCTAATGAGTGTATTTTCAATAACAACAACAACAATACATTAACACATGTATGTACACATGTATATAGTACAATTAAATGCTTTTTTCCAAATTTTTTCAATTCACTTTTCAATTAGAATTTTGTTCTTTTCCAACAGAGGCACTCCGATCTACTGAATTTTATAAATTTCCCAAGAGTCCCAACAACTTGTGCACAAAACTCATGAAGTAGAGAAAAGTGTTTTTAAAAAAAGAAACATTCATTAATACATGTGTTTTCCAACATTTTCACACGTACATATGATGATGATGGTGCACAGAATTTTATGTGCATGGATATTTTAGTAAATTTACGTGAGGTGCCTGCCAGAGAAATTCAATTAAATGCAAAGTACATTTTTATATTCAAATGTAGATCTCATGAACCTAACACTCACAATTTGGTTTCTATAGACGGACTCTTAACGCGTCTCTTTAGACGCTAATAAGTATTTTTGGCGTCTACAAGAACACATACATACTTACATTCAGCTGCAATCTCTTTTTGGCGTTTTTTCAACTCAATTGATTCTCCAAAACAAATAATTTTTATACCCTCCACATAAAATGGGTGGTATATTGAATTTGTCATTTTTTTCCAAAACCCAGAAGGAGGCGTCAGAAACCCTATTGATTGATCTATTGAAAATTGATCAGCATCAAAACCTAAGTCAATCCAGACATGTATGTCCGTGTGTCTAGCTGTTGTTGACATTCTCACGATCACCCGACAAAAATGTATTTATCTATCAGAAAATATGCATATATTTATCATTATCCAATCCATCGATGTGCCACACGTGAACGAATGGCAAGTACGCCAACAATTTATAAAAACTTGTGACTTGCGAATTAACACATAATACACACACTATTAGAGAACGTATTCATGAACTACCTACGCCCTCTATTTGTACGTAAATGTGCAGGGTATTTAAGTATTGGTCTAAGCCAAATTTAGTTTTCTTACTTGTTTTTAATTTATTCAACGCGCAATATAAATTTTCCAAGTGATAAGGTCATTAAAACTAATAAGATTGCTATGATAAACTTGAACAATCTTATTATACTAAGCAAAAGTTAATGACCAGTCATAGACTTGGACTTGGAATTTTCGATTTCTCAACTAAACATAAATTTATGTAGAAAATTACATTGAAATTAATTTTTATACCCATCATCTTAATGACATGTTGGTTTATTACTTTTGTTAAGATGTTTCTAAATACCAGAAGCGACCAAGCCGCAAACACATATGTATGGAAAAGTCACCTAAATAGGACGTATTATGGAACGAATATAAAATGGAAGCATTAGAGAGCCCACGAAGTATATGTATTTAATATATTTTTGATTAGCATCAAAATCTAAATCGATCTAACTATATCAGTTCGGTGCAAGGAGCATATTTTGTGATATTTTATGAAATATTGTACATACTTACTTTTGACACAGTCAATTATTGAACCAATTCGTAACACTTGATAAACTGGGACCGGATACCTTAAAGGTGGAGATTTCTCTCAGTTCTAAGAAAGAGACGCATTTCTTTTTTGTGGATATTAAAAATTTTAGAAACAATGTAATTTGAAATATCAGTAACAGTTGCAAAGAACAATTTATTATATCCAACTCATTAGAGGCCGCAACTTGTGGAGACGATGCTATCAAAGAGACTGTCTCGTGGGATATATTTACAATCACCCTAGGTGATATGTGAATGTCATTTATACTACATAGAATGGACATCAATATTATTTCCATCCGGTCCGACCTTGTAACATTAGTCGCAAGAATAATAAGAGAATATTTTGGACAATTAAGCGATGAGATTATTGAAGAGATCTTCAGACTTAAGTCTCAAATTGTCTCACGTTTAACTCTATGTATATGCTTTGAACTAAATTTTATTCAAGAGCACGTTAAAGTACTGCCCTGAAAGTCTTATAAATGTTGAAGATAATTCCAATTAAGTTTTGACTTGTTGTTTGTCAACAAAATGCTTTTATCGACTTTTTTACTTTGCGTTATAAATACGTACCAAAAATACATCTACTATCACTTTGAATCTGTATATGTTAGTTGCATGAATTATTTCGAAACTCTCTCGACTGTTCATTCAAAAATATATGAGTAGATTTGTGTATATACACAAAATATATTCCAAAGCATATTCTATGTGTTGTTGTAAATTGAATTGAGTAAGAAATTTTATTGCAAAACTAAACGACTTTTTTGTTTAACTCGCTTTTCCTCTACTACTAATCTGTATACGTACGTCTCTACAAACCATATGCGCACATACACATATTTTTATAAAAAAGTAGACACGAAACGCATGAGGTTGGCCGTGATAGGCTTGCATCTAAGTAAGGATAATAGTATGCATACATTTACTTTACTTTACTTGTTTTTAACGAAAGTTTCAGTTGTTTCAGAGTTCTTATTGCAATGTCAACCCCACCCAAACGTAGGTTAAAAACAAGTGAAAATGTTACAGTCGTTCATGTCCGACCATTTAATATCCTGCACAATTTAATTCCCCAAGTTATGCTACAACTAGTTTAGCTGTATCAGTAAACATTAGATAAAAATTATCTAATAGGATCCAAATTTGCTACATCCTTTTATATAGTTAAATAATTATTGTTCACCAAATTTTGTTAAAAAATATTAAGAATTGCAATATTGTGCCCTATAAAGATTTTCATTACAACAGGACATTATATGGGGAGGGGTTTTAAAAGTGGCCTGATTCGGATCACTTTCAAGAGGATTCCTCTCTAAACATTACCCAGAGAGTTCTTGTACCAAATTTCATCGAAATATATCAAAAAATGTAACTCGTAGCTTATACGCTAATGTACTTGGACAGATAGACATGATTAAATCGATTCAGTTTTTGATTCTGAATTGACCAATATACTTAGAGGTGGGTGTGGCATTTAACGTTTAGTAGTTACAAACATTTTCCGAAACTTAATATATACTTTGCCACAAGTGGTGTAGGTTACAATAATGTTAGGTTTGCTCATTTGAGTAAATGCTCAATAATTTAAAAGCAACCTGAACTTGATTCGTTTCGCGACTGAGACCTAAATTGAATTTCATGTAAATAGGCGTAAAGCATTTACAATTGATTTTGTTATTGTGAGAGTTGTTATCCAAGCAGATTTTATGTCATGGTCACACACTTATATCCCATTAAAACAACAAGGTTGACTACTTAATACGTTTATTGGTATCTGTGTAAAAAACCCGCCTTTTATACATAAGATGGGGGTATACTTTGTTCTTCCGTTTAAAGCGTCAACTAAAAACCCAAATTGGCTGCAATCGCCCAATAATGACGATGATTCCAAACGCGCACTTTGTTTCTTCCTGGCACTGATTATATAAAGTAAATATTACGATTGATGAAATTAAATTGATATATATTTGATTACTTCTGAAGTGCACTGGATATGTGGAAATATATTCATGATAATATTGAAAAATTCTAGAGAGCGTGACTTCGATTTAATACACCCATTTTTATGCTCTACAGCAACGGTGGGCAACCGCCGGCCCGCTTGCTTGAATTATACATGTATATTTTTTGTTTCATTTATTAATTTTTAATTATATCATATTGGGAGAAAAAATACAAATGACAGAAGGTGTCAAAATCCTGCAGAAAAACCTACAGTTTAATCTGGCCCATGTTATAAAGTTGGTCCCGTACTAGGAACTCAAGGGTCTAAATGGATTAAATAAAAAATTGGATTAAATTAAAAATGCACACTTTCTGAAGTCTCTGGTATACGGTACAACATAATCCTCCAAAGAGAAAAAGAATAAAATTTAATGTCATTTAAAGTACAAATAAAAAATTGCAATATTTAGTCGATTATGAAACAAAAACGCTGTAACTCTATAAAGAGCATACAAGTATAACTCAATTATCACCAGCTGTGTGGAAAAGTTCAATTCCAAAAAAAAAGTATCTACATATACTTGTACACTTGTGTGCAGTGTTAAAAAGAGATTCTATACATTCTCATACACAACACAACTGACCTGATAGGATGAGTATTAGTTGAATTAATTTATAGTTTTGTGTACAGTATAGTACGCTTCGTAAATGCAGTAAAATAGAAAAAATTCTAAATTTATACTCGCGGTGGGTATAAAGAGCAAGTGTTTGTTGTACAAACAACCAGATGGGGCGGGGGGGAGAAAGATTTCATTTTATGCGATAATGATGTCAATGAACCCTTTGTGTGATTTGTATTAAGCGTTCGATAAAATGCACATTCTTGTTGCTTGTCGATGTTAAACAAAATTGATCGCTTATTAAACTTAAAGATATTTATTTTGTATAACAAACCCACACAAACTTGGCGGAAAAAAGGGAAAAATTGCGGTGAGTGAAAAAAAAAAATGAAGACAATCCTCGAAACAAATTATGATAACAAATTTACATTTGTCACTATTACTGTAAGCTAGAGAGTAAATAACCATTATGTCCTCCTACTGCACATAATATTCAAGATTTATGACCCTGGAATACTCAACGTAAGTAAAGTTGTAATATATTGATATATAGATGGATTGAAACTGAAATTTTATGGAAAATTTATGTTAAGAAAAATCCTACTCTTCGAATATCCCTGCACATAAAATGGATAACAAATAATTGAAAAATGAAGTTAATAAATCCAACTTCGAAGATGCATTATTCCTATTTTTATTTGCTTTTGTAAAAGAATATGCAAAAAGAAGAAGAATAGTGACATTTACTCTTTGGACATGGAAAAATTCAAAAAATATGTGGGAAAAATAAATGAACAATTTATGTACCACGCCGACGATCAAGAAATGTCTTTTTGTCGTACCTAAAAATGTAACTATAAAGATATACAGATTTATAATTAGCCCATTTATACCACTTCTGATAAAGTTCATATTTAAGTGGTCTTAAAACCTTCTTCCTCTATGCGCTAAAGTTCTAACGGGCCTCAAGTAGCCGCAGAAGCCCTCAAAGATGTAAAAAATCTACAATTCAAAATGTTACTTAATTATTAGGGAACCTAAAAGGGTGCTTTAGTGCCATCTCAAGACATCATTGTTTTGTGCAAGTCTAACTTCAAATTGTTCCTGTTAACGCCACATACGTTTGGTAAAGTAAAATGCGGAGACATATGCCTAGATCGACTCACGCATTAATACCCATCAAGATGTTGAAGATCTCTGACAATTTCTTTTATATTTTGTACATGATTTTCGCAACTTTCAATGTGATTTTTTCAATGTTAATATTGTAACTTATATATTATACTCTACCATTTTTCAAAATACCCCAAATAAATAAAGCAAGGCAACCACTTATTTTATAATTTAAAATAGAAAATATCTATTTTCTGGAAACGTAATACAGTATTTTTTACTATGTGTACCGTGTGTATAATTTAAAGTCAAAGGTCAAGCCTAATTTTTTTTAAGTTGCTTTTGCAAATTGTGTTGAGTTTCAAACGCAATCAAGGAAAGTATCCAAATTTCGGCTTAATCAAATAATAAAATATGAGTATTTATGCTTACGTTCTTTTTTACTTGTTCTTTTTTATACCCTTCGCATAAGATGGTGGTATACTAAGTTTGTCATTCCATCTGCAACACCCAAAAGGAGGCGTCAGCATAAAAAACTGAGTCAACCTAAACATGTATGTATGTCCGTTTGTTGTTGACATTCTCAAGATCGTAAATGTTGAGATATTGAACTCAAATTTTGTACAGACACCGCTAGTTTCTGCAAATTAGGCAAAATCGCTCAAGAGCTACCCCCCAATCAACAAAACTACATTTACACACTCCACCACACTCCAACGTACTTATGATCACGCCCACAATTTTAAAAAACCATAATATAATTATTACGTAACTTGTAAGTTAAAACGTAACGCATGCACTATTAGAGAGCGTAACCATGTGGAAGGCGTCATCATGTACGCCTACTGTTTGCGTATAGACGTGGATGGTATTTAAGAATTGGCCTAAGTCAACTTTAGTCTTCTGACTTGTTTTTTAATAAAGTATCTTAAATTTTATTAAAATATTCTTGCAATCTATACAAAATCTTCTCTGTTAAGTGTAAAATGAAAAACAAAGAGAACAAACAAGCGTAAAAAATTTAATTTTACCACTTTCTTCTTCGTTGTCCGGAATGTGCTACTTTGCAAAGTACAGTTGTCCTTTTAAGAATGTATTATGTAATAATGTAAGATTCCAAATTTTCGGCGGCGGCAAAAGTACTACGTACGAGCGTAGATAGACGAGGTGTTGGCCAAAGTTGCACAAGGAGCAGTTTTAATTATATATCACAGAACCAATCATATTTCAATCGTTTTTTCGGTACCTGAGTAGCTGAGTAGGTTAAGGCTTTCAATTAGTAAATTCTGTCCACTGTTGAAATCCAGCTGGGGAAATAAGTGAAAGAGTTTTTCAGCTGAAATTTGAACTCAAGTGTTGCGTTGGATTGGTTACCCACCGATAATTAAGAATTTTACTATGAAAGACAGATGTTTAGTTCGACAAACGAATGAACATTTAAGCTTGTAAAATACAATACATTATTATTATTAACCAATCGTATATGACAGTACCTCGGGTTCAGATACAATTAAACTAATTGTAAAATAATTTAAGGAGCTAAATGGTGTAGCATATTAAATGATCGGGCTTAACCAACTGTGACATTTCTGCTGGTTTTAAAATAGTTGAATAATGTTTAATAGTTTTGAAAGTTTAAATACTAAAAAATTTCCTTAATCGATCCCTTTAAACTCATCCAACAGAAAAAAACTTTCGAATCAGAAAGTTAAACATAATTATGGTCAAAAAGGGATTTTAAATAGTTTTCAACTTCAAAATGACACAAATGACCCCTGGCACCGAAGTGGGTTTTTTTGTAAATTGTGGGTGTGCCTTTTATCCGCTTATTTTTAGCACATTTAAGGAATCCATTCGTGAAAATGTTCAGACGGAAATTACTAACTACTAATAGATAATATTTGTACCAAATTTCAACTCAATGTTTGAGTTTTTGCTACCGTGAGAGTGAAAAATAACCGGCAGTCAAGCGGACAGACAGATGGACATGGGCGGATTCTAATCAAGGATATATATATAAGTATGTACATTATGTGCTGACAAACTTAGTACACCCTTCAGGGTGGTGCGAAAGGTGTAAGAACGACACATGTTTGCGTTTTACTTAAAGAGAACGACAGAACAAGTGCAAGACCACAAATCTAACCAAAGAAAGGTTTCAATACAATTGAATGCCAACAAGAAACTGTTGCTATTTGTGGAATGCAATCTCAAATATGTAACACATACATATCTCGTTCATATCCTATAAATTACATTTAAATATTTATTTGAAAACACACACGCATACCATCCTTTAATAGATTTGTAATTAAAATTAATTATCTTGCGGTAGCACGTTATATGTTTACTATCAAGTTGTTAAAGTATCAAGAGTCTTTGCCAACAGCAAACACAACACCCACTTATCATGAAGTTTTTATACGCTGCACCACTTGTGGCAAAGGGTATATTAGGTTTATGCGGATGTTTGCAACGATGTTTGCAACGATCGATATTGTCTCAAAAAAGAATCCTGTTGAAAAGAGATCCAATCGGACATTTTTAGAATCCCTTCCCATACAACATTTACAAAAAGTCTTTATATGGTAAACAAAAACGCAATGTTTAACATTTTTTCACAAAATTTGTTAAAGAATTTATGGCAATGCTTCACATTTACTGATACACCTAAACGAATTACAACAGAACATAATTTGTGGAACTATGTGGTGCAGGGTAGCATGTTGTCTTGTTTTTTAGTAAGGGCACCGTAGTGAAGTTGGTAGGCGGAAGCAAGCAACGATGTGATAAGAAGCAATTGAACAAACATATTTAAATAAATGAGTATACAAACACATACCCACCTAGAAGCTTTACTTGCACATATGTACATACATGCAATATTTTGCTCACCCTTTATATACATATTAGAGAACTGTTTATAATCAACTGACACGCTATGCTATGAAATAAATTAATTGCTATTTTGAATTGAATTTAGGAATACTATGTGTTTCAATCGATTTAGTCATTTCCGTCTCTCTCATAAATTGCATTTTTTTCATTCCTCACATACAGACGTACAGACAGACATGGCTAGATCAATCCATATGTATTGCAATTATAATTATATAAACGAGTGTTGCAAAAATTTTGACAAAGTGATCATGCCCACAACCTTGGTACGGTGCGTATAAAAATTCCAGAACTTATTACTCAATTATTCCATTTTCTGGAATTTCATTAGCATACTAATTTATTAAGTCGTTGTTCAGTGTTCTGCGTTGCTTGGCAGTGGCAGCCTAACTGATTGTTACTTTTCAGAAAGCACCTTCAGCTACACACAGTGAAACATTTTTTCTGATGTTATAAAAATAACACCAAGAGCAAAAGTAATTGGAATACCTCGGCATAGGTGGTATTATTAAACCAAACTGTGTGTGTGTTCTGTGTACCATGCACTATAGTGTTTCCTTCCTGTTCGTATATATTACAAATACAAACAAACCAATGAATATAAACAAGCCTACGTCTATACAGCAACAGCAGATATGATGAATTTTTTAATAGGGAAAGTATTTGAATATGTTAATAAGCCTTTACGATTCTTTCCTGTGTGTTCGTATTATTATGGGTGCGTTGTGAGTTTGCTCACTTGACGCGTTATCGCTGTCATACATTAACAAAGTTGTTGCTGAAATAGGATTGGAGATAATATTTGGAAAATTCCCATTTCGTATGTACAATACTCGTACGAGCAAAATTAATTGAATTTGAAGTTGAACTTTTCACTGCCGCCAACTAAACGAATGCAAAACTTGTTTAATTGTTGAAAGTAACTTGTGGCGTCAACATTACCACCATTCAACACCGTTACACTGTCCTATATCAATTATGGCAAAAGATTGTTTCAGTCTGTAAGTCTTAAGCATCGAGAGTGTGTTACTTACCTTTTATTATACGGTTTGATTTAGAATTGTTTTTAGATGTAAACGGCTTTCAATATATTTTGGTACAAATTTTGTAGGGATATGACAAAAAAATTAACAACAATGATCTCCCCTAATAACTTTTTATTAACGAGAAGCTTATTATGGTAAAAGATTAAATTACTCGGTTCATAAAAGTTTAACCACCATGACGGCATTTATGATATGGAGAGACTTCCACAAAACAAAACATAAATTTTTCTTGATTGTTATTGTTATTTCAATAGGCATAGAATGTCTTAAGCGATACACTTAACTAATGAAAAAAATTAAAATTAAGATATGTTAAGATATGTATGTATAGATATTCTATTGTATATATGACATATATAGAAAGCAACTTAAATAGTAATTTCGTAAAATCTACTTAACTTTGAATATTTCGAACACTAGAAAATCAAAATAATCGCAATAGTTCTCATTTCTAATGAAGACAATACAATAACATATAGACAAGACAAAAAAAAAGTTCACTTAATTTTACAATGTATTCAAAATGGCGATCGACACAACATGGCGGATTTTGAATTTTTTCACAATCTATATGAGATGGATGTCATTTTAAAGAACTTGATAAATGTATTGCGTTGGACCAAGTAACAATATTGAGGGACTGATTTTTACCGACTTTGACTTTTGAAGTTGAAACATTACATATCCTTTCGGTTCGCTGAAAATGAAGCGTTTTTATACTCTACATTATGTTTTCAACATGCCATTTTAGCGGATATGCTGAATAGTTTTATTCTAAATCAACCAACAAAAAAAAAAAGATCTCGTCAAAATCTTTTTTTACGACACGATGAAATAAGTACAAGCTTGTTTAAGCGAATTATTTTTTATATCATGCAAGTCTTTTCATCCACTTGCGAAAGAGGGAATAAATTAAGTTCGTAACAGCAAAACGGCAAATGCCACACACATCTTCAATTATATCGAAGGATCAAAATCTGAAGGTAAAGGTCGCATTTTTCAAATATTTTGACAATGTTTGAAAAAATTGGCTCAAAGAGGAATTCTGTTGAAAAAAAACCGAATCCGACCATTTTTAGAATCCCTCTCCATATAAAGTCCTATTATAATAAAAACCTTTTTGGAAAAAATTTGATGAAGATTAATTTGAACCAATGTGACTAAATTTATTTTAGCACAATTTGAGGAACTAAGTGGTATATGGTATTAAAGGGTCGCCTAACGTTTTCGCTTGTTATCTTTTTCCTTAAAGAAATTAATATGAAAAAAAAAATGCCCTGTTAAGTTTAAGACATATAGACAGACATTATTCGAAATATTTCAACTTTGACTGAACCTCAACATTTATATTTTAACAATACAAATGTTATTTTTTAGTAGTGAAGAAGACTATTTATCTTAACATTTATTGAAAAATTGATAAAGTGAAAATATGATAAAAAGAAAAGCACGTTCTATTTGAGGTCACGTTACGTATTCGTCTTCTCAGATCGCCATTTTTATTATTATTACCAATTGTTACCATTCTGTTTACTTAATGAAAGTCTCTGGTATCTATTCAGAGCAGCAATTTCTTTTTCATACATTTTAACTTTGCCCGAAAGAAACTTATGGAACAATTGATTATAGCATTCGTCATATGCAGCTTGTTTTTTTTGATAATAGTATATCCTACTTAAATTGTATATTTGTCTTATAACATTTTCATGAAACTTCCCAAAAACGGTTTCAGTTATTTTTAGTGTTCTTTTGCACAATGGTTCCGCATTCTCATATTTCTTTTGTTTAAAATATATTTCCGTTAATTGCGTTAAAACTGCCGCCACTGCTGGATGATATTCACCGAATATTCGAATCCTTAAACTTAATGCATTGTTTAGTAATTCAATAGCTTGCTTAAAGTCATCTTGAAACCGACACGCCCATGCCAATGAACTAAATTTTGTGGCTTCAAAAGCATAATAACATTTGGAACCATTATTAATTTCCCATTTATATAGTGCGTTTGGGGCAAAGATAAAGTTGCCACTAGTTCTCTTGGAATCCTCCTCATCGCTTAAATTTACTCTAACATAATGTTGCGAGTCTTTGTTTTTAATACATTGAGTATTATATGATGGAACGATTTGCCCCTTCTGATCAATGGAAAAGGTTTTATTAAGTCCTTCGGAATCTTCCTCTTTGTGAGATAATTCTGTAATAAAATCTTGCGAAGATTTATTTTCGCATAATGGATTTGGACTTATGCTAAAAGTATTGTCAGATCGTTCAGAGTGATTCGATGCAATGATAAAAGTATCATTGATGCCTTCACAGGCCGTTTCATCGCTTAATATTTCCGCAATAAAATCCTGCGTGTCTATATCATTGTTATTATGTGAAGTATCCTCGTTTGTGCGCAGTGAACACTTAAATTTCAAATCGTTTATATCTTCTTCCAGTTGTACAACTGAAAGTTCAGCCTTTTGACACTTTTCTTCAGTGTACAATAACTGCTCCCTCAATAAAATGTTTTCCTGCCTTAAACGTAGATTCATCAATTGAAGATGCCGCTTTTCTGCTTCTACTTGTTCCAAATGAGTAGCTAAAATTATTAATTCTTCAGCTTTACTGATGCCTAGTTTTATGCACGCACTATTTTTATCATCGAAGATCATCGAAGATTCCGCATCGGGCGTATCATACTTTTCTTTCAAAGCTCTCAGTGTTTGCAATATAGATTTTGATTTACATCTTATCTCTTCCGGTACACATTCTATTATTTTATCGTTTTCTTCAATCTCGTTATATTCCAAGTGCGAATTAATACGTGTCATCATAACAACTAATAAATACAACGTAATTTCAATTTGAAAGTTTTTTAACTTCTGTTAAATAATTTGTTACTAAAATTTGTTCTCAATTGAATGTGTTTATATAGCAAAACATTTAGGCAAGTTTTACCTGTTCATTCAAGCGAAATGGAGAGTATAGTCGATTGTTACCTGTTCGTTCGGCAAAATCAATCAACAGGTCCCAAACAAAATGCTACGCTCCGTTTTTATCTAAAGGATAATACCTGGTCTTAAACCACGGCACTCTTCTTTAACTTCTTTTTCTGTCTGTTAGAGAGGAACAGGACAATCGATTTTCGATATCACTTAGCTCACTCATGTCAAGTGGGTTTTAGTGGAAATAGCCATATGTTGTTATATTGGATTTGGAATGGACGTTTACTCGTCAAACTCTTAAACACTTTTTACATCCATTTATGCAAGTGCCACATTGGACATTGGACATTTAGCTGATCGAACATTTTCGTTAAATATTAATTTCAAATAGATGTCATACTTGTGTATGTTTTGCAATTAACAAAATCGCGTGTGAGTTACAATGGAAATAAGCAAAAACAAGATTTCAAAACTTTAATCTAAGAATTAAAAAACAAAAGTTTTTTGTTATTTTGAAATTGATTTTTATACCCATCTTCATAATGATGTGCGAGAATATTGTTTTTATTCAGATGCTCTGTCCATCTTCTTTTGGGTTTTCAATTAAGATTATATTCATGGCAGTTTGTATGCCATACAAGCAATTTCTCTAAGTGCACTTTTTAGATTACTACACGATTCACAAACAAACTGAAATCCATTACAAAGAGGAGCAATAAGTTTTTCAATTATCCGATATATGTATTGCATATCAGTTTGTTTAGTTTTATGGGGAATTTGGTTTTTTGTAAATTGTTGACGTGTCTGTTATTCGACCATGCCCATTTCTTAAACATCGATGGATGAGATACTTATGTGCATACTAAATTTCAGCTTGATAGTGCAATTTTTATGGCAGTTAAATAGATTTTTGTCGATTAAGGCCCAATTTTACCAATTTTAATTTCAGCTCAATCAAAATTTACGTTCTTGAGAATCCCAACGATAGGCGGACACACGGACATACATGTTTAAATCGATTCAGTTCGCTGATCAAGAATATGTATACTTTGTAGGGTCTCTTACGCCTCCTTCTGGGTGTTGCAAAAGGAAGAACAAACTTAGTATACCTTCATCACTAAGGTGGAGGATATAAAAACAAGTGAAAATATTCTAGTCGACCATCAAATACCGTACACCATTACACTTTTCGTTATATTATAAAACGTTAAATGAGGAGGGGTTCCAAAAATGGCCAAATTGAGCACATCAAATTATTAAGCTAATAAACTATTCATCACCAAATATTGTGAAAAAATATAACCGGACCTTATATGGGGAGGGGTTCGATTCTATCCATTTACAATAGTGTTCCCTTTGGGCTAAACATCGATCCATTCAGATTTTCATTATAATAACCTGCCAGTTGATTCTAAAAGAAAAGTTTCCGGTTTTGTCAGGTTTTTTAATAAAATTGATATTAATAAATCAATAGAAATGAATTTTTTTTTTCTGATTTTTTTTGTAATTCTTATCCCCCTTTATTTAACATTATTCCACAAATTTTCTTCATTGAGTCTGAATTATGTTCAATAAAAACTTATACAGATCTTGATTATGTTTACACGATGTTTTGGCATTCGTATGTACTCAATTAACATTCAAAACGAATGACGTTTACATTTTATACTTACATTCTATTGGGCAGTTTATATTGAGGTCGTTTTCAAAATTTTCAATTACAGCAACGATTATATTGATTTTAAGATGTATAAATAAAAAAATTCTTAAATAATGTAAAAAACTAAAAAGTTTTGAAAAATGTGAAATTAATTCTGTCAGTTTATATAATTTATAGTGCACATTACTAAATAAAAATTTAAATTGCAAACAAATCGTAGCCAATTTAAGCAAGCAACGACTTATGCTTCAGATTCTTGCTTATAAAGATATAAAGTTGGAACAAATGCCAAATGTTGTTGTTTTCTCCGAAATAGGAGCTAACTCGTTAAATTTTAATAAATACTTCATTGGTGAAGACGTAGTAAAAACGGCTTACGTTCGGCATAAAACATTAATGTGCTTGAAAAGAACCTCAATTTGTTTGAAATGTTGTTCTCTGACAGTATTTTCGGAGTATATGAAATAATTAATAATATGTACTTTGATAAAATATACTTATTGTACAACATTTTCTCACTTCCAAAACAAACGTTGCTATATAAACAGTACCTTTTTCATTATGTATTGTACATATATAATTTGAGAAACACGCATAAAGGATTTTATTAATATTTTTGAAACTTACAACCTTTTAGCGGAATTATTTGTTGCATTTGCCACTTGTTGTCTCGTTCCGTTCCGATTTGGTGCAAATTTTCCAATTCTGAAACTTGGTACTTGACTTCAAAGCCATTGGCGCGCAATTTGTGTATGAACTTTGACATATGTTCGATTTTAAAACATTTTTGCGTATTAATTTTCTGCTGCAGTTTATTATTAACATGCAGTGTGTGCTTCAAAGTGTTTAAATAAAACATTGCCTCCATATCGCAAAGAGAAATGTATACGCCAATGAAAATGAAAGGACGCGGTGTTATAAATGACATGGGATTACCTGGACCGGAGAAACCACTCAGCTTCTGTAATGAGTTGCGACAAGTGCTGCAACAACGTAACTTACTTACGGCGAAAACTTGCAACAAAGGTTAACATTGTTTAACAAAATTGTGACATATTTTATATATCATAACGCATCTATTCTTTTCTTAATTAATTCTGTCGATTGTGCAGACTTAACGGATGGTTCGAGAGGCATACCCACTAATACTGAAATGGATAAAAGGCATAGTTTTCGTATGCAAGCTGTGCAAGAAATTATCGACTCTGAAAAATCTTACCTGCACCAACTGGAAGTACTTATGGAATATTTCGTAAAACCTTTAAAGCAAAAACGTATAATCGATGAGTTAAGTCATGGAACTTTGTTCGGTCAAGTAGAAATGATATACAATTTAAATGGGGAATTTTTGAAAGAACTGGAATCAAACAGGAATAAAGTAGCGACGGCCTTTCTGAAAATGGCGCCTTTTTTCAAACTATACTCAATATATGCATTTGACTATCGGCATGCATTGCTTGTACTACAAGATTTGCTATCGAAGAATGTGGCGTTTCAAAAGTTTTTAGAATCAAACGAATCAAGGCCGGAGGTACAATGTAAATTAAATTCATTAATGATTGTGCCCATTCAAAGATTGCCACGTTACAAGTTGTTGTTGGAACAGGTAATACTATACACCAGTCCGGCGGATTGTGATTTTAAAATTTTGAAGGAATCCATAAAGCAAATTGAAAACACAGTTTCCCACATCAATTCCTGCGTAGAAGATCAAGAAACCACACAAATGCTAATAAATCTGCAAAATTCTCTCTGCAATCGTTCACCCAACGTTGTGAAACCATCACGTAAAATAATTAAAGAAGGCGTGCTACAAAAAATAACACGGCACGGTGAAGGAATCCGGCGCTATTGTGTGTTAATGTCGGACATTTTTATGTACTGTAAAATTCTAAAGGATCGAGCACCAAATACGGTACTCGACAACTCTTTGGAATGTTGTTGTATATTTCCTCTCAAAAAGTCCAAAGTCTATGAACTATTGCCGGGATCTTTTAAGATATCTTGTCAAGGCGATAGTATTATATTAAGTTCACCAGATTTGCAGACATGCAACCTTTGGGTAGGACTCGTACGAGATGCTATAGAGCTACATAAGCAGTGCTACATGACTTTACGTAAGGAGAGTAGCAAACGGACCCCTCTGCGCAAAAAAGAAGTGAGAAATTTTGGTAAAGATTACATGTTAAGTCCACGCAGTAAGAAATATGTAGGTTCCCTCAAGTCACTTTAATTATAAATTGTAATCAGGTAATATTTTAAAATCTCTTTCAAGGTGTATGATGGTATATTTCGGAACAAAAATCGTTCAAACGAGGTTAAGGAGGACTGCTCTTATGGTAAAGTGTGGCTCAATTGCAAACGAAAAATACCAAAGAGGGACAACTTTACATCGTCGTTATTGACTAATGACGATGGAGTAATTTTACGTAAAACATCTGCAAAAACCGAAAATCGTTTATCGAAAATCTACAAAAGCACATCTAACGATAAATTATTTGAAAATACAAAAAGTATTTTAAAAAACCAACAACGAGCTGTCAATGCAACAGAACTTCCGAGGCCATCTATCGCATACCACAGCCATCATGATTTTGCTCAAAGTTCATATAGAAAACCTTCAAATCCTATAAATAGTAACAACAAACCAAACCAGATTCAACAGAACTACGACATGTCACCTACAAAGGGAACACATTTTAATAAGATGGCGTTCAATAATGAAAATAATGAAAATGCGAGTCGGTGGGAGTCGGAAAATGTGTTTTCACCGCCACAAAAGAAACGCGTAAAATTTGATGATACTTCAAACATGTTATATAATTTCAGTAGCTCCAAAGTGAACACAAATCCAGACCATCATGGGAGTAAAAGTTTACGTGAAAAAATTTATAGTTTTTTTGCAAATTTATTTTAATGGATTACACAAATATATATACGTCACATATATATAATAATTGATCAAGTGAAAATGCTATAGCCGGTCAAGCCCGACCATCCTTAATATGTATTATGCTCCAATAAGTTTAGTTGTGTCAGTGAACGTGAGGCACCGTCATATAAGTGACTTTTTGAAATACCATTATATGGAAAGGGGTTCTAAAAATGGTCCCATCGGATCCAATTAACTATTGTTTATCCAATTTTACAACAAATATTAAAAATTGCGATTTTTTTGCCATATAAAGACTTTTATTTTAGGAGGACCACCTCTTCGGACCAATACATGTCCTTGTACCAAGTTTCATCGAAATAACTTAAAAATGTGACCTGTAGCTTGTGCAATTTACATGGACTGACAGACGGACATTATTAAATCGATTCCGATTTTGATTCTGAATCGATCGTAATAATGAAGGTGGATGGAGCATTTGCCGTTTAGGAGCCATTTGGACAAACCTATATATACCCTTTGCCGCAAATGGAGCAGGGTATAAAAATTCTATCTAGCTTCATGGATACTTTTCATGAACACTTCAATAGTACGTTCGCATAATTCATTCGACCATAGGCCCTGTTTTTTAAAATGCGAACCTATAATAACAGCTTGAACGCTGCGGTAATAATCGTTTATATTGTTGACAGTGACCCCTGATCCAATTATCAGCGGTATATTAATATTGCCACAAACAGAGTGAACATCTTGGAGTTTGACTGCATCGCCGGTGGCATTGCCTAAAGTGGAAATAATTATGTGGATATAATTTTATACGTGTCAGCTTCTAATTTCAGTTTCATACCTGATAGTACAACGCCGTCGCTTAAAAAGAATTCAGCCGCTTGTGCTGTTTCTAAAATGCCAACGTCAGCGGTAATTGCATGTGCGCTGTGTTTCTTTTTTATATCAGTAAATATCAAGACATTCGAGGCATCTATTTGTCGCCTAAAGCGCAGCAAATCCCCAGCATTAGCATTCACCAAGCCCTCATCAGCTACGTGGCCGTACACGAAGCCTTCGACTCGAATGTATTGCAAATTGCATGCTTTGGCGACAGCCACAGCCTCCTTATTGCCACAAGCCAAAATTTGTACACCAACAGGCATGCGTTCAGGTAATATGCTCTTAATTTCTCGCGATATCCTGCACATGCAAGCTGTTGTCTCTGGTGATAACTTTTCCGATTGAACATACGGTATATCGTGCATATTTTCTATTAAAACTGAATCCTTAAAAGGTGTAAATCAACGCTGGTGAATCATCCTATTTACATACTATCTGTAAAGACTTTTTACCAAATTGTATTTTTTATAAATGTGTGCTTCATGTCCAGCCTTTTCTATGACTTCCGACCAATTGCCTCGGTAAAGGGGTGTTCCTACTTGAGCAAGCACAAAATTAAATGCAATAATAGGTAATTTGTTACATAGTGTACCTGGCAGAGCTTGGACATGAATCATTCCAATAACATTACAAACTTTTTCTTTAAATACTTGGAAAAATCTTTGCATTTTTTTAAATCGGTGAATAGATCATTTATAGCCTATAATTTCGTTAAACTGTAGTTACAATAGTTACTGTTAAACTGTTTAACTAATGTGCATGATCGTTAAGCGAAGAATTTGTTGTAATTGTCATGAGGGGCCTAAGTCAAATATAGTATTTTTACTTATGTATTTGTTTTGTACTTGATTAAATTTTTACTGAATATTTTATAGTAGGATTGGATGTATCTTATGATGATATAATGATATGGGTGTATATTGTTATTGTTCAAACGTTTTAAAGTGTCAGAAGGTAGGCAAGCCACACCTCCCAAAGGCCCATATGTATAGCCCATCTGTCTGTCCCTGTGTGCATGTGAGTTTACATAATTTTGTTGAAATTCTCAGGACATTAAAAATTTATAAATTGCCCTAAAAATTTGATTAGATTTGGACACTTACCTATCGCGAGCAAAATCGACATATATCGATTCCAGTTGAGTGGTTTCCGATTTCAAAGAAAAGCGAAATTAGTGCTTTATTTGCGGATTCCAAAGGAACATGTGTAATAGAAATTAAACTGGCCGTTCGGAAGTTTTACTTAAAAGAAAATGTTATCATTTGAACAGAATAATTTCCCAATGTTTGATTAATACGATGCACAGGCTTACTAGCATTTTGTTTTATCCAAATTTGCATACTTTTTTAAAATTTCGCATAAACCCTGAACTGTTAAGCTGTATATTCTACTATTTGGCAGATTTGTTCATATTGGTTTTATACTTGAAATTGTTTTTATGTGGACCAGGCCTCTTTTGAGGTCCTTGAATTGCACCTGAAAGTTAATTTTATAATAAAAATGAAGTGAAATTACGTACAGATTATTTTTTCATATCTACGAACTTTGGTAATGAAAATGGTTTAAATCGGACCATGAATCTTCCCACAAATTTACAAAACGTATATTTTTTGGGATTTTTCCTTCATTACGGACAAACCGTAGGGGATACGAAAACTAAATTTTGCCACAATATTAACAAATTATTAATTATTTTTATTAGGAAAAGTCTAGTAAACTATGCCCACCTATAATGGACTTGCTAGGGGTTTATTTAGAATATTTGGCGTGTGCGATTCCATATAGATCTCAAATTTAGAATGAGCATTCCTATTGCACGTTCGGAACAAGCGTTCTAGCGACAAAAGTTGGGCATTGAGCAGTGTCCACTTCCATAGATCGGGAAAGCGTCAAGTCAAGGGTAAACCAATGAATGAACGAAATATTGATAACTGTTAAAAGAATTTAGTGATCATTTGAAACGAAAAATAGCAGCCCATCAAAAGGATTGAAGGAATTCCGTAGGGTTGCAATTGCCAGGAAATTTCTTTGAAATATTGATCCCACACTTCGTTATTTCATTTAGAATGTCAGAACATTGTAGATTAGGGGAACACCCTTCCACATAGCTTCTTTAGCCTTTCTGTCTACTTTTCATTGAATTTTAAGCCACCTAGGCTGGGAATTCAAACAAAACGTGCACTGATTAGCCATTACAAGTCGGGAACTATTTTTTTAATGATACGGGGATGATACTGCAACGGTCTGTGTAAATTACAAACTCCTTTACATATTTTATCTCTGAGTGCTTTGTACTCAAATTTTATTTTTCTACATGACGTTGTTTTTCTAAATACAATTCAAAATGTTAGGACTTTCATACAAAGGCTAACTTGAGGTCAACGTGAGCTTTGATTTATTTTCTCATTTTCAAAACTTTCTTACACATCTTATCCACACCTTCGCGATTCTCAGTATATTTCCAAAATCAGCTGTTGTTGTTTGTTTATTTAGAAAAGTAGAAAAGTGGAACAATTTTTTAAATTTCAGAATCTTGCTGACAATTCACTGCGTTTGCTTTACAAATTATTCCTATTGCCGTTTGTTTGACAAAATGAATCCCAAGAACGACAACTCCACAACATTAAAGCCTTTGGTTCAAAGATTGAAACAAAAGAAGAAGCAATTGACGGCACGAATTAATTGCAACAATAATAAAGTAATCAGTACCGAAACGGATAAAGTGTCCGTATTGGAAGCAAAAATTGACCATAAACGTAAAAATCCTTTCGTCAAGTAAGTAAGCCAGTGAAACGTCATTTAATACTTAAGGAAAATATCTTGCAAAACTTCATCATCACACCATCACATTACAGATCAGTTGGAGATGCGAAGAGGTTTAAAAGTAATATTTATCACGATGCCGAAGACTCCTTGCTCGATTTTATTAATAAATCCTCTTCAAACCAAAAGGAAGACAGTTTTAGCAATTCACCAGCATCAACCAGATTTCCCCTACAGCCGGCGGATGCCAAATTATTTGCCAATTTCGAACATCACGCAGCTGCCTCAACATCCACCGCATTCATCGATGAAGATGAGACCGCCCTATTGGAAAAACAAAAGTATACAAAACATTTACCAATGGATTGGAGTCTTAAGACGCGGATCCGTTTCTTTTGCCAAAGTGAATTACCCGCTACACAATTGAAGACGAACCAAGCCGCCAGCAGCTTAACCAGTTTTGTACGGTGCATTAACACTGAAACAGAATGCGGTGGCTTAGACATTTCACCGGCCGCCCGATTTAATCAAGCCTCCTATTATTGGCAACATCCACATATACCGTGGATGACATTATTTCCGCGCAACAGTCGGGATAATTGTGGCTTTGTATTGGGTGAACGGGAGCGCTCTGCTCTGGCAGAGGAATGGGACTACAGTTTCAAGGGACTCTTTCAATTATTGAGGGCCAGGCAGTGTGCTTACTTTTATCTGTGCGCCAACAGTTTTACCGTACTGTTTAGGGCAGCAGGCACAGGAGGACGAGCTGAGGTGCATGCCCTTATGTCGCCATCTACGCATGGTATACGAAATGCTTTGCGTCAAGAAGGCATTGAATTTACAATGCCCCTTAAAAAGGACACAAGTACTTGCTTGAACGAATCTTTAGAAAGGAAAGAAAATGCTGGGGGAGGAGGTGTGGAAGATGACGACGGAGAAGAAGAAGAATGGTTGGAAAGTCTGGGGGTAGATGAAAAAGAAATTCGTAAAATACAAACAGCCCACCAACGCAAATTGAAAAGTCAGGAAATGGCGGACGATTTCAGTGAAAATTCTTTATTGCTCATCGAGGGCGTGGAGTGTCAGGGTTTCTTCAGTTTTCTTCTAAATGCTAAAAGCACCATTAGTACTGTGGGTCGTTTGGCTGGAGTACCACCCACTTTGTTGGCGCCTGTTGCATTTCCCAAAGCCACGATGCAACATTTAACGGCGCGGTCTAGTAAAGTGCGATTAGATGGCGTCGATTATCACAGTATCGAAGTGAAAGGTGTCGTGTTGCCTTCATTCCTGCCGTACATATGTCAGTTACTCAAAGAAACTAAATCCACTTTCAGCGCCACGATAGCCTCCAGTACAAACACCTTATCCTTTACCAAAGGAACCCAGAAATTACTAGAGAGTGAAATCAAGCAAAATGCTAATAATGATGTGGATGGTAGTAATGTGGCGACGTACGCGTCTCATTGTGAAGGTGCCGCGGGACAAGTGTTTAACAAGGAAAATCTCTCCGATTGTGGTTTGCAAGAATATATTATTGAAAGTATGTGCCGTACAGGTCAGCAGGCTGTAGCGCTGCTGGAGCGTATATGTTGTGATAGAGAACACGGTTATGCCTGGAGCTAGCCTTCCCCAATGAAAAACTCGAAATAAAATAATAAAATAGATAAAGGAGTAAATGTATCAACTTTCTGCCCATTCTGTTTTATAAGCACCCGTGTTTAATTGAGTGGTATCTCGCTCTAAAAACTCCCCCATAACAAAGCAAGGATTATCTAAAATATTTTTTTGGGCGGTAATTTTATTTCATTTAATTTTAATTTTAATTTCACACACAAACTAAGAGTTAATAAGTGTCCAAAACGTGTGATCACTATTGAGAGGGAGGCGCAATTTTTTAAAACTAATAATCCAATCCAACCCTCCTTTGCTGGGTATTGCAATCATGCAACCGTCAAGAGAGGACAGATGGAAAGTAGAGAATAAGGAGGACCGGACCTAAGCTGACCCGTTTTTCGAAATTTTCGTGACCAGATGTATAATTTAAACAACCCGAGATAAAAGTATAAATAGATCAACTCAGTAATCGGCGCCCATTCATAGAATATATTTATATTGCAGTTCTTCAAAACCTCTCTTTAGGTGCAGCAAAGGCTTTAACATAGTTGTATAAAAAATCCGTTCAACATCATTATTTAATATTAATTATATATCTATTAATTCTAATGATCTACAATAATCAGCTCATCTATGCTCCAGTCTTCATATGAGTGATCGGGTAAAAATCTTCGTATAATAATTGGTATTTTCTTATTTTTCAACTCTTTCATGGCAATTTGCAAGGGATCCGTTTCGCCCTCCAATTCAACCATAATGGGTGCACACATAGCTATTTGTAACGCTCTGGTACCCAGAACACGAGCTCTTTCGTATTTCGTCATGTATTTTGTGGTGATACGTTTTGATTTTGGTACTCCGCCACCAGCATTGCCCGGTGTTATAATCTCGATATTGTCCACTTCCTCTTCTTGATTAATATCGTCAATGTTATCTTCTTCATCTACATCATCAAAATCATCACCTCCCACACTATAAATTGGAAAATTCAATCAACAACTTGACTGATTTGTGGTCACATTTACTTACTCATCATTGTCATATTCTCCATCATCCATGATTACACTATGAAATTTAAAAAATATATAGACGAAGATAAGAAATATATTCAATTCCGGCACGAACAATGTAAGTTGGATTTTAAAATACCTTTGTCAACAATGTGGTTGATATACATAATAATTAGAAGAGAAAACCGGGGATGGCAAATAAAAAGTATTTGCTTTATCAGCGTGCAGTTAACAAGTCGTAAAAGAATGAGAGTAATTTTGTTGCAACAAGCATCGAATGTCGCAGTTCAGCCATGATTTTCTACCAACTCGTTCTATTATGATTCTTCGTAATATTTGTACCTTTAAGGTTCTTCCTATTAACTCCACCCACGACGTTTTTTAAGTGCTGCCAATCTAATCACCCATAAACAATTTTTACAATGAAATCAACCCTTTCCTTTTTACAATCACTTGGGGGAACCCAACCCAAACAACCTACATTGAGGCGACCTTTGAAAGTGCCGCAGCAAACGTGCTTGCCATTCGGTGACCATGAAGCTGAGAAAGTGGGATCCATTTTTGGTTCAAGAAAGTGACTAGTGTTGTAACATTGTCCAGTTGTGGGGCACAATTTCAGCATGTTAAATCCTCCCACCAAAAGTAAATTGTTTTTCTTTAGTAAATGTCACCATAGTAATGGGGTGCTCTTCTTCGGCACTGGTGAACAATCAAAACACTTCATTATCCCATATTTTGTTACGCATATCTTCGCCACCAGAAGCAATCAATTGAGATTGAGAAAACCAGCTCAATGATAATATTCGAAATAGAGGACCAGCGGTGAGCTGGTCTTCCCAATCTCAATTGATTGCTTCGGGTGGCGAAGATATGCGTAACAAAATATGGGATAATCAAAGTTTGCACCTGTTCACCAGTGTCGAAGAAGAGCACCCCATTACTGGACAATGTTACAACACTAGTCACTTTCTTGAACCAAAAATGGATCCCATTTTCTCAGCTTCATGGTCTCCAGGTGGCAAGCACGTTTGCTGCGGCACATTCAAAGGTCGCCTCAATATAGGTTGGTTCGTTTAGGTTCCCCCAAGTGATTGTAAAAAGGAAAGGGTTAATTTTATTGAAAAAATTTATTTATGCGTGATTAGCTTGCTTTTTGCCGAGTCACTGAAGCACAATTTAAGTGGATCGGCAGCACTTGAAAAAGTCAAATCTTGTAGCGTTTAGATTGGCAGCACTTAAAAAGCGTCATGGGTGGCGTTAATACGTAAGTACCGTTTAGTTATATCGGCTGGCCCGACGTTGGGCGCCAATTAAATTATTAAATATATATTTGTTAAAAAATATTTTTTAATTTTATTGCTGAAGAGCAACTTTTCTTTTATTAATACAAAAATGAACTGAACTGTTAAACTAACTTACAATTATTTATATTATTCTACAAGCATCTGCAAATGAAATACGTTTCGAGGTAACACCTGTCAAGTCATGTTTTGTGAACATATCCAAACGAAATAGAATTTGCTGAATTTGCATGTGCACGGACAGTTTCTCATGATGAGTATTGTTCCATAACGTTATTATAAATGGTATTAACTTATACAAACCTGCCGGATATTATAAAAACGAAACAACAAAATTAAAACTTTTACCCATTTCTAGGAAGACCCTGTATGATTGCGAGTGGCAAATATTGCAAGAATAAAACTCTCATTTATACTGAATTATGTTCTCTCCAATAAACAAATTATTATAAGAATCTTTTTTTACTCTTTTTGGTCTATGTTCGTGCAATTTGCAAATGTGAAACATCAATTAAATGATAAAATAAAGTGTATTGTTGTAGTAAAGTAAAGAAAAAAACTATTAAAATCATTTAAGTGAAAATCATTCATTAATGAAAGTATATAAGTTGATAAAATACTCCAGCAATGGTTAAGCTTTTGCGTTTTTGTATACTCGTACCGTAAATAATTATCACATTATTAATAGCAGTTCAAGGCAAAATTAAAAATATCAAGATATTGTTGAACAGTAGGTTAATAAGGTTGGATGTAGTAATTTTAAAGGTGTGTAATTAGGTGTTAAAATTTTATTGTTTTAAGTATAAACACTAACGCTACGTGTGAATATTATTGAATTTTAATTACAATTTAAAAATTTGATAATTAAAACTTGTCAACACTTTGTACATGATTTGTTAAATTATTAAAAAAATTAAAAGCCATCACGCTACCACGCATACATTTGTTGAGGGAAGTTTTTTTATTGTATCGACAATAGAGTGGTGAAGTAAACTAAGTGTGTTTCCATTTGCAACACTGAGAATAAGGGCTCAGGGACCTCAGAAGGAATTGTGTTCGTCAGTATTTAAATCTGAAACGATCTCAACATGCCCGTCCACGTAACGCTCACGGTTGAAAAAACTCAATTGCTGACTTGAGCCTGAAACGTTCAGTTGTATTTCCCCATAATTATAAATAATTCCATGCATATGCACAAGTGATGTATGTGTATGCACTGTAGTAGAAAAACTGGTAATGCAGGTATTTTATTGATATTAAAACCTTGCTACATAAACAGAATCTCGTTTCAGAATCTGTAGTTGTAACGCATATGGTATCGAGTGTTTGTTCATATGTGCGCCGATCTTAAAACAAAATGACGGAGCCACTTCAAACACATCCCACCAGCACTTTAACGGGGCCTCATAATCCTGCCGAATTCGCAAAAGATGTGTCAGTACCGGCCCCACCTAACAACTCCATTCACGTCTGCGATATTTTGTTGAATAATTTTCAAATCAAGGAGAAATCCTATCGAGTTTTGCTCAATTGTGTTCATCTAATTTGGGAACGTTTAAAGGAGCAGCACGGCTTATCTGCGGACATCCAAAATGTATCCACTAACGCCAATATCCATGAGACTGGTAAACATGGTGCGTAGAATGGCTTCTGTGCGCTATTGAATTGAAGATTCTGTTTTGTTTCTTCTTTCAGGCTGTAATTGTGAAAGGCAAGGACATCTGGCTAATGGGGCGCATATATATGGAGCGAACAGCAACATTTTGCCAGTGGGAGATGTAATCCAAATTTCCAAAGGTCTCACCAAAGCAGCCAGTTTACGTAATGCTCGCCAGTTGCTTCCCCAAGAAGACACCTCACCCGTTTGCCAATATCTTACCATACATTATGCCAAGCGTATCCTGAATTCTGCCACAGATTGCAATCGCTACCAAGTACGCCACCTCACCCTCTACAATAGCGATCCATACATTATAAGGAAATGGTACCAACAACTGGAAAAACTATTAAGGAAAACGGATCGAATGTGTTTGAGGCGTTTACTGGTCTTTATTAATCCTTATGGTGGCCGGAAAAAGGCGGTCGAAGTGTACGAACGCTGGTGTAAGCCATTGATTCAGTTAGCCGGAATTGATGCCTCGTGCATTATTACTCAGAGACCTGATCAAATACGCGATATGCTAATGTCTGATGATTTATCGCCGTATGATGCAGTCTGTTGTGTGGGTGGTGATGGCACAGTGGCCGAAATGCTGAACGGGCTGATCATGCGTGCCATGCATGATGCTCAGGTGGACCCGCATAATCCCCAATATATACCAAAACCTACCCTGCCCGTTGGCATAATACCGGCTGGTAGTACCGATACTATCGCCTATAGTTTGCACGGTACTTCAGATGTGCAAACAGCTGCCATACATCTGGTGTTGGGTCAACGTAGAAGTTTGGACGTATGCAGTGTGCGCAATAGTGATGGTGTTGTAAGATTTGCTGTCAGTGTCATGGGCTATGGATATTTAGGTGATGTGGCTGCGAAGAGTGAAAAGTACCGTTGGCTTGGTACAAAGCGTTACGAGTATGCGGGAGTAAAAGCCTTTCTATTCAACCGTGGCTATCAAGCTGAAATACATGTCTTGCTCGACGAAGAGGAGTCCGCAGCGTTGACCTCTTCCACCACAAACACTGGCAAAAGTGTCAGTGAGGATACCGTATGCTATGCTAAGTGCAAGCGATGTATATTACCGCCGCCAGTAAATTGTGAAATTTTTCATTCGAAAAATTCATTTCCGCCTGAAAAAAAAGTTAAGTTGTCAAGATGTATAGATAATGAGGTTTCGTTAATGTCATCAAGTGGCGGAAATTTACAACAAGAAGAACGTATCACAAGAGAAGCCGGCTCGCTTAAATGGCGCATAATTCGGGGAGAGTTCTTCATGATAAACGGAACCAATATAACATGTTCCTGTACACGCAGTCCGTACGGAATCAGCCCTTACTGCCATTTGGGGGACGGCTACTTGAATTTGGTGCTCGTACGCAGAACAAATTTATACAACAACATACGCTTCCTAATCAATACAATGGGTCGCAATGGTGACATTGTGAGAAAATTTGTAAATATGTGTGAAGAGACAGCATAAAAAAGCCTTCTTTTATATTTCCAGAGGAATTTACCATTTGTTGAAATATATCGTACCCGCCAAGCTTCTATAAATATCAGCTCTAATCAACAGGATGAAAGTAGTATACGAGGATCTCGCCAACCCATTGCCATTACAAATGATTGTGGCGATAACCATAACAGTGCTGACTATTCCAGCTGGAACTGTGACGGAGAAGTCATTAACGATTTGCAGATAACTATGACGTAAAACATGTCTAGAAATTTCATTTTCATTTTCATTAATAATAGTTCACTCACACATTACAGATCTCATTGCCAACTAGTAGATGTTTTTATGCGGGGTCCGCAGCCTTTTATCACGTCTCGGGATAATTTTCCTGATCGTAATATGTTTTGCTGCTGTAAATCCTAGATATTACATACATCGGAACTCACGATAACAGTAGATCTAGTAATTAAGTATTAATGGTTGTATAATACGTTCCTTAAGGGAATGTTTTGGTGGTTTCACTTTTCCAATTATGTACATACGTTAAGTATTAATGAAGCATTCCGTAGTAAACAGAATTGTATTAAAAAAGTAAATAAAAGAATGATCAAGTATTAAATAAAATTTTTTGTTCGGACAATATGGACTACATGAACCGTCATTAGATCTTGGAATGCCCTCTTAATAATTGAACGGACAAACGAGGTAAAGGCTTCGGCAGGTAGGATGACTCGGAGCGCATGGTTTTTCTGGCAAAATCCAATTGAAATGCATGAATTTATATGAAGGTTTAAGTCTGTTCTACTTTTTAAACGCTTTTGAGAATAGAGGAGAAAATAATTAAGCATTAATAAGCTCGCGAACTACACAACTCTTGCAATAACGCAAACAAATAAACAGACGGAGGATTCCCGTTAAATTAGGAAAAAAAACTATGTTATTTTGAAAATGTCCGCTAGGGGCGCACAAATATGCGATCGCGGATTGAAGGAGAAATATTTGCATGCAAGCGATAATATAAACAAGGGGGTGTCCTTAAAATCGGTCGCGATATTTCGTCACATGATTTTGGATCCGAAGATAGAAAGAAAGGCTGTATAAACGCAAGCCCAGAAATGAGTTTTATTTTGTAGAGTAGAAATTTTAATCTCCTTATTAATTCATGAGCGTTGCATTACATAGTAAATGAAATGAAATCAAATGAAATGATATTTAAAAAAAAAATTAGGAGAGTGTGCAACGTCTACACGTCACATTAGATTTTTATAATGTGGAAAATGTGGTAACTCTGCCATTATTACAGTTGTCATGTATTTGTGGTGGTTTTATGAAGCAAGAGAGTCAAATAAAGCAGTTGAAATTAGTTAAAAATTAATCCTCTTATAATCAATAAATAATTATTTGAAAATAAAAAAAGAAAATTGCCAAAAGCAAAAGTAATACATCAGCAATTACAGCTAAGTAGTTGCAGCTTAGAAAAAAGCGAAAAAGTTACGTGGCGAAAGTGTTGTACGGAGAATTTGTTGGTAAAGAAAAAAAGTGTGCAGCATTGTAAGTAAATGAACGGTTGCGACTCAGTGGCAGAGTACATAAAGTATTTAAAAGCGAAAAGCACTACAAAGGGAAAGAACCTAAGCGGAAAGTAATTCAATATTGATAATACAATATAAAAAATTAGCAGCAAAGACACAAATCAGCGCTGAGCATAGCTGCACACGAACGCACGTTTCAGTCGGCTGTACAAAGCAGAAAAAAACGATATAATAGTCCATTTCAAACGAAAAGGAAAAAGAAAATAAACGAAGAAGGGAAAAAACTTCATACAAACTTTTTCATGAATTCGGAAGTAGTCACGAAAAAATTCTTTTGTTTATCGCTATAAATATTAAAAGGAAAAGAAGCCAATTCGCAGATTTCAAGAATAGATAAAGAGGCAACCGCAGTTTGCAAATAACTTTTAGAAAAATCTGATTCTTGGGTCAAATAATAAATATAAAATTGTTGGAATTTTTATTTATTGGTTATCTGAAAAAACGTAAAGTATATAAAACGAAGAAAAGTATTTCGTGTTAGTGCAGTCAGTAGCTGTAAAACATGAACAACAATAATAAACGCAAAAATCGCCCCAGCGGAGGTGGTGGCGGCGGTGGTAGTTCTGGCGGTGGTGGCATGTCAAGGTAATTTTCTTACTTTTGTTATGCAGTCCATTCCTAAATTAACAGATGTATTGTCCTTTCCACATATGTACAGAAAGTTTTATCAAATATTCGGGATATATTATGTAATTTGTGTTGTAGCACACGTTTTTCTTAAAAGCGTCCAAGTGTGTTGTAGATTATTTGTGCCGACACAGCTAACTGGACGAATATTCACAATTTCTCAGAATGTGCCTTCATTTTAAGAACACTGAATAAATTTCAGGTATACGTTAGGTATGCATGCATGAAATCAATAAGGAGAAATTTTTACGAACAGGCAGAAAATTTAATAAAGTGAAAATTTCATCCATCTCAGGTAGACAAAGTGGTCGACGCCTAAAGTAAACAATTGAAATTATTAACAGAAGTGGTGACATTGTCACTTATTTGTTCTGCGACTTTTGTGTGTAGATATCACATCTTATCAAGGTCAGTCCATGTAAATCTACAATTTCGCATTTTATGTTTGTTTTAAGTCGTGAAAATGTAAAAGATACACAATTTATCATTCATAAGTATGTGTGTTTGTACACGACTGATTCTGCCCAACAAGTTCAACTTAGTTTGTTAGAACGCCAATAATACTCTGAAGAGATGATTTAAACAAGTCCATAGATGGACAGTCGGGAAAATTTTTTTTTAATAATTGCGGAAGTGTTTGTAGGCTTTGTGCGCAGGTCGAATCGTACATTTGTGGGCTTCTGGGAATCAGTTAAAAACAATTTTAATGATTTTTCCAAATTGGGAAACGGACAAAGGAATTCAATTCTAAATGCCGTTACTATAAAGTAAAGTGAGGCAGGTTTTGGTGCAAAATGAAAATTAACCAAAAATTGCACCAAGATCGCGCCTACCATTCATAAGCAACATTACCAGTCGCAAATTTTATTTTACTGCACAAGGTGTGGTACATATCCAACATATGTCCTAAGTAAACTTTTTTAAATCGTTTTTACGCTTTTATATCTCTTTCGTACGTATGTTTTTCTATCGCTTGTTTTGCTTTGTGCGCTGCAAAAGATAACAATTCCTTACCCCTTCAAGTTTATCATTTGTGGGCTTTTCGGAAAAATTTAGGTCAAATACATGTTTAATTGATTTTCCTTTATTACAACCTTTAAAAAACATCCACAACACATCGCAACGACAACAATGCCAGTAACAACCGCAAAAACGTGGACAAAAAAGTAAATATTAAAAGAGTAGCAAATTATAGCAAACATTCAAATGTTTTACGTACACATTCAAACATACCTAAACGAATTTATGTGTTGGTTGCATAAATTTTTAAAAACATTTTCGTTCAAATTTTATTGAAAAAAAGTAAAATTAATACAAACAGCCTCAAAATGCTAACCAGTGTACGCACGTATGTCTTTAATGGCCTTGGTTCGCAGTTCATATTGCGTGTTTTCGTGAAAAGCGTGTCTCATTACAAATGATCCTCAACTTCAAAATACTCCCAATCCTTATCTCAAAATCAACTGTAGTGGATTTATATTTAATTTCATTAAAATATGTGAGAACGGCCAGTTTCTGGGAAACAGTCTGAAGATCTTAACTTATTAATCTGCTTCGTTTATAATAGAGAAACATATTCTTAAATGTTAATTTTCATTCCATAGGTACTCGAATGACAGCAGACAACTTAATAAAACACAACGTCCGCAGGCACAGGGTATTTATAATAATGCGCGATTCATGCATGGCGCCACCGCTCTTGTTGGTAATGTGGTGCAAATGCATTTAAGATCGGGTAACATATACGAAGGAGTATTTCGGACTTTTTCGCATAATTTTGATGTGGCCTTGGAGTTGCCGTCGTGCATAAAATCAGGCAAAAACGCTCTGGACGATATTAAAACGGTGCCGAATTTTATGATATTTCCATTAGACACGGTAGTTAGCATCTCCGCCAAGGATTTCGATTCACAGTACGCGACAGTGGGAGCTTTTCAAACAGATGCCGCAATATCGGAGAAGTGTAATGGTTTGGTCTTTGCATTCATCCTTATGTGAATCGAACTCTTACTAGTTTTTTCTCTTTTTGTTTTGCTTTTTGTTTTTTGGTATGGGCAGGTTTGCGTTTAGATGAAAAGGAGTTGGAACCCTGGGATGCGGCAGGTATAAATGGTGAAGTGGAGATTGATTTAGATGAGGCTAGCAATGGATGGGATGCGAACGATATGTTTCGCAAAAATGAGAATGCATTCGGTGTTCAATCGACGTTTGATGATTCGTTGTCTTCGTATACTGTGCCCTTGGATAAAATAGACACAGACGAGTTCAAGGAACGGGAGGCTATAGCTGAAAAATTAGCAGCAGAAATCGAAAGTAATCCGGTGTGTCGTGATCGTTTGGATTTGGAAAATGGTGACGAGGAGGCTATGTTTGCTGCTGTGACCAGACCTTCCATTGAAGTGGAACGTGAGCGGGAAAGAGAGCGTGAAAAGGAACGTGAACGTGAACGTGAAAGTGAACGTAATAGAGAAAGGGAGAGGGAACGGGATCGTGATCGTGATGAACGTGAACGTGGTGGTGGTGATCGTAAGACTCGCTTTGAGCCATCTTCAGCGGTTATGTCCGAGCGTTATATAACTAAGCCAGCACGTAACATTACCGGCCCACCACCCCCTGTTGCCATGTCATCTCAATCAATGGGCAGTGGGCCTTCACAACGTGGCAGTCATACGAGCAACACACACGATCGCGAATGTATGGCTGATCGTAGTGAACGTATTTTGGCCAGCAACACCACACCGTCATCTATGACATCCAATTCAACGCAAACTGTGGGTGGCAATGGTATGGTGGGTGGTATGAAGAATTCCATACCTCCCGCGGCCCATATGAACAATCAAATCTTACAGCAAGAGGGTGGCGGCAACAAGTATGGCGCCGGCTCGATAATGAAACGCAAACCGGGCGGTTCACAGGGTCAAAAAATGGTGCGAAACACACCACCTCCAAACAATACGAACGGCCCAACGGCCATGTCACCAGCAGGCGGTGGCAGCAGTTCTATAAATTCTGGAATGGGTGGCGGAACTAAAAACACTATGTACCAGTCAGTTTCGATGCAAAATCAGCAGCAATCGTCGTATTCAAGTTATACGCCTGTGATACACAACAGCGGTCCATCCCAATATCGTGGGCCACCCAAACTAAATGGTGACACTACTACCGGAGGTGGTAAACCACTACCCCAAAGAGTCATGCGTCAATACTCATCAGGATCGTCATCCAATTCCAGCATGAATTTCGGTAACGACGGCTCAAATCAATCGCGGCACAACGCTCATGGAGGGGGGCATAGCGGTGGCGGAAGTGGTGGCCAACATGGTGTTGCTGGTAATAGTAATTCGCCTCCGTTGCAGTCAAGCGGCGGGGGTGTTGGTAGTAGTGGTGTTGGTGGTGGTGGTGGTGGTAATGGTCTACACAGTAGCGGAGCCCCATCCAACCATCAAACGCCCCAACCACAGCGTCCGTTGCGTTCACGTGATCCTCAATTGCAGGATTTGCGGCAGTTTGGCCAAGATTTTCAATTGGCAAGCACTTCAACGTCGCCCGGACTGGGGCAACCAGTACCAGCAAATTCTTTGCCAACGCAACAACAGCAGCAAGCTGGCCAACAGCAAATGCCAGGTATGGGGGCCAAAAACCATCATCCACAACCGTCTGTATCACCACCCCAGCAGCAGCAGCAGCAACAGGTGCAACATTTGCAGCAACACATGCCAACTACACAGCAGCACGTGACAATGCAGCACGTTGCACAACAACATCACAGCACTGTAGTGCAACAGCAACAGACACAGCAATATGTGCCATCACATATTCAACAGCAACAACAGCAACAGCAAGGTACACAACATATGCAACAGCAAACAACACAAAAATCGTTGCAACATGTTCAGCAACAGCAACAACAACACAGCGCCATATCACAGAACTTGACTCATAACATTTCGCACCAACATCAATCACAACAACATATACCGCAACAATTAAATATGTTGCCAGAGCAAGTGACACAAGTCTCTCCACCACATCAACAACAACAGCAAATGCAATCATTGCATACAAATATTGGAGCGACCACTGGGGCTGGCGCTGGCGCCCAAATCAATCACAGTCATACTGTACCAAGTCAACAGTCAGTACATCAACACCATCATCAACAACAACAATCCTCTCCTCCCATAATTGAGAATGCTATATCGCCCAACAACAATAATCAGCAACAACAGCATCAACACGTGCCACACCAGCAGCCAACTACTCTCTTGAATAAAGCAGATCACTCACCACTATTGGCGACATCATCATCAAATATTGCCAACACGGGCGACAAGCATACAACGCCTCCATTGCCTAGTGGTGGTACTGGTACAGCCGGCTCTAATTCAAGCAATGCTACAAGTCCAAACAGTGCTGCAGCACCGCCGATAAAAAAGACCCACGTCCTGAATCCTTCTGCTAAACCGTTTACGCCACGTAGCCCCAGCACCCCAAATGCTTCGCGCCCTCATACACCACAAACGCCCGTGCCCATGACCACCATTTATACAGGAAATGCTTCTATTGCAGCAACAGCTGTCCAAGGACATCAAACTCCGGTATACATGATGCAAGGGCAACAGCCTGCGGCGGCATTCCATGCGCCCACGCATCCACAAGCAGCCCAGCAACGAAGCTTGCGACGAAGCAACTACGGGCCGATGACACCATCACAATTGCATGCTACAGCTGCAACTGGCCAACCCCTCTTGGCAACTGCTCCCTTACCCACACAATTCATCCCATACCCGCAAACGCCACATGCACCACATTTCCAATCGCAACCGTACGCACCGGCAATGGTGAGCATTCCACAATCCTACATATAATAATAAGAGCTTAAGGTTAACTGTAAATCAAAAATTAATTGTGTTTGTCGATCTTGATGCGATGCAGCATTTTCGTGAGGTTTTATTTGTAAATGGAGATGAAATCGAATACAATGTTTTGAATATTTATGCATTTGGGGTGAAAAAATAACTATGTGGACCATACTTATTTGCCTATTGTACCAAACACACATCCGTGCATGTCCGTACTAAGTTTCAGCGCTACCGCCTGAGAGAGTTCATGAGAGTGTCGTTCAGATATATACACCAGCACAGGGGCACATAAGAATATATATACTTTTTGGGGCGCGTCACGACTCCTCTTTTTCACAAAGAAAATCCTTTCATTTCAATTTCATTTAAAAATGAAATTATTTCACATTGTGAACCATATGCAACCAAAAATGTTGCAGTTATTCGTGTGTGTTTGTACGGGATTAAATTTCCTGCAAGCAACGGCGGTCTACGCCCCCCGCACATACCATATTTCGGCCATATTTTAAATGTGTTTTTCTTTTTTTGCAGGTTCGTATGTATGACCCACAGCCATTGCAATTTTTGACACAGACACCACCATCCACAACACCGTCTCCAGGACAGCCACATCAAACGTTCCATCCGCAACCGCAACCCTCGCCAGCTGGCGGAGGCCCTCAACCCACATTCGGTCCTCAGAGTCAACCTCAGTATCATGTCATGTGTCCGCTCACTTTGCATCCCACGCAGTTAATGCCCAGTGCCTACTATCCGACGGCGGCACCTCAACATCCACAACAAGGTCAACAATTTCAAATCTTGATGCCCCAGCACCCGGCACAATAGGGTATTGATGACAAAATACACTCCTCCATCTAATTTTCGATTCCATGCAATAAGTAAAAAAGCGAGCACGCAATCGTGCCCTAACAGCAGTAGCAGCAACAAAACAGAACCAACAAAGCGTGAGGATAAAATGATACAATACAAAAACGAAAGGCATTCAAAACAATTCTCCCCCTGTTGCCCGCAGTCTCTCCAACAAACAAACAAAAAAAAAAAAAAAAGACACCGCGTAAAAGTCCACAAATCAAGAAACCAAAATACAAATACAATCAGTTGGGATCATTACCATTCGATGTTTATTATTACCTATTATTATTATTTCGTATTTATATATAGTTTTTGTTTTGTTTTTATTTTGTTTTGTTTTGTTCCTTTCATTCATTTATTCTTTCGTCGCATAGGGGCTTAGACACATACCATGCATTCAACTTCAAATTAGTTGACGATGATAGAACGATAGAGCGCAGTCCATAAATGCAAAAAGTTCGCCAACTTTTAACTCTGCTGCACTTATAATTGATTTGTTTACATTATCCAGGAGATCATATGATTTTACTGCAGTAATGCGGGAACGCTTAATAGACATTTATATGCACTATGTCGTGCCTCTAAATCGTAACGTCAACGCCCCATATCTGTCATATGTAAGATAAAGCATGTGTAGACCCCTCCGATATCGTTCGATGTTGCTTCTGTTGTTATGCTTCCGCTAGTTAACTCTTGTTCTATAATATAATGTGTGTGTGTCTAATTAAAATTAATTTTGTTTTTCCTTATCATCAAATCCCTTTGCTTCTGCAAAAAAAAAAAAATGACAGACAGAAATAGAAATACAGAGACTTTGTTGTTGTTCGACATTTGAACATATTGAGATTATTTGGAAGCTTTCCATCATGTGCGGTCTTAAGAGAAGTTTCACATAATTTCAAATATGCGACACATGTAAAGGAAATTAAAAAAAAGCGAAAAATTTTCCATAAAAATGTTAATAAAAAAAGAAACCTTAACAAAAACAGAAAAAAATGGATAAATTATTTAATGAATGGATGGTAGGATGAAAAAGGGGAGTTGCATGCATTTTATAAACATGCTTAGAGCGTCGCACTAGACAAAGAGGTGTAATTTATTGTTTTTGTAATTACTCTCCATCCACGTACGAGTCCTGTATAATTTGAGAACATTGCGGTTTGTAAAATACTTTACAAGTACGCACAAACCAATAATTAGATGGTTCTACTCGCCGTTAACACCCTACACCACTTCATTTCACAATTTTTTATATAATTCGTTTATTTGGATCAGTACGCGCGCGTAATTGTCCTATAAAACTTGTCACTTCGTAAAAAACCGTAAAAAGGAGAAGCGGCCAATATTTGTCACAGTTAATTATTAAGCTTATTAAGTGTTCTTCACCAAGTTTTATAAGTGAATAAACAAAAATGGGATTTTTCTTACACATATCCGTTCTAAATATGGTCCAACAAGGTCTATTTTGGTCCAAAGACATAGTTTACAAAAAAAACTAAAATTGCGAATGGACAGACGGACGTATGAATTCAGTTCAGATATTTCGTTTCTGAACTGATCGGTATAATTAACGGTGGGTGGGGCATTTGCCATTTAACTCAAATACAATGTACTCATGCACCTCTTTATGGTATAGGGGATAACAATCAACTAACATACTTCACTTACTCACATACTGGTGCGTCAACAATTAGTCGATTTATATCTATTGAACAAAAATCTTTAAATATAACGGAAGTATTGTTATTAACACACACACTCACGAATATTTGAATTTTTTTTTCGATTTCAATTTATTGCATGTTTCAATAAATGAAAATAACAAATATTTAAATTTTACAAGTAAATGTAGCCTGGTTGACCAGGTGGCAATACACTGATGCCTAACATCGCCCCTTCTATGGTAACCTCTTTGTTAAGGCGGAAGTGCTTCTTGCGGTGGAGAGCCTCACACTGGTTTGGATGGGAATACAGATTGTATTGTATTGAAACTTCCTCTGCCTTTGGAAGCGCCTGTTAGCAGACAAAGTGTTTTAGACCGCCTCAGCGGCATTGGAACTGCAAGTAGTTTGACATCTTACGATGTTATTACGAATTATGCAGCAATTGAGGAGGCGGACAACTTTCAGATTATATACAAGTGTTTATATTGTATATGTATATGACACAATACATGTGTTGGTAGATTTCTTTAAATTGAAAATGTTTCATTTCTTAGACACACTGTGTGTTTGTGTAATTTTGATTCCTTTATATGATTGGAATCTTCGCTGGATCTTACGATTTTCTCTTTAATCTTCTTTTTCTTGGTTGAATTTTCTTAACACAAACTCGTCAAAATGGCTGTGATATGTTTTAGTTTATGTGTGTTTTGCTTCCAAGAAGATTTTCTACAAGCACAACAAGTCACAAACCGTTTTAACGAAGTGGTACAAGAAAATCGAATATATATGTGTATACGCAAGAACAGGGCGTTATACGTATACAAACTATCTCAACACCTTCGCTTGTTCGAATATATGAAATATGTAAATAAGATGGACTGACTGACTAATGTACGAAATGGTATAAGTGATGCTTTGGAAAATTCTCATGTAACTCATCAAAATGGCTGTGATATGATTAAATATGGTAGAAATTTGAGCAACATTTCACAACATCTTGAAGAGTTACAGGATGAAATATTTAATAAACGCGCGATTTATCTGCTGGTATTTAATTGCGCATCTTACAGTTGGTGAAAAGTATTTTCTTTTATATACACTTTTGTTTAATAACGCACACGTTTATGCACATCCGTTTCAACTCATGAAAATCGCACAGCATGTATATTATGTAAATTAGTTGAGAATACAACAACGGCAGCAGCTGCACTGCAGCAGCAGTTAAGTGTAAATTTCAGGTTTGTTTGTTGATTTTTTAAAAGTCTCCAGGAGTAATTGCACGACACTTCATCGCATAATATGGAGGAGAGATAGAAATGATTTATAATGTATATATTATAGGCTAAAGAGAGAAAGAGAGAGAGAGGGAGCAACAAAGAGAGATTGCAGCAGCAATATTTCACAACATTGCCGAAGAAACACTAACAACTTGTTTGAATCTCATCGGAACTTACCATATAATACCACCATCACAACAACAATAACAATATCAACAACAAGAAAATTTAACATTGATTTTAATGGCAAATGCAACATCGATAAAGGATAAATAATGCATATAAAAATACAAGTGTTAACCAGTAGACAACTGTTGGATGTTCACTCATCACACAATATTTAGTAATATTACCTACAATGCGTGTGTAATTAAGTGTGTTGTACGGTATGCTGATCATACATACAAAGCGCTTTTCATCCTTCATTTGTAACTATTTCAATTGAACCAAAGAAGACAGAATTCTTCTCTTTTTTCTTTTCATTATTTGCTAATTATTGTTCGCGAAAATGTTTGTACAAAATTTTCAGAGTTTCTAATTGTGGTAAAAGCTGCCTATGCGTGTGGTTCTACTAAGGCGTTTAACGGTATATTTGCAATCCTCATCAAAGCTGGCTGTGATACTTAACAAATGCAAAAATATCATACAACAGCCCCTTTTGATGACATTGAAAGTGCCCTTCCTCACAGCAAATTTTATATGAAATATGTGGTGTGGTAGCGTTCATGTCATGCATACACACTTACACTACATACATCCATTATTAGGTGGTACACAACCATGCACCACATACATACATATAGGCGTACAAATATATGGCCAAGTGTATAAATAAAAATATAAGCAGCAACAACAACAACAACAACAACAACAACAACAACAACAAGCCATATTAGAAAGAAGAAAACTATATACAATACCAACGCAGAAGGAAGCACATCATCAAAGGGTAACAGGGCTGCAAACAAAAAAATTATTAAAACAAATGAAAATGTTATATGTAGTCGATCAAGCCCGCCACTCTTTCAATACTCTACACCACTTAGCCCCTTGAATTATGTTACAATTATTTAAATTGTATCTGTATACACGAGGCACTGCCACATAAGTTACTTCACGTAATATTCATTATATGAAAAGGGATTCTCAGAACGGTCCAATCGGATCCAATTCTTGATCTATTGTTGTCAAAATATATTAAGAATTGCAATTTTTTGTTATATAAAGACTTCCATTATAATATTGTAGGACCTTATACGAGTATGTGGAGGGATTCTAAAAATGTTCTGATTCGGTCCATTTTTAATAGGCTCCTCCTTGACCTAATTAATCTCCTTGTATGTAATTTGTTCGAAATATCTCAAGAAAAAAATACCTTTAATTTGCTTAGTTGAACAGACAAAGAAAAAGAGAGGGACCCGATTAAATCGATTCAGATAATAAATAATTGAACTGGACGGTAGGCTTAGTAGTTACAAACACCCTCAAAAACTTAACATACCCTCTTACCCTCTGTAGGGTATAACAAATAAGAAAACTAAGTTTGGCTTAGGACAAATCTTAAACACCGTCCACATCTGCAAAGAAAAGGTGAACAGATACATGATTCCACCCTCTAATAGGCAGCTTGCAGGTTTTAGATTAAAAACAAAATTTTCTCTTCAACTTCGTATATGTTCCTCCATATGTTCATATGTGTTCCGGGCAATAAATCCAATTATTCACAATGACAGATAGTTATAAAGTTAATGAACTCGTTTTCTTATATAACATAAATCAATTGGCAAGAACAGAAATTAAGAAAAGAACAAAACAAATTTAGAATTTTTCATCTTTCAATTTTTATTAAATTCATGCCGCCTCAAGTTCGTTTATAGCTGAATTATTTTATAATTAATTTGGTTATTTGTAGTTAAGTTTTTATTTATTTTTTTTTTCATATTTTATTCACATTATTTGCGTTGTTATCCCCATTTTATCCTTTTCAGTGGAATGAAATAACTAAACAAAAATCAAACGACCACCGCCCTCAACCGGCAGAGTAATCAACTTAAAAGCCGCGCACGTATACTTAACACATATATACATACATACGCACCTACAGCGTATAATAAAATTACTAATAGCGAGACAACTACACCAATAATACCAATCACAATTACAGCACAAACGGTAGCAACAAAAAATGGTTGGACGTAGTATAAAACATATTCATACATAGGTAACGTGCACATAAAGTAACTATTAGCGAGTAAACGCATACATGCAAAAATAACTGTGGAATAAAAACGAATTACTCGTTATTACAAAACATTCAAATATTACTTAATAAATGTAGGTAAACGAACACACACATACACACACGAACCTATATATACACTCTTAACATTTCATGTGTTTTATTGTTTTCATTTGGTTTTCCACAAATTGCACCATCAAAGAATGGTGGCTGCAGATAGAGTTAATAAATAAATTATTTTACTAGCTTATACTCTCGCTTCATTTCTCAGGACAGTGTGTAGTAAAATGTGATTCTAACGCAGCTAACGTGTCACGCACAAATCTTTGTCTCCCCACAATGCTTTTTTGGTATAACGCCTCTATGCGTTAATGCTTTGCGGCTCTACTTATATTCAGTTTAAATTCTGTGTGTTGCGGTAGTTGAATTCTACAACACATCATTAAATGTCTTTAACAGAACAGATTGGTTCGTTTATCCGTCCATGTCACTTTTGTTGGAAGAAGACATGTCTTGACTCAAAGATAAATCCTATTGAAAATGGTTTGAAGAAAGCGATATTGATACCTTCCCCACTAGGGTTGTACACTCAGTTTGCAATTCCGTTTGCAACACTTAGAAGGCAGCGCCAGCTCTCATTCGAGATGTGTGCAGGGTGTCGCCAGATAACATACACGCGCACAATTAAACAGTATAGAAAGCATTTTTTGGTGCAAAAAAAAGGTGAGACCCAAATTGCATAGAGGAATCATAGTACCGCTCCTTTGTAGTAAAAGTAAAACTGTTTGGTGTAGGATATTAAATAGTCGGATTGGAGTGACTTTATTATCTTCATTATTAATAGTAATAAAGATTTCTATAAACTCCCGAACGCGTAAACGATTACCTTTAGAATACTTTTGTACATTGTTGGTGTGTGCTTGGCCTGTAACTTGTTGAGTTTCACAGTCACAGTAACAGCTTCAAGTTTCTGAATATAACCGTAACCGTTTGCCTTTCGTCGCATTCATTCATCTCTACATCAGCTGTTTACTCTTTATGCTTGCCCGTCACCCACACATATACATAGTATAGTGAGTAAATATTTAAGAATCGTTTTGCGTACGCTGCCCTTCTGCCATTCACAACTAGTTCTGTTCGTTGAATTTTAGTTTAGTTACATCATAAACAGGTTGGTGTAAGGGAGACTTGAATTAGAAATATATATACACACACACACACACACACACACATACATACATTCAAAGCGAAGCCGTTGTTGTTTAGGTTAACCCCTTGGCTTATAACTTCATTTTGAAATACTTCACGTCAAATAGTTTTTTTGAAAAATATTCTAATTCGAAGAGGGGTAGAGGTGTGGCTCTTAATGGGTTGTGTGAGCAGATGGGCGTAGAGGCGGTTATGGGTAAATCGACTTAGGAAGTAATTCTCGTATAATAAAAGGCGCGCCACCCTTAACCGTTCAAGTGGAACAAACAAACACACGCCAACACTTAATAATATGTACCTTCAACCACAAAGTAGATGGGATGTAGGGTATAAAAACTTTTGGCGCACACACAATATTTATGGTAAGTATGTGAATGGGCGTAGGAGCACAAGTGCAAACACATACGTTGTGTATGGTCGTGTGTAAACACAACGCAACGCCTTTGGTACAAACTTCAATTTTTTCCTATTTCTTACTAACTAGTTACAACGTCCTTTACACATTTCCTTCACATCCGTCAGTATATATGGGTATATAAATTTTTGCACTTCACAACAAACGTAAGGTCGAAAGGATTTTAATTTAAATGTTTTTCAAACACTTTTATTTATGTGATCACATTTTTATTGCTACACACTGCACTCGTTATAATTGCAATACCGGTTTTTTTGTTGTAAATTTTGCACCCTTTTTCTCTTTAGTTTTGTCCTTTTCTTATGTGTCTTTTATCATGCTATGCCGTTTACAGTTGCATTATTGTCTGTGTTTATTGTTGTGTTTCATTGCTTCAATTGAGATTGTTTCTCTGTGCACTGTACTCGTATATACACCCAAATTACGATTTTCTGTTTACGGCGCATGTCCTTTTGAAGAACGAATTATAAGGGTTGCGTTTGTTTTATTTTCAAGTCGTTTTTTAGAGGGCAATCCATTTTGAATATTGTTCAGCTGTTGTTTGGGTGCTTGTCTTTGCTAAGTTGAGTCCATTTCTCTTAAGAGGGTCGCATATTAAATTCATTCATTCATTATTCCGTTTACGCATTTTGAGAGAGGTGTTCAGTGTTCGCACAAAGTCTATATCCAGTTCATCCATATCCCACTCTAGGCATATGCATCCGGTTGCGCCCACTTATTATTAGTCTATGTATGCAAATATTTAGCAGGATCGGATAACAATATTGAAATATAAACTCTGATCTGAAATTATTATAAGCTCTTTCCTACTTGCATTCGACCTAATTGCTGCTTCCATTGAAATTGAAACCCAAACTTTTGATGATTATTTATTACATTGTATTTGGAAAGAATAAAGAACACAAGCCGCACATTTTGTACAATTTATATCAAACGTATTGGAAATAAAATTTTTGTCAAATTATCTCCAATAACACAAAAAAAAAAAAGAAATTAATTAAACAATTTAGTAAACTTATCATTTTTCCTATACAGCAACTAATTTATGCCGATACGCGTACGTGTATAAAAATTAATCTAACGGAAAATATTGCAAAAAAAGAGAAAAATTAAACATTAACTTCTACGTCATCTAACATAAGTTACGAGAAGTAAGAGTTACTTTATTGAGAGTACGTAAGTAGGTGAATACCATTAAAATACCAATTGAAGGAGAAAAAATGTGTGTTTGGACAATAAAAATATTTTTAATTTCTACGTGGATTACATGTAGCATGTGTGTGTGTGTGCGTGGTGTACCTGTGGTTATATAAATAGAATGAAACAAATTTCAAATAATTATGAATCGTATAAAAATTGAGTGAAACACTCCATGTGTGTGTGTTCGCATAAGTATAATGTATAAAATTAGAAAAAATATGGGTTGGATAACAAGTGCATGTGCCGGAAATAAACGCTTCTATTTACATATATTTTATTTCATTTTATTTCGTTTTTATATGTATGTCTATCTAATTTGGACAAACTCATTTTCGTTTGGGAATGAAATAGCCATGAACCTTCACATGGAAAGTGGTATGTATTAAGGGTGTCTTTGCAACACCCAGAAGGAGTACGCATAACATGAACTTCAAAACCCGCATCGATTTAGCCATGTCCATGAGCCCGTGTTTCCCTGTGCAGGTCTTTTGGTCGTAAACTTTGCGATATTGTTTGAGATACGTTTATAACTTCTCTATTTTTATATATTTCAAATTCCCATCTATATTCAAAAAATCGGTCAAGCCCACACCCGGCAAAAATCTCTTAAAATCGAAAGATTTTAATTTGGTATATTTATAATTATAATTAAATGTGCTACAAATTGGCGGTGTCGTATAACGTACACGCCCACAACTTATAAAAACATTATTTAGCGCAGAATCTTACTTTAAGTTAATCCCACATTATGTTATATATATAAACAATACGGGGGATTTATCAGGTACGTCCTACATGTACAGATGTGGAGGGTACATAAGGTTTGGCCGAAGACAAATTTATTTTTTACTTGTTGAATGGTACTTTCGAATGCGACTGAAGTTTGATTCGAGCTTTAACTTATTGTTGGTTAGGTGTAATGCCTAACGCACTTGTTATTCAACCCCATCAACTTAAGAAGCAGTTACAACAAATTGCGCAAAAAAACATTGAAACGATATTGAATCATTTCAAATTTTATTCAGAATAGAAAAGTGAAAGTAAGAACAAGTAAAAGAAAGCTATATTTGGTTTAGACCAAATCTTGAATACACACTATCGAGGCATTGTGGGCGTGTTGCTTGATCCATTTTGTTCAATTTCAATACTAATCTGCGTATGAAATCTACCAACACTTCTGTCAAGCTTGGAAGAGAGAGCTAAGAGAGTGACCGGGAGAGTGATTAAAAGAGATCATGCACAGCCGGACAGACAGACATGCCTAGATCGACACCTTATCCGATTCTGATTCACCATATATTGTATATACTTTGTGGGGTTTCCGACACCTCCTTTTGGGCATTGCAAACGCTATGACTAACTGACACCTCAGGCACATGTGATGGTGGGCATAAAAAAGGTTATTCTAAAATAATAATATTGAACTGTATATGAAGAAATTACAATTTTAATTAAGATGAATCGAAAATGGAAAAATGCGTTTCTTAAAACGTTCCTTTGCAATGTAAGGCAATCGCTTCTCTTGCTTCCTCTAATTGTGCGGACGTGTCTGGGCGTACGCAAATATTTTTATGTATAAATGTAAAATAAATAACTAATATTACAAAAACGTGAAATGTTGCATGGGGAATGTTTCAGAAACATAAACGCATTACACTACATAAATATGTGTATTTATAAAAAAAAAAAAAAAAAAATAAAATTAAAAAATAAACAAATGCATAAAATTAAATATAACATAACGTGTTGGTCGGGAACGAATGGTTCTCAAAAATAAAAGCACTTTTCAGTGCTTTTCATCGTAACACCCATGATGCTGAATGGGCGTGCTTTTAACAATTTTCCTCAAGTGTTGCTAAGAAAACAAATTTAACGTTTAATAGCGTTTCGGTTTCTTCGTCATTCGGCGTTACGGATTTCATTAAGACTTCGACAGGTTGCATTAGCGGTTGTGACGGCAACATTTGATACAACTGCTTGGGCCGCCATTTCTCTGGCTTCCACACCTTCCATTTTGAACACTTTACCCTTGAGACCACATAATATTTCTGCTGTTGCTATACTCTTCACTGCGCTTAAATCCAATTGTTGATGATTGTTGTTGTTATTGTTATTATCATCATTTTTATTATTATTATTATCCTGTTCGTCCCCCACCCCCCCCTGTTCGTTGGTTTGGCCATGTTGTGACCGCTGGTGTTGGTGATGTTGATTGTGTAAATGTTGATGGTGTAGTTGACGGGAGTGTGTGTGTGAATGATGAAGTGCATGATGATGTTGGCGACCATGATCGCGGTCATGTTTGGTTTTGTCAAGATATTGCTCCGGGTAGTCCAGGGTGGTTGTGTGCGTATGTTCCATGTTACGATTTATAGCATTCAGCAAAGCACTGTTTTTATTCTTACTGTTGCCATTATTGTTATTGTCGTTTTTATTGCTGTTGCTATTATTATTATTATTGTCGTCGATTTCACGTGTTTCCGTCATGTTTGCATTTTTACTTTTATTATTGTTGTTGTTGTTGTTGTTGTTGATATCATCATTCACTTCTCTGTTATGCGAATGAATGTTGTCGCAATTTCGCATTTCGGTCTCGTCTACATCCATACTTAGGAGCGGTTTACTGTCAACAATTTCATCACCGAGTGCACCGGCAAGCGCATCCATTTTTGCATCCATTGCATGACCATCATCTTTATTTTTTGTATTGCTGTTATTATTGCTGCTATTGTTAGTGTTATTATTATTATTATTGTTATTGTTCTGTGCCAAATTTAAAGCCTCCTCTTCATCCTCACAGTCCTGTACCTGAGCGCGTTCACGTTGATCTCGTTGATTTTGTGTTTGATGATGATTTTCGAGTAATCGGATTTTGAAATTGTTACTGCTGCTGCACTGTTTAGTGGATTGCTGCTGCTGCTGCTGCTGCTGTCCACTAATATCCTGCATTGTACGCAGTTCAGGATTGTTATTGTTATTATCATGTTCTATGCCAAATTGTTCCATGTCTTTGAAGCGTTTCTCATTTAAGTCCTCGCCATAGGGTATTAAGATTTTTCGCTTGGCAAGATATTTGTGCTGTTTGCGGGCAGAGTCCAACATTTTTTTACTATTCGCCTGCATTATCGAATAATTGTCCATTTTTAGATGATCCTGCAAATTGTTACTGTTTGGCAAATGATTGTAGTTGCAATTACTTGTGTTGCTGTTATTGTTATTATTTCGGCTGAGACTTTTCATAAATGTTTCGGCTAAGGTTGCCTTCGACTTGATATGATTTTGAAAATGGCTAAAGGTAGATGAGGGTGGTGGACAATTGCTGCCGTTGGTGTGGGAAGATCCATTTATATTGATGTCCAGCAAAGGTTTGTGCCCAGCTTCGTAGGGCTGTCCGGTAATATTGATACAATGTGTAGCACGATCGAAATGACAATCAGTTGCCGATGAGGGGGAATTTGTATTGGGCGATGAATCACTTTCATGGGAGGAAGCTACGTCTTTATTATCATCATCCAAATTTTTCTAAGTCACAAAATGAGGGGATTAAATTAAATTATTCTTACAAACAAAGCTTGTGTAAAACTTACTTCTGTGTGTAAACCTTTAATTTTCATGACTTCGGCCACTTTAAGGAATACGGGAAGATCGTCATATTTTACACTGACCTGGTCGTTACAAGTGTATGTGATTTATTAACGAATTCTTATTAAATATACGTATGTTTTGCACTCACTTGTCCACTGTACATGAAATCTAATAAGCCCGCCATATGATTGGCTTCGACATCAGCCATCAAAAGTATGGGATGACTGGAGGGGTTCTCTAACAATATCTGCTGAAAATATGGACTGCACACTGATAAAACCTGTTGTTGAGCAGAGTGGATCATTAGATAGTTTAAAGAAATAATTTTTAATAATGTACCGCACTTACCAACTTGTGGGCTTTAAATATTTTGCCGCCTGCTGCTATTGTAACGTCTACCATTTTTTCATCTTTGAGTAGAGTATGGAAGCCACGACAAATGCTGCCTTGAAAATTATTCCAAGACAATAAGTACTGATCGATGGTGTTGGGATCGGTGAAGGGCTGTTGAGAATTGTTGAGTTGTTGTTGTTGCTGTTGGTGCAATTGTTGTTGGGCGGCTTGATGTTGAGCAGTTTGTAAGTGTATCTGTTGTGCTGTAGTCGGTGGTGTAGCGGGCGGCAATGGTGGCACTGACAGCTGATGCTGTTGATTGCTGCGTGTAGGTGAGTGTACGTGTAAGTCATGTGAGCGGTGTTGCAGTTGTGGTTGTTGCTGTTGTGTTTGTGTTTGGGACTGGTGTTGGTGTTGATGCTGCTGCTGTTGTTGTTGTTGTTGTTGCAGCTGCTGTTGCGTGTGATGATGATGGTGTAAAAGATTTTGTTGTTGTTGCTGTTGTTGTTGCAAAGCAGCATGCAGGCCGGTTGGTGGGAGAGGTGGTGGTGGCGGCGTAGCCTGTGCAGTTAAATGCGTATGTTGACCAATTTGCTGAGAGATTTGATGTTGCTGTTGATGTTGTATGAAACGTTGTTGCTGTTGCTGTTGTTGCTGTTGCTGTCTCGCGTGATGCTTCAATTTAGCCAGATTATCTTGCTGCTGTTCTTGCTCCCGCTGACGCATCAAATCGTCTTTCATTTTGTACTGTTGCATACTCAGATCATCCACACTTTTTGATAATTTTATAGCTTCACTGCTATTAAATTTATTGGTGTTTGGCAACACAGGCTTCATGTCATATTTGTAATCATTCATGGTGAATTTCTTATCATTGGTGGCGCGCTCTTTTTGTCGCCTAATCAACTCATCAATATTCATGTAAGCTCCCGACGTTGCAGCCGCTATAGCCGACGCTATAATCGGATCATCTTCAAAAACACTGTCGTCGATGGTCTCCTTAAGGGTTTTCGTTGAGGAGAATAGTCGTAAGGATGGATCGTTTACCTGATCACTGAAGTAGACATCCATTAAGGTGAAGAACGGCCATTCACGTCGTTTCGGCTCTTCAGACATTTTAATCGCCTTTGCCCCATAAATGTTACATAGAAAGCGGTACATAATAGAAATGTTAATTAATTCATTAATATTTGTTGACAATCAATTGTATTCAATTGATACATCGAGATGATGTTGATTAACTGACCTTGTACTCTTGCAACAAGTTGTTCCATTTTTTGATAATTTTCGACAGCGGTAAAGGAACATTTAATTCACGTTCAACCACACTTTGGGAAAGGGAAAGGAAAAGGAAAAGAATAATAAGCATAGTTCGGTCAACATGTACACACATCATAAATAAAATGTTGTGTTGATTGTGGAATGATTTGCATTTTGTTAATTTACTTACGCCCAAGCATATTTCGAGGCGTTACGTTTGCCCGTAAATAAAGGTGAGAGTTCTGCACGTAGTCTGATTAGTGATTTGACTTTTTCAGCTTCCCCTGTATAAGAAATCCAACAGAGAAAGAAGAAAGAAAAAATACAAATTAAGTAAAGCATAACGACTTGAAACGAAAATGAAAGTTTCAAATGGAAATTTCTAAACTAGTTTTTAACATTATATATATGTACATAATATATGGCATCGGCAATGGAAACAATTTTCTTTATAATCAGAATACTTGTTTGGTTGGCCTGCAAGGATGATGATCGTTCAAGTTGATCATTCAACACCAAACAAACACTTGTCATTTCTGTGGCAAAAATCTTCAAAATCTTTATTGTCGCCAACTTCACTCTGCTCCCCATCACTTTGATTTCATGTCCAATTGAACTGTAAATAATTTATTTTGCATTTATTAAAAAATATTTTTCTGTAAGCAAATATTTTTGAAGCTCAAGTACTTAACATTTCTACAAAGGTCCAAGAAAAGTGTCACTCTCTACCCTGCACGCACAGACCATGCACACGTAGGCACATATAGTACATAAACACACTTCTGTACACACACTTATTTACACATTTTATAAGCAAATGCAAGCTAAAGTTTCACTTTCGCTGATATTTCTTTTGGTCATTCGTAAGCGTATTTTGTTGCTGGTATTGTTCCTTGGTTTATGTCATTTAAAAAAAAGTCATGTTTCACTTGTGACTTTTTTATTAAATAAGTTCGAATCCGTCAAAATAAGTGACCAGGCGAACGTTTCAAAACTTGAGATCAAAATACTGACAAACTAAATGTGGCTTAGGACTAATTTTCAATACCTTACACCTTTCTATACACTCAATTATAAACAAATGGACCAAATTTTTATTGAATAGATAAATTTTGGTTTTGTGAGAAACTTTTGTGTATTGAGGTCATGGCACCAGGCCTATATTCACTAATTTAAATAGGATCCTGCGAATATACGACTGGGAGAGTTCCAACGAGTTAGAATTGCCTAGATCGATTCAGATTTTGAGGCTGATCAAGAATATGTATACTTTGTAGGGTCTCTGACGCCTCCTACCTCATACTAAGGTGGAAGGTACAAAAATATTCTCGTGGCATTGACAAGTGACTGAAGAAATGCGTAATAATTAAAAAGCAACATTACATACACCTGTATGGCACACATAACACCAGATAAAACCAATATTTAACGAGCCCAGTCAAAAGTGTTGTTATGTACAAAATGTTGTACACTTGTATGTGCTTAAAAGAACATAAAGAATTACAGAAATATATATGAACGCATATAATAACGATTATACGGGTACAGAAAAGAATTCATTTATTCAATGTAGGTCAACGAAAGCGATAAGTGGGAGTTGTGCTGCTTGCTTTAAATATTCATTAAAAAAAGGTGTCTTTTTATAAATGACCAAAATGATGGCTAAAGGAAAACAGAATTAAAAACTTTACTTGAGTAAGGCCAAACCTATGACATTTATTTATTACACCCTGCACCACTCGTGGTGTATTTAATTTGTGCGGATTGTTGTAACTCCTAAACGGCGAATGCCACACCCACCTTCTATTATGCTGATCGATTCAGAATCAAAATTTGAATCGATTTAACCATGTCCGTCTGTCCGCCTGTCTGTCTGTCGATATATTTCAATGAAATTTGGTACACGGAAATGTATTGACCGAAAGGAAAACCTTATTAAAAATGGACCAGATTGGACCATTTTTATTATTGCCAAAAATTTTTGTGACATTTTAATAATTTTGAAATTTTTGATAATACACAAGTAGTGTAGAAGAAAATAAAATTTTTCATTTTTAAATTGAATAATATATAAAATATTGTAGGGTATTTGATGGCCGGGCTTGATGGACTGTAATATTTTCACTTGTTCTTAAATTGTGGTAGTGTGGGTGCTTTATCTTAATATTCGACGCCTTTTGGAAAAATTGTGAAAAACCCGATTAATTCTTAGCACATCGAAGAATAAACTAAACTTGCGTGAGAGTGCTAACAACAAGAAGACACATGAACACACTGACATATATGTTTAGATCGAATCAGGGATGACAAACTAATTGTACCCTCATCTTATGTGAACAAACAAAACTTGAACAGAGAGTTCAATGTTTAACGTTCACTCCTACCGCGACGGTCTTATTAGGCGATTGCTTGCACTATCAATGTTGACCGGGGTTCCTTGGATGAAGGCACCAATGCCGGTGCTCCGTTTCAGGGCAGGGCAGTACGAAATTGAACAATTTAAAAAGCTCAAAAATGATTGTTGTGTTAATTATCACTATAATAATTTCCACTCAATGCAATGCAATGCATGTAATTTTACGCCAAATCGAAAATTGTTTTCCAATATACAATATTGAAGGTGGGTGGCTATACAAGATTTATTGTAAACCAAAATAATCTTTTTTGAAACTTTTCGTTAAGAAATTTTAAGAATCGAGTGATTTATCTCAATGGGTACACACATGCAAACTAAGTATTTTGCAGTAATGCTATATGTATTTCTGTGTGTGTGTATTTTTATTGAAATATAGGTCAAAAGAGAAACTAACGGTAACTGAGGTAGAAAACTATCATTCATACGTGCACACATATGGAGTCCCACGCAAATAGCTGTCTTTGTATTTTGTACCTAATAAATTGATTGAGTTACACACACAATACAATAAAAAAAAAAACATTGCTGAGAGATGGTAAAGAATAAAAAGGTTTAAAACGTTTAAACAAAAGGAAAAGAGCTTGCATAGAACGACTACATGTATCGATTGTATATATAATGTAATGCAATGAAAAGATAGATATGAAAGCTAGACGTCTTATATACTTTGCTTGTATTAATTCAACATGTAGAGAAAAGAAGGCACCAACGTGCCAGGTACGGCCTGGGTACCAATACAACAGCCAACCAACAACACCAGTGGCAATAATTTGCTGCAGAATAAGCTGGTAACGCATACTCATACATAAATGTACCAAAAGAAAGAAAAGAAGAAAGATAGAAAGTAAAATAAAAGAAGAAGTGAAATTTATAAACCGATGAAATAAACCGCAAAATCTCAAGCGCAACAACTGCAAGATTTGCTGTTAACATACTATAATGAAAGTGAAATTTTTTGTCATTGCTATATATACGTAAGCATGTGTGCAGATGTTTATATAAATTTACGCGAAGCTTAAAACTTGACGTATGTATGCATTCTTTGTTCGTTTTCAAGTTGAGATATGCTTCCATACAGCACTTGTGGCAAAAAGTAGATTAAGTTTGTGCGAAGGTTTGTAACTATGGCATGAATCTGATATTTGATATCAATCGATGTAGAATCATTTTCCGAAACGTATCGGTTTCCACCATTTTTACGATCTCTACTCTAAAATTTTATGGCCGTGAAAGTGCTTATAATTGACAGACATACGGACATATCGACTCCGCTTTTGTTGCTGATCAAGAAAATATATTCATATATAAAGGGATCGGTTATAAAAAACATCCATACAAAAATAGTCATGGTCCGATAGTGGCCAAAAAAGATATTGAGCTGAAAAAGCTGCCTATGCACGAAAAAATTGATTTTGTTCAGTAGTAAGCCCCTGCGGTAAAATGCCACTCAAACTTTAAAGTCATTATAAATTGTATATATTTGTTCTTCCATTTGCAATATCCCTACAAAGTATATATATTCTTGATCAGCATCAAAAACAGTCGATTTAGACATATATGTCCGTGTGTCCGTCTGTTGTTGGCATTCTCACGGGCGTAAATTTTGAGTTATTGAGCTGAAATTTTGTACAAGCACTTTTAGTGCTATTTAAAATGGGCAAAATCGGTCAAGACCCACGCCCACAATCAACAAATATCAATATATCTGCCACAAAAATTTACCTATGAACTTTATATTTGGAATGCGTATCCATGGTTATAGGTCAGATAACAGACACGCCCACAATTGACAAAATCTTTATATCTGCTACAAACATTGACACATGAACTTGACATTTAGTATATATATCCATAGTAATCCCATTCACCGAAGTTTTAAAGATTTTTAACAAATTCATTAATTTCTTTAACATCCATTATCAATGGATTGCCTTTTATTGTAGTGTTAAGCACATGCACGTGTGTGTTTTTATATTTGCTATTTGCCATTTCCTTATTCTCATTAATTGAAATTTCACTATTTGTGCTCTAGGTGAAAAGGTTTTCTTCACTGCTACTTAAAATGCTGACAGCATTCATTACTCATACGTTCGGAGATACCATCAAAAAAGAATTCGTCTTAGAATATTTATGTAATATATGAAGTGTTAGTTTGACACTAACAACAAACGATTATTTTTTAACAAATTACGTTCACGGCAAAAAATATATAATATTGTATATAACTTGAAAGCTTACACTGATGGTCTTTTCAATTGGCCATCAGTGTGTATGTACATATATGTACTTGTTGTTATTGAACAGAATAACAAATTAATCAAAGGAAAGAAGAAATCATACAGCTACGGTTCAAAAACCTTTTACAGCAAATTTTACGTTAGAAATTGTTATTGTAATTTTGGTTCCAGCAACAATAACAAACATTAATGGTAGCAACAGCAGCACCAGCAGAAATAGCAATAGCGGTGGTAACAACCGTAACACACATTATCATCAACATTGCACTTCTGACAAAACCCATAAAACCACTATAAAAAAAAAAAAAGAAAAAAAAATCATTGAATCATATGAACAGCAGCACCTCAGTTGAACAAATGCATTGTGCTCAAAACCAACGTTTGCTTGAAATCTGAATTTTTCGTACTAAATGTGCGATTTTTTTAGAGGTACATTTAAAACGACTTCTACCGAATATTGTTTTCATTGTTTTTGCTATTATTGCAGCTGTAATGTTCGCGTAGCTTCTACAAAATATAAATATGCGAAATGGCGAAAATAATACTGCGACACGTTTATGTGGCTTTGTGCGTGTTTGTGTGAATGGATTTTTCAAATAGTACATACCAGGCGTTCATGAACATGCTGCTGGGTGAACGGTTCGCCTTTACAATGCACTATGCTTGGGTTTGGGTGTATGCACTTGTCTCCATGTACATACACGGTTATTGTACATTTTTGTGTGTATTTATGCGTTGTTTCTATTTAGTTTTCTTTTTTCTTTCTTCTATTCCACATACAGTGTACGCTGCACCACTACTATCTAAAGATAATGATTTACAGAATGCATTGACTTTCTTACTACTTTTTTGCCATTTTTCGTTTATTTATTTTATTTTGCTTGAAATTCAAAGCAATATATTAAGTCAAGTTGTGCTTTTTTATGCTTTTTTATGCTTCTTAAATTTACTGGAGAGAAAGTCAAACTTGATGATATCAAATTGCCTTCAGCGAGCAAGTGCAATAATAGAAAAATCTGTAGCATAACGGATTCAGGATATAATATAAATTATACTTATATGTATATGTACATATATATGCCTGAGAATTCTTCCACGCATGACAAAATCGAAATAACAACAAAAATGTTGTTCCGCAGCATCACAATAAAACGTCACATGAAGCGTGATGACAATAAACTGTGCTACTGTGTATCGGTGATAACTATATAGAACGTAAATATAATAAAAGAAAATAAACTGCTATTGGTTCTACTCGACACTCTACTGCATTGCATCTAGCATGCTGCATGCATGCTATTCAAGAACACAGTTTATGCTGTAGCTAGCGTAGAAGTATCGAAAAAGACAAACCCTTGTAATACGGATATAAAGGAACTTTGTGAAACAATTTTATAGCAAGAAATGTTCCAAAAATAGTCCGATTTGGTCAATATATCAAAATACAAACGAATATTCTTCATAGGCTTCTATTAAAAGATATTATAAATGACCGATTTCTATCATTGAAAGAAGGACGGGTCTTGGGAAATATACTCTCGTACAAACTATAAGAGAAAAACTGTGGCCATCTGCAAATTGACATGGACAGACAGACAAACGGAAGGACACACGTAGTTAAATCGATATATTAAATGGGTCTGAAGAAGAAGTCTAATTTTTTTAAGAGTTACCGATGCCTGCACAATTTTATTACGTGTTGGAGAGTATTAGTTAGGAGAGTGGAAAGAAGCAGATGTCTAAAGTGAATATATTTTCTAGCAAGTTCGATTTGTACTAGCTAATAAATTTGCGTGTATTCTGCGATCAACATCTATCAATATATGTGTGCGCATGTGTTTATGTATATATTAAAATATTTCAAAGCATTGGCCAAAAATCTTTTTGAAACCTGTATATACAATAAGTTACGTAAAAACAAAAAATTCCAAAATGATTCATAAACAGAAATGAAAAGCATTTTACTATAATAACAAGTAATAATAAGCATGTATACGTATATATATATATGTATGTATGTATATATATAAGGCTTCTTACAATAAATCAAGTATGCTCATGTTTTTAAAACGATTTTACGTAAGTAATCAAATTAAAAGCACTTGTTCGAGAAAAATTGTATACATACATACTTGATAACAACAATAACGTCTATGTGTATAATAACAATAAACGAAAATTTTACACCATCACAAGAAACGAAAAGTTCAATGCTTTGTTATGAAACATTGCTTCTACACACACACACACAGGCACACATACTTTTGCATAAGTTTACACGGCCAAAGACTTTTCTGCACCGTTTTTTGTAAAAAGCTACATTTGTGTTGGGCCAGATATGGGTTACTCGCCACAACTTGTGGGCATGGTATGTAATTTTTTTATAAACTGTAAGCGCGTATTTCATTCGACCGTACGTCGATGTATGGTCTGCATATGTTTGTGCTCTATTGTGCTTTAACATTGAAACTTAATTTTTGTGACTTTGCAAGATTTTTGTCAAAAGTGAGCGTGGATGTGAACAGATTTTGCGAATAAAAATCAAGAATGTACCTTGTATGTACCTTTTGCGCAGTCTGAAGGAAATTTAGCTTACTCCCATCACTAGGGTGAATGATTTTTTACTTTGGCGTATGTGGATCCTCCACTACAAACACCTCCAAACACAACATTTGACTTAGATCCAAACTTCGACACCCTCTATGATTATGTTGTGTTGAATAAAGGGGTGCAATATATTTAATATATTTAATATTAACATTTATACAAAAAATGTGGGCCTGGCAAAATACGATTAACCCTTTTTTAATAATAATTGAATTATCTATCTTTCTATTAATCTCATGATGATGAAAATAAATTTTTTTCCCATAAATTGTGGGAGTGACGACTATCTTATCTTACATATTTTCATAGCTGTTCAGTTTTATATGTACATATATTTTTTTCAGAGGCTTTTGCTAATTGTGGGTTAAAGAACTTTCCCTTTATCTTCAAAAATGAATATGTTCTCATATTAGTTAAATTTTTACTTACTTTTTATACCTACCACACTAATAATAAGGAAGTACATTGCTTTGGTGCAAACGTGTGTGACACTCAAAAGTAAGTGTAAGAATACATAAATATTTTTTCATAATGTCTGATTCTGAGCCGCTAAATCGAACTTCGGTCTGAGAATGTTCGTTTGCTACGATTTATATCGAACTGGGACCTATGTGCATTTCTACTCCTATAACTATTAACCGAAAGTTACAAATGTTTATATGAATTTAGTTTGTCTCGTATACGAAGTGTTGAAGCTCCATACACATGCAAAATAAACACTTTTGTTTTCTACCAAATTACCGTAAAAATAAATAAAGTGATAGTGATAAAATACAACAACTCCAACACTATTTGCATTTAAAAGAATTATAAAATGCGAAATGTGCAAATGAATAAAATAAAAAATAAAAACCATAAAATTGGCTGCCAAGTCGTTATATATAAACATGTTACATACCACATCTTTACACATTACTTTTTCAAATAAACAAATGAGCAGTTCCGAATGCTCTCCCAGTACACAACAGTGATAGAGAAAGAGAAACATATCGGTAAACATACAAAAGATTAAAGAAAGAAACTTGAAACGACGCTGAATTAAAATTCTTATCATCGTACACACACATACATACAAGCCTGTTGTAGACAGCAACAACTAAAACAATCTCATAGGTGACAGTAGTGTGAGAGAGTAATGGAAAAAACTTTCACTTTACACAATAACAATAATATAAGTATGTATTAATGAAATAATAACAACTACAACAACAATTGCTACAACTACTGCAAGAGAAGAAATAAAAGCCGACATTAACTCGCATACTAAACATAAACATGAAATACATATAAGCACACAATGGAAGCCTCTCAGATTTAAGCGTGTACATACATATAAAAATATTATTTATGTATAAAGACAAGCTTATGCATAGATATTTTTTTCTTATTTACATACTCATATATACATCTCATGGGTTTGGTGCGATAACTGAAAAAAATTCGGATGTTTAGAAATTTTATTGGTAAAAATGTATTGGTGAGTACTTATACAAATGCATTTAAAAATTGTTGTACCTTCTTTTATCAGTTTTTTTTTTCTGTATTACATCTATTATGTGTATCCCGTAATCAGATTAAAAACACAAATTGTTCAGCTGAAGAAACTAATTAAAGGCTGAGGGAACAACAAAAAAAAAAAAACGCAAAGTTTCAAGTTTAAAGATTGTGGATTAAAATGTTAGAAGTAAACTAAATTAAAAATATTTATTCTTTACTTTGTTGTAAAGACTACATTTAAGCTGTAGATGATCGTCGGCCTTTTGACTGATATGAGAGGCTTTCATGAAACCTTCTACAATATTTTAGCGTACATACATACATGCATACAAAATTGATATTATACTACACTTAGAAAAATCGGCAACCTCTTTGGCACATGTTACATCGAAAATATATTCTAAAAAAGTTTATGAGCATTAACAAAATACCTTCTGTTTTATTATAACTGCTAGTGCGTCTTGGGACTGAATTCTTTCATTTTCAATGTGCACAAGAACTGCCAAATTAATTATGATTCCCATATACATATACGGATGGACAGACAAACATGTCAGTATATATATTTTGTTGGGTCTCCAAAGACTCCTTATAAGTTTTTAAAATCTCTTGTTAAGGTGATCAACTTTGGGGTGATAAGAATGATAAAAGGCTATAAAAATCAAGATAGATGACCGGTAGAGTGTTTAGACAAATGCTCACATATAATATCACCTAAAACTGGTTCTATTAATGGACCTGCCATTAATATCTAATAATATCCAAAATTTTGATCTTTAGGCTGATAACAAGATTACTTAGATGGACACGTAGGTGGGTGTGGAACTTGTCCTTTCAAATATACAAACATCCGCACATATTCCATGCTCCCTTGTAGCACTTTGTGGTGCAGAATATAATAACTATTTTTTCCTTTTTTGAGTGTACAGACGTACGTATGTCTAATGTAGCAATGATGGCAACATATTTTTTAAAAAACTTTCACCTATTAATATTCTTCCTATCATATATTTAGCATCTCTGGCTCTATGGTTGGGTTGTGTGTGTTTGCCTGTATTTTTAAGTAAAGCTTAACAAAAAGGCAGCAAGGTATGAGAAAGATAAAGCATATCAAGTTGAGTAAAAAAAATTCATAGAAAAATAGAAAGAAGCATTTTTCACAAAGAGCTAACATGCGAGATAGCTTAGTAATCTAAGCAACAATCATAAAATAAATATTAGTAGTCAACCAAGCGTTCATGTTTGGCTAAATAAAATGAAGTTGAATTGAAACAGAAATTCATCATACGCGTCATCATCATCATTCGTATCATTGTCAACCATCACACATGTTGCTAATATGTTTACTTCGAATGGGCACCCAGACTAATTGAGTGAGAGAAGTGGAATTAATAGTGAGCGCCATGGCGGATAATTATATCCAGTCCAGTAACATTCCATTTCTAAAATATTAAATTACTGTAAATAAGTAAATAGAAAAACTTTCTCTCTCGCAATCACTCCCTCTCTCACTCTCTCTCTTTATTTGTCATAAACTTATTTATATTGGCTGCCACAAGCAGATTAACCATAACAGTCATTGTCTGGCTAGTGTTGGATTTTTTTATTATTGGCATAAAGTGGAAAATCCTAAATCCGAAATATCTCTTTTGAGATATGTTGCAGGTTGTTGGTCTGCCGAACAATATAGTTTTCGGTTTCAATTGCTTTACAGCGTACGGACTTACCCACACATCCAATCGACTCTGGTAATTTATGCCACAAATAATTATTTCGTTGGTTGTTGGTGTGATAGTGGGTTTTTTTATTTTTATTTTGTATATCTCGTTCAGTAACATTCATTCCACCTTTTTTCTTTTCGTTACTTGTTTTTATTAAACTTTACAAACATTTTTCATTGGACTTTGGGGAAGGTCTTGTAAACTTGAGATTTGAAATAGTTGCTGTTGATGTTGCAGTGTCGATGAAGTTACGTGTACTCAAGTATGGTTGATAAAGCATTTGGTTTTGTAGAAATCTTATCAAATTATCACATTATGATGATCACAGGAATGAAAAAAAAAAAGAAAATTTATATAAAAAAAAAGTAAAAAATTAATTTTTTAATATTTCTCTTTGATTGCGATATTTCCACCTTAGCATTATTGCAACTTTAAGTTATGTAAAGGATTCAAAACAAGTCATTGATGCCTAGAAGAAACTCAAACTCTTATAATTTAAGCACGAAAAAAAAAATATCTTGGCTTCCTTCGCAATTTGTAGGCGTGGTGTGTATACAATTGCACCCTCTCTTAACGACCACTGAAATTTGTTACTCTTTTCGTCGAAGTATACACTAATTAAAGTTTCGTAATAGTTTTGGTGGTCTTGTATGTCCACTTCTTGCACATGGGTGAATGGGTGAATTATAACAAATTATACCGATTGCGCTCAATTGAAGTGGTAACATAAAGATATTCTACAAATATTTGTACAAATTTTCTACTCAATATAAATTTTTGAAACACGAACGAACAAGGCTGAATGGATTCAAATTTAGATGCCGATTTCTAACACCTTCTTCTAGGTGGTTCAAACAGAGTAACACACATATATTCAATCTTATGTGGAGGATATAAGAATTGGAAACAAGTATGTAATAGAGTCATATTTGGTGTAGGCCAAATCTTGAACACCCACCACCTTTGATCCTTATAAACTATGGGTGCGGAAAAAAATATTTTGATTTTGTTTTCTGATGTACGCGATTAATTCTGCCTATTTTTGGAGGGACGTAGTAAAATTTTCTAAGAATCATTACAAATTCTAAAGCGATTCAAAATTCGATGCGTATCAAGAATATGTACACTTTGATGCTTCCTTTTGGATGTTACAAACGTTTATAAAAATTTCAACTAGTTTCTATTTTGCAGTGATGTCATTTAGCTGGTCATCTATTTGACAAACTCGTGTCAAGTGAGTTTTAATAAAAAATTTCTCATACGACCTTTTTGGGCGGCCACCACAAAAGATTCTGTACATGAGTGTCAACTAAAAAAAAATCGAGAATCAGCTAAATTATGAAACAATAAGAAATCCTTTAGAATGGTGACACTTGGTTTATGGCATTCTAGTCGTCAATAACAGACACTTGTACGTTTTTTATAACAAATAAAAGTATTTCTTTTTATCTTTCTTCTAATTCTTACCGTCAACGCGTTCGGTATCAAGTAAAAAGAGAAAATAAAATTTCTGTTGGAATGTTTACATTATAATATAATTGTCTTTAACAGCGACAACAAGAAGAACAACAAAGCGAAAGATAATAAAACAGAGAAGGGTACTTACAGCAGTATCTAGTTGAGTATTGGCAATTCGCATTGACACTGGGTGCCATTATTTCATTGGCAGCCATATCCATCGGTGTTGGTGAAATCTTGTTGTTATCCAATTGTAACGGTAAAATATTGAACAGTATAAACAAGTATATGTAGACTATGGAGGTGCGCTTGTAAGAAAGTGCGCTTTAAATATCAACAACACTTCCTTATAAGAGACTTGCAATGGTAAGGGTGTCTGGGAAACCAGTGGGGCAGGGTATGAGCAAGGATTGATGCGAAGAGCACGTAGAAAAGATTTGATGGAAAATGTTTTTGTTTTGTTTTCTAAATTAATCCAAATAGGAAGACTTTGCGGGTATAGTGTTGGTAATCCTTAAGTAATCGGTTAACACGGAACACTGTGCGTTGTAGTGGGCTGGATGTGTGGAGGCATTAAATGATGTTTTTTTCTTCTTTCTATATAACACACTTTCACTTTTATTTTTACGTTTCTTCTTTGTTTGTACGGTTATTCTACAGTTGTTGTTGTTGTTGTTGTTGTTGTTGTCGTTGTTTTAGTACGTGATTTTTTTTTTTTATTTTCTTAAAAGAAACTTTTTGCTTAAAATCATTTTTATTGAAATGTTTTTTTTTTTTCTTGGTTCTGATTCTAGTTTATTTACAGTTGAAATTATTTTCAAAACCAATTATCCTTTATACGTGATTTAGAATTCGATTCGGTTTCTGTACTGTTTACTATTGGACGCGCCTTTACTTGATTAATCATTAGGTCTGTTTTTATGTAACGTAATTAAACAACAATAAAAAATCTTTACATTTTTGGTCAGAGAACACCAAAAATTGTAACGTAACGTTCGCTTTGACACACTTGGTACGTCTGTGCTGCGTGCGTTAGTGAAAAGTGCGCTTATCCCCGGACATACCACCAAGTATTTTAACTTATGATGCACACATACTTTCAGTTCAAGCAAAAGACTAAGCATATACTGCATACGCATACACACACATAAACACACTCTCTCACACATATATACAGATAAGCATAAGTTCAACTTCCAGCTGTTTCTTGTGTTAATAAGACCACAGCTTAAGAAAAGTAAAAAATAAAAAACCAACAATAAAAACAACACGGTTCCACCACAGACTTTCGCTACAACTTGAGCTGTGTCTTCTAGCTTAAGCCAGCAGTAGTTGGCATAAGAGTGAGTGTTTGCGGAGACTTACAAACGTTAGCAGCACTGACTAGTTTTGTGCTTTGTTTATGTGTGTATGTGTGTTTGTATATATTGTAGTTGAAAGAAAGTCTTCAAGGTATTGGAGTAGTGTTAGTTTTTATTGTTGGTCTTGGGCATTTCATTTTTTAAGTAAAATTTTGTACTTCTCTTTGCGTTTAATTTAAAGCTCGTCTTAATCTATAGTGTGCTGTGTGTTCGTTGTATTGTTTTACTACCGAAAGAGAGGCACACACATACTTGGTGCTTTCCTTTTTATTTTCTTTGTTGTATTGTAGTAATATTCTCACTCTGTTTGGCATTGTATACGTTTTCTTCTCCACTTTCGGCTTCTACTTCTTTTACCCATTACAACCAACACAACACATTGCATTCTATTTTGATATGTTTTTAATGCTGCCAACTTGGCTGGCTCTCTAGCTAAAGCTTGACTATGTTTCATTTGTCATTTCGTTTCCACTTCAGTTTCTATTTCAATTGTATGCGATACCTGTTGTATGTGTGCGACGGTATTGGTGCACACTGTGAAAGTTTTTCCACACGTACACGTACCGTATACACGGGGTACTATATTCGTTTGTGTGTGGGTAACTTGTCTTCTACTTAAGCGAAAAAAAACTTCTTATGCTTTTACATACCAGTTTGTTTATTTACGAGTTGATCATGGTCATGCTGTTCCATCCACCACACGTTCGTTTCGTGTCGTATGTGTGTGCGAGGCTTTCTTTGATTTCTAAAAACACAAGTCCAAACTTAATGACTTTTTTTAAACTATTATTTAGCTTTTTTGTTTTTATATATATTTTTTGCTTAACAAGAGATATTCATAATTATATAATTTTAGCAAATATAGTAGAAGAAAAGAAGAAGAGGAAGAAGAAGAAAAGCATTAATCAACGTTAATAAAACTCATCGCCATACGCCTGTGGATATTATTTCTGTAATGTTGTTTTGATTTTTTTGCAAGCACTCTGGTCACATACGCTGACAAGATGAAATACTGATTTCATTTTACTTTCAATATAAACATAAACGATACGAATACAAGTAGCTTTGCAAATAAGTAACTGCTTTAAAGTTAGTTTCGGACACCGTTAGTATTCATTAAATAATTTGATGGATTAAGTGAATTCGCGTAAATCATTCCAATCATTTGACCAAAAAGGGCCGTATGTCGCGCTCTAGGCGGATTCGACTTTTGATGATGATAAAATCAAAAACTATTGATTTTTAATTATATAAAATATAAGTAATTAAATAAAGTAATTAATTTATTTAGCTCAGCTAAAGGATTTGGACCTATTTTCGTAAAATGTATCAAAAATTAAGTCAATTAAACAATGTCCGAGTACCTGTATATCTGTTCGTTTGTATTGAAACACCTAAATGTAAATAAATACATTTTTGTCGATTGTGGGTGTGGCTCTTGACTGATTTTGTCCATTTTATATAACGACATGTGTGCTAAAACTAAGTGTCTGCACAAATATCTCAAAATTTATGTTACGTTGCCGACAACAGACGGACACGCAGACATACATGTCCAGATTGACTCAGTTTTTGAGGCTGATTATAAATATATATACTTTGTAGGGTCTCAGAGGCCTCCTTCTGGGGGTTGCAAACATAATGGCATTTCTAGTATACTCCCCATCTTACAGGGAGAGTATAAAAAAAAAGTTCTTCTTTTCTCTTTATAGCAGAATTGGTAATAAGGCGAAGTGTAACAAATATTTTAATAATTAAAGAAAAGAGGGCGCAATAGTATGCCGCGCAGTATACAGTTTACGTATTAAAGTGGAGGTTATTCATTATTTGACCCAAACTAAGTATGCATCTCCTTTACTTGTTTTATTAAACTTTATTTCGCTTATTTATTAACGTTCGTTGCTTAAGTCTTTCTTCTAGAGTAATTGCGTATCTTCTGAATCAGTAACTGTTTAATTACAATAAAGAAAAAAAATTTCATATGTTACATATAAATGTAATAATGAAACACAATGTATTTGCATGTGTGTGTATTATAATTTTTAATTTTTTTTTTTTTTTGTATAGATTTTATGGACCCACTGAGATATTATCATCCAATCAGAACATTCAATGCTTAGAGATTTATACAATTTCCATCCCTTCTATCTAATCCATTTCCCTAAGTGTACGTTCATGTATCAATTGCTACGGTCCTCTAAAATCAAAAATCACACTCCCGATTAATAAATATTTCTGATAGTCACATGCAAAATAAAGTTGAAGTAGAGATGTAGCGAGTGTCGGGAAAATCGGCGCAATTGTTATGTCCATAACTAACAAAATTAGTATTCTTCCCACGTTCACAGCTTTCAAACATATGAAAAAGAAAATGAAAAGGATATCGTAAGTTTGACTTCAGACAAATTTATCTTATTTCGCTTGCTTCTCTTGTAGGTTTTTCCCATTTTCATTATATCTGTTAATTTTTTTTTTTTTTAGCTTTTTTCAACAATGAAATGTCTTGAAAGAAAGATGGAAAGAAGAAAACTTCATGACTACAATTCAACAGTAAATCTTTTCATATTTCTTTCGCACAGTCATTAACAAACATATTGAGGTTTGTCTGCAGTTCTATGCATGTATCCGAACCGCTGCTGACTGTTAATGTAATGTAATGTGCATGTTTGTGTATATGTGTGTGAATTTGCTCTTTTGTGGTTTATACTAAGAGTAGACTCTGACTATATGATATAGGGTGAAAGTTTTACTGTATTTTTTTGTTCGTTTTTTGTTGTTGTTCGTTCCTTTTTTCTTAAAAATAGTGAGGGTAAGATAAATGTTCAAACAAAGAGTTGTAAGTGTTCAACTTCGAATTGAGAATAGATCGCATTTAATCTAAAAACAGTTTGAAACTTTTACAACGCTGTTGACCTTTGAATAGCAATAAAAGAGACTAAAGAAACCGTCCTAGAATACCACAAACAAATGCTAATGAAGAATTAATAAAGAAAGTCCGTTGTGGTACTTGGTTGCACTTGGTGGAGAGGTTACGCGTTTGGTGTAATTCAGGGTGGATTACTTTCTCTCTAGATGTTAGGCACCGTTTACTTACAACTCATATAGAATATTTTATTTATATTGTGTTTTATATGTGACGTATGCATATATGTATAATTTTTAGACTCATCCCGCCAAGGTTTGGCGTGTTAAAAACCTAGACCGAACAATATCTAGATATTATGAATCAGCACCATATTCTGAGTCTATCTTAGCTGAGTGTGGCTGCCGTAGTTACAAAAATTGAGATAACGGTAGAACAATTTTCTTTATGTTTGTAAGAGAACTCGCGTATATGAAAATTAAACAAATGACATGAACACACATTGCAAAAATAATTAACTTTTTAAAGGTTTTTTTCCTTATTTTTATAGAGTATAAAAAATAAATCCATCTACGTACCCCTTAGAGGGCTTTGAGTCAGCAGTAGTGGGACTTCAAGATTTGCCCCAAAACAAATTCTCATCATCAAAGTGATCTCCTATGTCTCCTATATTAATTGTTCATAGCTATTTTCAATTGTATACTCGTATGTAATCATTTTAATTTAAATATTGTTCTGTGGTTACGATTATGAAAAAAGAGTAAAAATAAAAGAATAACGTGATTAAATATTAAAGACATAAAAAAACTGACCGGACGAGATAATAAGGATCAAGAGGTAACGAAATGAATAACACATTGACTTAAATGTATATGAGAGTAAACTGCTTGGGAGAAGATAAAGCTACAACACCAATGACCCAATTTTATGACATCAAAAAAACATCAGTTGGACAATTAAAATGAATGAGTACATATGTATGTACATAAAAGAAAAGGAAAAAGAATAAAATGAATACAGTGCGAAGGTCTCTGTTACAATATATTGTTATGATGGGATGTATTAGAACAATGATCCGAATGGCAAACTTTCCTAATGAAAACTAAATCTTGAATATTCTCTACATCTGTATACAAAAAGAGGGCGTGACAGGTATAAGTTTGCGTCCAAAATAGAACTTAGTTTGAGGGAGGGTATACAAAAAAGAGTAAGTAGGCGTAGGCGTAGTATGATTCCACCCTCAAGAGTGTATCAACTTGCAGTTCGGGTTTTACGCTGGGTATGGTTTTTTGTAATTGTAGGTGTGTTTTCCGAACACGCCCACTTTGTAAATCGATTATTGCAGAAACAAAAAAGTCTTTACGAAATTTCAGTTCATTATCCCAAAACTTAAGACCGTGAAAATGCCAACAATAGAAGGACACTCGGACATACTTGTCTAGATCGACTCAGTTTTTGGTGAATATCAAGATGATGTTATATATTTATATCTCTTTTTGGTCGCCGTCTTTTCTCTGAGTGCACCTTTTGCATTCTCTAAGTTCACTCATTCTAAATTCTGTGGTAGGCTCGGCCGATCGTTCTCATGTTTAGTAAACATATAATATAAGAGGAATATCAAAAACGTTAAAATCGAAAAACAAATTTAGAACAATTGGGTTTTTTTTCGTTTTTTTTTGCAGTGTGGGGGTCGTTTTACTGCTTTTGTTCAACACGCAACCAGCTTACCGAGTCTACCAATAGTTTGAAATCGATATCTCCAATTTTACAACAGGGAGAATGTTTACAGCAAAAGGACAGACAGAAAAACGCAGAGAAAGGCGAATGGACTGATCAAGCATTATGGGTCCTATAAGTAAGACAAATTGTTTTAAATCATTGAATATGAAATATGAATCTTTAAAACCCCTCCAAATATCATAATTTTAAACTAACTTATCGACGAACAATAGGAATTGGTAAAGTGCTAAGGAACTAGTCAAAATGGAAAGTTTGAATCTATTGTTTCAATGTTTGCGTGCACACCCACCTTCAGAATTATAAATAAATATAAAGCACTAAACCTGAATATCTCCTAAAATATTTATATAAACTGTTTTTTTTTTACTGTTACTCTGCTTTTTCGCCGAAGACGTAGTCGCACTCTGAACTCTCTAATTGAATTTTCTGTGAAAGATAAGTGTGAGGGGGCCACAGTGATGAACTCTTAATATACACATAGACGCACCAACAAATCCAGACGCTAAAGTTTTATTACACCAAAAATAATGAAAAAAATCAAAACATGTTTTTTTTTTTTTATGGTATGGAAAAAGAATAAAAAACTGAAAGCAACAATAATAACAAACATTCTGATTGTCTATAAAAGTAGGTCAATTTTGCTGCCAACGTTTTTACTTCTCAGTTCAGCATATACGATCGCGTGTACGTATGTATAAACTGGTTTTTGTATTCAGACTCACGCGCACACACATACATGCACACATAACTTTTTATGATGATATTAAGAAACCACTTTGGAATATTTAAGCATCCGCGTCCACTTGCACTTTCTTTTTACCTACTTATAGCCACATACACTCGCACACGCAATCCGCCTTTATCTACGTGCCACACATACACAATCCAACCACTCACTGGCTTGCCAACCAGTTTTTCATTTTTTTCGCTTTTTTTTTTGTTGTATTCAAGACTATTCTGATGTACGCTTATGTATGTATGCCTGAGTGAGTGTGCATATGTAAAATAAATGATGACGTTGTATTGTCAGAGCGTCACTATTGCTGAGTCTCCGCTTCTTAAGCTCTCTGAAACATAATATAATAAGTATATACACGTTTTGTTCATTTAACGTGAACGTCTAATTCTTTTTGGTCTTTTCGACTTCTTCTCTTCTTTTCGTTCCTTTCTTTTTCATCACCACCGACAGAGCCGGTTTGAATGCTTTGTTGCGCATTCTGTATGTATTTGTTGTTGTTGTTCGTGCGGGGGTATTGCCTATGATTGTCGCGATAACTTTCTATTTTTATTCTCACGTTTCTGTGTTGGTTGGTTGTTTTGTTTATTTGTCTGCTTATCTGTTTGTGTAACGGTAATTTTATGCTTCATGTAACGGTTGAGTGTTAAAGATGTTAAAGATTATCATGAATTTGAGTTCTCATTTTTTTTTCGAGGTATAGAAATTTTTCTGACTTGGTGGCATAACAACTCCACTATTGCTCCTTTTCAATACACATTCATATGCCAAAGTTTTTGAACAGTCAGAATGTTTATATATATGGCGCAAACATTGACGAACAAACAGACATGCTAGAACGAATAATACTCTACATAACGTGACGAGTTGTGAAGGTTTATATACATATATTTTGAACGTACATTTATTAAATAAACTATTTATATACGTTCCATGGTTTGTTAAGGTATCGGTTATTTGGGTGAACGAAACGTTTAATGTAAATTCAATAACAGCGTGTTTTAACAGAGATGACACAAAGCACCTAAAAGTATGCAATAAGAAAATTATATTAAAGATTACTTCAAATAATGTTAATCGGGCAGTGACAGATAATTTATTGATAGTCGACAAATTTAGGTGTGCTTTGATAGCATAAAATAATGAATACGAAATTCTTATGTGGGTGTAAAATTAAAGAGTAATTTCAGTTATATATGTCGTTTGTGTCGTAATGGTCAGAGTCAGTTAACAGACACGCCCACAATTTACAAAAAAAAAAATTTATTTGAAGTTGAATCTCACTTTTAAGTAAATACATAATAAATATACTATTAGAGGGCGTAACCTGTCATACCCTTGGTTTGCAAAAACACAGATATGCAGAAGTTTGATTCTTCTACTTCATCATATATTTCCGATAAAGTGTTTCTTTTCTTTTGTTAGCCACAAAGTAAACAATTTACAATAAGAGTCCATATAATTTACTATTTTTAGAAAATCGAATCGTTTTAAAAATCGAAATAAACGATCAAGAATGCCAAATCAAATTTAGACATTTGGCAAAGCATACATAACAAAATATGTACAGTTGATCAAGTACGACTACTTAATACTCTTCGCCACTACAACCATATAGGATCTCTTACGCCTCCTCCTCTGAGTGTCGCATTACTAAGGTGGAAGGTATAAAAAGATTTTTTCAAGAACCATTGAAAGTAACCCAATTGGGTCCAAGTTTAGACATTGTGAACCAATTTTTATTTCTCGGTATTAATTAATTAATTACGAATATTCGTAATATTCCGGTATAGCACTTTTTATGCTAATTTCATTAAGTCAATAAATCGATTCTTAATGTAATGAGTAAAACTATATATATATATATATATATAGCTAAGGAGTTACAAACGTCTTTACAAATTTAATATAATCTCCATCAACAGTACTGCAGAGTATAAAAAACAGTTCTCTACATAAAAGGTAAAATTTTATATAGATGTAAAAAAGAAGAACAAAAAGAAGAGGAAGAACACGAATTGTATGACAATTCATGTGGCAACTAAAACAATAACAACAACAACGTATAATAGGGGATACAAATTGCCCACAAATGTAGACAACAATTGGTTAAAAAAAAAAAAACAGAAATATTTTTAAATTACACGTTTGTACATATTTGTGTCCCTTTCTATACAACATTCACTACATGCACCAACAATGTTTGAGTGTCAGCAATATTTAATAGATTAAGGATTATTAATCGGTTACACACAACATCGTCAGCATCTTCTTCTTCTTCTTCTTATTTTACCCATTTTACTCTGGCCAATGATGCACTTCGTATAGATTTTTACTAACCTTGATATAGATTTTTTTGTAAAGAATCGCGTTGCTTCATTTTTTATAATAGATCGTCGCTGTATAAACGTTTATATGCGAAGAGAGCAAAAAGAGGCAATTGTAGGCCATTTCACACTTATACAAACTTTAAGATCAGGCAACATCAACAAGTGCACATCAGTCCTTCTAAGGTTCGTTTATATTTTTAATGAAATATTATAGAAAGAAATCTATTTTACATTCATATGATTTGAGGTTTTCGGCTTTATAGTTTGTGTGTGCATTTTGTGTGACTTTAAATCGTTTATAGAGAGTAAATTGTTGTACCTCTCTCATGGTAATGCCTACCTATACATACACTTATATATACTTTTTGATTCGTCATGTCTGAATAGTTCTGATATTTCCCATCTCATGTGGTATCCCTTGGCCCATTGAACAAGTTTTCCTTGCGTATTCGTGGCTATTTGTTAACTGCCGCCGATTTATACTACCTAACTGTTCAATGTGTCAGAACTCACTTACCGTTTAATAATAGTTAATAATTTTTGAATATTTGCAGGAGGTTTGTAGTAGATTAGTTATGCAAATTGTCAATTAGTGAATTCTAACTTCTAATAATCTTCTTTCCACGCCCATGAATCCAACTGCTTTCATAATATTCACTTGAGTACCGAATAAGTGTGTAAAATAGCTACCGTAGCGTACCATAGCGTAATTTCTTTTGTTAAGAACGAAGCATTGGTACCGACATATTTGGTATTTTAAATACATTCCTTTTGGTGGCCATTGATTGCATTGCGATAATATTGGAAATTCACTATTGCAAATTTATATATATGTATATATTTTGCCGAAGAGAAAGAGCAATTATCGTTGTAGGGAGACATACCGAGAGAAATGAATAAATTGTTCCCGGGTGCGCGGTATTATAAAGGGAGAACACGGTGCGTTAGCATCCATTTGTTGCTGAGTTTGGGCGCCAACAAGGATCCAATCCAACGTTAAGTGAACACGAAAGAATTTATCTTGTGATAGAAACCATTTTCATTACTTCTTCAATTGTTGACCGTTAAAGGTGATTAGAAGAACAGTGTGTTAATGTAGTAAAAAATGAAACAATATTTTAAAAAACCGCATAAGGATTATTAAAGCAAAAGGACTAAAGGAAGGATATAAAAAATCAAGTGTTTATTTATAAAAATTATAAAAATAATCTTAAAAGTAAAAAAGGTCTCAAATTACCATCAAATTTACAGTTTACGCAATCATTGACAAACATAACCTAACTTTCCTGCTAGTTACTTAATAAAATTATATTGTATTCAAAATGTATTGAAACGAAAATAAAGTTTAGCGGACAAGAAAAGAAATTTAGTTTCCTTTAGGAAAAATTTACATTTTAGTGAAACTAATAAGAAAAAAATCTATTCCAAGATACAAATTTTGTATAACCTTCCTTTTGAAATGCTTTCGCAAAGACTTTATTAAATTTTTTAAAACGTTTCATATACATGTAATTAACATCAAGTGGATTTAAATTGGAATAGTTTAAAACGTGGTATTTACATCTTTTCTCCCCCTCCCCACAGATAACCAACTAATTAATCAATCAAAATGTGTGACGACGATGCTGGTGCTTTAGTTATTGATAATGGTTCGGGCATGTGCAAAGCTGGCTTTGCCGGTGATGACGCCCCACGTGCTGTGTTCCCTTCGATTGTGGGCCGTCCACGCCATCAAGGTGTGATGGTCGGTATGGGTCAAAAAGATTCCTATGTTGGTGATGAAGCTCAAAGCAAACGTGGTATTCTAACGTTAAAATATCCCATCGAGCATGGCATTATTACGAATTGGGATGACATGGAGAAAATCTGGCATCACACTTTTTACAATGAATTGCGTGTGGCACCCGAAGAACATCCAGTATTATTAACGGAGGCTCCGTTAAATCCCAAGGCTAATCGCGAGAAAATGACCCAAATCATGTTCGAGACTTTCAATTCACCCGCTATGTATGTAGCTATTCAGGCTGTTCTGTCTCTTTATGCCTCCGGTCGTACTACTGGTATTGTGTTGGATTCGGGTGATGGTGTTTCCCATACCGTGCCCATATATGAAGGTTTCGCTTTGCCACATGCCATCCTGCGTTTGGATTTGGCCGGTCGTGATTTAACTGATTATCTAATGAAGATTTTGACAGAGCGTGGTTACTCATTCACCACCACCGCTGAACGTGAAATTGTGCGCGACATCAAGGAGAAATTGTGCTATGTAGCTTTAGACTTTGAACAAGAAATGGCAACTGCTGCTGCTTCAACATCGCTGGAAAAGTCATATGAATTGCCTGATGGTCAAGTCATCACCATCGGCAATGAGCGTTTCCGCTGCCCTGAAGCTCTCTTCCAACCCTCTTTCTTGGGCATGGAATCGTGCGGTATTCACGAGACTGTTTACAATTCGATCATGAAGTGCGACGTTGACATCCGCAAAGACTTGTATGCCAACTCGGTGTTGTCTGGTGGTACTACCATGTATCCTGGTATTGCCGATCGTATGCAAAAAGAAATCACTGCCTTGGCACCCTCAACCATTAAGATCAAGATCATTGCTCCCCCAGAAAGAAAGTACTCGGTATGGATCGGTGGTTCTATTTTGGCCTCATTGTCCACCTTCCAACAGATGTGGATCTCGAAGCAAGAGTACGATGAATCGGGTCCCGGCATTGTGCACCGCAAGTGCTTCTAAATCTTTTCGTTGTCAAAAGATTTTTGTAAGCTTTGTGTCTTTTTCACAAATATCAGCCTTAATTTTAGTTTAATAAAAAATCAAACTCTATCAATATAATGCCAATTGATATAATCGCGTGAATACCAGGAAATTGAAAAAAAATTAATTAAGAAGAGTCCTAGAAAGCAGAACATTGTAATTAAAGGCAAACGTTCTTTAATGAAATGATTGTAAAATCACTAAAATCATAACATTAGCCGAGTATTTGTTTACTAAGAATTCTACGAGTCCATGTCTAAGATTACTTATTTTATGTTCAATAATATTCTATTTTAAATTCGTATACACATATTTATTACCAATTATTTTTCATTACACTGAGAGAACATAATAAAAGAGTTACGGAAAATTTTCTTCAAAATTTAAATTAATGGTTTCAAGATTTTTTTTTTTAAAGAGATGAGACAGTTTTATTCCCTCGATTCTCCAAAAATTATTTTCTTCTGCTCACAATTAAATTTTCCTCAAATTATCAAGTAAGTTGTAATTGTCGCTATAAGTTGTACTCAGGTCGCGGAACAGATGCTACTGTGTGACAGTTTAATTGGAACACAATGCCTAGAGAACCTGTTAGGTACAATAAATGAAATATATTCCAATAAAGGACGAGAACAAGCATCACGCCCAACATCGGTATGGTATTAATGTTCTGTTATGTTAGCTGCCAGGCTTTTTTGTAAATGTATGCACCCTGTATACGTGTACGGTAGTTGAAAACACTCATGCGAATGCAATTTCTGGAGGACAACTTTGTTTGTTTTGTTTCTTCTTTCAGACCATTAATGGACCGTCACATGCAGTTATCGTGGCTATTATGCGCGAAACACCGCAAACCGATTTAGGAATTTCCAATTTTCTTAATTGCGTCCCGTATCATATATAGAATAGTAAGAATGGTAAATTGGAAGCATCAGCTTGCGATGTAGAAACTGTTACAAAACGCACAAAACAGGAGGAACTTTCGGACACTACTAGAAATACACAATTTGTCCAACAAGTGCAAGAGATCGTTGTCGAAATCCCTTCAAAGTCCATTACGAGGCTCCTAAATGTTTCTGAAAGCCTCATTCGAAGAGACTTATCCGACGGAACCGTTTCTTTAACAAGCTAAAGCACCCTGAAGTTTAAATCACGGTTTTCGCTTAACATCTGTAAAACTTTTCATTTAAATTACCAGTGTTTTTAACTTCTGCTTACATATAACGTAAATAGCCTCGTTTATATATTATTATTTATAACATAAACTGTTATTACTTGAATTCTTAGGAAACAACGATCGTTTCCTTCTTCGTTGGCTATGTAATTGACCGAATCATCCTACGTGTGTCGGAATTAGTGGACGATCATATAGTTAATAATTTTAAAGGACTACGTTGGTCATGTGGCGACTATTTTGAGGTAGATGGGCTTCTCCCAGATACCAAACATTGGCCCAGAGAAAAATTTGTACTGTTTGCCCTCCGTAGCTTAGGTTGGAATCCTGATTTAGCCTTACCACCATATAAGGATAGATTATTGCTCATTGGGTTACCAACTCTCGAAAAAGAACGGGAGATGTTAGCTGAGTGAAATTTTTTTTAATATTCCAACTCGCTTATAATCCATTTCGCGTTATATGTAAAATACTAAATCATAATTATGTCTTATTATCTCCAATAATGTCAGCATGGAGATAAAAAGCAAAATTGTAACAGGTGTTACTATGGGCTAAGTAAGCAGTTCCCGTTCTTCTTTATGGCGCTGAAGCATGAACAATGACACAAAATGATGAGTCTCTTCTAGGCGTGTTCGAGAGAAAAATTCTCCGAAAGTATGAGCTTTACGCCGACATTGACATAGTCCGTCGCATAAAGATTCAACATCTGCGATGGCTAGGTCATCTCGACCGTATGGACCGTGCTCCAGCTATGATGATGTTCGAAAGGGAACCTGAAGGACGTCGCGTCAGAGATAGGCCGAAACTCCGGTGGAGGGACCAAGTGTTTGATGCCCTGGTGTACAAAACTGGAGAAGACGCGCCCAAGATAAAGGCGCATGCCTTCTCTTTTCTGACAGGCCAAAGACCTACATAGATTGCAATTGGTCTGTAATGATGATGATGATGAATTCAAGTTGTTCCTAATTTGTTAATTTCTACTTTTTATGTTTTATTTGTATTTTTTCTATTTTTTTTGTTTTTTGCTGCGATGTGTTTTCTTTATTTTTATATTTAATATTGTTATTATTATTATTGTTATTACATCTATTTTTTTTTACTTGCTTTGTGTTATTTAGTATTTAGGATTTCTTTTGGATTTCCTTTTTTGTTTAAATTCTTTAAATTGTTATAATCACACACACATGTGTTTTAACTAATGTTGTATATAAATCTATCAATAGTTCTTATGTTGCTGAACTTATATTGTAGTACAAAATGAATTAAATAAATAGATATAAAAAATAAAAGTTTTATTAGTTTATTTATTAAATAAATGAACCAACTTTTTTTTTTGTATTTCATTTGTTTTATTATGAACTCCTGTTCTTTTTATAAATACAATACAAATATAAATATACGTCAGGTTACTTATATCGTACATAAAGTATTACACATAATAGACTATGCACAGTATAAGAGCACACACATTTGCTTAAATTATTTGCTTAAATACATAAAAAATAATTTATATATACAATACATGAGTAAGAAAATTTACTAAGCCGTTCCTCCTACAATAACTTATACCTCTAATGCAAATTACATTTAAAATTACGACTTGATTAAATATTAATTATTAAATATTTTTCTTATGAATGAAGTAAACAAGTAACTGAGAAATTTAAGCCGACCGAAGGAAAACCCACAACTCGTAGATTTCTGTTATTCTAATATTGACAAAAAAAAAAAAAAAGAAAAGATATTCGAATTATTTGGATAAAAAACATTACACTTTAATCACCCAAAAATTGGTTTTATTTATACTTGAGATATATGTGTATGTTTAACGGTTATAGGTTCAATTCAATTCCGTGCAATAATGAGTATAGATCTGATAATTTATGAAATTGTTTAAAATATTATTTACATTGGACAGCGTTTACGGGCAGGCAAATGGGCAGGCATTTATTACATACAATACAATACAATACATTGTACTATACACTAAATATACATACACATACACATATGTACACATGAGTATTAAATTATGAAATTGCATATAAAAGCTGTCGGAGCAGTTCAAAATTATTTGTTGTTGTCTAAAAAATATAGTAGATGGCAGTTTATACCTTTGCTTTAAAAAAACACAAAAACAAAAACAAGGCTTTTGAAGGCCTCTGATTCCAATCTTTGTGAAGGAGAGAGCAAGCAATAAAGCTTTATATTTTAGGAAAGAAATAACGCCCTTGGAGTCTCACAAACCCGTCTTGGATTTGGATTGAGGTACCCTGTAAGTAACTAATTGTACTTTAAAAATAATCACACACATATGGCAGTTTACTTCTTCGCCTTATCTATTGATAACAATTCATGATTGAGAGAAGTTGGTTATTTTCTGTGTTTCGTGTTTTTGGCTCCTTTAGTTTTAGTTTTAGTACTTTTTGCTGTTATATTATAATAATTAAATATATATACTTATAGGTAATTAATAGTTAGTAGCATTACAGCAAGTTTCGAAGACTAATAAGTCACAAGTACAACTACACACTATACCTACTAAAATGATATGTGGAGGCGTGATTATAATACTATCGAAATATTGATGATTTGTATAAAAAACATATATAAAGTTGATAAAATTCAACTTTTTCGAGTTAGTTTTAAAAATTAAAAATTAATGTTTATAAGATCGTACAGTGCCCGGAGTTGGGCATATTTTAATGCTTCTGCACGTATTTTTAAAGGCCACCACAAGTATTTTCACAGAACTCTTTCGAAATCTCCACACATTGTATTGATTTTGATTGGTTTTTCAAACCAAAAGTTGTTATTTTTGGGTTTGGCCGCCTTAATTTTTTAGCGGTTATTTCATATCATTAAAAACACTTGCTTCTAATTAATAAATGCACAAAAAACACAAAGTATTTGTTCGACTTTTGTGAACTTCCAGCGACAAATAGTTACAGAACCAAAGAAAATTTGTTTGCGATAGCGTTGCTTGGAACAGCATTTCAAAACTATTCCATATAAAATATTGGAGCATCACACATCCAAATAGAGAGCTGAATTACTAGCGATTCTACAACCGCCACACCAACCACCACACAAAGCTCGATGTGACATAAGTGAGTTCTAAAAAAAGACATTCTCTCTTTAATTATTTGATTAGCATGAATATTTATATATCAATACTTACGGAATTGGATTCTTTAATGACTACATGATGTCCATACGGTTCCCAAACTGTGCCATGTTTCAAATGGAAACCAGTTTGCTCTAAATTTATGGAAAAATCTCCTTGTGGACAACTTTTATGACGATTATAGCAATCACCCGCTGAACCATATGTCTGAGGCATTCCTCTACTATCAGCAAAAGTAAAATCATTATCGTATACTCTCAGCGTTGTCAAATCGATACGTATTTTATAAAAATTGGTACGACCCGAGCGTAACGTACCATCACGATATTCACTGCGCCGTGATTTAGGCGGACACTCGTCGGGATTTAAGGTCTTGTTATCGTAATATATGGAATAGTTTTCGGTGGCATTAACCGTGACAAATTCTTTGGGTGATGTACTCATATCGTGGCAATATATCTTCTTCGGCATGGAGCGGACGTAGATTATGTATTCGCGATCTTCGTAGGTTCGTTGGAAACGTCGTATATCATAACAGGAGGTGGGATAACAATGGCGAGGTGGAGTGCATTTTTCACGCATGATTTTCTCTTTCGTGGGGCATGGAATGCGACTGCCTTGAGAATCATAACAGTAAAGACGACGTTTACGATAACCTTGACAGTTACACTACATGATCAAATAATACAAAGAGGCAGACATTATTACTTTGGAAATGGTAAATTACATTCATTATAATGTATTTGAAGTGATAAAAGTATTTTAAAGCCAACCCTAAATATAATTAAAGCATCAGTAGCAAAATTGTTTATTATGAGTAAACAACTATTTCATTATATGAAAAGATTTAAAGCTATTAGATTAGATGAAACCCCTCCTTTATTACACTAATTTAGATTTAGAATAACTTTCCCATTTATAGTAAGAATAGTAACGAAAGGAAGGCGCCATACTTTTCATTCGTTGACAATCGGATAAAATGAAGATATATTGTAGGAGGAGAGCGTAATAACGAACAGTAGTAGTAGGTGTAATAAAAACAGATATATACAACAGTAGTATTTAAGAAATCGCTTACACTGGCCACAACTTTATATTCCCGTTTAATGCAATTATTACATATTTTCCTTTCGGCTGGTTTTTTCGCGTCATCGCAATATGAATAATTAATCGGGTTACCAAATACAGACTCACAGTATACCGATCGTGATTGGTAATCGTTTGAACAGTCGGCTGAACACTGCGTCCAATGTGAGACCGACCATTTACAGCTAACCTTACATGGTTTTTGTGTACGCTTTGGTTTCGGTATTCGCAAATGGCGACAATATGATGAATCAATAAACTTTCGATGGCGCGGTGTGCCTTTGATTTCTGGCTTATATACACGCGCACAATGCAATTCCTTACGACGTACACCAGTACCGCAATGCACTGAACACTTGTGGGTGGATTCAGGTGATGGTTATATGAATTGATTATACAATGAGGAAGACAAAAAAGTGATATGAAGCATTAGCGATTCGGGGTTTAAAGTAAGATTACAATAAATATAGGATGGCCTCCTCATTTGTTATCATATAAAATTATGTACATAGGCTAAAGATTGGTATTGAATATTCCTACCTGGGACCAATTGTTAACATATTTAATAGCACAGCATTTGCGTTTATTTAGGGGTTTCTTATCGATTGGACATCCATTGCCCCGGGGATTTCGACATTTGACCGTTCGAGTCTTTACACAATTCTCATCACATCTGTTCCACTCACTTGTCACCCAGACGTTGGAAGGTGGTAGTCGCAATGGAATCTCAGTAATTTTCTGCAAAATAAATCATATTAGAGAAAGTTGAAAATAACAAAGTAGGATTGTCAACCGGTGTTTCCCCAACGTGTTGACATTCATCCTGTCTGCACACTCGTATTGTATCGCGATAATTATCTTTGGTATTCAGGTTGCAGTAATCATCGCGTACAATCGATTGATTGAAATAACAGCTGACATTGCGAGTTTTTTCACCATAACCGCAACTTTTCGAACACTACGAATATTGAAACAATTGAGAAATTGCGGAATAATGAGAAATTGTTTTCTATACAAATTAAATTAATAAATACCGTTGACCATTCTCTGTACTGCCAACAACCTTCGCGGCATTCCTCGTGTGTGTTGATTTCAAATTTCGAAGAGCAATATTTTAAATCGACGATATTCGATCGTCCTATTTCCGTGAATGTCTGTATGCAGTGATAGGTTTTCTCGCGTGTTCCCAAAGCACCACAAGTAGCCGAACATTCGGATATATTTGTTACATTTAAACTGCATGATGAAGAAGACGGAATGTAAGGTTTGGAGAGAATGTCATTTTATAACTCACGTTAATATGCAATCTGTGTTGCAAGTTCTGTACTCGATGGTTGGCTTGGCTTGAGGATCACAAAATTGTGGTGCCACCTTCAAAGCTTGGATGGTGCTAACGCAAACTGGTAAACGATACATTCTGCCATGACACAAAGCATCACAGGTGCTCCACTGCTGCATCTCCCATCTGTAAATCTCCACTTCAGAATCCATATAGTCTGTTTTGTCTATTGTGTACGTGTAGGTCATTAACAAAGTGTCATTGTTCTTGTGCGAATTGGTCGTTATGGTGGAGATAATCTAACACAAAAGCCATGCATATTAAGACATTATAAAGGCAGGTGCCAAAGACAATACTCACCTCCACTATTAAATCTTTTTTCAATTTTCTCGTGTATGTAGTATTTACTTTTTCTACGGGTTTGTTAGAACCATTATATTCATAGACCACACCCGCATAATAATTCACCTTACGGAATGGTGTTATAACCTTATCACCATTCAAAAGCGATTTGCCTTGATCATCACGAAGTACAATATAATTTTCATCATGATATCCTGGTTGTTCGATGACTATGTTAGAAGCGTCTGTAATCGATTAATGTCAAAACGAAATTATCAATAAATGAACGCGATTGTAATCATTACACATGTTTACATATACACACTTATGATGGCGCTAAAATATATAATTATACAAATTGATAATTAACCAAGTTCAAGTACTATTACTGGCGTTAATGATAACGACAAAACTGTTATTAACACGCCAATGACGTACAGAGTTCATATTGTATTGAAAATATAATACATTTGCGGTTGAGTGAAATTCATGTATATTGGGTCAGGAAAACAGTTCGGAGCATCATTTTATATTCAAGTAGGCGTATTGTAAGGCTTTTTATAAACTTAAATGCTTATTTGGAATGCTGTCGAACGATCTAACGCGACATTAGTTCAAATTTCAACTGAAAAAACTTTTTTACTCGCTGGATTTGAACCCGTGTCAGACAGTGTTTACTAACACAAAGCCTTAGCCCACCTGGCTACTGAAAGGACATATTTCTTACTTCAGTTACAAATAGAAAAGCATTGAAAATAAGGAAGAATTGTGCAAAATTGTGCAAAATAATTTTGACAAAGGCAATCAACGCTATACAAATGGTTTGCTTGTTCACACCCTGGAAATATTAATTGTAAAGTATAGGTGTGCTCTGGTCGACCAATTCTAGATAAAATATTAATGGGTTACATACGCTAATAATGCTTGACAAGATAGTCATCTGAGATGAATGAGGCTGCACAAGAGCTGATAAAGCTGAAATTGAGTTAAAATCTGGTGAGGTTGGAAGGGAATCGTGCATCATGAGCTGCTGCAATTTGGTTCCGGATACAGAACTAACTTCAAAAGGTACCTGTTAAAATAATTTCTCTATCTCGAATGTTGTAACCGGATGGCGCGTTTCAGATGTTATTGCAATCTATTGATTAGCTTATTAAATTTTATATTTGAATCAAATAGAAATCGCCGAACGAGATTCCTTTGAATGTTTGCGCTTACTATTAAATTTTATTGATTCGAGGTGTTAATAAAGTCATTAACCTTCGGGTGATTAGGTGATAAACTTAAGTGGTGCTTCTTTGGAAATAATTTATTTGGCTTCGTATAAATAAATAAACAAACAAACAAACCTCTTATCGTTTTATTAAAATGAACAAGTATGCGTTCATTCAATTCATTCAATTCCTTGTCAAAATCAATCTATGAAATTTTGAATTCTTTGCTAGGGTTTAGCTTTTGTATTTTTGCTGATTTTTTTTCAATTTTTCACATTCGATCTTTGCTTCATTACACAATTTTTACAACTACAATATCAATTTACTAATCTTTTCCACCGTAGAGGTGTTAAAAGTAAATGACACGTAATGACGTGAATGTGAATAGAATAAGGAGGAGCACCTCACTCTCTGTTTTAACCGGGCAATTAGACAAACGGTTATTATTTAATATTGATTGTTATGTTTGCGCTTGACACATCCCCTACCAACCAAATTTGTACTTTTATCATTTTTGCATTTCATTCATGTGTGACTATGAATTATTGATGATGCGTATTGAACTACAACGTCAATATAAATGAGCAGCGATGGGCTGTTAGCGTTATGAACGCCACGTGTGAGGAATATTAAATTGTTAAAGGATTCAATAATGATGGGAATGGCGAGATGAATACACAAATGAAAATGAATGCTATACATATATTAATACTTTGGTTTGGAAATACGTATATGAACGAAATGTAATCACTTACTAACCTTTTGGTATTGTGGTAACATAGTAATAATACGTTTTACTTTTCGGCTGAATCTTATATAAATCGGAGACATAGAAATTGCCTGTAAATTCTTCACACGTATCATTGCGTCCCTCGCAAACGCCACACTTATCTGTTGGGAGTTAGGAAATAAAGGATTATAAATAAGCAAAAAATAGCTAAATTTGGCTTCAGCCAAATGCTAAATACCCTCCCCATCTAGAAACAAACAGTGGACGGGGTAGGTACTCTCTATAGTGTATGTATTACGTAGCAACCAACAAGTTGATGTCGGCGTTTGTTTTTATAAATCATGGACTTGTGTCTTATTCAACCCCACAAGGGATGGCGTGGCTCTTAACTGATTTTAACTTTAATTCAGAAGAAGCAGGATTTAAATGTACAAAATATCATCTCAATATCTCAACATATCAAATTTTACGATCGTTATCGTTCCAACAAGGGACTGACACACTAACATATGGACGGATATGCGGAAATCGAATCAGATTTTGATGAGAAGGTTCTCTGGTTGCAACTCTTGGGTGTTGCAAACGGAATGCCAAACTTACTACACCACCCCACTATAATCGTTTTATGTCAACGAATATATATATGTACGAGTATATACTTTATAATCCATTATTAATAATTGTTATGAAAAACTTGCCGTCGTTGACAAACACCTTCATCGACTATAATCTAATGAGTGTGTGTGTTCATTTTTATATGAATGAGTCACAATGAAATCATTTATAGCAAGCGCTTATGTTTTCATGTATACACACCTAGTTTAGCTATTGAGTTCAATTCATTGTCACAACCCGCCGGCCGGCAAATACCATTTACACACTTATCGAATGTGTCAAACGAACAGGTAGTGCCATCTATAACTTCCTCCTTCAGCAGATAATAGGCAGAGTCGTTTTCAGGTCGGCAATATAAGTGGCATTTTTCTTTATTCGATACTGAAAACGAAAAGATTAGGTCGGTGTTTTAATAAAATATAATAAATAAATGTGTAGATACTTTCAGCACCTTCCAATTGGAATATATTCAAATTCGGTGATTACTTACATCCATATTTGGGTATCCACTTGGGACGCGGTGGCACACCTTTTATGTTGTAATTTTTATTGTTGTGCCTATAACATTGCTCCTCGCGAGCATCCATGGAGCCGGGAGGGCAATTATGTGTATTGCACGAACGATATTTCTTATGAGCACCCGAACAATATTTTCCACCATCTCTGGGTATCGGATTATTACATTCGCGAACACTCTTTTGTACTCCGCCACCGCATGTTAAACTGCAATGTGAAAAAGGACTCCAAGGACCCCAACCACCATTTACGGCTGGCTTTGTATGATCCAAACGTGAGACACATTCACCCTTTTGACACCAAAATGTATTACCATTACCATTACACGGTGTACCGTCAGCCCATGGTAAACTGCTGGAGCGACAGTCGGAATTGTTGTCGTGTATTTTACACCACAGTCGTTTACAATCGGTTTCAATAGGACAATAACGCGACTGATTGCCGTGTATGAGTTTGCATTGATCATCCAGTGAATAGATTTCTCCTGGCAACCGCGTATTATTATTACGTATAAAATGTCTGCTTGTATCTTGCAAGCACGATTTGTCCTCTCGCCTTGAATATCAAGAAAAAATTATCATTTTTTCACATTCATTCAATACAAAAAAACTAAACTTTTACACATTTTTCTGTTAACTTGAACTTACTCTAAAGTTTCAGATACATAGTGTCGTGAACAATTTGACCATGACCAGGGATGAATATCGTCACTCATCATGCTAGACATTATGTGTTTTTTTCCATGTTTATTAAACTTTTCGCAACGTTTATCATCATCGTGCGGCATATTTAATCTGGCAAATAATGATAAAATGGATTTGTAATTAAGGGGATCTGGAGATGAAAGAAGAATGCTATTATGTTTAACTTACATGTGCCCCAGTTCATGGGCAATGGTGAAAGCTGCCGACAAGCCATTATCCTGAACGATTGAACACGATGAACGCCTGCAAACGGTGCCAAATTCAGCTAAACCTAATGTGTCGCATATTCCAGCGCTTGCATTACTGCAGATCTGATCCCTGTGTGTACATTTTGAAAGGTGCAATAAATTAGTAATGCAATCAATTTCCGTTTCAAAATTTCGCGTACGAGTGAAATAAATAGACATTTTTCTTGGGCCAACTTTTTTTTATCATAAAACGGTTAAATGAATACGCCCGCTAATTATAACCAAGCCCGGAGCTTTAGTCGAAGACCTCAAACTCTAAAACTTCTAATGCGAGAGAAGGCGAGACTGGCAAACCTCGAATTCGCATAACGAGCGCTTGCAAAAAAATTAAATTCTATCAGTGAGTAATAAGATCGACAATGTTTGTTATGCAACCCCACCAGTTTTTGAACCGAATATATACAGATTTCAACTGGGTAGCTGCATTTTTTGGTCTTTGCTAGAGATATTCATTTGAAGATTGTCTCCATGAACGTACAAAAATAGAGAGTCTTCACCTGTACCACTTACCTTGTTAACAGCATTGCTGTGTCGTAATGATATCCGCCCTTTGCCACATGTGAACAAAAATCCTTTAATAAATGTGAGGCCGTGTTCGTTTCATCATAGCTTCGTTTCCTTCTTTCATTATCATGCAACACTAAAATGTTGACGACCGATATATGTATAAAGTTGCCGATACTGGCGTCCGCAAATACGTTCGATACAATTGACATTAAAATGAGTATGTACGAGTTTAGGTCGTGCTTATGAAATTCTTTCATTGTACGATCAACAGCTACCAGCAATTCAATGGTGCGGTGGTCTTCATATTCACGTTTGCGTCGTAGTAATGTTTTCGGTTTGAAACTTTTCTCGAATTCCTCCAAATCTAAATCGAGTATGGAGACGGCATGTCTGGCATTACGACCCGAATGTCGCCACACTTTGTGTAAAATCTCTGATGTTAAATTGTTGTTGTTATTGTTGTTGTTATTATTGTTGATAAACAGCGGCGCATCGTATGTTTGATTGACCGGTTGTATTAGCAATGAACCGAAACTAGTTTTAATATAACCAGTCTGTGCGTTTTTGTTTTGTTTTTGACATAAGTAGGTGTAGTTGTTTATGTGAGTGTGAAAAATTTTTTTAAATAAAATCATTAAAATATTTTACAAATAGGCACGCGTATGAGTATTTACACCCACCACACGTATAAGCTGAGAAAAACTAAAACTAAACGAAATAAATAATAACAACAAGTTTGAATAACGGATACACCCACACTGTACAAAAAACCGTATTCGGCATACAACTCGAAATGCGCGTATTACGTACATTATCATGTACCTGCCACACCCACTTTTAGTACGGTTGTATGCCGATGTAGGGTGTATTTAAGATTTGGCCTAAACCATATTTAGTTTTCTTACGTTTTATTTGAACAAATGTACTTATTTTACTTGGGGTGTATAAGTAAAATAACAGTAAATGTAAACGCACCGTTAAATGTTAAAATTTACCTACCATGCCATGACAGAGTGACACAGCAACCGCCGATTCGTCATCACCGTCCACATAACCTTTATAATAACATCCCAGATAATGGGGTTCCTCTTCTTCCTCCTCCTCCTCTGAACGATTACTCAAAATATTTATAACCTTAAGTATGCAGCATGCATATAAATCAATTCATTGAGAGATAGATAAAAACATTTATGCACACCGTCAACTTACCCGAAACGTTTTAATTGGTATAAAGGAAATGTCTTGATGTAAGATTAAATGTAAACGATGACCAAACACATTTAATATATATTCGGGATGTGGATCCCAAATCTGACTAGATTTGCTGCGAAATGTTCCCGTCGCTTTAAATGATGAAAAATAATCTGTAATCAAAGCAAAGCAAAGTGTTGCTCTTTATATCAACAACATTGGCATTGGTATTGGTATTGCACCTACCATTGTTATTGTTGTTGTAGTTATGTAAATTACGCTTCGATTCGTATAATAAATCGTCAGCATTTAAACTAAAATTATCCACTTTAATCGGTCTCACATAATCAATGGTTAACTCGCGCGCTAAGCTGTTATTAATGTCCTCCACAACAACATCCATGTTTTCTGAAAAGATGTAAAAACCAATAAAGAAGTAGTAGTGGCTTAGGCCAAATCTTGAGCACCCTCCTTAGTTTTAGATAAACTGTGGACATGGTTTATATACGGTAGTGCTGTTAACGAAATTGAAGAAATATATCTGCATTCTACACGAAAGAATAACACAATTTTTCATAACTTGTGGGCATGTCTGTTCTGTCATCTCATCCCGCCCATAACGCACCAATGTATGAACTTATATATGAATCAAATGTCATGGCACCTGAACAATTATGTTCAATTTAAATAGAAACTGTTTTGTAAAATTTAAAAATGTCTGAACCAAACTTCAGCATAATATTTCAATTTTTGCAACGGATGAACCCCACTACATCGTCATTAAGAATTTGTATGCGTTTTATTGTGTCTTCTGAGTGGTCTGATGTGTAAGGTATAAAATTTGTTAAAATACTTTGTTCCGCAGCCACCCTACTCACCTCTCTCTATACTCCAACCGTCCGCATCCTCATCTTCTATAATCTCCGCATAGGTTCGATTCGTATAATGCGTTGATGTGTCAGTGTTGTATACTTCAATGGATCCATTGCTTATATATTCAGATCTCGTGGTAGTTGTTATTATTACTCCCTCACTTCTGATTGTTGCTGTGTTTATCATTGTATGACTTTTACTATTACTATGATGACTTTCTTTTATTACTAAGTTTTGTTGTGTTGTAGCTGCTGTTGTTATTTTCATTTCTGTACCATTTTTAACAGGCAGACAGAGGAATATAATTACACCGAGTAGTGCGAGTGCGGAAATGATGAATATTAGAAATGCGTTCTGTTTCCAATATGTGGACATGTTGCTGCATTTGCTTTCGAAAAACCACCATTCACAAGTTTTTTTAAACAACAACTGCAATCAAGAAATAAGCAAATAATGAAACGTACAGCGGCATGTGTAATGTAAGTAATTTTCATCGAGAATATACGAGTATGCGGCATATATTCACTTATGCTTAATTCTGAACGTGATATATGAAGTATTTATATTAATACGCTTTGAACCCAGCGGCAGATAAAATTATGCAAATTTCAGCTAATTGCCGAAAAGAACTTTAGGCTAGACATGTTTTTAGTTACAATTGTTCAAGTCAACTTGTAAATAAATTTCGTGTAGATTTTTACAAGTGAATAATCTCTTAACTGATTTCTTAACTGATCCTCTACATTGAGGTGGTCCGGGTATCAATCTGTTGCAACACTTAGAAGTTTAAAAAATTCTTCTACCAAATCATATCCGAATTCTATAAGCTAGGTTCGAACACATGTTTGTTCTTGAAATGCTTACAGTCAAATACATTGAGATTTTGAGGTGGATTGATATAGCAGACCAAGTGCGATCATCGAGTTAATACGTTAAAAGAAGGCATAAAAAAGAATGAATCACTCCTGTGGAGGGCATCTTAAGTTTGACTTAAGCCAAATTTTGCCTTTTTACTCGTTTTCTACTACTTCTGTTTATGAAATGTAAACAAATTATGGAAAGTCACACATACATATCCCCCATATATATATAATTATTCATAACAGATATATATAAATCTTTTAATATATAGAATATGGAATCAGGGCAAAAAGGTACACACAAGCACAATCACAAGCAATGCCTCAATATCTCTTTCGCTCCATCTAACCAATGTTGACTCATTGTGTAAAGCTGTGTCAAACCATTATGTGATTTGTTTATTGTCCAGTTCCATACAATGTCATTTTATAATTTTTAAAACGAGCTGTCTGAGCGGGTAAATTTATGTTGGCAATATTTTTGTTCCCATTTTTGCGTTTGTAGCCACAACTTGTAGATTTTAGGCATAGTCACTCCGCCAAAACGTTTGCAAATACTGGAAAAAGGCTTCAAAGGTCATACAAGTTCTTCTTGTCTTGCCTTTGACAAAACTTAAAAATCCATTTTATTTTAATACCCCACCAAAATGGTGGGTGTCTAGGAGTTGACTTGAATTAAATTTGATTGTTTTTACTTAACATTCATTGTTTATCAATTGCGGACAGATTTTTCAAAATCTAACAATCGTATGTGTACTCATACATACGAGTACATGCACTCCTATTAAGTTATTGTACAAACAGAGAATGACACTTTCATGATATGCGCACATACCGTAGAAAACGTGTATGTTCCGCCTTATGACGCCAAAAATAGCCAAACGCGTCGAATGATTTATGACCGCATTTGTAGGAATTTCAATTTTATTGTCAGTAATCTGTTATAATCTCAGTTCAATAACAAAAGTTCACTCAAGAAGAAAACTCCATGAAATAAATTTGTTCATGATCATGTACATAAACACACATACATACAAACGAATGCGTATGTATTGAATGAATATGTTACAACATATGCATCAAGGTGCACATTACAATGCAGCTGCATGAGAAAACGTAGCAGACAGTTTGTCGACTTGGGCATGTGTGACGTATCAATACAAATACCAACAAAAACAATAATGATAACACCACATTGACTTTGGCCTGTTTACACATACGCTAAGTAAATATTGACACACAACACACTGTGTTGAAATGACACAAAAGAAAAAACAAACAGGCAACAATAAAAAATCAATTAATAACATTTTTATGGATTTATACATAGCCACATATGCACGCACATACATTTTATTATTATTATTATTACTTCTACTATAATTTCTATTAACTAAAAAAAGAAGGAGAAACCACTTTTTCTAAAACTTTTCATCTTACTTCCACTATCACTTCTCAAGCGCGTAGATATATATATATATAACTACTGATGGTATTAGAACCCCGTGGAGCGGGAACGAAAGAAGCGTCCGACTCACTTAATGCATCGTCGGGAAAGCATGCTAGTAAAAACCAGCGATTGAATGGTGTGATCGCTTGCTAAGCGCCGATATAAAGCAAGGCCATGTTCTTCAACATTTTGTCTAAATATATTACAAGAAAAATAATCCACAGAACGAAAGCGCGTTCTTGCTATTGGGCGCAAAAATAAGGGAACTCTTGGAAAATATAAGTGAAGGAGGACGCTCCAACTAACAAACACTGCGATACTTAATGGAGTCTTTGGTAGTTCTTCGGTTCAAAGACGACCAAAAAAAAAAATGGCATCAAAAGCCAAGTCAAACGATACTACTACGCAAACGAAAGCCAAACCGAAGCCAAAGTCAAAGAGTTACAAGGACTAAAATTAAAAATATCGACTAAATTCCAGGGCTGAACCATTCCAAGCTATGCCACAGTTGCGGTATAGACCTCCAATGTACATTCTGCAAAGACAAACGAAACATTGATGCAAAACATACAGCGGATGGCAGGCGCTGCGCCCACTTCAAGAATCAAGCATCAGCTCAACTTACACCACTGTAAAGTAGTTCAGAGCGTGCGGTGAGGTTTTAAAGGGTGTAATAAGTGGGATTTCTCGCGGTCGAAATATGTAAGACGTAAAAGTGCCAATTTTTTCAGAAACCCTTTGTCACTACACGTAAGTTGCTATTTGCATTTGGGAAAGCAGTCAAGTGCAGAGTCCACACGTGAAAAATTTCTTTCTTTTGTCTACCATTCAAAAAAGTTTGACTAGCAACTAGAAATTTCGTTCCCATATATATAATGTGAGCATACGTCGAATATAGACGCACAGAATTTACAAAAACAATTATTTTTGGCGAAATTAAATTTGAATTGAATTGTCAGCATATTTCAATTGTTACCTCTTCCACTTGACGATGAAAATTCTAACTTGCAACATCACTTAACTTTCGTCTTCATTTTTATGCAAATTCTTTTATTCCTTGCCAGTCCTGTGAATTATTGTTATATATTAACTTTCACAGAATCCACTTTTGAATTTTGTCGCACCTCCACGTAACTATTAACTATTTATGTTTTGCCTTAGAGAGAAGCTTTCTTCTTTATATACCTACAATGTGATGTGTGCCTTCAAAATATCATGAGTCATATATTTATGTTAGGGTGGACCGAAAAAAAGTTGTCTTTTAAGTTGTAATACCGCGAAAAAGTTGCAAATTTGGGAGAAACAATTGTACAACAAGACATTCGGTTCGCGCGTGAGCTTTAAAGTTTGGCGATATGTGAAAAAAATCACAATTTTATGATTTCGTTAGTGTTCTGTCACAAAATTAGACAAAAATAATAACTAGAACGAAATTAGAAACTGTTACGATTGACAGCTGGTAGCCAGTGGGTGGGTAAGTCAGTGTTGATTCGACAAAGAGTCGCTTAGAAATATTACATTTAAATATTTACAGGTTAAGTATGTTAAAAATTTGTTCCACATTTTCTTAAACCTTAGAGGTGATGCGTGAATCGATATTATTTTTGGTGCCACACTGATCTCCTTAGTACGCAGCCCTTCCTCGATATTACAACTGCAAAAGAATTTTTTTGTTTTTCGGTCCACCCTAATATATGTACGTGTACATATATCATATTATGCAATAATTTGTTTGCTTTTTAATTCTGCTACACAGTGTTTTCATCACATTACTTCTGACGACATCAGGCACATGCCTGTTGTGCATACATGTGTAACTTATAAAATGTAATGGCAAGCAAGCACAACATCTCGTCCCCCGTATATCATGATTTCCTTTATATTACGTGCGTCTTGTTATACATTAAAATGAATTCTACTAACACACTTGTTTGTGTATGTGTATACACATTGTTTAAATGTTGTTGTTTTTGTTTTCGCTTCGGGTATTAAACACATTTGTGGCACAAGGTCAATGAAAGTAGACGGATATTTAGTTTTTATAAGCAAGTGTAGCTGAAAATCTATTTATTCAAACGAATTTATTACAAAAACATCTTAATTGGCACGTAGCACGCTGATGTGTGGTTAGCGAGTGATCAGTAAAATAAGTTAAAAGGAAGTAATGCTATCAGTGGTAAATGACGCGATAATGTTGTTTAGCTGAGGTGAGATTTCAAATTTCGTGAACAAGTCCATTTCCAAAACTCAGATCACTACTGCAAGTAATTACCGAAAGTTGTGGGCATGGTTATTGAAAAAGTCGATTGTCACCTTACTCCGCCTTAACCATTCTATAAGAGACTTATGGACGGACCGAGGACACAGACAGATGTTCTCGGATTGTGGTATTTGCCAAGGAGAGATGGTCTCCATAAAATCATTTTTATTCCAGCTGTGGCAAACGGATTCATTATTGAAGTGGAAGGCCCTGGATCTACTTTTTTATAGACGTAAGTACGTATCTACTTATTCGTATTATATTTATGAAATACTAAATATGTGTGTATGTAATTATTGAAAAATTAAAACGTTTCAGGAAAACTATAAAACAATAAAATACTGTTCATACAAAAGTTTCAAGAGTCGAGTTGGAAAATCGAATATAAATCAATTTTCTAAGAAAAACAAATAAAATTGTTATTGTCGGCCAAGTCCGACCCGCCTGCACCACTTAGTTCAACAAAAAATACTGCAATTAGTTAAGTTGTGGCAGAACATGCGATACACTGTCATATAAGTCTCCTTCGTGAAATATCATTATATGGGAAGGGGTTCTAAAAAGAGTCCGATTGGGTCCAAATATAAAAATAATCAAATATCGCAAATTGGGATTTTTGGCCATATAAAGACTTCCACTATGATAGGGAGGAGTTCTAAAATGGGTTCGATTAGATCCATATGCTATAGGGTTCCTATTTGAGCTAAGATCAAATTTCAATAAAATATCTTTAAAAATGCGACCAGTGGCTTGTGCATGAATTTACATGGACAGACTGACGGACATGGTTAAATTAATTCAGATTTTAATTCTGAATCGATCGATATAATTGAAGGTGAGTGTGGCGTTTCCTGTTTAGGAAATACAAACATTCGCACAAACCCTTTGCCACCAGTGGTGTAGGGTGTAAACAGGAAAATTTTCGGTTATGGTATAACGGAAAAGGCAACAATACCAACAATTGTACATAAATATATTTAGAAATTTCAATTCACTTACAATTGTTATTGTGTAGGCAATCATTTTCCTTGACAACGCTTCACAACTGTAGCAAACAACGACAACAACAACCATAATAATCAATCATAATGAAAATGAAATTTCCATTAAAAGCCTACACATGAGGCACAAATATCAATACACAACTGTGCTCTTGATCTTGATAATATTCATCCCTCTTTCAGTCTTTCTCTTTCCCTCTCTCGCTAATTCTACATTTACACAAGTATATATTTATGTAAAGTGAATTGTATGCGTTGGCAATTGACACGCATCATCAACTCAATTATTACTACAATGGCACGAACGTATAACCTTGAAAGTCAGTTCAGTTTAGTTGACTGCACTTGGAACAAGAAGAGAACTTTACGTTTTTATACAGTGTGAAGAAAAAATATGAAAACCCTTGAGTAATATTCTAGGATGAAATTTTTCGAAAAAACTTCAACTACAAAAGTTGTTAGGTTAATAGAGGAAACTTTGCGATGACCTTGATATTGATCTTCCCCCTACCCGTCAAACTTTTATTTCTTTGACGTGGTAGGTACAATATTACTCCCTCTATGAGTGTACGTTTTACGTATCGGCCTGCAAGTCGAATTTTACGTTGAATGTGGTTTTTTGTAAATTGTGAGCGTGTCTGTTACCTGATCACGTCCATTTTTTGGAACATCGACGTAAGGTATAATTATGAAAATTTGTCAGTTGTGGGTGTGGCTCTTGACCGTGTTTATCGAATTTAAATTGCGATTTACTTGAATAAACTTAAAGTAACTGCACAAAATTTCAGCTACATATCGAAGAATAAAGACAGACGGACACATTGCAAATGGAATGACAAACTTAAACCTTTTATCTTAGGTGTAGGGTATAAAAATTTTATTTACTTATGCCAAAAGAAGAAACTCAATTAATGAACAACAATGTTTACATGCTTAAAATTATTTTCAGAATTTTTCGAAACATCTTAAAATCGGATATTTTATTATTAGAATTTGAGAAATTATGAAACAACAATTATACCCGCCAAATGTGGTTAGCATTCTCCGGCATTTGCATGGAGAACCTTACATTTTTATATTTTACATCACGTATGTTAGTGTGATAATAGAAGATGACCTAGCCCAGCTTCTGTTCGTTGTAGGCACTCTTGTGGACGCAATGACTGATATATTCAGTTGAAATTTACATCGCTTTTTGGTTCCTATGCGCATATTTTTTTACATTTAAAATGAATCACAATGAAAAACTTCTTAAACCAGGAAATTTTCATTTTAGTATAAATGTTTAAATAAATGAATCCCTAGTGGCGCACATACATTCAATTACACTGGTCAACAAAAATCCGAAAAAATTTTAATTTGGAATATGCACCAAATATTTAGATAAATTACACAAATGCAAAAATACATTTCGTAGCAGAATTTTCCTGTTTAAATTAATCCAAACATTTGTCTATCCTTCCGTCTTAAATTGCGTAATTGTTAACTTAATTTTCGCACTTAGTATGCGAATATTTTAAAATCTTGTCGCAGTAAGCATTACCTACGACACATGCATCCAAATGCAAAATTGCATCCTTTAATCTCTTATAGATTGCGAGTAATAATTATTTGAATTTCACAAAATTTGCTAAAATGTACTTTTTTGAACATAACAAATAAACGTAAAGGATTTTCCATGTCCTTTTGTTTTTTTAAATTAATTTATTAAACAAAAAAAAAACGTTAGAGTTAGGATAACTTTTCTGGTTTATTTATTCATACGGTACGAATGCTTTTTATTACACTTTGCACACAAGTTAGGTTATGCTAAGTTTATAATTCCGTTTACGATACTTAGAAAGAAACGTCAGAGATCCTACAAAGTATATATCTTTTTGATAATCATCGAAAACTAAGTCGATATGGATATGAATGTCCAGAGTTAGGGCTATTAAGCTAACTTGAAATTTGATATGTACGTCTATAAATATTTCTTTAATCAATGTGCCAAAAAGGGGTGTGATCGGAGAAGAGACACGCCTACAAAGAACAAAAATCTATAAATCTGCCACAAAAATTAACCTATGAACTTGAAATTTAGTATACAAACTTATAGTTTTCTCCTTCATCGATATGCCAAAAATGGGCTTAGTAGGATAAAAGACACGCCCGCAACCAATAAAAATCTTTATATCTGCCACAAAATTTGACCTATCAACTGGAAATTTGTAGTAGTTCAATGCACTGATGTACCAAAAATAGGTATAGTGGGATAACAGACACGCCCACAATATTTAAAAAACCATTTTCAACGTAAATCTAGACTTGCATGCTGATGCGTAATACATACCCTATGGGAGGGAGCAATATGTATATATATATTTGCCATGCCCACCTCGTGAAGGGTATTTAAGATTTGGCCTAAGCCAAATTTACTTGTTTTAATTAAATCCATAAGATTAATGGAAATTTTTCATGTACACAGCATATATAGGATAAGCATCTAAGATAACTAATTTCATCAATTATCTAACATAAATCTGTTTTGCTGTTTAATCTGTTCAATTCAATTCAATTCAATTCAATTACAATCTTATTAATTTCAGGTGCTCGGGTTGTAAGAGTAAAGAGAAAAATAATTGTCCGGTTTGTTTGTTTCTGATTACAGTATTTACTGACACTCTACAAAAATAATTCAATTCCATTTCAGGTGATTTGTATAGAACGATGGAGAAACGAGTTTCGGTTAGCTAGCACAATCCCTATTAACGGTTCACATGTTCATTATGGTAAATTTTAAAGTAATTGCTTTTAATTGTTAGCCTGATTTGATATGCAACTATTAGCAGAATAAACACAATTGAATTACACGATACATGTTTACCTGAGATAAGCTCTCATTAAACATTCAGGCACAATTTGTTCGGTTTCAAATAAATATAAATATATTTACATTCAATTTTAAATTCAAATGAAAAATGAATTATTCAATGGTTTGTAATGTATAATGCGATACGATTTGATTTACATGCGCATTAATAGAAACCATCCATATACATTTGTGTCTGTCATCTTCGTGAGATGCTCGAAAGCAAAAGAAAAGTATGTGTGGCCTAAACCAGTCCTCAATTAGTATGAATATATACATAACGGCGCCAACATAATCAATAGACTGTAATATTTAACATGAGAAAAAACTAAAAGAGAATTTATTTCGTACATTTTGATCAGATAACCAAACAAATTTGACGAACTCAACAACTCAGAATCATTAACATTTTATTCATTTCATCAACGCGAAAAAAGAAACATCTGAGATTTTTTAGAAACATTCTTAAAGTGATTCAGGTGTTACAATCAATTTCTTCTAATGGTGGAATAATATCGATGAATAACCCGTAAATTTCCAGCGAATTATATAAGAATAAAATTCCAATAAATGACAACTTATAAAAACGTTGGAAATTATTAACTATTACCAAGAACTTCACATGCATGTGATTTAAACATTAGATGACAGGAATGAAATGAATGGAATTTCGACGCAAATCATTTCACAATAAAATAAACGAACATTCTTCTCCTTAATTGAAATAAATAATTAACCTTTAAAAATTTCCTTTTTATAATCTTCACATAAGATAAGTACACCAAGTACTTCATTCCGTTTGCAACACCTAGAAGTAGGCTTCAGAGGTCCTTCATAGTATATTTATTCTTGATCAGCATCAAAATCTAAGTGGATCTAGATGTTTAAGTCTACAATTAACAAAAAATCATATTCAGCGTAAAACTGGACTTGCAAGCTGATACGTAAAACATGCACTATTAGAAGGCGTAATAGTGTACTTATCACGCCCACCGTTCGTATGTAGATATGGAGGATATTTAATATTTAAAACTTGATTATTTCTGAACATTAACTTACTGATTTTTATTTGTTTAGTATATTTGGTGTATTTGTGACTAAATGCGATTTTTTTTATTTTTTTATTCATTCATTTAGTATGTAGACGTACGTGCATATATATTTAGATATATGATTTTCTATATTTTCATTGTACAATAAGTTAATAGGATCACCTCAAAAGAAATAAATCGATGTGAGAATTTTTTGTTTTTTTTTTTTGTTGCTAAATTATTTTATTTTATTTATTAAAATTTACGGCACGTTTCACACCCAACAAAATATTAATTCATTTATATTATTTTATATCATCTTCATCTTAATTTTTAATATTATTGTTGTTGGCATTTAAAAGCACGCGACTTATTCATGAGTGGTTTGTATGAAAGAAATCGTCAGCGAGCGAGTGAACAAAGTCAAATAACAATGGATGGGGGACAACGACACGTTAGCTAGCAAGATGAATTAAAAACTGAACCAACAATGAATGGAAATGCTTAATATTAACATTGACATTAAGACGGACGGACAAATGAGAATATGTACAAAAGAATAAGAAGAGTAAGAAACTTCAACAGGCCTTTGCCTTGTCGCACTAAAATACAATGAAATACGTTAAACAATAACAACAATAACAACAATAACAAATGAATAATATATAAAAAAATAAAAAAGGTACACTTGGCTTCGTTCGAACCTTTAATCCCCTTCATTCTTTAAGAAATTCTACATCAAAGAAATGAAGATGTTTTTGTACTCTTGTAGTAACCTGGTAGTACAGATGATTCTAACATGTGCAAGGAAGGACTTTAGTACGTGAGTTACGTGAGTTATTTTTAGTAATTACGGTAAATATAGAGTATAGAGGGTGGAGAATAAAAATAATAAAAATAAGGATACCCAGCCTATACCATAACACACATAAATAACAACTAAACAACAACACCAGCAAACTTTGTACGTACAAATGAGTACATAACATATTGTGCATGTTGCAAGACAAAGCCATTTATTACAAGACTTTAAAAATACAAAGCAAAACTAGCGAGAATGTCACAGTCTATCACACCCGACCATTTAATACCATACACCACTGAGTACCAACCCTTTTCAAGTAATTCAATTCATCCTAAAATTTGTTTAGTCGCAAATCATTGCCTTTTAAAATACGCTACTTGCAAAAACTAAGGAGAGAGGTTCTAACAATACTATCATCCTGTCAAAATTTAGAATATGGGAAGAAACCGTATTTGGAAAGTAGTTCAAAAAAAGGTCCGATCAGGTCATAATTTGGCACAGTTAATAGTTAAATCTAATAACTTTTTCTCGCCTATATATGAACGTAAACTTAATAAGAGGTGTAGGGAATAAATATTGAAAACGAACCAAGCCATACATACTGCATATCTCAATAAAAATTTATGTAAATGTGCGAATATGTGGTTTCGCGCACAACATATGCAGGCAATCTTCAGAAGTCCATAGAAAAAAGAAATAACAATCTTAAGGCATAGGTGCATGGTACATGCCAAACAAAGACCAACCATACTGTTTGCAATGCATTGCATTGCACCGCATGGTTTTGCAGCCTGTAACCTGTGGGCTATAAAGAACCATGTGCTTACATTAATAAACTTGTACATAAATTGTAAAGTTTTTAGTCTTTATCGGACTGGAGGACAGAGGAGGAGAGATAGTCAGATAAGGAGAAAAAGTTGAGTATATGTGTGAAAACAGGAATGTAAACAGAAAACCCATAAAACGAAACTAGCAGGTCAGAAACGAATACCACACCAACGTAACTTAGAATATTAAGTACAACACTAAACAAGTCGATAATATAGCAGAAGGTGCAGGCAATTTATTATAGGATGCTGTTCTAGTCAACTCAATCATAACGTGTGGGCTACAATTTGTTTATTAACAGAAAAAAAAGAGTCAGTCAGTCAGTCAGTCCCATTATGCCTACAATACTGAAATTATGGATATTGAAATATTCCAGTAATGAATAGATTTAATGTTTTTTTTTTTTATTATTATTAAGAAGAATACACACACCGTACATCAGGAACAATATAAACGAAAAGTAAAGCAGATGAGAAGTTGATTTTAAAGTCCTACGATATTAATACATAAACAACATTTCGTATAGATTATCAGCCTCATAAACTGATTCCGATCATTTCTTTATTTTGTTCTTTTTACCGCCTTCATGTGATTTATAATTACTTGCAGCACAACAGCGTAAATTGTTGCACCTTTTTGTCGTTCATTGCACTTGCCCAGATCTCGCTGGGGACCTAAAAGTATTTAACAAAAGTATGTGGGTTGTTGTACCACAATAAGAATATCTTTAACATTTTGCATAGTCCTCTCCATCTCGCCATCTCGCCATCCCTCCATTCAATTCACATTTTTTAGGAGACAGTTGCCTCCATTCTTCGAACTCTACATGTTGTGAAAACCGAAAAACGCATTAGGGCATCTTATGCCAGGCATGCACGTTATTTATTTTATTGTTGTTATTGTTATTATTGTTGCATCGTTATTCTTCCCGTTAATGATTTATTGAAGTTCAAGTTAACGGTTTCATGCTACGATGCAAAATGATTTTTTTTTTTTTACTTTTTTCTCTTCGTTCGTGTCGTTCATCAATAGCGAACATCAACATCAACATCATCACAATTATTGTTTTTATTGTGCATGGCAAATATTTAATTGTTTCGTTCATTAGTATTCCACTCACAAGTTTGGTGAAAAAACACATTTAACACATTTATGTGCACAGTTTAACTACACCTACCATCGTTACATACCTGTAGTATTTGTACATGTATGTATGTGTATGTGTATTGGTTAGAAAAATTAATCTTAAGGAAGTGTTGTTATTGTTGTTGTTGTTCATTTTGTATAATTAATAATTCCTGTTATGGTAAGTAACGGTTAAAATATTACAAACATTCACTTATTGTCAATGATTAGAAACGCTTCATGGAAATGTTGCAGGGACTCAGCCGATATTGTTGTGTCGGAAACATAATTTTAAAATCAATTAAAGTACCTGGGCACTATAAGAGAGAAGATTTGTTGAGGCTCCCTTAAGCGTAACAGAAGCATTTTGGAAGTTTTGGGTACCTAAGCTCTAGAGCCTAGAGTACCACTTAAAGCACCTTTTCCGAAATCTTTCGTTGTGCAGATATATTGTAACTCTTAAGCCTCTAACGAGAGACCGCCAACTTTTAGAAGCATTTTCTGAATGGTTTTAAGCAGGTTCGCCTAACTTCAATCTAATGATCGTAAAGTTATTTTCACTAAATTCAGTGCATAGCCTGGATGGACACACTTAAAGGTGAATTGTGTTTAATAGGACAACGTTTAAGGTTCCTTCTCATAAAAGGTTCTATTTTAACAGAAAGCTTCAAATGATGAAAACTTGTAAAAACAGAATAACAAAAACATTTTATAATAATGATGGATCTGAAGGGACTATATTTAGAAGCTTTAATCAAATGAGGATTCTTTCAAAATCTCAATTTCAATAGTCAAACATAATACCCTTCACTAATAATTAGTGAAAATTAATAACTACATCATATACACTCGGAGTAAGAATTGAAAGCTTAAGGTTTGACAGTTTAAAAATGACAATAACAATAACTTTCGTTGACTGAAAATATTGAATAAGTTGTAGCATACAATACAACTGTGAGGTATTAAATAGTCAGGATTAATGGAATGTTTTGTAATTTGGGTTTTTCTCTACAGATTTTAAAAGAACCTTAAGAGATTTTGGTGTCCAACCATACTTTCTCCGATTAGTTGTAAGTCATACAAATTGAATGCGATTAAACTTCCATCTCAACATCGTCTCTTGAGTAATTTTGAGCTATTAAAATGTAGCGAAAATGTATTAATAATCATCAAAGCTAACATGGTGAAACTACAACAAACTATGCAAAGTATTTAACAGCGATTTATTTATGACATATGGTCTAAAAGAGAATTTTAGTTATTATCTCTTCACTTGTCATTTATAACAAAGACACATTATTTGGTAAAGTTTCATGATTTATTGAATATTGAATAGTGTTGTTGCCTCACAGCGAACGTAACTAATGCCAACTATGTAAGCACCTGTACACATATAAGCAAACAAATTAACAAGAATAGATTGATTGGTGAAAAAAAATCTAAAAGAAATCCCACTGATTAACTTCCATACAGAGGTTAAAGTATCAAATCGATCCGTTTCAGTTGTAGAAATATAATCATGAAACATAACACGATTTCTCCTCTAAGTAGACGTTTTGTACAATATAACGCGAAAAGCGTTTCAACGGCTAATCGATACCATGAAAATTGCTGCAATTGTTACAACGGTTTGCCACAAAACACTATAAGGGGGCTGCACTTAAATAAATCTTTACAATGCCGATATAAACTTGTAGTGCCTGGTGCACTTGGTTTGCAACAAGCGGGACGTATTCATAAACAAAGCCTTAAATACGATATTTTGCAAGTAGGTGTGACGCGTGAGTGCTAACAGTATGTTTTGTTGATATTTTCGGAAGATTGTTCATTTGTAAAAAAAAACAACGCACAAATTTGCAAGGACAAACAAGGGACAAATGGATATGACTAAAATGGTATTTGCCGTTTAGGAGTCATCATAACCATCCGCCCATACTTAATACGTTCTTTCTTGAGCTCCTTGAATGCTCAAACAAAATCGAATTTATACATTATATGAGTACAAAATACAACAAACATTTTAAATAACAGAGTTAACAACATATGTAAATAATATACGTAACCATACATCAAATAGACAACAAGTCAGCAACTACTTATTAAATGACTTAATGGCTTAATTTGTCAGTGGGTTGGTGTGTGATGTGTGGTGCATTGTGTCTGCATTGCATTTTGTTTATGTGAATAGTGTTTGCGTTTGTGCTGAAAGTACTGCATGTCATAATTGTATGAAGACATCAATCATTTGCAGTTCCGTTAGGCTACGAAATCACTTGTTTTGCAGTCATTGTGATTCAATGCACATTTAGTTTGCAATCGGACACAAGCAAGCATTCTAGCCGGAGGAAACACATGCCTGTATGATTGCGTGATTATTACTCCAGTTTGAAATCTTGATCGCGCAACTATTTGTTTTCTGTGTGTATATATGTACATATATTCGTATAGAGTGTTAATTAACATAATTATAGTTTAACCGAATGCTTAACTAGACGTTTTTTTTACCCAAATTGTCACATAATTAAAATAAAATAAATGACATATTATTAAGTAAATAAATGATGACATGTTACATAGTGCAGAACCGTATTGTGTTGTATTTCATAAACGTCATCACGCTAAGTTTGTCACTTTATTGGCTTTAAGTCAAATCTCAAATATCTCCACACCCCGGACATGAAGTGTAGCTGTCCCCTAAGAGTAGCTACATATATATTTCAGTCTCTATATATCTTATAACTCAGATTCTCCGCCAGTAGATTTTTTTGCAAATTGTAGGCGTGCCTCTACTCATTTTAGCTTATTTGTGGATGGTCATTAATTAATCATTAAGCTGTATGCAAAACTTCAACTTTATAGTTAAATTTTTGCAACTGAGCGATTTTTGTTTTTTGCTCAAGCAAATTTGGGCAATTTGGAACCTGTGTGTATATTTTATAAAATTTCAAATGGAATGAAACACTTAAGCGGATGATATAAAAACACCACTTTTCAAGTTGTGACACATGTCGTGTCATATGTATAAGCGAGCACTTGTCAAAGTGTCAGCATTTTAATAAATTTTCATCAAGTGATACATCACAGCATACACATGTTACGCACTCATGTTTCACACATTCGCACTCCGATTCTTTCAAAAATTTGTAAAAATAAAATTTTTTCCAATCCCACGCTCTCGCTAAACATACAAAAAATATAAAAACCTCACAACCCATCTCACATAATGCCACAACAGTAATCTGTCTACAAAAAAAATTATACACTTAATTACATTTATAGGCCAACATATGGGTATATTTTTCATTTCATTTAACAAAACAAACCAGAGACACAAACATAACAAAAAATAGACTTTGCAGCTCACGAACTGTTGCAAACAAGTAAGAGAAGCTGTATTTGACAGGAGGCCCAATATTCGACACCCCACAACCTTGATGAAACATAATATATAAAAAATATCTCGTTTGATTTTTTGATATACTTGTACTACCTGTCAGAGAAATCTCTTAAAAACAGCGATCCATAGGTTCGAGAGATATTTACATGGACAAGCAGAGACTGACAAATGAATATGGTTTAATCATATCAGATTTAGTTATTTACAGCTGATTAATGTAATAAAACATAAATTTCTCTTTAGCTGTTTAGGAGTCACAAACATTAGCACAAACTTAATATACCTTCTAAACAAAGTGTAAGTAAAAGAATTCATAAAACTAAATTTGGCTTAGGCCAAATCTTAAATACCCTTCATATGTACTCACAAACGGTTGGCATGGTAGATATATGGCTATGCCTAATATTTATGTATATGTACTACATATGAACTTGCAAGTAGACTTCTGGACTGCGTATTGTTCTATGTAAATTCTAGGCACAGTCTGTTATCCGACCATGCCCATTTTTGACAAATCCATGGATAATTATACATATGAGTATCAAATTTCAACTTTATAGCGAAATTTTTGTGGCAGATACATCGATATTTATGGATTGTGGGCATGGCTCTTGAACGATTGTATCCACTTTTTCAGCTCAATATCTCAATATCAAAATTTACGATCGTGAGAGTGCCAACTCACTAACCTATGGACATACATGATTAGATTGACTCAGTTTATCATTCTGATCAAGAATATATATACTTTGTGGGGTTTCTGACGCCTCCTTCTCGGTGTTTCAAAAGAAATGATAAACCTAGTATACCCCCATCTTATGTAGAGGGTATAAAAAAAAAAACAACACCTCACACATGTAGGTGATATATGTATTTGTTTTAGAGCAACATTGCAAATCGACAGACAACAACTTCTTAATTGTGAAAGAATTGCTGAAGCGGCAAACGAAAAAATTACATGTGTAACAATTTTTTACACCACATAAGTACACATAAAAATACATATATACATAACCGACCCCGAAATGAAACCTTAATTTAAAATAAATGTTTTGTAGAATATTTTTGTAAAAGTATATTAATGGAATGTTTGACCTTCTTTTTTATTCGACTCATTCAGCTTTTACGTCAACTAAAAAACGGAATAATCATAAATCACACGAAATGCCTTAAATGTGTTAAACATTTTATGTTCTTTCCTAGACCGTTATAAATAAAAGATATGCTTGGACAAATCCCTTTTTTTTTGAAAATTATGAAATTTGACCTTAATAAGTACGTTGTTATATATTTTATAAAGCTACTCAATGATAAAAGGGTAAAATATATATATTTAAAACTCGTGTGAATGGTGTTGAAATTTCTCCTCCATAAAGTAAAAATTAAAATAAATGAATTCATTACAATAAATAATATAGACAGTAGCCATCAGAGAAATATCTGCTTTGGATGTCTTTTTGGGTGACTGTGACATTACACTGAAGCCAAGCTCTTGTGTTAAGGCAAATGTTAAAAGCTGTTGCAAAAAGGAATCATATATTATTCATTTCAATTAATATATTCTTTATGGCCAAGCCTTGTTGTCTTCTTTCTTTTGAGAGGGATTCTGGTTTGAGCCAAGAAAACCCTAAAATGGAGTTTGAAAGTTAATTTTCTTTTAAGTAATCTGCTTCGTATTTGAATGTAGAATAAAAAACAAAGTTTGTCTTATTATTATATAATCTTTATTATCCTCCACTTCTACCGACGATCAGCGTGACAGGGACATGATTACGCCACCTAATTTGGGCAAGTCGAGTTTTACGGTGTTTTGTAAATTGCTAACGTGTTCCTTACCCCACCATGTCTGTTGTGCGACCGCGCTCTTTTTTGGCACATAGATGAATGGGATGAATCTAGATACATTTAGCAAATTTTAACTTTTTTTCTGTACAATATTTTAGTTCAATATCTTAAAATTTATGACCGTGAGGGTGAAAACAACACACTACACACGACATTCCTCTGACGGCTCCTTTTGGGTGTTACAAATGGTATGATAAATTTGGTTTGCCGCCCATTTTATATGGAGGGTATAAAGATCTATGATTATATGAAAAATTGATGTGGCGCCACTTATACTTTAAAGAACAAGACACATCTACCCAAATATGCATATGATTCAATTCTCAAGTTTATAGTCCGTACGTCTATGATCATGTTGATGGTGACGATGTGGTTCACATGCATTTGCAATAAATGAAAGAAAGCCAATTGATATTCTTTATTAATATTGATAAATAATCAAGTCATTGTGAAAACTCTTTATGGCAAAGAAATAACATTTAACCACCTTAACATTGAAGAAACATTCAATTGAACAAATTGTTGGTTAATTTAAAAAGTCCGTCCATCCATTTCTCAAGATCATGTTAAAGAGCACCTCTTTCATTGTAAATTAAAACGATAACTTTTTATGTTCTTTTTAATAAAAATATAATTTTTCGGTTGTTTAAGAATTCTTTCAGTAATCATTTCTTTAATTACAAGTTTATGTTAAAGAAAATCAACTTGACTTGACATTGAACCAATTTATGCATCGCTTGTTATCTATATACTCTGCAACAACAATGTATGTAATGAGGATGATGAGAGCTCGTTTAAATATTTTATAAACAGAATGTTTGAGGGAATGTTCATGTTTTGTCACAAGGCAGACATTACAATTAAAACGGTTACACATTGTTTATATTAAAAAGTAACAACTCAGGGAACTTAATTTGACTTAAGTCAAATATTAAATATCCTCCACATCTACATACAAACGGTGGACGTGGTGGGTTTACCACACCTTCTAATAATGTATATATTGATACGTAATAGCAAGCCTGCCAGTCCAGTTTTACGCTGAGCATGGTTATTTGTAAATTGTGGGCGCGGTTTTTGGCCTACCAAATTTCAAGTCCATAGGTCAATTTTTGTGACAGATAAATAGATTTCGATTGCCAACGTAACTCTTGAGTGATTTTGTCCATCTTAAATAGTGGTCTACGTTTAGAAGCTAGAAATATTTACAGAAATTGCAGCTTACAATATCTTAAACATTACTACCGGGAGAATACCAACAACAGACGGACTTACGAACATACACGACTTTGTAGGGGGTTTCTAACGCCTCCTTTTGGGTGTTGCAAATGGAATGAAGAGCCTAGTTTACTTCTCATCTTCTGTGAAGGGTATGAAAAATAAATTATTTTTCTGTTATCTTCATCTAATCTTTTTATTAAAATCATTTATTTAATTTGGTTCCGCGTAAACAAAAAAAATGAAATGAACATCTTAGTCTATCAACATTATCGCTAAGAAAAGTAATTTCAATTAATGTGAAGAGAGGAGTGGTTGCTTGTTCTCACATAAATTCAAATTCAAGTTCATGACTTTAATTGTGTAATGAAATGAAATATTGTAATAGTTGTTTTTATTTCAGTTTTTATTATAAGTAATTAATGCCAGAAATGAGTAAAAAAAAAAGACCAAAGAAATTAAATTGAATTTTCAGTTTGCCTGCTCTTGCTCCAAACACGTCCGAGTAAGAATTGCGTGCTTTCGATTTTCAGAGGAAGACAGAGTGTCCATATTTCTGTGTAGCATTGTTGCTTTTAATATTTCTTATAATTAGTCAATCGAACCCATTTGGGGAAAGTGTTTGTTTTTTCTTTCTTTACAATTTAAGAACACTCAATATTTATGAGCACTTTTTGTTTTGTTTATAAATGTTTATTGCACATAATGTGTGTATATATGTAAATTTTATAGGCAGCACTTGAATAAGACACAAACCATACTGAAGTTGTCAAAACGTTTGCAACACCCAAACAGTGAACAATGAACAGGATTTACAAGACCCAGACTTTTATTTAATTGATTTTATTAACTCTTATGTGTGTTTACAGCAAGTAAATGTTAATTTTCTTACAACAAAGGTTTGGCCAGACCATAGTAAACATGCTACATGGTCAAGTGATTCTTAATTTTTTACCATTTTTTTGGTGTAGGCCACAACAAAGGCCACAGCAAAGAGAAAATTAAGAAATTGCTTGAAAATGTTTGCCATGATATTTCGATGCCATGCGTTAGTCAACAGTCAGGTCCCTGCTGCGGAGGTAGGTTCCATTTCCACATGGCGTAGCATTGCGAAGATCAGACTTTTTGAAAATTCTATTAAAAATTTGTCATTTACACTGAAAGTGTGGAGATAAAGTTTATAGAAATTCACATAAATGATAGTGCCGAAGCGTTTAGTTAGATCGCGTCCTCAACATAAGGGTTAATAGGTAAAAAACTAAATTTGGCTTAGACGAAATCTTATATACCACCCACACCGACATACAAGTAGTGGGTATATGATTACTCTCTTTAATAGTGCATGCATTGAGTATCAACTTGCAAGTCAAGTTTTGTGATGAATAAGGTTTTTATAAATTGTGGGCGTGTTATGGTGGTTCGATGGTGGTTAAGTGGGTGCCACTTTTGACCCAGATACTTTTTCTAGCAGTGTATGATGTAAAATAATAAATAATTATAATCAAATGAAGTAGAAATGTAAGAGATTCTCAAGTTACAATTTAGCGATGACATCGCTTAAATAAAATTTGTCATTTCCTTCTTTAATAAGAACTACTTTGAAAAGGAAAGTTTTTGCAATTTTATGCCTTACTGGCACAAAGCCAAATTCTTATCAAACGTTTTGCTTCCAACCATTCACTTGATGTTTTATTTCAAATTACAAAGTGCTGAAGGATGTCCAAGAATTTTTATAACTAACTCACGCATTTTATTATTAAATCTTCCCAAATACAGTGGTAAGTATATTAAGGTGATAAATTCATTTACAACGCCCACAATCACTTGTTGAGCTACATGCTTAAAATATAGTTCATTTATCCGCACCATACGTGTCTTAAAATGTCTTCAAATATAAATAAAATCGTTTAAGAGATGCGTCCGCCATTTATAACAAGTAAGAAAACTAAATTTGGCTTAGGTCAAAAACATAAATATCCTCCACATGTACATTCAAAAAATGGGCTTGGCAAGTATATGATTACGCCTTTAAAAGTGAATGCATTACGTTCTTGCAAGTTAAGTTTTACGTTGGAGATAGTTTTTTGTAAATTGTGGGCACGCTTCCCACAAACTGCTATCAGACCACGTCCATTTTTGGTATATTTATGGATGGAATGATTATAGATAGACGTTCATAAGACACTATTTTTAGCAGATATAAAGAGTTACCCCACCGCCCCCATTTTTATCGCAGCTATAGATGGGATAAATTGTCATTTAATGGCTCAAATGTTGTGGCAGATAAATATATATTTGTCGATTGTGGGCGTGGATCTTAACCGATTTTTTCCATTTTATATAGCAATATGCTAAAGAAACTACAAGTGTTTGTACAAAATTTCAGCTCAATACTCAAAACTTACGATCATGTGAATGTCAACAATAGACGGACCCACGGACATGCACGTCTAGATCGACTTAGTTTTGATGCTGATCAATAATACATACCTTATAGAGTCTCTGGTGCCTTGGAAGGGTATAAAAATGTTACTTATTTAGGAATTCGACGATTGAATTAAAGCACAACACTATTTAATTCTAAGTAAAGGAAGTGGAATTACCACGCCCACCTGTATATTTTTAAAAGAAAGAAGCGTTTGTACATATAGAGGGTGCTCTAGATTTGGACTAAACCTAAATATAACTTATTTTTCATTGCTTTGTTGTTGTTGTTATTTATTAAATAAAATGTGTGGATGACATCATAAGGAAGGCACGTTTTGGAAGAAAACTTACATATGTAGACATATGCTGTAATAACTATAATTTAATTTAGACAGTAATACTAAAGTACAGACAGACAGATAGACAAAGCGCTTAAATGAAAAACATTTGAAATGAATGCAATAAAAATCAAAGCGAAACTCTTTTGATACTCTCCATGACATTTTCGTAATAAAAATCTCTACATAGCAAAGTTAGAATTTATTTTAAGCGACATTTTATTGCAATACTACAATAAATAGTTTTGGAACTCATAACATTACCAACAGTACTTTACGAAGGGGACAGTTGTCATCACCTCCCTTTGCCCCTCACAATAATTTTGTGATTACAACAAAGTCCTTATTTATTTTCAAAATAAATAAATACGCGTTTAATTTTAATATTATATGGTTCAACAAAGCGTGCGTTTGTTTTCACTTTTTATACGTTTGTAAACTGTTTCACCGTCCAATGACCACATAAGAAGTGACCCCCGTACACCCTTGCACATGTAAATGAAGTTGTAAATTCTTGTATACAAAGAATTAAAGAAGAATTAATGGAAGCGTTACAATAACAATAAATGTAAACTTGTTAATCATGGGGAAATACAACTGGTAGCGTGAAATTTGCAATTTTCCTACATTACTTAACCTTTCGCGTAGAAGTTTTGCAGAGAAATGCTGGATGCTTTAGAGAATGTTGTGGACTAAATAAAAAACAAGTAAGGAAACTAAATTTGGCTTGGACCAAATCTTAAATACCCTTCACATCCACAATAATGGGCGTGACAGGTTTATGATTACGCCCTCTAGTAGTGTATGTCTTACGTATCAGCATGCAAGTCTACTACGTTGAGAATGGCTTCTTGTAAATTCTGAGCGTGTCTATTATCCAACCATATCCTTTTTTTGCCACATTAGTGTATTGGATAACTATGTATACGCGTATCAAATTTCAAGTTTTTAGGTCAACTTTTGTGGCAAATATAAAGATTTTTATTGATTGTGGGCGTGTCTGTAATCCAAATATGCCCATTTTTGGCAAATCGATGAAAATTTCAAGTTTATAGCTCAATTTTTGTGGCAGATAAATAAATTTTTGTCCATTGTGGGCGTGTCTCTTGACTGATTTTACTTATTTTCTTATGCAGGGAGTATAATAGTTTGAACAATTGGGCGTGTATGTATTTATAAATATACGAGAAGGAGGAACGAAGCAACTAATTCTGTATAAACAGGAAATTGTAAACTTTTAAAAGTTATTAAAAACTTACATCTAAGTTACACCTTTTCCTGTTAGCGCCTTGTATTTATGCGTTCGCAGAAGAGTTTAAATTTATAAAAATATCTTTTTGTCCAATTCATAGCGACTTATTCATTCCAAAAAGAATAAAAAAAAATTAATAAAAACAAAAACACAAACACTCACTTAATAATTTTCATAAGTGTATGAATCTATATTTATTGATTCTCCAAAAAAAAAAAAGCATTTTTCACGAAAAATCATAAAAGCCGTTAACTGCTGTAAACAGAAAATTCATTTACTTTCGGATTAATTTTGCTGTAATTACGTTTAAGATTAGACGCGAACAAATTTATTCCAAATTCGAAAAACAACAATGTAGAGCAGATAAAAATTCCTGTCAATACGAAACGAATCGTAATCGCAAAAATTTAGAAAGTGCAAAATTAGATTTCATTGACAAAATTAATAAAGAGAGAACCCCCCAGACAACGTCGTCACATAAAAACTTAGTCATACGTGATGCACATGTGAACCGTTGATGTGTTTCTTGAATATTTTTCAATTTTCTACATACACCAGTTCTTTTTTAATTTTTATTTTTATTTTTATTTTGGTATTCAATAAATTCGTAACGTGGTGTTGAAATGGATTTCCTTAGGATGCGTTTTCCATTAACTACAATTCTACTACAATAGTTTCGTGCCATTGATCCAAGGTCGTTATGTGATTCTGTTGCAGTTTTTATTTTTGTAATTTTTTCATAAAAATTCTAATTAGTTCGTAAATATTTTTAACTAAAATTGTATTCGATCGTTGTTCTTGTGAATTTTTTCAAACAATCATTTGAATTTTATTTTATTTTGGCCACCATTACAGCACGATTATCGCAAAGAGACTGTTTGCACGTTCCGTGAATAGAATGTTTTGTCGAATTTTGAATAAATGTGAATTTGTATATACGCAGAGTGTGTACATACTTCGCACACACGTCAATGATTTTTTGTTTTTTATTCATTTGCATTTGGTTGTTAACCCATACGCACACAATTTGAGGTTGATCCGACATGTACGTCGAAGCATAAGAATAGAACTCATGTGTAGTGTATTTAAAGCGGCAATGAAATAGCTAAACAGCCGGCCGGCCGGCTGTTCGAATGATCGGAGTATATATTTTAACAATATTTCCTACACGTCTATCTCGCATCCATCAATTACACTGTTTGGGGTATTATTGAGCACGAACTGACGGCCACATAAAGGTGTTGCGCTAGCGTGTCAGCAATGAACATATACAACACCACAGAGTTTTTCTATTATACATGTGCAATATTTTGAATGATGAATATTTCTACCTGAGCAACAGATGTTGCGCTTATAGTTGAGTGGTAAAATGTTACATAATATAAGGCGACATACATTGGTTTGTGAAAGAAGAGCCTTAAAACCGTTTGTAGCAATATATTTACTTGAAAATATATATTTGTCAGATTTGTTTGTTCGGCTAATAATTGAACAAGTAAAAGAAGCAAATTTGTCTTCAGTTCATTTATGTAACTGTAGAGCAAAGGACGTGCTTCCTTTTCTTCTTAAACTTTGGTCAATCCAGGCAACTGTGTGTCTCTGTTTCTGTATTTTACATATTTCGAATAAGCTCCGTCATTATTGAACATGCACCAAACCGGTTCATTTTCAGGACTTTTCCGCACATAACGCCACATTTCATAATTTTTGAATTTTTCAAAAGGATTTGATTAAGAATATTTAATTAACTTAATAATTAGCTGTACGTATAACGCTTCACCACTAAGAGACCATTTTTTGATAAAGACTCGCGTTTATTGATCCAACTGAACTAATTACAGCATTAATTAAATTTTAGAACCAAGTGGTGTAGCGTAGAAGCACCCTCCTGGTATATTGTATTTTCTTGTTTTCATTGTGTGTACATTTTTTTGAACAGCTATTGAAGAGTACGTAAATACCATTCCATGTATTTATTATAAATACGCGTAATTAAGTACATAAATTAATGAAAATATGTGCATATAACTTAAGAATCGTTTCCTAATGAATGTACGAGTATGTGTATATACTTGAACACACCTCAGCTATTATTAAGATAGCAAGTAAACAATGGTAACAACAGGAGGCTAATCGCACAAACCATTTGTATACACTCTGCGTTTATAGGTATAACAGTATTGTAGAATCACTAAATTTGGTTTAGGCCACATCTACACATCTACAATATATAGAAACAGTGGGCGTGGCAGGTATATGTTTCTTCTAATATTGCATGTATTTCGTATCAGCTTCCAAGACGAGTTTTCCACTGAGTACAGTAAAAAATATTATGTTCTCCATATCAGATGGAGGTTACAATAAGCAACCCTACCATATATATATATTCTTGATCAGTAACAAAATATAACGCCAATCTAGATATGTTGGTCCCTGAGTTTGAGTCTCTTGTTGGCACTATTACGATAGTAAATATTTACACATTTGTCTGAAAATTTCTACTTACATGTAGGCAACCGCCACTTGACATTTAAAAAATAAATTTACAAGTACCTCACTCTTCCGCGTGCCACAGTTGGATAACAGACAAGGGCTACGCCCACAAGTGCTATATTAATATGCAAGAAGTTTTCTTACTTGTGTAATATTCATCCAAAATATCCTGACTCAGAAACGACATATTTAAGAATTACAATAAAACCCATTAAGAGGTTAGGTGGCAGGTTTACATAATTGAGTAAAAAATTCTCTTATTGAACAATTCAATCATTTCTGTTAAATTTGTGTATATTTTACGTGTGGTTGGAAGTGTTTTTCTTTTTCTTAAATATTAATTTTCTTTCCCATTCTGTTATAATTAAAATATCATCATTATGTGAATTTCATTAACAAATCTAAAGTAAAAGTAAAAGTAAAGTTTCTTAACCATGGTCCAATAGCTTCTGATCGGGGGAGGTAACTCTAAGATAAAATGACTTAATTTTTGCGACCAGGAAACGTTTACCTTAGTCAAACGGACAGACATATTTAGCCATGGTTTATAATTTTAGGTTGATTAAGAAGAAAAAGAATTTATGTATCGTGTCTAATGCTTCCTTGGATGTAACAAACATTTAAACAAAGTGAGCATACCGCAAATTCCCAAGTGATGGGTACAAAAACTTACTTAAAAATTCACCAAATTGAGATATAGAAAATTATGGAGCATAGGAAATTAAATAAACGAAGAAGAACTTACAAATAGTTTACATACACCTCCTTTATGAGATCTGTAAAGTTCAAGCGTCATAAACGATGCGACGAAATGTCTCAATAACATATATACTTGTACGAAGGTGGACGCACAAAGTGATTGTCTTGTGAAAGATCAATGTTTACCTGTAATTAATAATAATAATTTCCCCCATGAAATGCGAAAGACAAGCTACAAGGTGCCACAATATTGAAACATGGTGTAAGCCATCAATTATTGTTGCTGTACATAAGTACAAATTTATGCGTACAGTGAATAAATTGTAAAAATGCTTGCTGATCGTCTAGGTCACGCCCTTGTCAACACCATAACACTGAAATATTTATCACACCTCCTTTTAAAGTGAAGGCGAGATGTGTACATAATAACTAAAATGATTAACACTCCACAGATATGACATTTGTATATGACGGCAAATTTGTCTAGGAAGACATTTATGATTGAAAGTAGAGGACAATTATCTTTGTGCAATGTATGACGTTTTCAAGGGCTTCCAGGTAACCCCTTGTAGTCGCAAAAGCGAATGGTCTCTTTCGTTTTATTCGTAAAAATGGGTAAATTCGATTACATTGTATGCAAAAGTCTTTCTTGGGCATATTTCTAAATATATTTATATCGCAATATTTTGAAAGTGGGCGAGGATGCAGAACAAACGTCTCTAATTTACAAAGATCACTTTATTGGGGTAAAATGGAACAGTGGCTGCCACGCCTTTATGTGGTGGACATATCAGATTTGTTACAAATTAAAAATACATATTTTTGCACTGCGTCACTTGTTCTCTCTTACCTTCAAAATATCTGTAGCTGAGCGTCCATAACGGCCAAATGTTAGGCGATATTTTGCATTCATGTTTATTCGCGTTCCAGCACAATTTTACGGTAATTTAATATTTTTAATGTGTTCGCAAAAGCATACTTTTGAATTCACATTTTTATGGGAAGAATCTTTCCTTCTAATCTTTAATTTTTTTGGTTTTTAAGAACATCATCCAAATGATGGAGGAACGCTATTAACTCCTTAAATAACATACAGTCTTGATTAGCATCAAATTCCATAAATATTTGAATGTGTCTGTTTGTCTGTTCGGAGCAGTTTACTGAAAGTGTTTTCTTCTGACCGAACGAAATTTTTTTGAGCTTTTTTTTCTATAATGTTTATCCATTATTAGGGGGATTCACTTAACTTAAGAGTTGGTCTTTTTTACCCTTTTTCCAAATGTTTCATTGTTGTTGCTGTTATTATAAGAGATACGTAGAAAATGAGCATAAATTTCAATCAAGTTCAAATACCAAACACAACTTAAGTTCAATGGACCAAAAAAATCTTTTGCAAGTGCTTAATTCGGACTCACACACACACACACACACACACACACACATGTGCATAATTCTTTGAATAAAAAGTTTGCACGAGAAAGGCAGACGATCAGGGCAGAAAACAATTCAAGCACGAGCACGAATTCTTTAATTGGTATAAAAAAAAGAGCTCACTTTGCATTGTTGTTGCTTAGTTTATCTGTAATGATGGGAGAAGACAACCAGGAAGTAATGCGTGTGCCTTCAAGTTCTTTTAAAACACTTAAAGATTTGCTGCATTCAAGACTGTGTTGCATTTGTTCTCCGAATGTTTGTGCAATGGTTGCTTAGGGCGGAGCGTGTATAAGAAGAAGTGGCGCTAATACTCGTGATCATTTGCTAAAGTGAATGTATAAAAACAAACGACACAAATTGCTTTTGATCATTCAACAACAGTGCCTGTCTGTCCGTATGTATGTTAGCATAATGTCTTGTTATTGTTTAAACGAGATTGTCCCTGCTTAGTGATAAAAATTCTTCCTTTGTGATCACATGGTGACGTTTGCAGAAGATTGAATAAATGTGTGGGAGAGGGAGAGACATATATTAATTATAAACGACATACCTTCCCTAACTATTCCGTCCAACCATTTACTCATTGATCAATAGGGCAATAACCAACCATACACATACATAAGCACTGCTGTGGAATGCATGTCCATATACTCGTATAGGATATAATATAATTTTGTTTCTTAACTAACAGAACACTATTGATTTAAGTAGGTAGTGAGAGAGAGAGAGAGAGAGAGACGTAAACTCGTTTATATATAATGGCTGGCTGGCTGGTTAATGCTGGAGGGTATAAATGTTAACTGTACACAAGACACACTGCGAAAGGCTTTGGATTAAGAGCGCGAACGTTGTATCTGAGAAAACAGTGGTTTGCTCTGTTGGGTCTATCAGCAGCATTTGCGAAATATATGCACATGAGCCGCATATCTTATGGAGACAGAACAAGAAATTCCAATTTTCTTTGTGTTCATATTGGGCAATAAAAGCAACTTTATAGAGTTTGTTGGATGTGATTTTTAGTAAGTTTGCGAATATCGGTAACATTTAGTGCTCCGTGCGATATATCAGAGACCACACGCACACAGCTTATGTCATTCAACGGACGATTGGAACACTAAATAGTTACAATTTCACACGCATGTACACACACACATCTACATTTAGTGCTAAAAGTAAAAACACTGCATTTAATCCAAAGCAAATTTGAAAACTTTTTTATAAACGCCGATTGATTGATTGCTTAAATGGAAACATATCCGTTGTGCTGGATGCCTAACGTGCTCACATTTTTGTAAAATTTTATGAAAAAGTAACCAGTAATGCTTAGTTGTTAGATGTTAGTACCTTTACGGTTGAAACAATTGAAATATTGAGTTGAAATTCATGCATGTACACAAGAGACCAAATTGATTAAACCCAGACCTACACGGCCCCATATCATTAACATTAGCGCATATGACAAAACTGTTGACAAACACTTAAAAGGAAATTTAGGTTTTCTTTTAGCAGCTATTTACAAACGGAACGGAAACGTGGCAGATACCTTATTACACCCTCACCAGTTTTCCTATTTAAAAGTCGGGGTCTGCGGCGGTGGTCGCGCCTATTATCTGACCACACATACATACTCTTGGCATATCGATGCCCTAACTAATATATACGAGTATGTATCCGATTCCAATTTGATAGCTTTTTTAGCCGTTAGGTGGATTTGTGTCGATTGTGGGCGTGGCTTTCAATTAAGTTTGACTAATTTACAGAAAACTTTTCTTACACGTTGTTGGTATGCGTTATAAACTGTATTAAAAGGCGGAATCAGTTGCCTGTCACGCCTCCAATTTGCAAATGGATGGAAAAGGTATTTAAGATTTGCTCTAAAACAAATTTAGTTTTCTAATTGTCTTTTCCTTAGTTTTTCTTTATTTTTTGTAATATCTTCAGTTTTTACACCCACCACCCCAAAATTGAAGGCACTTTAAATTTCGTCAAAGCGTGTGCAACATTTAAAAGGAAACTTTGAAATCCAACAAAGTATATACAAACTCACATACACTTACAGTGTCTGTCTGTATTCAAAACTTGAGCTATTGAAGCTCTTCTTTTTTATTAAATTTTTCTTTATTAATAAATTTGATGAAAAGTTTATACAACACTTTTTCAAATAACAACAAATCATTCGAATGTTTGGTTTCACACTGTAATTAATTAAAGATGCGAAAAAACAATTGAACTGATTGAGAATGTGCGGAATTGTTTACAAATTTTTCCTGCCGCTATACGAGTGAACGTCTCAAGGAACCGAACACGTATAAAATTAAATAAACCAAACAACATTGACGATGAAATTAATGTTAAAGTTGTAGCATGGGCTTTGTCCACACGAATGCCACAGTTGGTGATGACACTAAAAGATGAGCCCTGTTGTTGTATAGTGTCTGCAGATTGCCACTCTTTTTGATGATGTTCGTGTTTTTATACCCCCATCCCATAAGATGGGGCGAATACTAAGTTTATCATTTCATTTGCAACACCCAGAAGCAGACGCGTCAGAGACTCTACAAAGTATATAAATATTCTTCAGCAATATCAAAAACTAAGTCAATCTAAATATACATATATCCGTCTGTTGTTGACATTCTCATGGTAGTAAATTGCGAGATAAAGACATTTTGACAATTTGCACAAGTTTGTACAGTTTCTGCGCGCAAATCGTTATTAAAAAAGGGCAAAATCGACTAAGAGCCGGGCCCACAATCGACAAACATCTATTTATCTGAAAATTATAAATATATTTTTTATTTTTATATTTATAAAATTGAGCAGCGAAGTTGAATATTTTGTACACATATTTATATGCCGTTGTGGGCACGATTGGATAACAAACACGCCTATAATGTACAAAAATCTGTACTCGATTTGCAAACTAATACGATTTGTGGAGAGTATTTAAGATTTGGTCAAAGGCAAATTTTGTTTCTTTACTTGTTGCATGTTATTCTTTGCTTTTTATCTTTCTTCCTTTCCTTATTTTACTGGTTGCTTGCACAATACACACCTATAATGCATATTATATGCGTAATGTAAGGATGGGGGTACTGTGTCATTTATGGGGGGTTAGTTTTTCTACACGAAAAATGATAGCAACATATTGCAGGCCCTTGTTTAAAGAAAGTTGGAATATATATAAAGTATGTGCATAAACGCATACAGGTTTGGCTTAACCCTGGGAATATGTATAACAGCACTTGTGGATGGACATGTGTGCTTTCGAAGAAGAGTTTTCCACATAACAATGACTTATGATCATAAAGGGGTTATGGTACAGATTAGAGTTACAATTGAAATTCAGCGGTGTAGGGTATCAATTGCACATATAATTATAGATGTTGTGTACATATGAACCACAACCTATGGGTGGTCGCTAACGGGAAACAGTTGTAAAATTTTATTTGTAAACACTAGTGAAGCGTTAATTTAATGCTTTAAAAATTATGAAGATTATGTGCAACAACCATATACGTATAAAATTATTGTAATAGCATGCTGCAGCAGAACAATTTCAATGAATACTTTCGTTACGTTACGTTAATTATGTATTCGCGATCGCAACCTTATTGGAATGGAAATTGAAAGTGGGGAAGAATCAGTATACGAGGCTTTGCTTCATTGTTCGATGAAGAATTAAATTCGCTAAAAATGTAAATTCTTCTAAAAGGTGTATGCTGGGCTTGAAGAACCGCAAAAAATGTTAAATCTCCCAAGACTTATAAAGCCCCCATTGTGTATATATGATAATGGAAATGACGAAAAGGAAGATACAAAATATTTGCGTTATAAAAATTAATATGCAGCTTAAGACTCTACCTAGAAAATCCGATTAAAAGATTAGACATAATTATGGCATGACTCGCATTGTGAATACTAACACACAACACAAGCGTATAAATAAAAATTAATAAATCAAAGCAACTGTAAATAACCGTCTAGGATGGCACTTCACACTGACACTGACATGAGTGTATGTGTATGCATGTGTGAGTTTGTTTTCTTCATTTCAGTCACGTCATACTTTAGCCCACGTAATGCTTATCACATCATGTTACAATAAAGTTTTATAAAAACGAGCGAACATATTGTAGCCGATCAAACGCGATCTTATACTACCCTACACCACCTCCCTACCATCGCATACACAAGTAATCTAAATTATCATATATTTGTCTAAATATGTAGTTTCAACAAACGTGAGTAGTCATTATGATAAAAATCATTTTGTGAAGTAAAACGAGTGTAAAGGGCTTTATGAGGCGTATGCCAAATCTAGGACACTTAACATCATTACCCACTTGCAAAATAGAACACCACTACATTACTTCTCCAAATGCGGAAAAAGTGCATCAAATTTATTTGACTAAACATGCCCACAGTGTAGCTAATTTTGCACATTTTCATAATTTTATTTTATACGTGAAAAGGTGCTTCGTGTCTGAGAATAAGACTTGTTAGCGGAGCTAGCCAATTATACTAAACTACCTTCATATATAAAATACATATAAACTATTTGTAAAAAATTTCGGGGTACCGCATAGAACTATTGAACTTTTTCAATTGTAAACGTCTTTAAGCCAAGACATGTTCAAACGGACATAGTTAAATCGATGCGTTGTAGTCGTTTACGAGTTACAAACATTCCTCCACAAGTGCAGAATGTAGGGTATAACAAGTTAATGTTTTATAGTCTTGAGAAGCTAATCATTAGCCATCCTTTGCAACCAAACGACAATAGCGAAACATTCAGTAAAACTTAATACTTGACAGAAAAGCTATAAAATGAAGAATGGAATGAGTATATGTCTAAGTGGATCCATAACGATGTTTTACATGCTAAAGACTCTATAAATAAAGTCAAATAAGGACAAACGTTTCATAACGGATCAGAAATATTTAAGAATTCTTATCATTTAAAATGTTTACTAAAGAGTGAAATAAAAAATGTTATTTAATGTCAGGTCGCGGGAACAGGTTCTACATTGAAGAGAATACCAAACCCCTTTTCTAAATATTTTAAGACATTGTTGCACTGAAAGAATTAAATCAAAAATATCTTAGAACCTGCTACTAAGCCGCTATACTGACGGATTTTTGCAGAAAGGACAGACCGATGGACACAATGCTTATCGAATATATGAATGTCAAAATGCTTGTATCAATAGATTTGACGGGGATATAAATGAATTAAAATAATAAGTTTTAGTAACAAAACACCAGGACGAAAGGACTACATTAGGCAATGGCCGAAACTCCTACCTTAACATTGAGTAACGACGTTATGCCCATATTCCGTTATTTTTTATGCTTTGTTTTATGTTACATGTTACATGTCGCATGTTATGTTATATAACGTTGCATGTCTTATATGGCATGGTATATATTATATGTTCTGTTGTACGATATGTTATACATATCATACTAATGTGGGGATATGTTTGTTTTGTTCAAACGTTTGTAAGTACCAAAAGGGGGCGATCCACACCCCCAAAAGTATACATATTCCTGAACAGCACCAAAGAACGAATCGATTTAGCCTTGCTGTCCATCCGTATATTTTGAAATTTTGTTCACGTATTTATTATTAACGTCAAATGTATGGTGTTGAAAATGGAAGAAACATGGTGTCAAAAAAAATGTAAATTATTTCTGAACCACTGGCCATTCACTTAATTGTAATTAGGCGGAATTTGGTTATAATATGTTTTGAAATCATGGGCGAGGCTGGTCTATACTTGTCTGATCATGTTTAATCAAATTTCAATGGAACATAACATAACAAAAGGAGCAAAGGGTGATGAGCACACTAGATTTGGCGTTACCCTAATATGGCTCCTTCTAACTCGTTTTTATTCTACTAGTTTTTATTACTTTTTCACGCTAATTGGCCATTTCCTGTTAATGATTTAACCCGCAAATATGAAAGCATTTTTTTTTTTTATAACTCGAGATTTTTTCAAAACATTTGTGTGGGGGTGGTTGGACGAATGGTTTATGTTTGCATGATATGAAAACAAAAACAAAACAAAACAAAACAAAAAACATAAATTGCGGTGGCAGCAGCGACATGTTTAGCATTCAAAACGTTTTTCATTTTGTCAATTTACATGCACATCACCAACAACAGCAATAGCAACAGCAACAGTAAAACATATAAAAATGCAATAAAAATAAAAAGAATGACAACGCAAGAAACAAGTTTTACTGGAAACACCAAATATGTACAGAACCACCACAAAATAAATTTGATTCAGTGTGAAACACAAGACGACAACAAAATACCAACAATTTGACCCAATTCATATATATTTACAGACATACGTTTACGTACTCGACGACAGTACTTCTATTTATTCTTCTCTCTTATTATACTGTATGTGTGTGTTTGTTAATCTTCAAAAAAAATTTGCAAGCAAGAAAAACGTAATTATACCCTACCATTAGCATGGGGGTATACTAAGTTTGTCATTCCATTTACAACACCCAGTAGGAATCATCAGAGGCCCTAAAAGTATGTAAATTCTTGATCAGCATCAAAAACTAAGTTCATCAAGATATGCATGTCCATCCGGCATTCTCGCGATTGTAAATTTAGGGATATTAAGCTAAATTTTTCTTTTCTTTCTGTACACAGATCGGCATATAAAATGGGCGAAATCGATCAAGAGCCACACCCACAAACAACAAAAATCTACTTATCTCTTACAAAAGTTGACTTCAAAACTTAAAATGTTACGCATATCTATAACTATACCATCCATCGATGTGCCAAAAATGGGCATGGTCGGATAACAGATGCGCCTACAATTTTCGAAAAACCATACTTAGCGCATAACTCGACTCTCAAGCTGAGACATAATTCATGCATTAGAGAGCGTAATCATATAGTTGTGGAGGGTATTTAAGATTTGACCTAAGCGCCAAATTTAGTTTACTTGCTTCTTTTGTATTTGTATTTGTGTGTATTTTGTTATTTGCACTACTGTATGAGTACGTTAATAAAAAAAAAAAAACGGTAGCTTGCTTTAACCGACAATTCCACAAGACAATAAATCATTTTTAAAAGCATTGTGGAAAAAGTAAACAGAAGAAACTGATTTTTAGTGGATTTTATAATAGTGAAATAATTAATTAATTGAAAAAAAAAATGATATAAATTGAATTTTCCTTCTTTTTCATCACTCAGCATACACACAAATACCGAAGATTTTAAGAAGTAAAAAAGAAGATCCCGATAAAGGGAAAGATAAAAAACCGAGAACAATAAAGAAATGGTTGCAAAAGAGTCATAAGAGAAAGTTGTAGATCCTGACAAGAAAAAGCTACAGCTTAGCTCGCTAAACCTAAGCCGGATGCCTTTAATAATCGTACGCTAAGATCGCATCTATGAAGATTTCACACCCGAGCGGATAACAAAATCAACAATGGACGAACATATCTAGATCAAGGTCAGGTCAGATTTTTCTGGGCGTTGCCAGCGGATCATGGTATTTTGTAGTTAAATAAACGAGCTGACAGCCCACTCTAAGTTTTTTTTTTTTTTTTACAAAAAGCAAACAGGTGTCAATATATGCGTTGGCACATAAACATAATACAGTCATTTGGTACAGGTGCAGACAATGTCTTTTAAGTAAATTTGTAATTGCCAGTGACTGCTAGATTGATTGAAGAGGCTGCATGATGATGTGCGAAAATAACTCCATCTGAATTTGTTTGTATCTCTCTTTTCAATTATCAACTAAGATGCATCGCCACCTAGACTTTCCCATACATTCCACTTTCATACGCGACATTGAAACAACTTGTATATAAATTGTGAATAAAGTAACCGCCAGAAGTAGATAAATATTCACATTATATGTGTGTGTGTCTACGAAATAAAAACCATTTCATACTTATTTCGTTAACAAAAACACTTTCGTCCCTTTTGTGTCCCTGTCCAGGTTGGCAAGTGCTTTTATTTTAATAACTAAAGGCAAACAATCGCAAAGTGTGTTGTTTACAGCATTGATTAGTTTTGTGTGTGAGAAGGTTTAATGAACTGTTAATGTTGTTATTGTTGCTGGTTCCATTGTCATGACTTTACAACAGTATGTCCCATCACTAAGGGTTATTTTTTAATTTTTAATGTTGTCTGTAAATGTTTATATTTACAATGTATACAAATCTTAAACACAAGGACACGTAAAAAGCGTCTGTAGACGGCTTTATATCCACAATGAAAGCAACAAAGACAATGTTTAATAAATGGCAATATTTAATAATCGCGTTTGTAAATGTACTGTTATATGTACTCTCACTACTCTGTCTATTTACACTAACAGATGAAAGTCCGCCATCATATAGAAGGGATTGAATGTGCGGTTGAAGTTGATGCATTTCATATTTAACAACCTTAATTGAAAACAAGTAAGGAAGCTAAATTTGGCTTGGGCCAAATCTTAAACACCCCCTGGGCGTGGCAAGTGTATGATTACGCATTAACTTGCAAGTCGAGTTTTATGCTGAGTTCGAGTTTTTGTAAATTATGGTTACTTTGTTATCCGACCACGCCCATTTTTTGCACATCGATGGATGGAATAACTGTATATACACGTACAATGAAAGATATCTCGATTGGAATTGAAAAAATCCGTTTGAATTTGGAACACTGATCAACAAAAATTGATGAATAGTTGGATTTGAAATGTACGCCTAATATTTTGATGAAATGCATTAATTTAAAGATACGTGCGTTGTTCGAATTTTCCAATTGATTCTCGATCTTGTTTAAATGAACAAGACAACATCTGTCCATTTTAAGTGAATTCAATTCCATTCCAATCGGAATCGTCAGTTGTAGCGCCAGTTAACCTTGTTTAATATTGTGCCAGCGCAGTACGGTTATTGACCGCGATGCCTTCAATTCATATTAATAAATATTTATTTAAATGGAGGCGTTAACTTATACCCACACGTAAATAGTGTAAAAATGCAGGCATCACCTATATGTGTTTATTGGGAAATCCTGGCCTTTCTTAATATTTTTCACATTGTCACTCAAATTGTAAATGTGCGTGTGTGTGTATGTGTGTCTGTGAATTCATTTAAATAAGACAGACGAACAAGAAAGAATATGTAACGTACTGTTCGCTTCATTGTTGCTTATTATTAACACATGCTCGATAAGTGGTGCAGATCGGTATGTGAAAATTGCAGGCAGCCTCTGCTTTTATACGTCCGTCTCTACATCTAAAATTCTAATCCACTGTTTACTTATTCAACTACTTTGCATTTGTTTTAAAATTATGGTTCAGTGAAAAGTTCAAGCGTTCTGTCTTCTAAAATTGAATAAGTGCTCTTCATAAATTGTGGTAGTGGGTGGTGGGTGTATTCAGTTTTGTACTCCACAACTAGTAAACCCCAAAAATTCACCTTTTATTATAACAATCGCATCAAAATCACTTATGAATCGATTACGTGTCTGCCCTAAAAGCGAACGTTATTGGAAACCTATCGAATCGAACAATTTTCAGAACTTCTTCCCATTTATTTGGAGAAAAACAAATTTTAAATATATATTGAGTTCTTAAAATGTATTATTAACAGAGAAAATGACTTAATTTGGCTTAGGCCAAATCTTCTATAATCTCCACAGCTACTTATCCACCATTTGGTGGACGTGTAGCTTGTACAGATTTTTGTGAATTAAGCACATATACCAGCCACACCCATCCTTTGTATGTATGCAGCTGTGGAGGTTATGTAAGATTTTGTCTAATTTCATCGCTTGTTCTTATCGTTCTCTCTAATTGGTGCTATTCACTAGCACCTCTTTCATAATTACCGGCTAAAATCTATCTTCGTAAACCCCTTTTTTATGTGCTGTTGGAATTGTTTTAGATAACTTTATGATAATAACGAACTAAAGATTCATTTCGAGCAAATTACTTTTAACACTTTCAGTGTTCTTACACACATATCTATATATGTATGTATGTACTATAATTTTATTTTATTTTTTTCAATTTTTCAATTTTATTTTTAGTTTTTACAAACCATGACGTGTGCACGTAAAGATCGACCAATACATGAACGGGTATGTAAGCGAATATAAGTGAAAGGCAACGAACATTAATTTGAAGCATTTCTGCTGACTTTTCACTCTTTATTGCATGTACTTGAGGGTATACATCAGCAAACACGTTATAAAAGTTGGTCTTATATTCAAATCGTTGCATTTAAGCGCTTATACGCCTCTGCGTTGATTGAAATATTGAGATCACGTGATTTTTTCACGAAGACGATCACCCCAACAAATAAAATGTCAGTTTTTTAAAGCAAGCATGTGTGTCAAATGAACCCAGAAGGAGACATCAGATACCCTACAAAGTATATATATTCTTGATCAACAACAAAAACTGACTGTGTGTCTGTCTGTTGTTGGCATTCTCACGTTCGTAAATTTTGAGAAATTGAGCTGAGTTGTGTGGTATACCACAAAAAATATACATTTGTGATCGGGACGGTGTTTCAGTGTGCCTGTCGTAAATATTGCGATATTAGGCACGTTTTCCTATTTAAAATGAGCGCTTGATGGCCACTCGCACAATTGACGTTTACAAAAGTTGAGATGCAATAAGCCCAATAATGAAATCTGTTGCACCGTTCGTATGTCGCCTGAGTGATTTTGTAACTTGTACAAAACTACTACCCCACGTTTTGAAATCGATATCTCCACTTTCGCGACTAGCACGATCAATTGCTCATACAGCGGGACAGACAGATATGCCAAAGTGATGTACGCGCCCAAATAGAAAAGGTATTAAGTACACAAACACTGCGATTTCTTCACGACCGTTAATGGCTACCATCCAATAAAATTATTCTAATTGTTTCACTCATACAAAATATATTTTGTGTGCTAACGCACAAAAAAGCACCTACTTACCTGTTGTTCTACCACAGAGCGTTTATATGGAAATTCCATTTTAGCCGAATACCCTTCAGGTGGTATACCTTTATATAAATAGCGCAACGAACATTCTTCGTCATCGGATATTGAACTGTTTTGAGAAGCAGCAGTCGTCGAAGGCATTGGCAGAAATCGTGCCGATGTATCCTCAGAGCACGGACAGGAACAATGTGAGACATTTGAACTTGAAGTGTTTGTGTGCAATATATTGCGATTCCCCGACGCTATTAATTGTGATTTTGTGTGGCAATGGCAACGCTCGCTTGACGAGAAGCAACTATTATCATCCAACATTATAGTTTCTACAGTAGAAGCGGTAGATGGGGAACGTGTATGTGTCTGACTAGCGTCGGACGGTAGTGTTGCTGCGGCTTTGTTTGAATCCGACATGATCAGCGTAAGAACGCAAATGTCATAATTTTTTTTTTATAATAAGTCTTGTTTTATTATTTAATTATTCAAGTTTATGAAATAAGTATCAAATGATTAAAACATGTGTAGACACGTATGAGTATATATTTGCACACGAACATATTTTACCGTATATTTATAACACTTTTAAAAATAATTTAATTCTCTTTTAAGCATTTGAGACTTGAAAAATAAAAAATTGTAGTAAAAGTAAATACAAAAATTTGTACGTATCAAATTCAGACTTTGAAGATCGGTGAGGGATTTATCTGTTTTTAAAAAGTTCTGATTTTCAGATTTTTAAATGAATGAATGAAAATCTTTGTAGTAATTTCAGTGTACCCTCACGCAACCACAGGAATAAACGGACCTACGCACGAACATGTGGAGATCAACTCATATTTTATTGCTGATGCAGCTTGCATGCGTATACTTTTCAGCGATTCCTGCGATTTCTTGCACATAGAACATCCAATCATTTAATACCAACCAAGAGTAGGTTGCACAATTTTTTCGTTTAGTTGTATCAGTAAGCGCGAACTTACTTGTATGAAAGTAATTTCGTAACAGAGTGCTATGTGGGGAGGGACTTTAAATGTGGACCGATTAGTACCATTTTCAAAACAAATACTGATTGTTTTTGGACCAAAGGAAGAAGAAATGCAAGAAATACATTGACTGGCAGAAGGACATGGTTTCTGATTTTTATTCTGATCCGACGGGTGTAATTAGAGGAGCGGAGTAGGGTATAATAATGAAACCATAGTGTAAAAAGAAGAAGAAGCAATGCCCTAAAAAAATATGTACCCAGGAACGTATCAATCAAGGCATTGACATGAACCGCTTATTTTTGTTATTTACACACACATCGCCACAAACAAATATGCATTGTTTAGAAAATAAACCCCCAGCACATAACAGCAAACACTACAGCATGAACAATAAATAAAACGCGACGTCTAAAATAAAATATTTTTTAGTTTTGATTTTTATTTACTTAAGTATTTTTTTTTTTTTTTGCTTTTTTTGCTTGTCTCGTGTCGCTAGACGACGAAACGCATAATCACGCACATGTATCAATAGCGTCTGGTTTTTTGACTTTATGCGCACATAATGATATAAAGAAAACGAAGAGAAGAGAAGAAAAGAAACAACTACCTTACGGACGTTCGATAATTACTAAGGTTGGCGCAATATTTATTTTTTATGAAAAATTATTTCTTTTTTTTTTTTTTCAGAACATAATCATTTTTAAAATTTTATTATCCCCGCGTTGTATATTAATGGGGAGGGCATACAATGTCCAAGATTTATCTTAAGCCAGATATTTGCCCCCTCCACATATGTTTAAGATAATTGTTTTTATCACAAAAGAATCCGATGCCTATTACGCACTCTACCAGATACATGTCACGCCCTAAATACAGATAGAGAACGACTGACATGATACGTACATATTTGAGCTAAGGCTCAGACGGTTCTCCTGACGTAATACTTGAGGGTAGTTCCAGGAAATCTGCCGTTGGCCGTTGAAGGGGTTTTAGTGCGTGAGAGTCCCACACTGACTGGACTTTTAACTCTGTCCCCTTCGTTAAAAAAAATATGTCACGCCCTTATTTTGTACATACATAGATGTGGAGAGTGTTTCTGATTTGGCCTGAACCAAATTTGTTTCTTTTTATTTTTCACTTGTTTTTAATTACATTTTTATGAAGTGCTTGGATACACTGAAATTATTGCACTTAATCAAATGCAGCCAGTTCTTTAGTATTATTTTCGTATTATTAATTATTTTGTTTTACTGTGTTCAAGTGATGTTTTATTTATGATATTTGCACATATATGATTTATCATCAACTTAAACGATTCAAGTCGCAATTTTTGAAATTTCTTCCATTACACGTCTCGCATTCTTTAGTACAATGCATAATTACCGTGTTACGCTTTTTATTCATCAATTTATTTTTAAATTATGTGGATTTTTTATTGTATTCTCACTGTACAATTTGGTTACATTTCCCCAAGAATTTCAAATTAACAGATAAACATCATAACAACATAAACGCAACGCACATTAATTGCATTTCATTTCATTTCACTTCATTTCATTTAATTCCTCTTTTAATGCTTATTAACAAGCAAAAAAAAACAGAAAATAAAACAATTTGACTCCGTAAAGAACAAGCGCATAAAAATTAAAATGCATAAATATTTTTCTCGCCTTAATTGTTTACTTTTCTCTAATTTTTTTTTATCCGCTGAAAAGTGCCGTTTGATGATGTCGTTCGTACGCGCGCTTATACTACTACTGCCGGTGCTCGACTGCTGATGGGCCTTATCTGATGTTTGTCTTACGCGAAGCTTTTGGCGGTAACGATCGTTGGTAGTGTGTTGCTATTGTAGACACGTATATAGCAGTACTCACACTTTATATGCTCTGTGCCTGTATTAGTGGTAATGTTAGTGTCTATAATTAAAGTCTCCAGTTAGAGTATAGAACATATATGCATTTGCTAACTAACTATTCGGTTAGTGGTACAAATACAAGTTTTTAATACCCTCCACATAAGATGGTGATATACTAAGTTTGCAATTCCTTTTAGAATACCCATAATGAGCTGACATTTTGTATAGACCTTTATATTGTGGGCAAAACGCTCACAATCGACAAAAATATATTTAGCTGCCTTATATATATCATATGTAAATTGAGCAATGAAGATGAATCATCTAAGTACCATAAATGGGCGTGGTCTGATAACAAGCACGCTCACAATTTACAAAAACCTGTACTCAGCTTAAAATTGGACTTACAAGTTCATATCTAATACATACAATATTAGTGGACGCAATAATGTACTTGCCACACCCACCGTTTGTATGGAGATGTGTAGGGTATCTAAGATTTGGTCTAAGCCAAATTTTGGTTTTTTACTTGTTTATTATTAATAATGTTAACAACGCGAGAGAGTAAAATGCTATGTACTCACGTGCGTTGGGCTCTACACATACATACAAAAAAAGTAAACAAAATTACGTGAAAATGTTTTAGTCGATCCAGCTCGACCATTATAATACCGTACACCACTTATATAAATACATTACTTCGTTAATATCATTATATGTGGAGGAGTTCCAAAAATAGTCCAATCGGGTCCAAAGTGGGCACAGGCAATTAGGATACTAATTAACTCTTTTTTTACCAAATTTTGCCAAAAAATATTAATAATTGAGATTTTTTGCCAAATACTTCCATTATAAAATGGGGAAGGGTTCTAAAAATGGTCCGCATCAATCCATTTACAATAGAATTCCTTTCTGTTTCAACAACACATCTCAAATAATGCAACCAGTAGATTGTGCTTAAAATGACATGGACAGACGGGCAGACATGGTTAAATTGATACAGATTTTGATTCTGAATATCGAAAAGTTAGGAGTTACAAACATCCGCATAAACTTCATGTACACTTTGCCACAAGTGGTTCATGGTATAACAAGTTATAAAACTGAATCTTTCAATTTTAGTGGCAGATATATAGATTTTCGTTGATTGTAGGCGTGGCTTTGGTCCGATTTTTCCAATATAATATAATATAAGAGTAAATGTAAATTATACTACAATCATTTAATTTATAAAAAAACCCATGCCTCGGAATATATTTCGAATTTGTTTTATATATTTATACCCACCATCATATGTATGGGGCTATATTTCACTTCCCAGAAGAAAACTGAATCAACATCGACTGCTGAGTCGATTTAGCTATTTATGTCTGTCCGTTTACCCGTATATGTGTGGTTAGCAATCTACTGGTCGCAAACTTGGCAAAAGTGTTGGTAGTTTTTATGTGCAGGAATTAGGCAAAATCAGAGAAGCTTACGTCCAACTAAAATTTTTGATTTTTCCGTACTCCTCAGGAAGCTTTAATGCACCGATGGTAGGTATTCAATTTTGGCCTTAGCAAAATGTGGCTTTTTTACTCGCTTCCTCTCTATTTCACTCTTTACCTCTCATAAGCTAACTTAAAATTTACATCTAAACACAAACACTCAAGTCCAGCTTACTCTTTTCATTCTACATATAAGAAATTTGGCAAAGTTAGTAAATGCATACGCACAGGATGAATGATAGCGACTCTCAAAGCTTAATCATGTGGAAAAGATTTAAAGAAAAAAAATAGATTTAATGTTTAAAAAGAAAATAGTGCCTTTATCAAAATATAAGCGCATACTTGCATTGCTGCATGCACGAGTGCACGAGAGCGATTCCTATAGTGAATTAGCACAACATTGTTGTATGTTTAAATATCATACACTCGTCACGGCACTGTTATCAATTTTATTATGATGTTAGATCAACTCAACCTTTATGCTTTGTTGTTGTTGTAATTGTTGCTGGTGCTTTAATTAGACACAAGATAATTACGTATACGTACTATTACGGTTTCGTACGGCCTTAGTTTCTATGTACGTATGACACGAGAAAACACACATTTTTTGATAAGCAAGCAAGCTAGCAGGCAAACACATCAATTCTTTAAACATACACAACATATGCATAGGACGTAAGTGTGTAAAATGGGCTTAGCGCAAACATGCAAACATACTCGTGCACCCGTGTTTTTCAATAAGAGAGTATAACCTTATCTCACCTTTAGCTGTATCTTGCTTATCTCACGTATTACACTTATATACAGTAAATAAATTCGATGTGTTGCTACGTTACACACATTGTTGGTTACAAAGCAAAAGATATTACAAAATTTATAAAACTACTGTTTAATCTTTGGATAAAAATCGCACTAAATCGCAGCTCGTCTAAGGGGCCTTTCTTTAGATTAATTCACTGGATGAAATAAATAAAAAAACTTCAAAGTCATTCATTTCAGAATAGAGGATAACTTCTAGAGATAAAATATAAATCATTGTAGATAAACATCATGGAATATTATATGACTGCAGAGATCTAATGAATTAGTCACTGTAAGCCATGTGAATATGGAGAAATAATTGAGATAATTGAACGAGCTAATCGTTCTCCAAAAAAATTATGATAATTTTTATACGCTCCACCTTATTGATGAGATAAGTTCGTACTCCCGTTTGCAATACCCAGAAGAAGGCGACGGAGACCCTACAAAGTATACATTCTTGAGCAGCATCAAAAATTGAGTCGATTTAGACCTGTATGTCCATCTGTTGTTGGCCTGTGAGAGTGCGGGGTCAGAAACGAGGTTTTATGCTCTTTGTTTGTTTGATCATTGTTATTGTTATAGGATCTTTCAAGGATGAAATAGTATTATTAAGATGTTTATTAATCTTTTGTTAAACTGCGCCCCATGCATAATAATCCAGAGGATTAAGATATTGGCAGCTAGGCGGCCACAAGTATTTGGGTCATGGAAATGTTAGGTCACACAATTTTGTGTCACCTTGGCCTTGTGTGAAGGATCAGAGTTTTGTTGAACCATGCCTTGAATTGCTTATAAAATGTGCTCCCACAATATCCGATACGCATTCCCTATTTAATTCTTTACTATACTGGACGGAATACGGTTCAGACGATTTAGCCATGACCCATTTAACCTAAAGCGTTTTAGTCTCTCATCAATTAGCGAGGTTAACTAAGAGGCACGCCCACTATTTACAAAATTTTGCGCAGGATCCGATTTTTTAATTGAAACGCAATGTAACATGGTACCTGCCACACCCACTTTTAATTCAAAATTTAATATTTTTTACTTTATTCAACTAAGACGAAATATTAGCCTAATAATTATAAAGAGTGTCATAACAAAGGTCGAGTAACTGTAAGAAACCCTTCGTTCATGAATTCGTAATTTATTGTAAATTGAATGAAAATATTATAAAAATGTATTCATGCCTGATGAATATCAAACAATAGATTCGATTCCATGGCAGAGTTGCCTTCATAGAGCATCTAATGAAATTATCATGGTTAATAAAATTTTCAATTCATTTTTAGGATGTTAACCATAAAACACTAATTATAATCAATATACAACATATACGCAATAAAACGAATCGCACACATTTCTACGCATGGAGTGGAAATGTTTTAAGTATAAACAATAATTTCTAAATTAAGATGTACAGGCACAACACATGCACGCTGTACAATGTGGTGATTATGTCATCGGATAACCAAAGTATTTTTATACGATCCAGCTCAACAGGGATGGTACATTGCATTGGTCAAAATGTTTGCAACATCCAGACAAAAGCATTATAATCATTAAGCACTTATGTGTGTGTGAGTGGTAAACATTCTCATTCATAATTAAAAATTAGAAAATGACAGTTGGATACATTGTATTGGAAATCCACAAAATCAATCAAAGAACACGCCTACTGAGCAACAAAACTTTAAAACAATTCAATTTTTATTATTTTGTTTATAAGAGATGGGTCCGTCTGTCCAAAATTGTTGGAAATTTTAAGAAAGTTAAGGGTTTTTTAAAAAAATGACGACAATTTAAAAGCATCACTTATAATGCACTAGGGCGATGGATATTAAAAATTTGACCCGAGCCAAACACATACAGTGTTCAGTTCCGCACAGTTCATAGACTGCGTTATTTCTATTGTTTAGACATGTTTTGTATTGTCCGCAAAAGTGAATTTCAGTAATATTAAAAAGCACACATGGTACAATATATTATTGTTGTTATTGTTATTGTTATTGTTATCATTGTTTCATTTCAACTAATTAAAAGAAATTGGAAAATTATTCAAAATGGAAATAAGTTTTTTAGAAAATTTTTGGCGTTTAAGTATTTTCTGGTTTGGATGAAAAACTGGAAGAAATTTCGTACATAATATAAATAGAAACATAGAACCGATGGAGTGGGGCTGTACACATAGATACATAAACTATGCTCTCAAATTGGCAATAAATGCGTACTGTGCCTGTAGCAAACGTAATATAAAATCTTTAATCCAACAACAAGCACCCTCTGGGATTTGCACCCTCTGGGATTTGCAAACTTTCGCATACGGCCAACTGGCAATCGGGTATATTTAGACATCCAGTTCACAATGAGGCACACTAAGCCTTTTATATCTTATTAATGGATTCGTTCCAGACTTTGGGCGGGAAGTTCGTCTCCTAGATGGGACATTTCTTTCATCATGGCAAAAATTACTCGCGAATATCCACAATGCGATTTAAGAACTTCTCTGTTTAACCTCAAGAGCATTTTCCTCACCGGTTACTTTGCAGCTGGTTGGAAAAAATATAGTAATGTTAGGCTACTTAAGCGAGGATGGTAACTTTACATAGACTCATAAGTTCACAGTCTATTCGAAAGAATACTACTTAATAATAAGAATCTCTACATTGATTCAAATGATATAATTGCGAAACAACAAGTCAAACAATGACACCATGACACCATTGCATTTGAAACAAAAGAGTACTTTTTATTGCCACATCCCAAACATTCGATAAAGTATGGAACGAAGGATTCTTACATAAAAATCACCATATATTACCATCTAATACTCACACTTTACTAGAAAATTACTTTTCTAATCAACCCTTTGCAATACGAATTGATGACTGTTAGTTTGTCACAAGAAAAATCTCAGCAGTTGTCCCTCAAGGCCGTTCTCTGGGACTTACTCTGTATCTGTTATACCCTGCAGCGAACGTACCAACTCATCAACTTAAGCAAACAATCACGTTCCCTGATGATATGTGTTACCAACCCTAAAAGTTTAGTTGTGCGTCTAGCTATGGCTCCTTGAGTTTAACGATTGAAATGTACTTGACATCTAATAGTTGCCGCATCTCACACACTTTGTGCCAAACCCAGCACCTTCTTAAAATTTATAACAATTCTAGTTATCTCTTAGTATTAATGCGTAAAAACGTCCTAACTGCAGACCGGCATAATAAAAATTTCGAAAGTCAAATACGAATTGTGTTCAGTAATGGTGTGTGTAGGCATTGGGCATTATTATTATTATTTCACTACCTTTGTTAATATTTATTGTATTTATGTATTTGTTGTTGTTCTTTGTATGTCCCAGCACTTGTTCTATAGAGAACTTTTCATTATACCGATCTATTCCGAATTAGTTCTTGATCGATTTAGTCATATCCATCTATTGTCTGTTTAAGTATTTTTGTATTTACACAAGTACAAGGTGGAAAGTGCTCGAGATATTTCAATAAAATTTGCTACAAACCCTGATTAATAATTGATCGATATGACCAAAGAACGTTTTGTTGCTGAATACTGCTTCTTTTAATATTCTATAAACCTTACCTTCTTAAAACCATACCGAGATGATAAAGAATTCTATTTATTTTACTATCCTACACATTAGAGGCGATAACACAATTTTTGAAAGATTTTCGGAAAATACATTTTTATGTGATAAAAAATCGAATTTTTCAATATATCTTAACGAAATTTAAGACACACTTTTCACTTTATCTGAAACTCTACATATAGGCCGAGAGGCACCACATTTGCACATCGTCCCTTGAGGGCTTTTTTTCAATAAAAAAGTGTGTATAGTTGAAGTCACATTTCAATGATCATTTATTTATTGATTGTAGTTGAATGCATTTGTTGAGTCGCTGCACGATTTTGAAAGCAGGGGAATTAGCTATAAATAAACCATATAAAGAATGATTTTCTAAACTGTGCAGCCAGACTGGACAATTGATGAATGTAAGTAATATTGCGCTTACAATACTTCTTGAATTCCTGCTGAACTTCAATTAATGAAAATTTAATTCAGTAAGATTTCAGATTTAACAGCTCAGACAATTCTAACATGCTGTCCGTATAAGTACTGGGGCATAATTGCACACTAATTATATCAGAAGTGATGATGATTTGACATTTTAAAAAAGGAAAAAACCGAGGAATCGAACATTACTGAAACGTAGACAAAGAAGAATGATGTGCCACCACAAGTTTTTCAATGACTTGAAGTCTCCTATTACGCTTTATCACATCTACCGCATAATTCTTTGTATGCAAATATATATTTTTTTAATTCATATTTAATCATAAGAAGAACATACAAAATTAACACTAACCACCTACACACCGTGCTTACGCTTCTGTGAGGAATTTACTTCTTAGCAGGATGGAATTTGTTTAAGAAAAGAAAAAGAGTTATTTCTTCAAAGTATGTACGTATGCACTCATCGATGTTGGAGTAAAAGCTTTTAAAAACGCTTTTAAGGTGACCAACTTTAACACTTCGTATGAGAGGCATATCAAATTTGTCATTTCGTTTGCAAAAGGCACAGAGACAAGAGACTCTACAAAATATTTGAACAGCATCAAAATCTCAATCGTCTTAGTTGAAATACTTACATTTACAAAACTTAAGATATTGAACTGAAATTTATTGCAAACGTTCTCCACGGAGGTGTTACCTTTCTAAAGCGCTAAGTAAGATTTTTCATACCCTCCACATAAGATGGGGGTATACTACGTTTACCATTACCATACACCTAAAAGGAGGCGTCAAAGACCCTACAAAGTATATATATTTTTTAATCAATCAATCAATCAATCTGGACTTGTATGTCCGTGTGTCCGTGGATGTGCGTCTGTCTGTTCATATTTAACATATTAAGCTGAAGTTTTGTACAGTTTTGACACTTTTATTATATCATATACCAACCACGCCCACCGTTTGTATGTGACCGCGAAGGGTATTTAAGATTCGGCCTAAGCCAAATTTAGGTTTCTTACTTGTTATTGTTAGTAGTGGAAAATTATGCAATTCTAAAGCCCTACTATTGTACCAGAATCTTTACCTAAAGGTTTCTTTACCTAAAGATTCTGGTACAATACAATATAAATCTCACCTTGGCCGCAAAAGTTACCTAAAAAAACCACAAAAATGAATTATAGAAACTGCAGATGCTTCCTGCTTCCTCGACACTATTCCTTGCTTTTTGGCTGTGTATAGTCATCTTCCCAAATGTTGTTCAAGTGTGGCAATGCAACGTGTAGAAGAATTTTTACAAGTGCTTAATAAAATATCCACGAAGCACATGTTTTCGCACATTTAAAAACTGAATAATAAATAACAACCAAGTGGGGCTTAATCCAATTGTTGATCTAAGACATTGGGGATATTGGAGCATACATAGTAAAAATATGCGTAGTTGTGTGCACACAAGGAAAATTAGAAATAGACATTTTCTTAACCTTGACTTTGACCGCAAAAGCACCAACCACTGACATTAGCACAAATCTGAGTTTAACGTTAATAGATAACTATAGCTAATCCACTCATAAGCAATGTGTGTGCTGCTCAATTTGTCATTTTGATAGGGATCAATAGAAAAACAATTTAAAAAACAAAACTTAACCAATTTTTTCTAATTAGATTTAGCAGGATTAGTGGCACTAAAGAACAGCCACTTAAGCCATTCAGTAATTATCTATATAAAAAGGTATTCTTTCAAACATTTCAAATTCAGTCAATTGGCGTTGGGTTGTCTCACAACTGAAGTGGACGCGTGTGGATAGGAGGAATACAGTGACAATAAAAAGCACGAACCGTTCCGTTTAGGATAACTGTTAAATAATGAGCACAATTTGAAAAAGTGCTAACAACAACAAAAAACAAACCAAGCAAACAACAATTCCACGTAGCATTAAAAATTACAAACGAGAGTTGTTGCGTGGGCTGCGCTAAACAATATGAAGCCTTCATACAACATACCCGTTATTCAGTACTTGCGAGGTAGTGGCGGCACTAATGTGTCTTTGGCTGAGAGTGTACCTGCGGATATCTACCATATGGTAGATCCTTACTGGTACAAGTGGCCACCCATGGATCAAATGTGGTTCGGCATCATTGGTTTCATTATCAGTGTTTTGGGTGTAATGTCGCTATCGGGTAATTTTATAGTCATGTATATATTCACGTCGTCGAAGTCATTGCGCACCCCCTCCAATATGTTTGTGGTGAATTTGGCCTTCTCCGACTTTATGATGATGTTCACCATGTTTCCGCCAGTAGTACTGAACGGCTTTTACGGTACCTGGATTTTGGGTCCATTCTGGTGCGAAATATACGGTCTCTGCGGTTCATTGTTCGGATGCGTCTCCATTTGGTCCATGACATTGATTGCTTATGATCGTTATTGTGTCATCGTAAAGGGCTTATCAGCTAAACCGTTAACTATATCGGTGGCTGTATTGCGTCTGCTGGTGGTATGGACCATTTGCTTGGCCTGGGGCATATTTCCATTGGTCGGCTGGAATCGTTATGTGCCCGAGGGTAACATGACAGCTTGTGGCACTGATTACTTTGCCAAGGATTGGTGGAATCGTTCCTATATTATTGTTTACTCGCTGTGGGTCTACTTAACACCCTTGCTAACGATTATATTCTCCTATTGGCACATCTTAAAGGTAAGTAAGAACTACTATAAGTTCTACAAATAGTAGAACTTTTAACCATAGATGTAAATGTTTTCAGTTAAACATCTGACTTATCATCTCATCATGGAAAACTTATCATATTGATATTATTACTACTTTTTATAATATCGTGACATTTTGCTTTCGATCTTATATGTTATATGTAAAATAAAATTCTTTCCAGAGCCTTAATAGGTTAATAAGGCGTTATAAGGAGTTCGCAAGATGCAATTTGCCAAAAAAGATCCAATTTGTGGGCAAACAACGTGTAGATTTTAGACCATCCAATAACTATTAAAGTAATAAAAGTGGCTCTTTCCAAAGTCTCCCTGTTCGTTCAAGTAAAAAACCACTGCGGGGGGACGTTGGTCATCACTAGCTAACCCAAAATTTTTCTAACCTAATGTTTTATAATTTCTTTTCTTCCTTCGCTGCTACCTACAAGGCTGTCAGAGCTCATGAACAAGCAATGCGCGAACAAGCGAAAAAAATGAATGTATCTTCTTTACGCAATAGCGATGCGGATAAAGGAAAGTCCGTGGAAATTAAATTAGCTAAAGTTGCTCTGGTAACTATAACATTATGGTTTATGGCATGGACCCCTTACACCATTATCAATTATGCGGGGATTTTCGAATCAATGCACTTGTCACCGCTAAGCACGATCTGTGGTTCCGTCTTTGCTAAAGCAAATTCTGTCTGTAATCCCATTGTCTACGGCTTAAGGTATGTACAATAACCGACACCGCCAATAACCAAATCATTTAAGTTAATTAATAATCAATAAATTTGCAGTCACCCAAAATATAAGCAAGTATTGCGCGAAAAGATGCCCTGTTTAGCTTGCGGCAAAGATGATAGCGGTGCCGAGATTCGCACTCAAGCTACTGGCGAGGTCAGTGAATCGGGGGCGTAGATCTGTGCTTAAAGTCACCCAAGCTATGACGTTATTTATGAATTTACGATATCCGACTTTCTCTTGTGGATTATGCTATGAAAGGAATTTTAACAAAAACAAAAAAAAACAATATTGAAATTGAAAAAAACATTAAGCATTTCAAAAAGCAATAAAAAATTATAAAGATGTAAATGTGGACGCATATATATGTTTATGTAGAGTACGATCACATGAAAAAAGAAATATTACAAAATAGAAGCAATTGATATAAAATCAAACAACAAACTGGATTAAATTTATTACGCAAAGCAAAAAAAAAAAGGAAAAAAGAATCCAGGAGTTGCAGGAGAAACTTTAACGTCTCCGGATTTTATCTGATATCAGTTAAATTTTTCAAAATGAACTGTTCGTACTGCAGGTTTTTTAACAATTTAGATATATTTTTTAAACATTCACACCTACAAATAATATCAGGAAAAATTCTGAAATCCATTAAATCCCAACCTGATCGTGCCTACATTTGTGCATTGTTTTTATTTATAATAGTTTCCCATCACTCATCACAACAATTGTTGTCATTTGTCATCCCTACATCCAAACACATTTAATCATCATAGTAAGCCTTCAGATCCACATCCATATTAAATGAAGAGCCATTGCATGGCCTAGAAGCCATCAACTCTTCCACTCCCACTACATTTAATATATGTGGCGCTGTATTCTGTTGCTTATGTTGTTGCTGTTGTATTCGTGCATTGTTACTCAATTCATTTTGTGTAAGCAAAGCACGTCCTTGCAACATCATGAAATCAATCAAACGTTTATTACTAATTATCTTCATAGCCTTGGGATCGGTGCGTTTACGTAAATAGTTGAAGCAACAAGTTCTGTGAAAAAATGTTTATAACAATGCGGTGACAAATGTGCTCTTCATCATAGTGTCATATGTATATACATGTGTACTTACCTAAAATGTTTAGTGCCGCAGGCACTCGTACACTCCTTACCGCAAGAATCGCACGGTAAAGACCAACAACCGAAAATATTTTGCATTAAAATTACTCCTACAATTAAAATAAATAAAAATATATGTTTTAGTCAGCCAAGTCTAACCACTTAATACTTCGCAGTACTTAAATTCCATTTGTTTGTGGTTATATGTGTTGTTGTATTCACATTTTAATTCTGAATTGATGGGTATAAGTGAAGTGAAGTGTGGCATTTATCACTTAGGAGTTACAACAACTTCGTAAGTGCATTTTTGTAGCTGTGAGAGGTTTTTACCCATTGAGGGGGTCAGTGATAATTCATTTCATTAATTTCAAATAGCATCCACATGGATTATAAATGTTCAGCTCATATCTTAGCTTTTCTAACCGTGAGCGCCTTAAAATCAAAAATTCAAACGTTGACGGAAAAGCCGCATAAAGTGCAATTTTGATAATAATCAAGTAAATAAACTTTTTATGCTCTCTGACGTCTCTAACGAACAACTTAACTGTATCTCACCAAATCGCACATCTTTCGTGGTATTACAACTTGAAAGAATGACAAGCCTCCTCTTAAATATTGTAAACGAAATAAGTACAAAAATAAAAATTACAACAAAATCTTGCAAATATTATGACTTAATACTCAATTATAATACAGTCCGTGCATGTTTTGCAATAAATAAATTAAAAGAGTACGTAAAGCGCGAAGGGAGAGAGATACAGGCAAGAGCTTTGTATTGAATTTTTCCCAAACAAGCGTTCAAAGATAGTCCCCACAGTTTAACAATAATCAGCTCAGTAATATGCCGAACAAGAATCATTGATTAACAGCACGCCAATCACTACAAGTTTCAGATGTATTAAGCGAAAAATAATATAAAAGGTATTTTTGTAAAATTGTTACTAATAATGCTTAAGCTGTACATAAGTATATGCATTTTATGTGCCGTGAGCATTTTACACGTTAAAGGTAAGTTTAAAAACAATTCAGCATAAGTTATAAAACCGATATTATAAGCTATAAATTTTCTTTACGCAACAGCGGAATCGGAGTGCGCCCTAAATACCGTATGTAAACATATACGAGATTGCCCAGTTATACGAGATAACTTCAATTCATTTCACCCGAAACCATATTGCAACTTACACCTACCCGGTACATACGTTTGTTGCTATCAACCGGCCGCCCCCTATACCCAGGAAAAAGATAACGACTTACGCATTGTTAAAGGTGAATTCGAATGCTTTTTTTGCCTTTTCTAAAAAAAACACAAAACTTTCTTTTAGAGTGCAAATCGTACGAGAATATTGGGCGTCATTGTGATGCTCCGTTAATTGTGGATGGGACAAAAGCCAAGCCCAAAGAATTGCCTTTCATGGCTTTGCTATATTACAGAAACGGCGAGCAAATATCCTATCTCTGTGGTGGCACTTTAATTAGTAAACGCTATGTTTTAACAGCAGCTCATTGTTTCGTTTCATTCGTGTAAGTAACCTTGAACAGAACACTAGTCTACAAAAGCGGACAATGAAGTAAATATCAATGAAGAAAATCTATATTTGGCCGAGGCCAAATCTTGAATACGCACCATCGGTGCACCAAAGCTAACATCTTTTCTATTTTACAAGAAAAATAGAAAATGAAAAATTTCTTTAAAAAAATTGCTCCTTTTTCAGTTTTGGTTGCATTGTGGGCGTGTTGCTTGACGGATTTTACGTAATTTCAATACCAATCACGTCTGTACTCTGCCAAGTTTGGAATCGAACCTCAGAACATACACACACCGGACAGAGGGACATGGTACAGAGGGAGTGGGAGGGAGTTCGACATTCGATTTCTTTTACAAACATACGACGACGTATAAATATTTACGAATGATAAAGAGAGACCTCAACCCCGCACTAGTTTTCCCGAATAGTAGTTCAAGTTATAAGTTTCAAATCAATGAAATCGAAAACGAAGTTATTTACTATTTAATATCTGCCATATCCTTATAGAGAACCAAATTGGGTACGCTTGGGCGAATTGGACTATGCTACCACGGCGGATGATGCAACACCGCTAGATATTGCAATTAAAAAAACCATCCTTCATGACCAGTACAGGGTTCAAACCAAGTATAATGATATTGCTCTAGTTGAACTATTAATCGAAATTGAATTCAATGACTATATAGCTCCCGCCTGTTTACCTCTGACTGATGGTAATGAATTTAATAAATATTTAGCTGCCGGTTGGGGTAACACCCGAGATACAGGAGATTCCACTACACATTTATTGAAAGTCTTATTGGATCGTTTTAACAACGATAACTGTCATCAGCTGATAGAACGTAATGAAGGATTGGAATATGGCGTCAACAATCTGACACAGTTGTGTGCAGGTTCATTTTCGGATAGTCGTGATACGTGTTATGGTGATTCGGGCGGTCCCCTCTTTGTAGATCATCCCGATTTCAAATGCCAACATTTAGTATTGGGTATAACCTCGTTTGGTGAAGGCGGCTGCGGCAATAAAGGCTACCCATCAGTTTATACCCGAATCAGCCAATACACGGAATGGATTAAAAATATAGTATGGCATTGAAGATATTTGGTAGCTGCTTTAATAATGTTTATTATTAGATGGACATATGTACACATTTAGCTATTACGATGGCTACCCTGTGATCCCGTTTGTAGGATACTAAGGTAGCGAAATTTAAAATTAAAAATCTTTCATCCCAAATCACTTTCGCTTGCAACTGTTTCGAATAGTGAAAAAATTGATTTAAATTTTGGATCTTTACGACACTTACCCAATAGTAGTAAGAAAAGAAAATGCACCTTAAAATGCATTTTTTTCAATCACCGTCCTTCCACCAAGGTGTCAAACCTTTCTTCAGTTCACTTTTCCACGACTGCCTTAATGAATGGAAAATTCTTATTTTTCTGTTTAATATAAAAAAGTAAACTTGTACAACTGTTAGGTGTGCGCCTTTGAGAGGGTTCCAACTCCAAAAGCCCACATTTTCAAATGCTCTTGCTTTTATATCACTATTATTACTGCTCCAGTGATAAAACTGTACAAGTTTATCGAAGCATAGAAAATTTGACATTAATATGTAAATAAAGAAGGATGTACACACGCATGAATGTGTGATGAAGTACCAAGCAAAAACCAAACACAAGTAAAAGGATCGTAAAAGAACTTTCCCAACACAACATCATTAACACTTGTGCAGAATTTTAAATGCAGCGTGACTCACACACACATCTACGTATATAGAATGGACAGAAGTATGTAGGTTGGTACGCATTTGTGTGGACATTACTCAACACACAAAAATGCAAATCGAATAAGGTCAAATCATACATTTCACCTCAACCCAACTGATTACAAATTAGGTGGAATCCAGGATAACCAATACGTGCATCATACACACGTTTTTTCATGCTTCTTGAATACGTTCTCCTCATATAAAAATCAACTTGTCTCCAGCAGATACCGGATATGTTAAAATTTTAAAGAACAAAACATTTTTATTACAATGAAACAAATGGAAATCTTCGTATTTTTTTTTTTATGTCTCCTCTTATCGAAATTTACACAATTATAATTTACATAAAAGTACACAAAACGTATACAAAGTATTGCATGTGATATGTTGAAAGCCTGGCCATCCAAAAGCTGTCCTGCGGACTACCTGTTGGTCTATGCCATGTCCGAGTACAATTTAGAAATCGTAAATTTAAATTTAGAATTTGTCAAGTGAAATTTAGGTAAAAAACCTATTGACCTATAAGCGAATCGGTCATGTCGAAAGCAAGAGCATATATAGATCGATAAAAATTGTTTGTGTGCACTCATAACATGTGCCGCACCCCACAAAAATTAACATTCTGATTCAAAATCGATAGCTGTACCCTGTAGCCCTTCTGTCTGTCCATGTGTCTACAAAAGAGCATTTTCGTTTTTTTAATTGAATACAAAATAATTCGCTTTTCTCGCCGGTACTCTCTGGTCGCAAAGTTCAGTCATTGTTGTGAAATTAGCATTTTATCGTTTTATATGATTAAGGATTAAAAATAAGTTAAATCGGACCTTGAATCCACCAAAAATGCTGCAACAATAAAATATAGTTTTTGGAAGTTGTCCGTTATTACAGACCAACCATAGAAGATACTGTGAAGTAAAATTTTGCCAGAATATTAAAGAAAACTTTTTACGTATTTGGAAAATTCATTTTAACATATAGATTTTTATGTGAGGATTTGTGCTCACACACACGCATACACAAGTAGGCTAGGTCTGTCCAGTTTTTCGATGTTGATTCAGAATATTTAATATTTGATGAATGTCTGATACCTTCTTCAGGGCGTTGCAAATGATACATACCCCCATACACACACATTATTATGGTAGATTGATTACAAGGAAAAAAAAGTGGGTCCGTCATTTACCGCTTAGGAGTTGCAAATATCCCCTTATATAAAAAACACCACTTCGAGCAACAGGGTATAATAATAATAAAATCGTTTAATAATGTTTTTAGTAATTATCCCATCCTGGCATTTACATATCGCCATATATATATTTAATTTAATTTTTAAAGTATTTGCATATTTATGTGAATATTAATTCAATTTTTTTTTAATAATGTTATATATACGTATAAAGTATATAGTATAAATATTAATGATTACAAATAACAGTAACGGAATTTTTAGAAAGCCTAACAGCTGCAATCAAACTTTGCCATAAAATGTTATTATTCTACAGTGATTGTACACGTTTGTTTACATTGATTGATCAGCTGAACAGCTGAACAGCTGTTGTTTCAATTTATCGGTATATTTACTACGTGAGAGAAAGTTGCAAATTCTTTCTTCTTTTAAATTTTCTTGGTCCATACCAACATTGATAACCCAAAAACAAAAATAAATTAATAAAATTCGCATTGAATCTATTTTAATAGCTAAACCATGAAAGAATTGGCACGTTTTACTAACGCTCTCCGAGCAAACACTGATTTGGAAAGTGGCATATTACTGAAACAAACCAACGATAAATTTGAACAAACCAACAATAAACAAGAAAGAAATGTCTTCCTAGAAGCGTAAGTCAATAAGGACCTTTATATAGTCACATAAATTTAATATGAGAAATTTTTTTATCTTTAATGCCAGTCAACAAACCATTGCTTTAGTTTTGGAACAAATGCCAAAAGAAAAGCAACCACAGATTAAGGTGCATTTACATAAACTAAGAAATATTGTGCAAGAATGTATGGGATATGAAGAGCAGCCCCAAATTGTCGAGCACACATCACTGTTTCTATTTTGGCTTATATTGGATCAGAGGGTCTTGTTGGTGTCCACTACCATACGTATACGCCATTTATTTGGAACCATCTTTGGTAACAAATTGGCCAAAATACATCAAACAGTTTGCGATATAAGAGAACTTTTAGAGGATCATGAAGTGGAACAGTTGAAGCTTTGGAATAAAACCCTAACAAAAGGCACTAAAAGTCAATTTATGTGGGGTGAGCATATAAAAGTCAAAATGAAATCTATCAAACCAAAGAGTTTTCAAGAGCTTGCTGATTGGTCTGTCAATGCTTTGAGCACAAATAATGCCACTGAAGGATTCTCAATGGAATGGGAATACCAACGGAAGCAGCTAGCCTCAAATGAGGCAAGCATATTACAAAAAATGCTTGAAACCTTAATGGAAATAGTTAGTGGAACGGGCCACACGCAACTACTTCATAATGTTACAGAATTGTTAAACTCCAAAAAAACCAACAACGAGCTGCAAAATGATTTGATTGAGCTATTGGGGTTTGAGCATTTCGATCTGGTGCAGCAGCTGTTAACAGAACGTAAACCAATGGCCGCATACTTGTTTGAAGTACAATCAAAAGAGCAACGAAAAATAAGGGAACATCAACTTAAAGAAAGATCGAAACAAACAAGTGGTGGTGCCGAACTAAGACCTACCGTAGCCACTGCAGTAGTTGTGCAATCGGCTCTGGAGAAGGAACTAGGCAAGCAGCAGAGACGTGAAGAAAAGAAAATGCAACGTTTGAAACAGAGTTTGGGACGTAACGGAACGGAAGATGAAAACACAGCTGAGCTACTCGATCCAATGCAATTGCGTCTACAGCACCAACGACATTTACTGGAACAAGCTCAACATGAGCCTTTATTTAAGGCTACACAATCTATGAAAGAGTTCCACACAACTTTTTCTTCCCAAACACCTCAGCGCTATCCCTATGTCTTCGACAGTCAATTGGAGGCCAAATCTCATGCCGGTTTTATAAGCGGTAGTCGTATAGCACTGCCAGACATTGCTGTTCGCACAAATAATCGTCAATATGAAGAAATTGTAATACCGGCCATTGAACCTCCCCCACTTACAGTGGGTAATACCCGAATCAATGTAAACGATTTAGATGATATTGGTCGATTAGCTTTTGCTAATTGTCAGCAATTGAACCGTATACAATCCATTGTGTATCACGTGGCCTATCACAGCAACGAAAACATGTTAGTGTGTGCTCCAACCGGCGCGGGCAAAACCAACGTTGCCATGCTAACAATTGTCCATACCATACGTTCGCACTTGGAGAACGGTACCATAAATCGCGATCAATTTAAAATCGTTTATATTGCGCCCATGAAAGCTTTGGCCTCTGAAATGGTATCGAATTTCTCAAAACGTCTGAAAGATTTGAGCATTGTGGTGAAAGAGTTGACTGGCGATATGCAGTTAACAAAAACCGAAATGACTCAAACACAAATATTAGTGACTACGCCCGAAAAATGGGATGTGGTAACAAGAAAGGGTAAGTGGCTCGATGAATTTTTCATATATATAAAAATTGAGCGGTGTTGTGTATGGGCGTAAGCCATACCCACCGCTTGATTTTGCCTAAGCTAAATTTAGTATCTTTCCTTGTTCTTCCTTAATGCAAAGTATCCCAATATTAAGCTTAGGTGCTGGTGATGTGGCTTTGATTAATTTGGTGAAACTTTTAATCATTGATGAAGTGCATTTACTGCACGGTGAACGTGGACCCGTTGTTGAAGCCTTGGTAGCACGCACTCTGCGTTTAGTGGAGTCTTCACAGAGTATGATTCGAATAGTTGGCCTATCCGCAACGTTGCCCAATTACATAGATGTGGCAAACTTTTTGAGAGTGAATCCGATGAAGGGTCTTTTCTATTTCGATGGTCGCTTTCGACCCGTTCCACTGGACACAGCTTTTATTGGAGTAAAATCTATCAAGCCACTGCAACAATTGGCAGATATGGAGCAGGTTTGCTATCAGAAGTGTGTAGAACAGTTGCAACATGGCCACCAAGTAATGGTGTTTGTACATGCTCGCAACGCTACTGTACGCACAGCAACCACTCTGCGTGAGTTAGCGCAGCAACATAATACCAGTGCCTTGTTTTTGCCGGACACCAATACCAGTGATTATGGCTTAGCCAATAAGACAATTCAAAAATCCAGAAATAAGCAGCTGGTGGAATTGTTTGCCGCAGGTATAGCAATGCACCATGCAGGTATGTTGCGCGCAGACAGACATTTGGTAGAAAAATACTTTGCGGAAGGTTATGTAAAAGTGCTGGTATGTACTGCCACATTAGCATGGGGTGTGAATCTACCAGCTCATGCTGTCATTATTAAAGGTAAGTTATGCAAAATTTCTCCATTAAAGGTGCTGCCATTAAGGAGCTTTAACACATTTAAGGAACGGATATTTATGATTCTAAGCATGGTTCGTTTGTGGACTTGGGTATTTTGGATGTTTTACAAATATTTGGTCGAGCTGGACGTCCGCAATTCGATAAGAGCGGCATAGGCACCATTATAACCACATACGACAAACTAAATCATTACTTGTCACTGCTAACCAATCAGTTCCCCATTGAATCAAATTTTACCGAATGCTTGGCCGATAATCTGAATGCTGAGATCGCTTTGGGAACTATTTCGAATGTTGAGGAGGCTATCGAATGGTTGAGTTATACATACCTGTTTGTGCGCATGCGTAAGAATCCTCATGTTTACGGTATCGAATATGCGGAGGTTATGAGAGACCCTACATTAGAAGCCAAAAGGCGAGCATTAATTTTAGGGGCAGCCATGAACTTGGATAAAGCGCGTATGATACGCTTCAATCAACGTACTTGTGATTTCAACATTACGGATTTGGGTCGGACCGCATCCCACTTTTACATCAAGTACGACACTGTCGAAATATTTAATGAACTGATAAAGCCGTTTATGAACGAAGCGGACGTATTCGTTATGATGTCCCAGGCTCAAGAATTTCAGCAGCTCAAGGTACGCGATGATGAATTAGAGGAATTGGACGAACTCAAGTTGAACTATTGCAAGGTGAAGGTGTTTGGTGGAAGTGAAAATGTGTGCGGCAAAGTGAACATTCTTATGCAAACCTATTTGTCACGTGGCTTTGTCAAGTCGTTCTCGCTGATATCGGACATGTCTTACATAGTGCAAAATATTCCACGTATCGCACGCGCCTTGTTCTCCATCGTGTTGCGTAACAATAATGCCATTTTAGCGGGGCGTTTATTACAAGTCTGCAAAATGTTCGAAAGGCAACAGTGGGACTACGAAACGCCAATACGTCAGTTCACGTACATTAATATCGAAACGATTGATAAGCTCGAGAGCAGAGGCATCAGTTTATATACGCTCCGTGAGATGGAGCAAAACGAATTGCGAGAGATTTTACGCAGTGCCAGGTATGCCGAACAAGTGCTGAGGGCTGCAAAGGAATTGCCAACGTTAGACATCGAGGCCACTCTTCAGCCTATTACCCGAACAGTATTACGCATTAAAATCGACGTCTGGCCCAGTTTCAATTGGAACGATCGCGTTCACGGTAAAGTCAGTGAAAGTTTCTGGCTTTGGATTGAAGATCCTGAAACAAATTTTATATACCATTCTGAATTGTTCCAAGTGAGTACGAATTATTATATATTCAGTGATTTTTAATTAATTTGGCATATTATGGCAGGCCACCCGCAAGTTTGTATACAGTGGAAAAGCTCAACAACTGGTGATGACAATACCCCTAAAGGAACCCCTACCGCCTCAATACTATATACGCATAGCAAGTGAAACTTGGCTGGGCAGTAATACCTGGATACCGCTTACTTTTAAACATCTCGTTTTACCCGAACACCACCCACCCCTCACCGAACTGTTGCCACTACACCCTTTACCTGTGTCATCATTAAAAAATCCTCTCTATGAATCTCTGTACAAGTTCACACATTTCAATCCCATCCAAACACAAATATTTCATTGCCTCTATCACACGGACAACAATGTACTGTTGGGTGCACCTACTGGTTCTGGTAAAACAATTGCTGCAGAAATTGCCATTTTTCGTGCATTCAATAAACAACCAAACGCCAAAGCAGTGTACATAGCACCGTTAAAGGCTTTGGTAAAAGAGCGCATGAGTGATTGGAAGAAACGCTTCGAGGGGAGTCGCCTTAAGAAGCGGGTGGTTGAACTAACCGGTGACACCACACCCGACATTCAAGCCATACGTGAATCGCAAATCATAGTCACAACTCCAGAAAAATGGGATGGCATAAGTCGGTCATGGCAGACGCGTGAGTATGTGCAGGATGTAGTACTAATTATTATCGACGAAATACATTTACTGGGAGAAGACAGAGGCCCCGTCATTGAGGTCATAGTGTCACGCACAAATTTTATAACGTCCCATACCGGCCGTAGTATACGTGTGGTCGGTTTATCTACTGCCCTAGCAAATGCTCAAGATTTGGCCAATTGGTTGAACATCAAGGACGTGGGCCTGTATAATTTCAAACCTTCAGTGAGACCGGTTCCATTACAAGTGCACATCAATGGATTTTCAGGTAAACATTACATTATCATCACACTGTAGCAGCAAACAATTTGTATATCCTACAACACTGTGACTCAATGCATATTAAAAAAGACTATTAAAGAGAGCACTTACACTTGTTCTTCTTTCGATTATAGGTAAACATTATTGCCCACGTATGGCCACCATGAATCGACCCACATTCCAGGCCATACGTACTTATTCACCCACTGAGCCTACTATTGTGTTTGTGTCCTCGCGCAGGCAAACTCGCTTGACGGCTTTAGATTTGATCACATTTGTCGCTGGTGATGAAAATCCCAAACAATTTCTTCATATGCCGGAACACGAAATGCAGCAAATTCTACATGACATCAAAGACTCCAACTTAAAGTTCTGTCTGGCTTTTGGTTTTGGTTTGCATCATGCTGGCTTGCAAGAGCAAGATCGTAAAATTGTGGAGGAACTCTTTCTAAATCGTAAAATCCAAGTGCTGATTGCTACGGCCACCCTGGCTTGGGGTGTTAATTTGCCCGCCCACTTGGTGGTAGTCAAGGGTACCGAGTATTTTGATGGTAAAGTAAAGAAATATGTGGATATGCCGATAACGGATGTTTTGCAAATGATGGGCCGCGCCGGTCGCCCCCAATTTGACAATGAAGGTGTGGCAGTAGTACTTGTGCACGATGTAAAAAAGAATTTCTACAAAAAGTTCCTATATGATCCTTTCCCCGTTGAATCCAGTCTTCTGGACGTGTTACCCGAACACATAAATGCTGAAATTGTAGCTGGTACCGTACAAACGAAGCAGGCTGCTTTGGACTATCTCACTTGGACGTACTTCTTTAGGCGTTTGCTGTGTAACCCCACGTACTATAACTTGGAAGGTTTACAGCCATCACAAGTAAATATTTTCCTTTCTGCGCTGGTGGAAAAGGTGGTGCACGCCTTAGAGACAGCCGCTTGTTTAGTGCAAAAGGAACATTTGTTGATTCCAACGTTTCTGGGACGCATTTCATCTTTCTATTATTTATCGTATCGTACCATGAAGCATTTTTTGGATAATTTGAAACAGCAAATGACCACACAAGAACTCCTCCTAGCTTTAGCGGACTCATATGAATTCGATCAACAGCCCGTGCGTCATAACGAAGACAAATATAATGAGTAAGACTACGTGGTAAATAAGAATTCAATGAAGAGTTGAATAATGAAGAGCTTTATTTCAGAGAACTGGCAGAGAGTTGTCGTTATCGGCCAAGTTCCTCAACTTGGGATTCATCCTACACTAAAACATTCCTATTGATACAAGCTCATCTCTCCCGCTTAGATTTGCCAAATACCGACTATCTGACCGATACCAAATCAACCCTAGATAATGCTACACGTGTTATACAAGTAAATGTTATTCCATTTAAATTTTTTGTCAAGTTGACAGGAACCAATTGTTTGCATTTTTCAGGCTATGGTGGACTATACTGCTGAACAAGGCTGGTTAACCACCACACTCAATATACAACTACTGATGCAAAGTCTTATACAGGCTCGTTGGTACGATGGAAGTCCATTTCTTACTCTACCCCATGTCAACAACAACAATGTGCACGCTTTTTACAACATAACATCTCACCATGAATACTTAACATTACCCGCTGTAAAGGATGTCTGCCGTAATGATTATGAAAAATTGGCTCAGCCATTGAGAGATATGTTCGCAGAAACTGAAATCGAACAAATCTACAAAGTTATACAAAATTTACCAGAATTATCAGTTTCATTAGCGGTACAAGGGCCAAGTAATGGTGATTCAAATGCCTTGAGAGAAATCAAAGGCAATCTTAAATGCTTTGATTGGCTAGAAATACATCCTAATGAAGTGAGTGGAATATATTTAGAAAATGTGTTAATTTTAACTATTTCTGTAAATCTTTTATTTAGGATTATGTTTTATGCATTGAATTGAAACGTTTACATATCTCAAGCCGCTACATTAACACTGCCATTCATTGTCCGAAGTATCCCAAAGGTAAAAATGAAGCATGGTTTTTAGTGCTAGGCTCCCAAGCGAATGATGAACTCTTGGCCATGAAACGAATCAATATAAGAAGTTTAATGTCTTCCCATCGTATAACGTTCCAGTGCCCACCACGCAAAGGACGTTTACTGTTAACCCTGTATCTTATGTCTGATTGTCTTTTGGGTTTTGATCAACAATTTGATTTACCTTTTGAAGTGATTGAAAAGTGTGATTATTAATTATCTAAAAAACTAATGAAAATCTATTGAATGAATTGAAATTTGTACAAGCAGTAAAAGTGCTATAATCTTTTTTAGTCATATTTGGATTACAAATGAATTCAAGTAAAAAAAAAAAAAAAACTTGTTCAAGTCATTTCTGAAATCATATAAAACCTCATTTAAGCTTATAAAGAAATGATCAGACATTGTCGTGCCGTTTACATATATTTGAATTTGTCCTCTTTTTTCTTCCTTTTTATGCAATATTCTAAATTTTGATTAATAATCTTACAAACCAAAACATCGCCGATTAAGGACAAACAATAAAAAAAGGATTTTTACACGTTGTCATCTGTCGGGTACTTGGGCTGATTCTCATTTCTAGCCCAAAGAGGGCGTTCCTCTTGCTGTCCTCTATTACGCAATCGCTGTTTATTCTTTTGTCGAAGAATTTCCTTGCTTGCCTCCTTAAGTGCTTCATAGATTTTAGCATTCGACATGATTTTATTTTGAACATTTTCCACTGCTGGCTCTGCATTCACATCGAACAAATCCGATAAGCCCTCATACATGTAATCATCGCTCTCTGAGTTCTTTTCCTTATTGATTTCTTGCCGTTTAATTATGGGATATGGTTGATCGGAAGAAGTGCGCTTCCTACCACAACCCGTGAAGGCGTTACAGAAAGGTCTCTTCTCATATTTCCACTGTATAATGCCGCTCAATTTATGCTACATATTTAAATTGAAATAAATATTATCTTTCTATTGTTTTCAAAAAGGATTATTGCTCTTAAATCTCACATCTGCCAAATTAACATCGGCTCGTATCTGATACCATAATTGTAAGAATAGAAAGCACCACATTAAAGTTGATTTATAAAACATTTCTAGATTTAATTATTATTTCTTGTCCTGTTAAAACAACAACCTTTTCGTTGAACGTTTTCCAATTAAGTGAAACATTGGAAGTCTCACAAGAGAAGTTTTTGAAGTTTCTGATTTCATTGAATCAAGATTGAAAATTATTATAAATATGAACCCAAAATAGTAGCAACAGTTATATGTTAACAGTAAAGGATGAATGGTGTAAAAACAATCATTTTCATTTACTGTTTTAATACCTTACCCTACGAGTTCCTTTATAAGTATCCAGCTGTGAGGTAAAGTGCTTTTAAATGGACTCTTTTTTTTTTTGCAATCCCCTTAAACATAAGGACGTAATATTATATTTATTGAAATTAAAAAAAAAACAATTACACAATATACAAAGAATTACGCAAAAGGACTTTCATTTTTAATATTGTACATATTTTGGGCAAAAAATATCGCTAAATATAATTTTGACTCATCTTTTAAAAAATTGGGTTTAAAAAGATTTTCTTTAACACCTCCTACATTTCTTAACCAATTTCAGAGACGCACAGGGTACCTTTTAGATAATATTGAAGACTAAATAAAAAATTTATGGGACTGCTGGGCGTGATGGAATTTATCAAGAACGCTCGGAACCTCTCCCACATTTCTTGACCAATTCAAAAAAACTTTTTCACAGAGATATTTTTCACCTAGAAGATGTCCTTGAATTAAATAAAAATGTTATTGAACCGTTTAATGAAAAAATATCATTCCTTACATCATAAGAGTTTTTTTCTCAACTACGTCTACTCTTCCTGACCAATCTAGGTGACATTAGACATGACCTAAATGTGGAATTCATTTTGAAAGTGCACCGAAACGAATCAACTAGTTGTTAATAATTATAATAAATATTTAGTCAGTCTACAGTTTAAAGCAAGAAATTATAAACATATATTTTTATGGTCACCAGGACGGGGGTATACCCATTTTATCAAAATTATACCACAACAATTAAGCATTTAATAGTTATTCAAGCCGGCCACAAAGTATTCTACATTCATTTAGTTATATCAGAAAGGAGTCCAATCGGGTCCAAATTTGGCCATATCTTAGCAACAGAGCTTCAAGAAATTGTCCCATTCGATCCATTTTCAATAGGATATGTTCTAGTACCTTACACGCAAATTTTCAAGGACGGACAGACGGACTAAATGATTAAATCGATTCAGATTTTGATTCTGAATCGATCGGTATTATTGAAGGTGGGTGTGGCATTTGCTTTTTAGGAGTTACGAACATCCGCAGAAACTTAATGCAGGGATCCTACAAAGTATATAAATCCTTTATCAGCACGAAATTTTAAATTTTGATTCTGTATAACATAACATATATATAAATTCTCGCAGTCCCAAAAACTTGATATATCGATCCCAAACGTACAAGACCAAGTATTGACTAAAAGAGGAACCCTTTGGAAAATGAACCGAATGAATGAATGTTTCAACAATCTTTCACTTTAATACTTATCAAGGAAGGTTTTTATGAAAATGGCGGAGCATTTTTATAACCTCTACCATTTTTGATTTAAAAAGGCAATACTTTGCCCTTTCATTTCATCGCAGTTTGTTTGATATTTTGAACTTCTTGGCGCATACTCAGCACTGGATTCAGAGTGACAACACTTTTATTTGATTATTTTAAAGCATAAGAAATTCAAAATGTGCAGCTAATAGTATTCTACTCGAGCATCCTTAATCTACAACACGTTTCGCGCGGATATGTAATGTACTTCAATATGAACTCGCCGCTGTCCTGTCTAACCTTCTTATCATTCATTTATTGAAATTCAGCTTTTGGATTCTAGGAATTTTTTAAGCATCTAGCTACCAATGTACCAAAAGCCAGGCAATAGTAGTCATTAACCTACATATGAATGGACGAAAATAATTCATGTTTTAAATAATTTTTCGTGTATTCTTATTCTTACGTGTACGTATATACATATATGTATGTGAGATATCTATTTACTTAAACTTATGAGAGCAAGTATCCACACTGCTCATGGGAACATGTAAGTGACCAGATGCCGGCTGTTACGCGGCATCTATTTATAAAGACATACAAGTGAAATATAAAATGGAGAAGGAGAAGAGAATTACTATTCGTTTATAGCGGTATCGGTTCGGTGCGTATTTTCTAAATTGCATTCGACAATTTCGAAAGAGAATTCAAAAGAAACCGATCACATTTTGTGTGGTGCGTCGTATGACTATAAACGCAACATAAAACGCGGCTACCAAAAATATCGATGAAATAAAAATTCGGTGAAAATTAAATTAAATGGTGAACTAAATATTGAGAAAATTCAAAAGCAAACGTCTTTTTGCCTAGTGCATCGAACATATCATAAACGAACAAGAACAAAAGAATTGAGTCTGAAATAAATCGTGTAGAATCGCTCTAGAAATTACTTAAAAATCTGGGTTTGAAAAGCTAAACTATAGAAAAGTGAGTCATAATGTTTAAAAATAAATCATTCATATACAATATGAAAATATATGTACACGTACATGTGATATGGATGCATAAGCAACATTTGACTTACACTAGATCCATACCTTAATATACCAAAAAAGGGAATGAAATTTTTAATGATGAGAGACAGTGTAAGGACCACAGATTACCCTTGTCCTTCAACACTACAAAAAGTAAAAAAATTATTTATATTTAACGATAAAACATCTATTAACCATGTTGTCGGTCAAATGTAAATCGCAAATTTCGCTCGTACTCGTTGATAATTTAGTTTTTCTTTTTTCTTCTTTTCGCATCCAAAAATAAAATATTCTATTTTAAGGCCGTTACATTTTTTTTTGAAGAAAGCAATCATAGAGTAGAGAGAGGTACATAAAATAAGTGGCAAAACAGTATTTATTGCTGAAACAATTATATCAGTGAACCAATTATTAAAAATCATATATAAATTTAGGAAAAAATACATATTTCATTTGATCATAAACAATGCTTTAATTGTTGTAAATATTTTTGTACAATTTCTATTTAATTACTTCGAATTTCAGGAATGTACAGTCGGAATTTGTATACTTTCGATACAAAATTAATCAAATATAATAACGAAGGAATAATGTATGAAAAATAGTCCTAAAACAAATTCAAAATAATCGAAACGCAATAAAAGAAACACTTAAATTTAAAATAAACGACACTAATTACAAATAGAGAAATCAAGAAAATCACGCGGTGAAATGTAATAGAAAAAAACGTTTAAATAAAAGACGAGAATGTTTCACAGCGTTAGTTCGTACGATGTCAGTCACACTTGTAAACAGGAAGGTCGTGGGGATGAAAATAGAGGTGGTGATGATGCAGCATTGCAAAAGTCTCAAACCACATGTATAGTGGAAAAGAAGCGCGGCTTCAAACCAAGCGATCGGCATAATCCACAAAAGAAACAATTTCTAATTGAACTAAGCAATCAAATTTGGCAAAAAAATCAACAAACTTCTGAGGGTTTAGCAAAAAGAATCGATTTAGATAAAATCTTTACTCCCGCTACAGATGGTGTAGAAATTCAACCAAAAAGTCGTAAATTATATGCATCATCAGCTTTCTATTCACCAGTGCTACATCCGACGGTTGAAGATCAAGTCGAACTTGCACGTCGTATATCACGTTCATTAAGCGATGTTACTAATGAGAAATCCAAGGGACAGTGTATGTATGATAATCGTAAAAAACGTGCAGAAAAGTGGGTGCATGAGGGGTATGGACAAGAGTCTCAGCAAACGTCAAAGCCACTGCATGTGTCTTCCACCTATACGAATGAAGCTAAAAGTCACATCATACATCAAGAAAAAGTTTCAGAAGAGTATTCCCAGCCAATTTTACAAGTGGAAAAAACAAAAGCTTGGGAAACTAGTTCAAACGGGACATCACAAACTTCTCAATATAAAACGAATACAGTAAACTACCAACCTGTGGAGCCGCGCCCATATCTTGACACTAATTATTACGACAATAATGAAAATAAAACTGTAGAGCGAACAGTTTTCACTCCACTTTCGCCACTACTTTTAAAAAGAACTTCACCAATACAGTCTACGATAAATAATCCACGAAGGTATTTGGCTTATAAACCTCGAATACCGCAAGGATGGAAAGCCTCTAAAGTCTCATTACCGGAACATCTCTACATGCCAAAGGATGTGGCAACGAAGTGTTATGCTCCACCTCCTTCTCCTCCTCCTCGTATTTTATATGAATCAAAAATGCCTGTAAATGATACTCCAGTTCAAACATCTTCGGAGCCTACTATTAAATTTGAAATTGAAAAGCGATCGTCGGATTCGTATCCATTATTTAACCCACCTAGCACAGGTCAGACTATACCACATATAGCATTCAATCCTTCACCTTTGGCGTACGATAAGTTAGCCAAATTTAATAATCCTCCTCCGGTCCAAACTGAGCAGCGCAGTCATTATAAAAGTGGTGGCTTCCCGAGCTTTAAAAATGATGCTCATAAAAGAATCACATTTGATCCTGATATGCCTTTCACTGACTTCTAAAAAAATCTATGTTGTATACGCTATAACGTAAAAAGAAGAATTTGCGGGAAATATAAAAATTCGAATTGTACGATTTATCATTATATTAATCGAATTATTAAAATAAGATTTTAATATGTTGCTTGTTGTAAAGAAATTTCTTTGATTTTATATGATATACTTTTAAATATCGATAAAATATTACGACGTTTAAATACCTAAAACGAAAAGTCGAATAAACCCTTTCTTTAAAATGTGCCTTTAAATTAAGACTTTTCAATTCTACTACACAAATGTTCATTGTTTTTGTTCAATAAAATTCAATCAAAGCAATTATACAAATAATTAAATTGTGTTATCAATATCAAATGATCATTTGATTGTATTCATTATAGAGTTCTTATAGTTGGATTACATCGAATTCGGCAATTACCCTCATACCTCATCACCTAGGTCAAAGTAACAATTAGATAAAGCACAAATGTTGAACTAAACATATCACATGATTAAACTGTTTTCAAACTGAAAATTTCAGAGAGTAAATTTGATCTAGATAATTTTTGGTAAAGATTGAACTTCATTAGTTATAATGCAAAGGTTTTTTATTAAAATCCATAAAATATTAGGAGCTTTCTCTTCTTGTGGACAGTCATGCTGTAATTTTGCCCACACACTTAGTTATAGCGAGAATATAATGTAGATTACTTTGTTGCCTTTTTGAATATTCAAAATGTAAATATCGAAGTGGCGCATGATTACTCCAAGCATTTAATAGAGGTATCCAATATGACTTCAAAAGTAACGATCCACTTGGGTATAACTCCTTTCTTACTACTTTATATGGGTACCAACTAACCAACAGTATTCGATGCGCTAAGTGTAGTCATTCCTTAAAACTCACTTAATATGGGTAGGTTCTTTTAGCATATACTTCGATAGACTTCGATACTCTGATTAAAAATATTTTTAAAAAAAATATACCAAATTCCTCCGTATAGTTTAATAATTCTTGAAATGTACTGTATATTGGTGTTGTTATTATTATTACAGATATTAAAGAAAATGTCTTCCGATGCTAGTAATGAAACAGTTGTATCAGCACAAACACCGTCACAGAGTGGCAAAGAGCGCTCCAAGTCAACAGAAGAAAAAGAAGTACCGCGTGAACCAGCCCTTGTATCAAAAGATATCAATGTAAGAGCAATAATTTCATAGTTCTTTATTAGTTAAATTTTAAGGTTCAACAATTATAGATAAAGACTGAATTAGAGTGTTTGGTAAGACTGTTAGATGGCAAAATCTATAAAGATGAAGAGGTGGCTATTGAAGAGCTGCATCAGTATCTCATAGAAGACGAAGGCTCTTGGTCTTTGGGCGATAACTTTCTTGTCTTTGTACAGCGCATTCTACGAGAGCAGTCCTTTTCGCCAGACACCCGAGTACATCTCATACGTACTTTAGCATTTGCTGCTTTAAAAGATGATGTCATCATTATATTACATCAGGATCGCAAAGATCATACTCTTATGAATTTCGGCAATGACATCGATAAGCATACACCCGAAGAACAGCAAGCCTGGGCTATGTTTGTAATTTAAAATGATATATATACTAAAATCGTCATAATAATATAGATAACACACAGTGATCTTATTTCTCTTTAAAGATGTGCAATCTATTTGAAAACGTCGGACCATCAGAATGGCTATTATATATATCAGAATGGGAGTATAAGGGTCAGATATTATCTAATATACGTGTTACTACCAAAGTTGTGGTTCACAGTATATTGTCGAGTTGTCCTGTACTGAAAAATATTGGTACTATGATGCTCTATAATATTGCAATCAAAGATGTGAAGACTGTGGTAAATTCGAAATTTTTAATTATTAATTAAATAATTAATAAAATAACTTTCTGGTCACCACTTTACTAAATATATACATTCGTAGGTGTTTGATGATGTGGCTGTTGAAATGGCTATGGCCATTTTACAGTTTTTCCAAAGTACCCCCAATGAGGATCAAATATATCGGGCTTGCAAAGCTTTGGTTCGATTTTTAGAGGTACATTAACTGCTTGAAAAGCCAAACTATATAAACAATAGAGAAATAGTATATAATGCTTTTGTTTTTGTATTGTATTGGGAAAATTATTCAATTAAATTCTGTTTCTTAACATAACTATTATGTTGATTGGAGGATATTTAAAATATTTTTTGTATTTATCTTAAGATTTCGCCTGATGTTGGAGCCATAATACAGATGATTGGACCTCATCCAAAACAATTCGCTGGCAAAAGTGAACGTTGCGACGAACTTATCAACATAATCAGCCGTAAAGTGCCGGCCTAGATGACTCTTCAAAACCCGTGAAAACCTCTCACCTAATTACACGCAACGTGTTGTTGGCTAACATCGTATATTTTAGAATTTGTATAAATCTTTGTATAAAAAGGGCATCAGAATATAATTTTTGGAAATAAATTTTCAAGAAAATTATTGGCTAAAGTTTGTATTTATCAGAAACTTCTAATATAGACACAGAGTATCATGCTCTTAAATTAATTGTTGGCTTGAAATTCCTCTCTATTAATTTTTAAATTCAATTCAATAAATGCAATTATTTTACATAAAATTTATATAATTATCAAGAGAATATATATTAATCAATAATAATATGTGTCCGACTATCCGAACGTCCATACAGTCGGTATCTATCCACGTAAATTACGCAAGGTTTTGGCCATAGTTTTTAACATATAACTGAAATTTTGTACAAGGACGTGCCTTGACTCAAAGGTGGGCATTATTGAAGAAGATTTAAATTGGACAATCCCTTCATTAGGATAACTTCATTTAAAATTAGTCTTTATATGACGACATATCGCAATTTTCAATATTTTTGACAAAACTTGATAATAATCGGACCATTTTTTGATCGCCATGTGTTATTATAAAGGAAATCATTCATTGGCGAAAATTCGCAATTTTTTTTTCAAGCCAATAGACAATAAATTTAATAATTGATAATTAACTGTGCCAAATTTGGAACCGATCGGATCTTTTTTTCATCGATCTTTATATATATGTAACATTTTCACTTCTTTTGATTTTTATTGGTATTTATTAATATAGTGTTTTAACCGAAATCCATCTAAATTAAGAGGGTTTCAACCCTCTGAGAATCTTTTCAAGCCAAAATTGTGGATCTCTGGTATATATCTTGATTATGCGAAGGTAGAACACAAAATACATCACGTCACGTTTATTCAAATCTTTTGGCCCTCGAATTGGCCGAAGGTGAAGGTTTCTCCCTTTTTATTTATTTGTATTTTACAATATCAAAACAAATAATTTCAATTAATTTAAACACTCGAATCAGCGCAACAAAACGGTAGAAACTTTAAAGTATTTTTAGAAGCTCTTAAACGCAACCAATGCTTTTGATTTGAAACAAACATTTCTGAAGGCAATTGCGTTTCTGAACCCGCCGCAACCGAAGCCGTATTAGAGTCTTCTGTAATATGTAAAAAATTAAAAATTTAAAAAAAACACAACCACCGCGTCAGTGCTCACCCAATTTTCTATCGAATTTCGGAGAGTGCGCTATGGAAATAATATCTTCAGGCTTGCGCAGCAGAATCTTGCCAACACCTTTACACATACGCAAAACTTCATGATTACTTAAACGATCTGAATGCTGTCCCTCCAATAAGGGGCAACTTAAAATCCATTTGCGAACTTCATCAAAATCATGAAGCAAACGGACCGCTCCATTTACGCTGAAACGTATTTGACGCTGATAAATAAAATCCAGCCAGGCCTCACAAATTAGTTTTAGTATTAATTTTAAAATTACAATATCCTTGGTTGCCTTGACGCAAGGTAAATATATTTGATCCAAAACAAAAGCCACATAGTCACTTTTTTGATCACCAACATAGGAGGACTTTTGCCAGTAAGTGGCGGCAGGGAAACATAAAGTGAAATTGGCTAAACTTAAAAGGCGGCAAACATTAGAAAGGATGTGAACACACTCTTCGGTGGTTTTCTGCAAACGAGATTACAGTTAATTTAATAATAAAATACGTAAAAACATTAAATTTCGCTTAGGCCAAATCTTAAATACTCTCCACCGCCTGTTTCATAGTGGACGAGGCATACACCTGATACTCCCTCTATAACAGCATTTTGTAAATTGTGGGAATTTATAATGTCCCATAGCGCCCATTTGCGCCATATCTAGATCAATTCAGATTTTGATGTTGATCAAGGTGTTACACATAGAATACACCTATATACACCATAGAATAGTAAACTGGTTTATTTATATACTCGTATATATGACGTGTGGAGGGTATTAAAAAAGTTTAATGTAGCCCAAGCTAGGTTGAACAACCTTCAATTTATCCAAGTTGACATTGATTTCACATATCAATTTCGTTCTCAAAGCTACACAAACTAAAATTAAGATATCGCTTAGGTCGGCAGTAAGTTTTGGCAATTTGAATTTAGTAAAGAAATTCAAACATAATTTTACGTCATGTTCATGTATCTGGAAGTAACGATGCATCTTCCATTCACTGCATAACTTCTTTGATTGCTCCTTCGCCCACAAACGAAAGCAATGAATAGAATGATCTACGCGGTAATGTTAATTACAACAATATGGAATACATAAAATATTCAGGATATTACACCCACCTATGCGATGCAATATGGGTATCTGTTCGGCTACAGGAAATAAACTGGAATTGCTGACATCGTTAATCTGAAAATAATTATTACTAAAGTCTATCAAGTTATTAAAAATAGATATCCAAATAGTGCCCGTGGCAGTGCCAAATTGCTGTAAACATGAAAAAGTGAAACATTTTATAAAAATCTCTTGAAATACTAAAGCGTTTGTATTCCTAATCTTACATTAGGTGGTGAGGCTTTATAGTTTTCAAGAAAATGCTCCAAAATACGTTCGCTGGCATTACCGCTTATCAGGGTTAAGCGAAATAAGCGATCCCATAAATTATTACTAACAAAATTCGTAAATATATCAGCAACACCCTGCAACGTGGAGTAAATGGGTTCGGGTATGTCTGTAGGAGATGTAAAACCAAAGACAAATACACACGCACTGGCTTTAACATTTTCATGTTGTAGTCATTTTACCATTAACACTCTGGGCATACAACCAATTCCGAATGGAGTCCACATAAGTTAGCGAATAACAAGAGATGGGCGTTTCAATCCACCACAGTATGATATGATCGAGAATTACGCCTACATGAGACCACATTAAACGCATACCTCGTAATACAAATTCATGAAGATCTTCGCCATTGGCATCACCTTTAGGTAGATAATATGTATATGAGCGCCGCTATATTCGAAATCGAAATTTATGGTATATACAATAATATTTTTACCGAAAATTGTAGGACATATATTGAAAGCCTTTTCTATTAATTGAGCTACAAACGAACGTTCACTTTGCAGGAAAAATTCTATGTGCTTGCCACGCAAGCCACCTTCCAAATGCTCATTTGTATAATTGGGATCAACAACTGGTGTTAGCGATAAAGCACTGTATGCACGAACGGGATCCGCATAGAATTGTTGAAAGTCACCATCGGTGTTCAAATTTAAAGTTAAAATGTGTAAGATCTCCATACTAGAACAGTTTGATTCGTTTTTATCCTGCCACGCCTCTTGTTCTCCCCAATTGAAAATACCATAAAGCAAATCCAAAGAGTTCTGTTCCAAACGTTGTTGGCTAACCAACTGAAATATTAGAAAATAGTGTTCGCATAACAAAACTAACTCAATGAACTTAATGCAAGGAATTCACTTGTAAGACGTAAGAAAAATCTATAGATTTAAGGGACAGTAATAGAGCTGGATACATGTTTCTACAAACATTCGCATTGGTTTGTTCATCTGGCATCTTCTTCAATTCTTCTTCATCCATAACGATATAATCTTCGCGTGGTTTACGACACTTATTGTATAGTTCAGTCATTTGTAGCGCCCAATTCAGCCATACTTCCGATTGCAATGACTTCCGCAATAAAACTGTCAACTACAACAAGATTTTCTAGTTGCGACAAATTTAAACTTTTCAAAAAGTTACATAAACGCAACTCACGGTTTTCTTCAGAGTGCACGTTAATTGACAGAAGCGGCGATCATTCAATTCCATGATATTATTATACTTGTGCATTAACAAAGCATTATATGGACTACGTTTAATCTTTTTGGAGAGCGACTGGAAGTCTTTGTTGTTGGAATAGTCTTTGAGAGACCAATACAAGTTCACAATGTCTTGGCATTCATCTAGTAAAGTGTCCTACAAAATAAATCAAATAAGACTTGCACCATACACTGGGAACGTAACCGTACATGCTCGCTAAAAATGTCCACCTTAACATGAATAACCAGTCGCTTCGTAATACGCCTTAAATCACGACTCAATTTAAATAATTCAGCGAATGTATGCACAGATTGCGATTTATTTCGACAATACCATTTCGGAGTAGTGGTCATGGCTAGCGTTGTAATAAGTGATTTTGAAAATACAAAACTAAGGAATTATTGGCGATAAAAGTTTTAATTTTATATTATAACACAAACATGTGTGCAGGACGTTGCAATGTACGTTTTTATATGTACGCTGCCAGGGTATTAAATCAATTATTAACAATAGTTTATAAAGGGATTTTGCCTAGCAACCCTTACTAGATAAAAATGACAAATACAAGTTATTTCGGAATGTTGTCTTAGAGATTCTTGCACAATTTGGAACATAAAGCCTTAAACCTTGCCTTAACCATATTGGCTTTGGCTCTAATGTACGTTTTTGAATATTTATGTAAATGAAAACCTTGCACCCTACAACTATCATATCTTTCGTAAAGCATATAAACCGAAAAAGCATAAGAAAATCTATCCGGTCGTCGTAATTCGTGGCCTCGTTTTTGTAAATAACAAGTTTGATTAATTCATATATATGTTCCAAGGGTGTAATGTGGGCGCTATTTGTGTTTCTGAAAAATAGTTTCGTCCGTGTTACCTAGATTCCATGTTTAGTATTGATGGGTATACGTGCTGATAGATCAGGCCATGTAGGAGGCTTAGCAACCTTCATTAAATCAGGAAAAAAATTTAAGTATTGTGTAAATCAACCACTACAAACCTCATTGAATATATACATATTTACTGAAATTAATATGAATCATGCTAAAGTAGTCCTGAGTTGTATTTATAGATCAAATACTAATAGAGATCTCATCGAACTATCTGATTTAATACAAGATTTAACCCTTAATTAATCGGACGTTATTATAAGTGGGGATGATAACAGATAGATTGATAATAAGCAAATGGTTGATTTATTGCCTGCGAATTATACTATTCCAACGCACTTTACTTCTACATTATTCTACTTTTTTATTCGTAAATAACAATTGCAAGATTCGTCATTATGACCAAATTTCTATTCCTAACTTTTCGAAACACGATCTAATCCTCCTATCATACCATATTAAGATTGATACACCCACTGAATATACAGCTTACAAAGATTTCAAAAATATCAATTATTCGGATTTACAAAATGTTGCTAATGTATTGGGATATGATCTACTTCCTGCCCACCCCATTCACCATATTTCAATGTTATTTGATAGCTTTGTCCCTTTTAAGTTAAAAAAGTGAATTACAAACAACCTCCTTCAATGATCACATTGCCCAATTAATCCCAAAATTAGGAATGACTGCTACAAAAGGTGGAAGCTAAATGTATGCTAATTTTAAAACAGCGAGACGAACTGTCACTTACTTACCACGTCAGACCCAACGTAAAGGTAGATCATACTTTTTTTGTAATTTTATTATAATAATAATGGTTTTCGCCCAAATCGTTCCTGTACTACTGTACTTATTGATGTAATTGAACAAATCAGATCAAAATTGGATAAGAGCATGGTCTACTTTTTGATTCTTCTTGACCATACCAAAGCTTTTCACACCTTGGTATGTTGAGAGCGTTATGGCCTGTTCAACTTTATACCCCCTTTAATGCCTATTTTACTATATGATTGTGAAATATTATAATAATTATAATTTGCTACAATTTTTTATTATTTCATAAAACTATTACTCTCGGTGAACCTAAATATCTGTTGGACAGATTTCTAGCAGGCATAAACGAATTCCTTAGCAACATAACACTCTCATGTCTGAACGACAATTTTTTATTAACGCGTTCGGTTCGTTTTTGGAACTCTTTGCAAACTATTCTGCATTTTCTATACGGCAGTAGAAAATTTAGGAAAGAATTATGTAAAATATTAACTTAATAAGTTTTTCTTTTAATTAATGAATTTTTAATTCTAATTTATATTTTTATTATTTTTCTTTATCCACTATCTCTATTACTAATGCTTCTACTACTGCACACTTATTTATTTATTGTTTACTTTAGCACAATAGCTCTCTTTAAAATATATCTAATTTTTTTCTTGCATTATTTTTATGTTTTTAGATTTAATAAAAAAGTATTTTTGAATCGTTATATGAAAAAAATTGTTTACTTCAAGTACTAAATTATGCTACAATAAAGAAGGGTCATTTGACCCCCTTTGGTAGAAATAGGTATATATGAAGTGTCGGTAGCTTTAGTGTTAAATAGTTGCATTTGTAACCCAACTTAATATAAGCTTTTAGCTTGGTTGTTGTGGTATTTTATAATAATAAATAAATAAAAAATAAAATGAAAAGCTATGAGCATAGATAGTAAATAAGGCGCTCCTGTATAACAATATATGAGGAAAAAATGAGAAAATTGTTTCACGTAAAAGGTGGTCGTACTATACTAGCTTAGTGTGTAAATTTAGAGAAGTTGTCACTTGTAATTATGCAATAAAGTTTTTATGTATTTTGAACATAGTCCAACATTGCCTGCCTATGCTTACAAAAATAACTCCAAATATACATTTTGTTGTGATGCTTTGAAGAGATTTTATTAAAATACTATTTTGTTTTGATTTTCATTCTTTTTTATTTTTTGTATACATTTTCTGCACTTAAAATATTTCACATATTTTTTGTTGCAATATACTTTTAATTAAATGTGTCAAAGATGCTGATTTCGCACCTATACTATATATAATCTCCAGATACATTTGCATTCAATTGAAATATTTCATTTTTATAACTTTGTTTATTATTATTATTATTATTATTATTACATAGGTATATATTTTTTATGTATGTATAATAAATGGTGAATAAATGAAATGTAAATATCAACAAACGTTTGTTCTTAGTTTACGTTTTTCTTCTTCTTCTATTTTTTCTTTTTAATACATTGAATAAACTTTTTGTTGTTTTGTGGTTAAAATTTCCTGGTTGTTGTAGTAACAATATTGTAGTTGTTTTTGTTGTTGTTTCCTTATTTTTAGCTTTGCTTGTGTGTTTACATATATGCTAAATCACCAACTTAAGCAAATTTTGTTTGAGAATTTTTTTTTTATGTAGTTGTTGTTGTTTGTTTGTTTTACTATCACATTAAATTGTTACAGTTATAGTTTAAGTTTCAGTTTAATTTCTTCTTTTATTGAATGTGTATGTGTTGTGTGTGTGTGTGTGTGTGTGTGTGTGTGTGTGTGTGTGTGTGTGTGAATATATGAATTTACTTACATTAGTGTTAGTTTGAAAATATTGTTCAATGCATATGCTTTGTATGTGTACGTTTATTATTATCTCTTTTTTTTTTTGTTATCGTATGTTTGTTAGTTTGTCTATATGTCTCTTGTATGTAACGCTTCTTGTGTTCAACCATAAAATGTGGTCAAAGTATCTTGTTTTTGCTCTTTTTCTGGGGTTTATTTATAAGAAATTAAAATAATAATTAATCTACACGTACCCTATTTTCTGTTATAGTGTGAATTATTCATTATTGTATTAATGTTAATAATTCTGCTGCATAAATGACAAACGGTTCGTAGTATAATGGTATGTAGATACATGTGTACCGAACTTGTATTCACACACACAAGTCATTTTCCTTCTCCCACTTTTTCAACTTAAAGAAATTTGAAATGAAGCTTTGCATTAAAAAAAAAAAAAAAACAATGTGGAAAAGAAATGAATTTCGTTATACGCATATATAATTAAAAAAAGTTATAAAATATAAAAAAAAAAAGTTATTACACATTTATTATACACTTTTTTACATACATTCTAGCATGTTTGCGTAAAAAAGTAAAAGATTTTATTAAATATATATAATCTTCAAATATGAATAAAAAACTTATTCGTATACTTTATACTTAACATTGTATGCTTATGTATGTGTAAGTAGATACAATAAATCTATCAATATATATGTGGTATGTGTACATATTTTGTATGTATGTGTATTTTTTGTAAATATTACACCTATGTTTTATTAATATTTAAAATAGTAATTTTTGTTTTTGTAGCACTTGACGATTGCTGGTGCTTTCGTTTCTTTTGTGAACTGGGAGCAACCGTTACGTTTTGTGTTGATAATGGTGGCGGAGGTGGCGGCGTCGGCGATACTGATTCCAGCAAAGGAATATTGGGAAAAACTTTCGTTGATCCCGGTATCGGTAGATATTTTCCAGCCAAATAGTACGTGTCATTGTTGTCATATATTGATTGATATTGTTTCGTATCGGATCCAAATTTCTTCACGTAACATTCAAATGGTAATACTTCACAGCGATGTGATATTGTTTGTACATCATTTTGATCTACGTGGGGTGATTCAAAGAGAGCACCCTACCAATGCAAAAGATTAACGGGGAAATAATGAAGGGTTTTTATTCTTTTTAATTGTATTGATTTAATTTTACCGGATATTTAAGTTCTGGGCAGCCTTTAGCTTCCTCTGGATGGTAGAACCATTTCACACGTACGCGTTTAATTTTAGTTTTAGTTTCCCACATGGATTCGATATTTCCGATAAACGGCCGATCAGGTCTTCCCGTCGATAAAAATACTGCACAGTCTCCAACCTAAACAAAATAAAAACCAATGATAATGCTCATCAAGCTAACTCTACTTTTAAGACTGTAAATATCCAAGAATGACTCAATTTATTTTTCTTCCATTCAATAACTTCCAACGCAATGGATTAAACGAATAGAAATATAAGGGACATATAAAAGATAAAAGGTCTTTGGACTTGGCAAATATTTTAAACGAATCAAAACATTATAAACTAGCTCGAGGCAATATCTAATAGTAGTAACTTTTTTATCATATATGAGAAAACCTTGCATGCCTAAAGGAAGGCTTATAGTTTGATCCGTTTAAAATGAATACTTACTGAAATAGTTTCTTTTCCTCTTTTGATCGTCTTGTAAAATTGTTTGCGGGCTTTACCTTTGGCACCCGCTCGACGGTGTGCATTGCCCATCCAGCCCCATAGTTGACGATCGGGTAGAAAAGCGGCAATTTTACTGCCCTTGGAGTTGTTGTGGTCACCCTTTGTCTATGAAGAATAATAAATAATATTAAGATAATTGGAAGGAAACTAGTGATACACAAACAACCTCTTCTGATATTTCCGACATCTGATTGGAAGTGCTTTCGTCCTCATCATCTATTTCCAAGTGTTCAGTTTTCACTTTGACGCTGCTGATGAGAGTAGTTGATTCCATTTTTATTGCCGTCATTTGTACTTCATCTACCATTTGTGAATCTTCATTGAGTTGAGTATTGAGCGGATCCTGTTCATAGTTATCTTCGTCATCTTTATTTGGAGTATCTTCTTCCTGAATAGTTACTTCCTCTAAATTCTGTTCGCTTTTGTTAATAAATGAAGCTGTGTACATGGGCGGGTGGGGCAGAGGCTCATCATCTACGGATTTGGAGGCAATACCAATTTCCATAAGATTTTTTCGATGATGGTGTTTTTTATGTTTTTTGTGTTTCTTATGTTTATGATGTTTACGTCCGCCGCAATCGACTGCGCTCACACCTATGCTGCCGCTTGTAGTCCCAGCCGATGTGGGAACACATCCGCTACTGGTCATCACATTTTCCGATTTCTTTTTCAGACTTTTGTTCCGTTTCTTTTCGCTACGTTTTGCTGCAAATATTTCCTGAGCTGTGGCACTGTACATATCACCGGCGGATTTTGAACTACTGGTCGAGGTAATGGTTTGCTGATGCTGATGCTGAAATGTATCGTCGCCGCTATAATGTTGCGACAACTCACCACCATCAACATCAACATCACCACCAACACCACCGATCACTGACTTACTGCTACTTTTCTTCTGTTTGCCTAAAGAGTAGAGGGGATTATCGTTGTACTCTGTGGTTGGAGTGGTTGTATGTTTTTTAATTTGTTTGTTTATTTTAATTATTTGTTTGTTGGTAGTAGTTTGGAAAGGTAGGTGGTACACACAAATACACACAAGAAAGAAAAAAAAGAAGACAAAATAAGAATTTCCGCGTCAAATAAATGAAAAATTATTGTGAGTGTGCGTGTGCGGATTTGTATTACATGTGAATGGAAATGAATGCCAATGATAGAATCGACAGATTTATGAAATTGTGATGGCGAAATTATGATAATATTGAGTGACAGATAATAACCGTGAAATCCATTGTGTTGTTAATGCGTTCTAGCATGCACGAAAATAATCGAACTGGCGTACAATACTTACCCACAATGGGATAATCACTAAGTAGGAAACGTATGTTTTGTAAACGGATTCTGCCGCTATCACCATCATCAAATTCAACACTTACAAACTCTTGCGCGATTGCACCATCATCGGAAGACTCACTCTCAATTGCTCGACCCGGATAAAGACAACGATACTGTTGACTCCAGTAGGCACATAGTCGTGTCCCAATTGGTACACATTCCACACTCTTTGGGGCCACCTCAAGTATCTACAAATACAACAAAGACTGGAGTCATTGCAACACCAATGAAAAATAATTTGAAGCGATTGAATCGCTCAACTTACCGTATCTTTAAAGATCTCCTCTCTAGACATAATATGCGACTTATTGCCCCGTTCCCCATCCAATGTAATTGCATATACATCAGGAGGTTGTAGTGGTTTCATAACGCCAGCATAAAACAGACCACCCATATCGGTAAGTACCCTTGTCTCCTTACGATACAAATGTTCTTGCGTCAGCATTAATGAATGATCAACTGGATTAGAATGTCGTTGCGTTGGTTGGGTAATTAATGATTGTTGAGTATTATTCTGCTGATGATTACCTTTAATTTTTTTGTACTTTTCTGCATCGTTCATCTCCTCCTCGCTAGCGTTTCGCGATTTCAACTTGGATTCTTTACATACAACCATCTTCGGTAATTTTTTGGAGGAGGATGACGATGATGCAGATGATGGGGTTTTCTGGGCTAAACGAAGTATAGATCCACTTGTACGCTGATCAACCGTAGCTGCCAGTGTGCTGGGTTCTAAACGGACAGGTTTATAAACAGATGTGGAGGTGTTATTGTTGTTGTTGTTTGTAGGAGAGGTGATATCGTTATCTAATTCTAAATCAGGTGGTGGAAATTGGGGATGCATGTTCTGAGACTGTGAATCAGCAAAGCGTATAAAACTTGTAGAGGTTAAATAGTTCGTGCTGGTTCCAGCTGTGGAAAGAGGTTTACTACAGAAATTGCCAAATTTGTAATCACAGAGCGGCGAGGAAGACAGGTGATTAGTTCCGCTCGTAACCGACGAACTAACAGCGCTGCTGCTAGAAGTTCCTGCAGCTCCAGTCAGAGAAAGGGATGAGTTGCCCACCAGGGATATAACAGGTGATGAAGATGACGCTGGCAGCTGAGAACATTTGCTTTTCTTTTTACTTTTGGAAATCTCATCAAGTTTGCGTTTCTTCTTACGATATTGACGGGTGATGTCTGCTAAACGCAAGCGCATATTGCTTTCCATAATATTAAATATCTCTTGAGCTGAAGGCCATTTACCCAAACGTTGGTAATTGGGCTCTACGGCTGTTTGGAAGGCCTTTTGCAGCTCCTGCTGAAGTTGAGGGTCATCGAAATCGAGATCGGCCGTGGAGCACTCACCAAGGGCCATTAGTTTGTGTCGCTTCTTTTTCTTATTCTTTTTACTAGAACGCGCAGATTTTTTGCTACTTCCTGCGCTTGAAGATGATTTAGAAGATTTAGAGTGATGCTTACGTTTCTTCCGTTTGGGCGCAATTTGGATGTTTTCACCGTTTACATTCATATAGCGTGTATCGCTTGGAGAGGGCAACTCTAAACCTTGCATGGAAGGAAACGATGAATTCTGCGTGTTCATAACATTGTACGAGGAACCGATAATAGAAGTTGTTACAAAACTTGGCTGGACGAATGCGTTTGCTACAATATTATTGGGCGAAGTCGATGACCCTCTAAATAGATTATTATTTGTATTACTACTGTTGTTGTTGTTGTTGTTGTTATTGGTATTGTTTTTAGTGGTCTGGTCGTTGCTATTGGGAATATTGTTTTGGCCCTCTTCTTCTTCTTGTATACGTTGCTCAGCTAGAGCACACAGTAATTTGAGTCCTCCTAGAGGTTCAACAATAGTTGGTGGCGGGGATGCACCAGCAACAGAAGCAACAAGATTACAATTTTCAGGATTGGAGGAAGCATGTGAATGGATCTGTGATTGGTGCGGTGATAAGGGCGGAGTTTGTCTTTGAGGTTGTACATGCACGAACTGTACATGTTGTTGCTGTTGTTGTTCTTTCTGTTGGTCTAGAAATTGAGACGGTAAGATGTGAACATTTGATTCTATTAATGATGCCTGAGACATATTAGCTTCACTTGAATGGTCTAGGGGTTCTTGTTTTACTCTGATAGCTCCAGATTTAATCAGATTACTCGTACTTATATTCGATAACAATTCCAATCCAGTGAGATCTTCAGGATTTGTTGATTGTGGCGGCGCGGTGTTAATATGGTTACTATCACATATCGGAGGAGTTTCATTGTACTTATCTTCGGCAAAACCATGTAATGTTTTCTCCACAGACTTGGGCACACTCTCTGCTAAACTCAAATTTGACGTTGCTTCCAATTCCTTATTTTGACTTTTCGTCAATTCTAATGGATGTTGAGTGTCAGCGTCATCATACGCTTCATCTGTTAGGCCGCGCGGTGACATACAATTTGCACTATTCTCATATATTGTTGTAGAGCCAGCTACTTGATGATGTTGTTGCTGCATAGTCAACGGACAAGTGGAATTCTCATCTTCGCTACAAACCGGAGTGTCAGTTTGAATATTAACGTCTTGCATCTGAGGAGCATTTATTGCAGTAATAGATGGAGTAGTAGTTTGTGTTACAACTCTGGGAACGCCCACAACAATTTGTGGAGATGTATCCAAATTTGAAATTTTAAAATTGATCGGTGTTTCCGTAGATAGGGGTGTTGTACTTGGAGTTATAGATGTCATTGCAGAGTTTGTACAATTGTGATTGCCATTGAGGAAGTTAGATGAGTTGGAATTTAGCAAACCTGTTGACATCGGCACCATAGGTGTAGTGGCCACCGTTGATGTTGAGTTTGCACTAGAATTTGATCCGTTCACTCGATTTATTGTAGCGGATAGATTAAGCAAATTTGGTGTGGGAGGAGAATTTGCTGCTGTATGAAAAATTAATTGATGTTGCAGTTGTGGCGCACAAGCTGCCGCAACTGCGGCTGTTTCCAAATTTGCTGATCTGGGTGGTGTGGGTAAACGCACTAAATTTAGTGCTTGAGCGGGACTGGAGACTTCTAACAGATTTGTTGTGGCATTAGTCGTTGTTGATAATTTGTCACGTGTATCGAATTGTAAGGAGGGCATAGAAGAGGGCGGTGCAGTGATGGCTGCCGCCGTCAGAGTGGTTGTAGTTGTTTTGGCGGCCGTTGCCATATACTCGCCAGAACTCCACTCTTCCAGTTTGAGGGCAGACGGCGGCAAGAGGAGAGGTGGTGGCTGGACTGGTGACACCAAAGACGGACCAGTAGTTAATGTTAATGTGGGAGGTGCTGGTGCTAAAGGTTTCGGATGTGTCGACTTTGTTTGATTCATGTCATTTAAAGATTGAGCGGTTGCTGCCAAGCTCATAAATCGCGTAGTCGATGAGCTCGAACTTGATGTACTCATGGTACTGCTACTCCCAGCGGGTGTGCCCCCTAAACTCAAATTAATAGAACTACTCGAGCTATTTGTTTGTTGATTGTGCTGGCATAGGGTGGATGTTGCGGCAGCTGCTGCAGCTGCGGCGGCTGCTGCCGTTAAATAGTTTGACCCCAATAATTGCAATGAGGTGGCATAAGATGGAGCTGCCGTTGCTTGCAGTGTCGAATGCGGACTCATTGAGGGGAATAAAAAGTTTGGTGGTGGTTGCAAGGTGGCCGGTGCTGAACCTTGTGGTATATATGAGGGCCAAACGAAGGCCGCAGCCGCCTGTTGAAAGGGATCTGTGGGAGGTGTACATAGAATTGGATAATTTGATAATCCTTTGGTTGTTGTTTTGTTGTTGTTTCATTGTTTGTATTATAGTTGAGTTTATTATTGTTGTAATTGTAGTTGTTGTCGTTTGTATTTTTTTTTTAATTTTTTTTTTTTTTTTTTCAAATTTGTTCAAAGCAATGACAAATGAACCATATTTGGAGATGTTGTTGTTTTATTTTGAAGTAGATTTATGAATTTGTTGTTTTGATTTGTTGTGAATGTTTTGTATATGGTAATTATAGAGAGCGAGAAAGAAGTTCGGGGAGAACAAGGGAAAGAGAGAGGGGATGAAGCAGATTAGTCAATGCGTTCAAATAAATTATTTCAAATTAAATAAGTAAAGAAGCTAAAACTGACTGAAGCCAAGTTTTTTTATGCCGTCCACACTTATATGAGTTGTGGGTGTGACAGTTACATGATTCAGTACTTTTTACCCTTTTTGTATTGTACATATTTACTTGAACGTAACCTTCTTGTCCTATTTTGTACGTTGTAGACGTGACGTCTTCAGTTCAGAATAAGCATTTGGTCCCATTGGGTCATAAAAGATTTTTCCAATTTCATTAAACTTAAGTAGCAATCCGCACGTGAAATCTAAGTGCGTTTAAAGGAAAATTTAAAAATTTTGTCACACAACGAACGCACGGACGGACACTACCAGAACGACTCAACTAGGTGTTGTCAACGAATTAGCAAACTTACTACATTTCCCATATAATGTGGAGGATTTAAATTTTATGAATTAGAAAATGCAAATAATATAAAAAGTGCAAAGCAGGTACCAAATAAAACGAGTATGTAAAGTATTTTTTTTTTCTTTTTCCGATGAACTTACCTAAAGGCGTAGCTGTAGCGGGCAATAATACAACTTGACCCCTACTCGCTTCACGAGAGTATTGTAAGCCTACAGTGGCAGGTGACATTGATATAACCGATTCAATAGGAAGCGCATCTATAGCAGAATACAAAAGAATGTGTAAATGGAATCTTATGTAAACCTAAAATGTGTAATTGGTGATTACTTGAATATTGCCAAAAAGTTGAAGGAGTCCGACTAACACTTTGCAAACCAGCCGCACTCAAACCTAACTCCTCGGCGGTTGTCGAACCAGTCATTAAATCACCGTTACCTGTAAAGTATATATTACTGCAGCCCGCACCAACACCACCTAAAAGTAAAAAAAAAATATTAAATGTTAATTTTTCATCCGAACATTGAGTTCCGCGTTTTTTAGTTTTTGATGAATACTTTATCATTAAATCAATAATAAACCTCACTACAGCCTTTAACCAGGCAAAACTTTTACACAATTACATTGACAAGCAAAGGTATGCTACGAGTATTGCATTATTTGCAAATAAAAACCAATGCTCTTCAACCTTTATCTATAAATTTTATCGAATTTTTCCCCTTCCTCGGAAGTTATGCACCACATGTCGTTTGTATGTATTGTAATTTTCAAGTGTTCATATTTACACGGACTTGATATATTTTTGCACTTTTTATTGTTATTGTTGTTGCTGCTGCTGTTGCTGCTGCTGCTGTTGCTGTTGCTGCTGCAGATGTTTTTTATTGATTTATTCTTCGGCCATTTTCCATCATTTACAATATTTTTAAATATTTTACAAAATTACGTTATTTTGTTTTCAGTTGTAGACCTTTTTTTTAACTGATGTTAAATTGAAATATTACACAACACTCAAATACACGTAAAATATATTTGACGTTCGACCGACCGACCAACTATCCTTTTGCCACAGTATGTGTATACGAAGTGAAAAACACGAAATGACCTTGAACTATTTTACAAATGCATTTGTAAGGGTTTGCAGGCTGATTCCAGTGTTCGTGCAGTTGTTTTTATACATATTACTCTTATTAGGTTTGATTGTGCCACCTACATTTTCATGTGCGTTGATATGAAGTTCTAGGATGCTATCAAATTACACCTACACATATATATGCAAATATATATTAAGGAGATAATCGTAATAACCTCAGAAGACAGAAGCAGAAGCAGGTACATTTGTATATGCGCAAAAATGCATTTCAAAACTTGACCAAGTTTTTGTATAAAAATAATTCCATGCATGGTGTAAGTACATAAATATATATATATATATAGATTTTCAAATTACAATAAATACCTAACTTAAAACATGTATCGATATATGTACATGGACACGCTTTAGCAACTTCAAGTTTCAAAAGTTTCAATTATTTGTGTCTCTGCGATTATGTCCATCACACGTATAGCTATGTACGTCAAGTCTCTTAACTAAAATGAATTGAAGCTAATACCACATATCCTGCTAATTTATACGTAAATTGAGGACGAGGCCCAGTAAGTAATCTCTATAAGCAATACGGAAAATTTACTTAAAAAATTGCTTATTATTCAGTTTTTCTTGCATTGTGGGCGTGTCGCTTGACCTAATTAGCGCAATTTCAATATCAACTAACGCATGGATTCTACCAACACTTGAGCTAAATTTGAAATCAATATCTCAGCAGAGTGATTACCACAGTGAGACACATACCGGACAGACAGACATAATTAGTATTCGATGCTGATTTAAAATACATATACATTGTAGGGACCCTACGCCGTTTATGAAAAATTGCGTAAATTGAAAATTTGCTTCTCACTCACTTACTTACCATCTTACTTTAAACGCAAAATGTGTACATACAATAATATTCATAATTTCAAAGCGATGAACAGACTGTAATTGCAACCAATTCATAACATTTCCAAAGAGAACACAATTCTTATTCTTGGGAAATCTACTTTTTACAAGCATGTATACACATTTCTTTAGTAATAAGCAGTAACAATGGGAAAAATAGAAAATTATTACATGAGGAAATGTGTCATTGAAATTTTTTAAATGCTTCAAGGGTAATAACAAAATAAAAACACATTTCAATTTTGTCAATCAAGTAAAGCGGCTTAGGCGTTTTTGATGCTTTTTAAATACAATGAAAAAAAGACTACCGTCCACATCTACCTTCAAACGGTGGACCTAATTCTGGGTACTGATAATGGAATGACAATAGGAAATATGATATGTGGAGGGTATAAAAGTCAAATCAAAGGTACTACTACAGCCAATCATCAATACATTCTTCATTCTACAAAGTACACATAACATACATTCTATATCAACATTTAAACCGTATCTGTTGGTTTACATAACTGTAAATTCAAATATTAAGATAATTATTTCCGACGTTTGTTCTATATTGTTGCAACATGCGGATTGTTATTAAAAATGGATAAAATCGGATTTATTTGTTAGGTGTTGCAATCAGTATGACAAACTTAATGTACGCCGGTACTCCAAATACAACAAATACAAACAGTAGCATTCGAAAAAAAAAATGAAAATTTTTATTGTTGTGAAAGATTTTTATCGCTGATTTTGCCCAATTAAGATAGCGATCTGCGCGCAGAAACTTGTACAAAATTTCAAAAGAATTTCTATTACAGGCAAAGTCACAAGATTCCTTGCTGATCAGGCATCTACATGTATACTCTCTTTCTTATATATTTATTTTATTGAGTTGAGTAATTAGGAAAAACATTTCCTGCCAAATAAATATTTATTTTAACCCTAAACACCTCAACACCAACATTAGTGAATGCATGCCATTGACAATGTCCGAATAGACAACTTTTAGCCAATTCTAGGTGTATCACGGTGGACATAGAGAGAAAGAGAAAGAGAAAGAGCGCATCTAATATTTGATTCATATTTATGTGTCCGATAAATTTTTACTCTACGATAGTTAGAATCATTTTAAAAACCAATTAGCAGAAACTGTGCGCTGTGCTTGTGTTATATTCTCAAAGGAAAATATCTACACGATTAAGTCAAAAATGTTTCCGGTTTAATATCGAACAGAATGCATATTAATGTTGACAAGCAATGTGCAAACTCCCCTAAATTGTTGAAACTATGTGCAATAGCCGTGGTCTTCGAATTCGAGTCGATGAGATCTGTTATTGTAAAATAACAATTATAAAAGGATTTGCAATTAAAGGTTGCACAAACATGTCATAACGGCATCAAAACAAGGGGTGCCACTGAATGAAAGTTAAGTGGGTGTTTTAACACACACACACCACTCACGCCGTATGGTTATAAGCTTGCGTAAAACCATGAAAATCCTCGAATACAAACGCAGGAACAGTATAAGAAGACGGTCGCAGGAATATCAAGCAGATATAAATTTTACTCCCTCGACACACGCTCTCTGTATATATATATATATGTATATATATAGAACGCCCTCTTTGCATCCCACACATCTTGGCATAATTATCATTTACGAATACATAAACTTTGGTCTTCCAAGCCGCCACATTCAACCGCATCATCCCTTATAAGTTTAGCTAAAGAAGCACTGACGGATAACAGACACACATACCATACTTACGCTATGCATGTATATATGTACATGCCGCTAAGTATGTATTATTATTTTCATTAATGTACCACTTTGTAAGTTTAGATGAAAATTAATGCTACCACACACACATGCGCGCACACACACACAAAACAGCTAAGCATGTAAGTTTAGTTCGATACAATTCGAAGCGGAGGAGGGGGCGGGGTATCGTAAGAAGTACAAAAACCAGAATTGAAAAGAAGAAAAATTACAATCATGTTAGAATTACAACAATATCAACAAAAATGCCAACTATAACAACACATGAGAATAATAGCGCAACATTGACAAGAGTGATGCTGCATGTTAACAAACAAACAAAAAATACGAAAAAGCACTTGAATGGAGAAGAAAATTATTTCTATATATGAAATTGTGCAAACGTCGTGATAAACAAATCAAACGCACAAACACACAAACAGATGGAGTAGTAAACAATCACATATGGACTGACTGACTGGCTGGCTGGCTGGCTGACATACACTTGCGTACTCACCGAAATACACAGTGTGTGATATACGGTCGCACTTGCCTTTTTAAAAGCACCCAGCACAAAGGACAGACAAGCACGTGTAGATAATAACAAGTCACTTTATTCAAAGCCACCCCCAAAAACTTGGTTACATGCACACAACACCCTTCTAGTCTGCACATCGCCAGCAGAAACACTTTCCCCTTTAAACACAACTCCAGGAACACATAATTTTGGGCTTTCTTATATCGGCCTTTTCACACACACACTTTGACACGTTGGATTTATTAGAACGTTTGTAACATGCAGAATGAGATGTCGCAGATTCTATAACGTTATTATCCAGACACACGAAAATTCTTGATTAGCATCGAATTTTAAAGGCTATGAGCTGATAAAAGGTAATAAAATATTTAAATCAAGCCAACATAGACGCCACTTTTCTGCAGAATTTTGCAGTGATTTATAATTTTTTTATTTATTTTTTGTGGATATTTATGCAATTTTTTTATTTTTTGCGAATTGAAAAATGACAAACACCGTTTTCATATAACGTCACCAATGCATTGAAATATAATACGAATTGTTTCACTTTACAATCGCACAGATGATAATGATGGGTATTCAGGATTTGGTTTAAGCCAAACACGTAACAATTGTTTTTTGTTGTTTTCACAAGAAATTAAAGAAATGTGCAGCACTCTGTTTAGTGAAATCTTTAGGGACCTGTTTTACTTCATATGTCACTTGCGCATACACGTAAAAAGGACTGGAGGAGGGAGAGAGGAGGAGGACAAGCAGCAAGCATATAATGAAAAAGATTTGTTATGTTTAACGTTTAATGCAGAAAAAAGGAAGTATTCAAGGGCATACATACATTTACTTGTATATATTATATAGTATATAAAGCTGATAGGCACACTGGCAAGCAGCAACAGATTCACACACACACATACACACACACACACAAAGAGTTCATACATATTTAAAGATGTTAAAGGCGAAAAGCATACAACACATTTATACATACAAAGAATATACAATTCACAAGCAGCAACAACATGAACAAAAACAATAACAACAACATCAGCAACAACAATAATAATAATATGATTCACAACATGGCAAATAATTTTCATGCTCGCTGCAATCAGCATCATCTCAACTGGAAATAACCATACTCCCCACTCTCCAAGCACGCATACATACGAACATACATGTATGTATAAATAAACAACAACAAAAAGAAAGCATGCGAACAAAAATGTTGGCGGCGCCTTTAATATTAAAGAGGATTCACTTCCAATTTCGGTGATCTGGGTGTAGGGAGGAGGGGTGGCCATACAGTGTTACGAAGTGAAACTAAAATCTACAAAACTAAATCTACGCCAGTGGTAGTGCAAAAATTATATAACATTGTAAGGAAAAGGATACTAAAAATGGTCCGATCGGGTCCAAATGTGGCATTAAGTGGCAATCATTAAATCAATTAACTACTTTTCATTAGATTTTATAAAAAAATTTAAAAAAATATTAACAGTTGGGAATTTTCCTCGTATAAAAAATTATTTCAAATAAGAAACGTTGTACGGCAAAGGGTTCTAAAAATGGTACAATTTCATCGCAATGTCTTAAAAACTTACGCACAAATATACATGAACAAGAAATAGACAGACGGACATGCTAAAATTTATGCAGAAAGTGATTCTGAATCGATCTATATAATAAAAGGTGGGTTTCTGCGTTTAGATCCGCACCGCAAGTGGTGCATGCCGTAATACCTGACTTCTACAAGAAAGTAGTTAAACTCATAGAGCCAATGTATTACTCAGCTACATTGGACGGTGCTTAAATACCGTAAGATAAACATATTAAAAAGAGCGAGAGGTAATTAATTACACAGGGCAACATCTATTGTGGTTCCTAGGATTTTTACCTATATTTAGGGTGTAAATATTAAACAAGTGAAAATGTTATAGTCAGTCAAGCCCGACCATTTCATATACTACGTCCCTTGGTTCCACAAATTACACTATAATTAGTTAAATTTTATCAGTAAACACGAGGCATTGTCATATACCTCACTTTGTGAAATATCATGGAATGAAAATGGAAAGAGGTTCTAAAAATAATACGTTTGGGTTCAAATTTGCTACCGTAAATGAAATGTTTCATTAAATATATAGACTGCCATTATAATAGAACCTTATATGGGGAGGAGTAATAAAAATGGTGCAATTCAGGTCATTTTCAAGAGGGTTCCTTTTTACTTAATATACCCTCTGCCACAAGTGGTGTAGGGGATAATCAAAGCTGACAGTGATTTAGTTTTTGTACTTGTTTTAATATGGGTTTTTCGGCTAAAGTAGTAGCACATCTAAAATCTATACAAGATGTGTGGGATAAAATCAAGTAAGAAAACTAAACACATCCACAATGGTGGGCGTGCCAAATACATATATATTGCGCCCTATAATAGTGTACGTCTTATGTATCAGCTTGCTAATCTAGTTTTATGGTGAATATGGTTTTTTATTGATTGTGGGCGTGTCTATTATCCGACCACGCCCATTTTAGGCATATCCATTATTAGGTATGGAATTTCAACTTCCTAGCTCAATTTTTTCGAAAGATAAATAGATTCTTGTCGATTATGGGCGTGGCGTTGATGATTCAAAAATGCTACAACATACGACGGATCAGCCAGATAGGCTATAAAAAAAAAAAACCTTGTTCTCAATAATTTCATATACATTCGATTATTTGGATCTGGTTATAAATTTAAATATTTTTTTAATTACGGAAACGCGAACGCACGCTTTCCCGATATAATTATAAAATTAACCACCATTGCCACATATTTCATTTAACAATTATATAATATAGATTTGAAAGTTCCACAAAACACAAAGGTTTTGCTATTACATCCCTTTTATTTGTTTAATTATACATTTCCGACGATACTTGAAGGTAGAACATTAAGTATTATTTCGTGTAACCTTTTCTCTCCTTTCAGTGCTTGTGTACCGGCTCGCTTGCTTGCTTTTCTTTGATAACAAATTTTAGAGTTGGATGTAAGCCATCAACTCACTCAGTTGTAGTGATGCTCATGAAAAGGTATTTGTTAAATTTTTAATGACATACTTTAACTGTTTTCGAAATCATCCTTCAAAAAAGGTTTCCCTGACATGTCAGAGCAGAGCAAATGGTTTATATCGCATAGTGTGTTAGGGATAGAAACATCAGACTTCCGGTATATATAAGGGCAAATACATATATATACAGTTATTTGTATAATCCACGCAAGTGAGGGAGAGACTATGAGAATTACATTCATGTGTATGCGACATGAAATTACCTTATACGTTCGAACACATTCATTTCAATAATCATTCTTAGTTTCAATGGGTGGTGGGTGGTGGGTGGTGAATGGAGTGCTATATTCATTTTTTTCTTTTCACACCAACGTGTTCGCGCAGTAACAATTCTAACCTTATCAACGACTTTGATGGACATATAAACCTTGTTACTGATCCACTTTTCATTTGTTCAGCCCTCTTATTCCATACTTTCAGTAATTATGTGTTGCTATAAATTTTCTCACAATCTCAGTAAGCGACTCCAAACAGAAGAAGAGGAGCATAAGTTTCGTACGAATGAGGTGGGCTGACTAACAGTCAATCGTTCATTAAAAATATAATAATAACTGTATGAGTGTTTGGCTGTTCGCCTTCTCTCCTTTTGCCACTTAAACTAAATGAATTTTTGTAGAACATTTTATTGCAACTCCCACCACCGTGCCTTACCGTACCGCGCCGTACACATCTAAGCAAACCGAACGCGGAATGTAGACTAAACGTATATATGTGTGTGTGGCTGTGTGCGCATAAAAAACTCTACTCTAAACTGCTTGTATTTTATTTTATCATAGTATGAGTGATTGGCTATGTTATCAAAGTTGTTGCTATTGTATTTGGGTGTTTTTTCTTTACTAAATGTATTTCATTTTATTTCACTTCGACGTACTTTTGTTTGCACTCACTCTTCTCTAAAATAAAATACATAACCACACGACCCTCGTATAATACATAGTCATATAACAACAACAACAATAATAATAATAATAATAATAACAGTAGTAATAAGTCCGACCATGTAATACCCTACACCATTTAGTTTCACAAATTATGCTTTTTGTCACTTCGTGAAATATCATTTATATGGAAAATGGTCCGACCGAGTTCAAATTTGGTACAGCCCCTTATTTATCCAAGTAACTATTCTTCATCAAATTTTGCCAAAAAAATTTTTAAAATTGTGATTTTATGCTGTATTTCTTATAAACTTTCATTGGGGACGAGCTCTAAAAATGGTCCAATTCAGTCCATTTTTGAGAGGGTTCCTTTTGTCCTTGAATTAAATTTTATCGGAATATTTTGAAAAACGCGATTTATAGCTTAAGCACAAATTTGGACGGCCATTGGTAAAACAATTCAGACTTTGATTCTGAATAATTGAAGATGGGTGTGGCATTTGCCGTTTAGAAGGTACAAACATCTGGCTGAAACTTAATATATTCTTTGCAGGGTAAAAAAGCAGCAGTTTACAGCAGCAGCAACAGCAGCAGCAGCAGTAACAACGCTTCGTCACTAAATAAATTCAATAGCATGAGATCGAGAACAAGTGTTGGTATGGGTGTGTATGAATTTGTATAGACATAAATATGTGTATGGGTGTACAAATGTATGTATATAGTGTATAGTGCAAGCGTTTATTCCGTTTATCCATATATCATAATACAAAGTTGGCCCATACAGGCCCTCTATACTTGATTGAAATTTTCAGCATTTAAAATAATGCTTCTACGTTGACCTTAAAGAAAATGCAGATGTTTGTAACTCCTAAGCAGCAAGTGCTGCACCCATCTTCAATTGCACTGATCCATTCAGAATCAAACTCTGAATCGATTTAACCATGTCCGTCTGTCCGTCCGTCTAAATACAGGTAGACATCGTCAATTGCTAAACCGGATCCAAATTCAATGTTATAGAAAAAAAATATATACATTTTGCACAATTCCCTTTTGGGAAAATAAGTGTACACCCTCTGAAAAAATCAGTCGCCGAACACTTTTTAAACATTTTAAACATTGCCACGAGTACAAGTAACGCCCCATAAATTTATGACTTATTATAATGATCGGTTATAAATTGCAAAATTCCTCAGGTTCACGCCTTAAAGGGGTTTGAAAGAGTAGATAAGATTGTATGTAGATGTGACTGAGGTACTTTAGGTTGGACAATGCAGCCGTACCGCTCTTTATTTACCAGTATTGTAGTTGTTGTACTTTATACTCTGTCAAGCCACCATTAATGCAGTATGTTTGACTTTGTGAGAATTTTTAACTAAACCCCATACTGCTGCTGTTGTTGTTATTGTATTTTGTATTTTTTTTTTGTTTTTGTTTTTTAAATGTATGTGAAATATTTATTTTGTTTCTTTTTTTTTTTTATGAAAGAGACTTTGACACCACACCAGTCAGTGGAACAAGATTTGATTGTTGTTGTTATTTTTCTACAAAAAGGTTGATTAGTGTTTTTGTTGGTTTTGTTGTTGTTGTTGTTATTATTAATATTGTTGGAATTTACACACATGCATATAATGCTTATATTATTTAATAATGAATTCTTATTAGGATACTTTGATGATAATAAATGATTAGCAACAGAATTCAAGCAATCGAGAAACAATAACAATATTAATACGGCTGGCCCAGTAACACCATAATATGAAATTATTTATAACAAATGTCACCGCTAAGAAGATACTTATGTGTATATAAGATTTATATACTTATGTACATATCACCTCGCACAAGATTGCACATTAATATGAATTTATAAATTATCTACTTATGTAATATATAGAATTGAAGGGGTTGTAAGGGTTGCTTCCCCTTTTTCTTTACAAAACATTCCTTTGTTACAAGCCATACAAAAGGCGAATGAATGGCTGACTGGCTGACTGAGTGGGATGTAAAAATGAAAAATTTCAATTTCAATTGTATGCCAACAACTTCACATAAACACCCACATTTACACGTATATACACAAATTGGATTACATCTTATGCCCTTAACATAAGGAGGCATCCACATCTAGAGCGACTGAAATTTTGATGCTGATGATCCTTTGTAGGGTCTCTCTAAACGCCCTCTTCTAATTGACACACTTTGTATACACCCATTTTATGTGGGGGGGATAAATATACCGTCTAATAAAATAACAATCAACATTATTTAATTGATTGAATCTCTAAATAAACTTCTATAGTAATAAATAAATAAATAAAAAGCAAGTCCACTGTTCCTTTTCTCCATAAAATCCTCCATCAAAGAAGGAGTGATACCAACAATCCGTGCGTGTGCATATTTTTATTTTGTTTTGAAAACATCTTGTTTCAAAGATAACACATTTATACCTGAAATTATTTTCCTTCTCTTTTTCACTTTTTTATTCATGTAGCTACGAGACAAAACAAGTCCATAAATTATCCCACAGAGCAGTTGGGGTAAAACTAAGTCAAAGATTCTTATCTAACCTCAAAATGTTCAAATACCGAAGTGTGCGTTTGTATGTATTGTAAAACCTAATAAAGGAGATACTTGCTGCTTAGTGGACGATCACATTGCCTCCATCAACCCCTCCTTTCAACATCGTCCATGCTCATTAATAAAACATCTATTTTGATGTGGTCACAGACACGTTTGTTTAATACCCTGAAACAATATTAGCAATAGCAAAAAGGAAGGAATACTGATAGCAATGCGAGTGGGTGAATGGATGTTAATCTTAATGGTGATGGTGGCGGTAAGGTAATAGATAACTCGAATAATAGATGGCGGCATGGTGCTTGATAACAACGCAAACGTGTTGCGGATGAGATTTTCATAAATTCGATTATTTTTCTGTTTTCGTTGCAAGATTTTTTATTTTTCTTCGCTTACTGCATAACAAACCGAAATCCATTCTCTGTCCAGTCAACTTTCAACTTTATGTCTTTTATACTTTACGAGTAATACAGAAAGAATTCGCCAAAAAAGGCTTTTTGGAGGGCTGTTGCTTGTTGCTTGATTTATCGTCTTCGATGTTCGACCAATCAACTCATTCAGGCTGGTAAAATCGATATCTTAATTGTTACCACCAGGTCGATAACTTCTATCAACGAACACATGGACGGGCACACGGTTTGTTACTAAATTGATCTAGGGTGGGATTAATTGTTGCTGAGCTTTTAATGTTGTTCAGGATCAAATACATTTAATGGGACCTCAGAAGAATCCTTCTGATACTTGCAACAGGGGTTAGTTTAAATATGTAAACATTTCTATTTCTTACCTCATTTTTGTGGCAGATAAATAGATTTTTATCAATTGTGGGCGTAGCTTTCGACCGATTTTGCCCATTTTAAATACCGATCTGAGTGCAGAGTCTACGTATCTGTACAAAATTTCAGCTCAATGTCTTAAAATTTTCGATCGTAAGAGTGCCAACGACGACAGACAGAATACGTCTACTTTATGCGTTCTCTGACACCTCCTGGATGTTTTGCAAATGGAATGATAAACTTAGTATACCACCCATCCTATGTGGAGGGTGTAAAAACATAATAATGCCATCATCGCAACGTTCTCTGCGACATTATAATGTTCCTGTTCACATTTACATTTGTTTACTTTAGCGGTTGTGAGTGTGTGCGTGTTTTTTTTTTTCGTCTTCCCATTATTTGTTTTTATGTTTATGATTTTCTTGTATATGAAACACATGAGAGAAAAAATACCACAAAAATTATATTTTTGTTTTTCCACCCACTCTTGAAGATTGCATAAATATTTTATTCAGTACTTAATGTACTTAATGAAGTAATGTATTGTGTACCAAGGGCACATGTGTGACCTGTTTAAGAAGCTTCATTCATGGCAATCAATGTCACGGATATTCATCATCATCATCATCATCATCATAATCATCATCATCATTGTTGTTGTTAGTATAATCACAATTATGTGTTAATAAGAAATTACAGCAATTGTACTAAAGATGATGAATCATTATTGAAGCCTCTAATTGTATGTGTGTACATAAATAAACTAACGGTATAACGAATTTGTCAACTTATTGATCCAATAAAAATTATTTCATTTATAATAACGATTCATTGTTCCTGCTGTTCTTTCCAGCATAATTTTCTATGGCGAAATTTGGTGGCTCCGTTGTGGAATGGGTGATACTTACGAAAGCATATAGTACGAAAGATGGCTCATTTTGATACCATAATTTATTCAGTAACATCACTAATCGCAGAACTTAAAGAGAGATTATATGTTTATAATGTTTATATATTGCAAACTGTTGTAGCTATTAGTAATTGTACCCTACACGAGATAGCAAATTTTTGGACTCGAGCACATTCTGGAATACGAATGGAGCGCAGACCACATTTATTTTTTTATAAGAAATAAAATAATAAAATTGAACAAAACATGGATAAAACTCGATAATTGGATTCACGTACCTGCCGTAGGTAAGATGCAGATGTGGCCTAAATATAACCTTTGTACCTGTTCAATAATTTAATTCAGCAATGAGTTGTTTTGAGCAAAAGTATAAAAGTTCTAATTTATTGGTAAAAGCAATGGTGCCCGCAGATATAGAGTTTCGAAACCCCTGCCCTATTCCACGGTAGAGTGTATACTATTTTTGTTTTACGTGTGTACCTGCTGTGGAGGCTTAGACACAAGGGATAGGAATTTTTAAGCATTCCCAGCGCCCCCGTAGGTACCAATTTTAGAATTGCATTGTAGGTAATGCAGATTCACATCTTGGTCGAGGGTTTTTTTACCATGCACCACCAACAGTAGCCCCGCGATGCTCCCACAAGGGGGCCATTCCAAGTACTCGCAGGAACGGAATTTTCTTAGGTTCCAGTATCCCGCCATACCAAATATTGTCCCTGGTTGGACTGTTAACCCTAATTACCAGTTCAAGCAACCTACTGCTCACGGGCTAGTAACCCGTTAACATTATTGCCAAAAGAGAGGCCGTGGAAATGGTTGTTTGAAGTTGAACCATGTAACGCTCTTTTTGGAATAAATGACCAATGTTTCGCAATGATTAATATTTTTTATAAAAATCTGAAATGGTTGTTTATTATTATACTTGACTTTGTACTGATCGCCGCGTTTTTGGAAGACTCTTCGATAAAAAGCTTTTTTTTAATCAAACATTATTTCTATTACTTACTTGGCTCAAGTCATGTCTGAGACTTTTGAAATATTTGTGGGCGTGGCATGTATGCAATTTCACCCTTTTTTTAAAGGACGGCGTCATTCTAAACAAAATAGATTTCTAGACATACACTAAGAATTTTTGTCGTCAAATTTAACTTAAATTTTTACAACCGTGAACATTTCAACAACAGACGCAGGTTTACTCATTTGTATCCAATCCTTTTCCCCAACAACTTTTCTCAAGAAATTATTTCAATTAAATTTTTGTTAGCTTCAGACATACCTACCTTTCTACCAAAGTGAAGGGAATTAAAAATTTGTGTAGAAATATTACACAATGGTTCTTAAAGGTACACACACACATACACAATCAACAATTCGTTACACCTCCTACTAACCACTAAAGTCTTTACATAGTAGAAATGTTTGTGCACACAAAAGAGATCTCCCTCCTTCTACTATATTATTGAATACTACGTATACATGTGAGAATGAAATCGCACAAAAGACTTTGCATAGAAAACAATCACTTAAAAATAAAAAACCAGCAACACTTGCTTTTTCGTACGGGTTCGGAATAAACGAGAAAGTCTTAAACAATAATATAAATAACAAACACCAACAACAAGCAACACACACACACACACACACACACACACACATACCTAAATTATAAATTTATGGTTTTTGTTTGTTTCATGCAAACCATACATGCGACGATGTACCACTCGAATCCACTTATACATAAAAATCATACCTCGGAGTTTGGTCATCGTAACGGACTTTTTTTGTTTAAACACATACTTATGCGTATACAACTTAAACGACTTAACAAATTAAAATTTTTAATAATAATAATAAAAGATAAAAAATATGTAAAAATGCTTAAATATGAAACAGTTTGAAAAATGTAGACCGAATCTTGGACAAGGCATTAAAATAAAAGCATAAGAAAGCATTTAAAAACTCTTCTAAGAAATAGACTTTTTTTTTTCAGTTTTTGTTCAACTGTAGGCGTGCCCTCCGCCTGGTTGTGCCCAATTTTAATATCAACCTGCTTACAAGAATATCCAATATTTTCTGCCCTCCTAGAAGGTTTACATTTGACGGACAGAGGTACAGATCCAGCTAAATCGGTTGCATGGGAATCAAAAATTAATATTATAAACATATCAGGGTCCCTGACGTCTCCTTCTGGATATTGCAAACGTAACAACAAACTCGGTATATCCACCATCTAATTTGAAACGTATAAAAACGTTAATAATAAATTCATGAAAACAAAATAATAACAACAACATGTATTCATTGTATATAAATATCGTACAAAAACAATCTCCCGTTGTTTACAAACAATACAAATAGAAAACCATAAAAACAATAGCAACAACAAAGGCTGTAGTAGCAAATAGTATGAAAGACTTTTTTTGTCGAATTATATGTTTAACGAGAAATTCGTTGACTTTAAATGAGCATTAGTTTCGCAGACAAATTGCTGTTTGTACGTATGCATGTGTTTATACATACATACACTCACCCATTGAGAAATACACGTTTCAATATATTTACATATATGAATGCATGCATATGATAATGCCATTATATGAGTGTTATAAATAATTTTTGCGCGGTATTTTTAAAACGAACGTCGTAAAATATATTCAAGCTCAATAATTAAAAAGGCTTTGTAACGTTGCCGAAATCGATTAGGCATATAATCAGTAAAGGTCAAGTTTTTTATGTCATCTTAACATGGAGGTGAAGTTATGCCTTCGGTAACTGCCAGAATGATTTAAAATCTTTATGAATTTTTTCGTCAATCCAGCCATGTCTATCTGAGCGTCTGTTCATCAGAAAGTTCACCCGCAACCAACATTCTATCTGTTCATACAACACGAACTTCATATACTTCAATGGGCCTTTGAAGCCTCCTGCTCGTAATTATAAATGATATGACAATCTTACAATCATACTCTTCATACAAATGAGGATTAAATTAGACTCATAAAGAATAAATAAAAGGGATGAGTTTGATATAATAAATAATGCAAACAATGTCTACGTAAATTCCCGGTGAAAGAAAGAGGGAGAGAGAGAGAAGCTATGTTTACTTACCTAAATCTGCGACACGTATGCCAAAGCAATTCATATCCTTATTAAGCGACTGCGTAAGAGGCAGCGTTGACGAATTGGATAATCCGGAAGGAAGAGGTGGCATGGATGATAACGTTGGCGGAACTGTTGATTCTTGCGGTCGTTTACGTGCCACAGCAATTCCAATGGGTACAGAATTATCTGAAAAAATAAGACAAAAATGCTATTAATTAAATGTCTGCCAAGAGTACATAAAACATTCAACAAATTAACAAGAAAAATCTTTTCACAATTAAATTATTGCCCCTTCAGCGTTCCGCACGTACTCTGAAGGTACTTAATAAGATACCCAAGAAAACAAGTAAAGAAAAATACATTTGGCTGAGGCCAAATTTTGATCAGCCACCATCGATGCGCCAAAGCTTTCTCAGGAGTACATATGTATACATATGTGTTCTGTACCTTATAAGTATATATAATAAGAAAAAGTTACTTAAAAAATTGCTTTATAAAAGTTTTGTTGCATTGTGGGCGGGATGCAATTTCAACAGCAATCAACGAATGAAAAATCACTACTTTTGCCAAGTTTGGAATCAATATCTTAATGCACACACACGGACGGACGGACATGGCTACATCGACTCATTATTCGAATATATATACTTTGTCTCCGATGCGTTGAAAACGTTTTGACGTTTTTGATTGGTGATCACATAAACATGAAAGTAACTAAATTTGGCTTAGGCCAAATCTTAAATCTCCACGTAGCTTCAATAGGCAATACGGATAATACAGAAACATGAGGGTTAAAATAATTTTCAATTAAGCGTAAGTAAAATGTATTTCGTCTCTTGTCTAAATATTTAAAATCCTTTACTAATCCCTTGCATGCTTCTTTATTAAATTAAACATGAAACACTTTCTTTAATTGGAAAATCCAAACTTGTAAGTATTTTGACGAAGGAGACAATATAAGCATCAGTTGCTCTACACAAACCGCAGCGATGTAAGTATTGTACAAAGGTATACAACTCTAACGACGAATTTACTTCAGAATGAATTCATTTTTCAAGCGCAATGGATGTGTACTCTTATGGGCTGGCATTGTCCTTACAGCCAATTAAGTATTAATATCATTATTACCGAGTGTTAGCTGAATTTGCTATTTACAATTTATTTACAATCACAAATGCGTTGCATTGAAGCAAACTCTTTAATCTTAAAACTTAGACACTCCACACATATTGCGTTAGTAAGCTCGGTTACGCTGGTACCTTATCAACTGAAGGTACAAGAAATAATAAAAAGAAAATTAAAAGAAAAAGGTTTCCTTTTCATCTCGTTACAATTCCTTGCTTGATAGAATTTCTGATAAAAGAGTGGAGTGGAGTGGGGTAGTCAACGCACATTGATTTGATTTAACGCCTTTTGATTTTTGGCATTGATATGTGAATGTGACATGAGCACCTTGTACGTGGTGCGGCAACACCAACCGTCATAGACTATTGTGTTATTTATGTAACAAGGCAGGCAGCGGGTGAAAGGTTATTCCAGAATAAGGGAACATTTGCTTTAACAAAGCAAAAGAAAGAAATAAGAAAACTTTGTGTAATTTAAATCCTATTTGCAGAGCACGTCCCAAACATATTAATGATACCCGCACTTAATGGAGTAATTCGCAAAGGACTTAACTACAAGTTTACCTTCAAGCAAGCACCAAATGGATGGAATGCTTTTTGGGACGATTAAGAATCCAAAAAATTGACCCCACAACTGACACACTTTCCTTCTCTCCATTTAAATAGTACATCAATCAAAAATTTACGCTTAACACTTAATAAACATCTTTCTGGCAACAAATCGCTAATAGGGGAGTCGAGTTTATTTAAGTATTTTTTGCCAGCAAAATGTTCGCGATTTGCGTGAACATAATTATTCTCCTTTTTTTTTTTAATGATTCCCAAAATTTATAATTATTGTGCCCTTTAACGTGGTGCGTAAATCAACAGCAAATTGATATCTGATCTGGAGTACAAAAAAAAAAAAAAAGAAATACAGGACCGCACGATAAGAAAAAAGTGAAAAAATAAAAAAACACCAGAAAAATGAAAACATTTGGGTTAAGCCAAATCTTAAATGCCCTCCTTCGCATCTAAATATCGAACGCTATTTATTTATAAAATGTGGCCACGTCTGTCAGATGACCACGCCCCTTTTTGAGCATCAATGAATTATGGAAAAGTATGTATGTCCGACTTCAAATTAAAATTTTTGTGGCTCATGTGTAAACTATGTAGATTATTGTGGCTTGGGGGCGTGGCAATCAGCAATTTAAGCAAAAGACACTAAAACTATGTCTTTAAAATTTCAGATTTGGCTGCCGATGAAGAACACATAGATATACATTGTAGGATCTGTAGCGCTTCTTTCAAGGCATTGCAAATGTCAATAAAAAAACTTAGTATACTTCCCATGCTATGTGGTGAGTATAAATATAATACCAACAAATGAGATAAAGGAAAGGCGGAATGAAGTACGGTTCGAGATGAGCTTTAATACAATAAGTTCTTCTCTACCTTATAATGAAGAATTCCTTAGACAAGCAAACACAAAACAGTCAGATGGACAGACAGTTGTACAGACATGACTAACATTGTGATAATGAACCGGTGCGTTGTTCAAGTACTTGGGGGTTACATGCCGTGATGTGAATATATGTGTGTGTGTGTGTGTGTGTGTTTATGCGAGCTGTGTATTTCTGCGAAGCACGTGACTTTAATTTGTTGTTTGTCTTTGTGTTGGCATTTTTTCATAAGGGCTGTCTATCCATCTGTCTGTCTGTCTTTCCGCCGTTTCGCTTGTACATTATTATTGTGTTTCGTTTTTATACCGCAATGTAATTGTAGTCGTTCCGCTTGTTTTTTTTTTTTTTCATTTTTTGCTGTGCTTAGCTTTTTGGCTATATGATGATTAAATATTAAAGCTAAAGGTCAAACATTTTTTAGTGCGAACTTGCTCTTCTCCGTTTTTCTTTTTTTAAATGTTGCCTTTCCTGCTTTTATTTGTGGAATAGTTTACATGTACTGGTAGTTGACTGAGGTATTGATTGTAGCAGATTTGAAAGAGGGTTGTCAAATTGTTACTTTAACCCCGCTGTAGAAATTATTTCTATTTCTATCCCTATCACATAAGACAAAAAAAAATTAATTGTAATTGGAGATCGCAATCTAGCACAAAACACCAGAACTAAGGGGGAAGAATGCAGTGTGCAAACAGCCGTTACCATTATCACTGGTGGTGTCAAGACAACACACACGCACTGTGTGGGGGGTTAAGTATTTCAACTTGGATTATGTTGCCTGCACAAGTTTTATTTTCTTATTCAAACCCACACAAACACACGCTTACCAGGTTATTGTGCTTACTCCATCACCCCCTTGCCAACCTCTTTGTGAGTACGTACGAGTGTATAATACAAATAAAATGGGAAAACTATAATGGAATAAAAGAAACATTCTTTTGCCATAATTAGGGCCAAAATTGTATCACTGATGACATTATATGATGGACGTTGCCATAGTTTTCTTACATCCGTATGCACGCCTCTGTGTGTTTTAGATTCTTTGTACAAATAACATTGATCACCACATGTCATGTTATCAGTTACCAGGAAATTTCAGCAGATTAGAAAAAAATTTCAAACAACTCATTTATGTGTGTTCACTGTCCCGTTCAATTGGGAACACTATTGTCAAAATTGTTATGTTTTACGCTTGAATAACTTACTTCTTTATACAGAAAGAAGGTTCGTTTGGGTATTGGCGGTAAACAGCGCATTTACGAAATCTCTAATTATTTGAGTTTTTCTAAATTTTCTCAGTTTTTTTTTTTCAACAAAAATGTCACGTTCAAGGTAATCTACCTCATTCATTAACACAATAGAAGCGCGCTCAATATTTGGTTGATTAACAAAATCCAACAGAGTTACAAAGAAGCCTCTAGAGCGAGTCACTCCACCTTCTAAATGCGTCACTTCAAAGGGTATTTTATCTTCTCTTTGTGTCTTTTCACTTTATCTCCTATCTTCGAAACAATATTTTCTACATTTTCCCACCTTCTTCTTTTACCATACTATATATTGTTCTTCCTCTTCACTGTTTTTTTACCTAAATTTTCTCCTTTTATTTTATTTTTATATATATAATGTAAATGTTCTTGATCAGCCTGTCCGAGTACGTCTACTGTATAGAAGCTTACGGTCCCAAAAATGAAGATTTTGAGCTGAAACTTTGCAGAAACATTTCTCGTTTCTGTTCGCAGGAATCTACAAAATTAAAGTTACAAAACTTAAATTATAAATAAATTACTTGGGTATTAATATTATGTGGTTCGGCCGTTGAAGTATACCAAGTTTGTCATTCCATTTGCCACACCCAAAAGGAGGCGTCAAAGACCCTACAAAGTATATATATGTTCTTGATCAACATCAAAACCTGTCGACAACATTGAAGGTCGCACAAACTACATAAATTCATATATTATGAATCAGCATGAAGCACCGAGTTAAGTCTAACTCTGTCTGTCTGACTGACTGTGTACGAAAATCATTCATCTGGTCGCTAAAGTTGATAAATCGATTCCAAATTTGACAGTGGTGTTGGTAGTCTCTGGTTAATATAGAAATTGGAAAAATTTGGCCAAAAAACACAATCACAGAACAGTTTTGAAGAAGATTTTCGTAATACTAATTAAGTATAGAGGATAAATTGGCACATTCCCATGTAGAAGGCTTTTGCTATTTTTTTTAGTGTCTTTGTATTCTTCTTCTTCGTGTTCTTCTACCAAGTAAATTTTAATTTTTTCCCTTCAGTGAACAATTTGGATAAGGCTTTGTCCTCGTGAACTCTGCATGCTGTGAGGCGCGGGTTAAATCCAACTGAGCAGCAAAGTGAAAATAATTTTTTTCATATGGAATTTGTACTCATCTGTGGCGTTATAAAGTTGAAATTGATTCGACAGGCGCATGAACCATATGTTTTATTGCATTTTTATTTATCATGTGCTTCTCCTTCTTTGGTAATTCTCCTCTTCTCGTACCTTCTATTTTTATTTTCATTTTATTCTAATCAACTAAATTACAAAGCAAGCTGCCAGAGTCACAATGTTCGTTGAAAGTCTGTTGGATACAATTGAAGGATTTCTCACAATTCACAAGAAACCAAAACATGTTGGATTTGTCATGGGATGATACTCCTAATATGTCACAATCAATTTTTGTTCATAAAGTTTCAATATTGTAATATATCAATTTGTATAAAGCAATGAACACTTCA